>CM033434.1:30507500-31210000 GCA_019425775.1 Rafetus swinhoei | reverse complement strand
AGTACGACATCAAGTGCTAATTAAATCAGAGTGGATGAGGTATTTTAAAATACCAATGGTATTTTAAAAGACTCAATGCAAAGAGGACACACAGCATTTTATAATCAAAGTGGTCTACAAGAACATAAATTAATATAATTTTGCACTCAAACCAGCAACCACTTAAATCAGATGTTTCGCTGTATGTGAGGGTGTCAGATATCAGAAAATATATATATTAGTGAGAATCTGTAGATTATTAAATGACAGTTGAGAAGCCAACTTTCCTTTTTTAACTTGGAAGATATTCCCAGGATCTGTGACATCTGTGGTGGCTAATCCCCCATAGAGAAACTGACATTAAAAGGAATTCACACTGTGGTAAAGCCATCTTCCTGTTACAATGTCAGATATGAGTTTCCAAAGCTCTCTTGGGTTCTGGGCTGTAGAACAGAACGTGAGTAAAGAATGATAAGGTTGGTTTCCAGATTAACAAATCTGACAAACAGATTAGAGATTGTAACTTTGGAACAGCTACTGACAGTACATGAAATCTTTCCAGTAAAGTATTGATAGTTTCCACACACTATACGCCTCATTGGTGACCTGTGTACATGATACAGAATACAAGTAATAAATTTAAATTCCAGCCCATGTCACTTTCAACATGCAAATTACACACGTTTTGTATTTCAAAAGCAAAATGTGTAATGAAGTATGATTGCATTCCCTCCAAACATACACTGTCATGTACACAAGAATGAGGAATTCATAACATTTTCTCAGTGAGCAAAAACTACATGAGAAAAAGGCATGCACACATTTTATGGTACTGCATTGCTCTGGGTAGTTAACTGAAATCAGTCTTTCCTTTATCATTTCCTCCCTTTATAGTCTTAGTAGTACATTTTGAACTCTCACTCTTGATTGCCTAGAAGATCAAGAATTTGGAGTCTTCTGCTCACTTTCACCTTTCCAACCATCTCTCCTCATCACCCCCATTTCTGGTAAAGTCTGGGGCACTTCACAGAATTGGAAGATCTCTAGAAACATGGCCATTGCTGGCCTGCAATGAGCTCTTGTGAGCTCAGTTTCCTTAACACTGTGTGAAGGAAGGTGTTAGATAATCTAATATGGAAATTAGTCAATCAGTATATCTGATGTTACTATTCCAGCTCATCAATAATTTACACTGTAAACAGCTGCAAATTTGTACACAGCTATTAACAACAGGCTCTTGTAATGAACAGAGCAAGTTGCCCTTTGGGAAAGCAAGTTTAAAAACTCTCATATAAGGAATTGATAGGGTCATGCTCTATCACAACCAAAACCTGGCTCTAGCTCTTCATAGTTGTGCTGAATTTGGATCTAGCTTCACTTCTAGAACACTCAATCTTATTTTCCAATGAGCTTAGCCATATGACTTTTCTTATTCAAATTATCGAGTCATCTTCAGATGCTGTGCTTATTTGATAGTTTCTATGTTGAAAATTGGGAACAGTTATAGTATATGCACATTAAGTTTCTATTTATTTTAGTCAACACTAATAGATCTTTTTAAAATGAAGCCTTTTATGCACACTTGTACAACAGTAATCAAGACACAAGTGAGTACCTGAGGTGAAAGTAAGTGGGTGCACCCTGGTTCACAGCTCCAGCAAGAGTTGGCTGAGCTGCAGCAAAAGCCAGCAGGGAGCTATTTAAAGAGCTGGCAGGGACCCAGGTTATAACAGGACAGTACCTGTAAGAAATTTTAAATTACTTTCACCACTGGTGAGTACTCTGTGTCAACATAACTGTATCGATTTGTGCAAGAAAATGTAACAGGATATGCTACTGCTATAGTTGCTTTGATCTCATGAGTTAATTATCTCTATCTTTATTCTCTTCGGAACAGTCTCCTATTAGTTACATATTCTTGTGTGTTAGGGTTAGTGCTGCTTCTGCATTTAGAATAAAGCAGATCAACCAAACCAGTAAGGTGTCTTTTCTATTAGTGCTTAGACAAAATGTTACAATGACCGTAAAAAAAAAAAAAGGTAATAAAGCTGCAGGGCAGAGTTCATGAAAAGCATGAAAGCTTAAGAAAATTAAGTTACATCAATTCAACCCCATTTAGATATAGACTTAACCCAAACAGTAGTGCACCATGCCAAAATACCTTGTCCCTATAGAACAAACCCTGAAACCATCACGAGTGACAAGAATGTCCTAAACTTACTTGCTGATTTCACAATGATGTTAACATCCCAATACAACTATTTTTAAACATCTACTTCTCATGGGATCCACACTTACCTGCAATTGCACAACTCCTGGAACCTTACAGAGAATGGCTGGTTTTGCGTGGGGGTTCCATTTTATCTCACTGTTTTCATAGACATTACAGAATGTTGCAAAGAAAAGCCTGCTTGTTCAGTAGTTTACCCTTTTTATTTATTTGTGTTTGCTTAGTGTCTTGAAGTCAAAACACCATTGTACTGGCTATTGGACAACCATGAACAGATGGTCCTTGCCGCAAAGAGTTTAATGTATTCTCTACAACAATTTACATCTTCCCAGACCCTAGGGGAAGGGTCTCATGGTTAAGGAATTTTCTCACCGTTCAGCCTAAATTTCTCATTGCTTTATTTCTCAATTTCTTATTGTACTTAAATTACTCATGACATATACATAAATAATGAAAATGTGGACAACTATCTACTATATATTTGAGAGACTTTGTCTTTCTGTTCAAGAACTTCTCCCAAATGGTATGAGCTTGGGATACAGCATCCTTTTATCATAATTTAAAGCAATGTAAGGATTTGGTTGTGCCAGGAAAATGGGATGTGCCTGGAATGGGATTGCTTCTCATAAAACCCTATAGAAATGAGACAATCACCAGGCAGATGAAAGATGCTAGCTGGAGATTTGATCCCCGTCTGGGATTGTCTGAGCCAACCAACCCTCCTATGCGTCCTTTAGAAAGGAGCCCCATTCATATGGGAACATTGCTGGCTGTTCCTCTTTGCCAGGGAGCAAGGGGAAAGTGCAGTTTGTTGCATTCCTTGCTCTGGTTGGGGAGTGTATGTGCGGGGGGGGGAGGGGCACGAGACAAACCTGGCTGTGCCCCAGCCAGGGGAAATGCACCCCTCCCCTAGATGTGCCCACTGGAACTGCAGCGGCCAGGGAGAGGCGGTTCTCATCTGGCCTCAAGCTGCTGTGGTGGGAGAGGGCTCGGGTAGTTCTCTCTCCCTGGGGGCAGCCTGCATACTGAACCCCTTTGATTCAAGATCAGAAGAGATCAGAAGAGAATATTAACATTTATTTTAAAACAAAGTAGTAGTATTGTTTATAGATCTCTAAAGTTTGTGGTAAACTGCTTAGTGATAAATTATCTTGTGTTCGTTACCATGCTGTTTGGGAAACAAGATTACACCAAAGAACCTAGCATGTGTTCCCAGGCCAAGAGGCTACTGCAAAGGTATAAAACCCCTTTGTTCATGGGGAAAGCTGCAAGCCATAAGAAATGACATCCCAGGATATCCTGGTGTCCCTTTTTAATGGACATTGGTTTAGAGTCTCAGACCTGCTTGAGGTTTTATATGGGGGGAACCAAAGCCACAAGGATTGAAATCCAAGTCATTGACTGGAATCAGCTTGGGATATGGATTTTGGAAAATAAAAGAACTTTTTGCAACTGCAGGATCACTATCTCTATTATGTCTCAGAGGGGTAGCCGTGTTAGTCTGTAACTTTAAAAACAATGAGTAGTCCTGTGGCACCTTAGAGGCTAACAAATATATTATATCTTGAGCTTTTGTGGGTAAAACCCACTTCAGATGAATGAAATGGGTTTTATCCATGAAAGATCATGGTATATTTGTTAGTCTCTATGGTGCCACAGGACTGCTCGTAATCTCTATTATGTAACTGAACCTTAAGAATTGAACTCATGTCTGTATGTATATTGATCTTTTAACCAACACTATTTTTTCTAGTAAATAGTTTAGTTAATAAAAGTTGGCTATAACACATGTATTTAGGATAAGGTCTGAAATATTTTATTGAACTGGAAGATAATGTGTCTGATTTTTTGGGGACTGGTAGAACCTTGTTTGACTCAAGTGTCTGAGTGGAAGCTTGAAGCTAGGTAATTTGAGGGAACTGCATGGTTTGGACTTCACATTGACCAATAAGGTAATATGGAAGCTGTTTTGTGCTGGCTTGGTGATTAAAAATACTGGAATAACCACCAGTTTTGGGGATCAGGCATCCTATTTCTTGCAGAGCACCCTAATTGAATCACCTCAGCTGGCACCCCTAGGGTCCTGGGTAGCACAGGTCCAAGGTAATAACCAATCTTCTTTCTTGGCTAAAAACAAAGAAAACTAATATGAAGTGTTCAAGAAAATATCAGGATATGAATGAAGGATGGTGTTTCCAGATGGTTTAACCAAAAATACCGAACACGCCCCCCCCCCCCGCCCCCCAAAAAAACACCAGGGAAAAAATTCTGTTGAGAAAAAAAAAGGGGGAGGGAACAGGACCCTGAGAGTTATTAAGCAATGAAAATTTTTAAAAAATTAAAAAACCAGCATGGCCCCTTTAAGAAATGCCTTGAGGCTTTTTTGGCTTTAACAGGCTTTTTCCTGCTCTGAGCCAGAAGACAGCTCCCCTGAGGAATCAGGTAAGCGGGGGAAGGGAGGGACCTGGGCCCAGTTGCTGAGTGTGTGTAGGGTTGCCAGGTGTCTAGTATTTTTGCCTCCTGGCTGGGGGGGCCGGGTGAGAATCAGAAAATACCCGACATTTTAGGTGTCCGGTATTTTCTGAATTTTTTTTACCGGACAGGAGGTGAAAATACCGGACTGTCCAGGTCAATACTGGACACCTGGCAAGGAGTCCTATTTCTCTCAAGTGATTTAAAATGCTGTCCTTAAAAGAACTCTCCATTCACCTTTGTCCTAGCCAGCTGCTAAAGTTTCTCATTTTTAATCCATGCAATCTAAAGCAATGAAGAAGTCTGATAAAAATGAAATTAATTTAGTTTTGTACAATTAAGAATTTGGAAGAATCCCCCTTTCTTTTGTACATATAAAATGAAAAGATCCACCACCTCCAGAAGGCTGTGAATAATTAGTTTTACTAACAGGACTGTCAGAAATTTTTGAATTAGCACAGGATTTTGCACACTTACTTAGCAAAGGTTTAAGTTTTCCCCCCGATTCCTTCCCCCAGCAGATTTTACAAATAACTTCTCACACACACACACACACACACACACACACACACACACACACACACACACACACCATTAAAAATAAATGGCATTAATAAAGCCAGAGAGACAGCATTTTTATTAACTTAAATTTTGCATGGGAACATGTTTATATACACAGATGCAGGAGTTCAAAGTACAAGTCATTAGGAAACTGACCACAGTTTTCTCACTTCACTAACTTGTCTGAGAATGAAACAAAATACAGGACTATGTAGCACTTTAAAGACTAACAAGATGGTATCAGGCTTGACTCTGCCAGGTTTACCCATTGACACTTATTTTACCAGATGAGCAATTTGAGTAATAACTTTATAGTCAATCTCTTGACTTCATATCAGTTTACACCAACTGCAGAGCTGGCAAAAAACCTGAATAAGGTGTTAAAAATGATTAAAAGCCAAAAGAGAGGCCAGATTCTACTCTTAGTTACACTGCTGTAAGTTCAGAGCAACTCCATTGCAATCAATTGAGCTTTTAGTGCTGTTCCCATGAGGTTATTCAAGAATTGTATTGATACAACTGAGAATACGTTTTGGCCCAGACTCACCTTGAAAATGTGCAGCTTAGTTCACCTGTCATGCCTGGTCAACTAATATGTCCAGAAAATGGCAAGAGGAGGGATGAGGCTAAGGTTCTCCCTTGTCCATGCCTCTCTGTGTTCCCATTTCACACAGGGTCTGCGCTACTTCACCAGAATCAAAGACAAGGCCCAAGTAGGCTACCCAATGGCATTGGGGCATATAAAACTCCAATGGACAAAGGTTTTGCACACCCACTCAGTGCCTGATTCCTAGAGGATAAGAGTCCATTACTGACCCTGAAGTGTTTGTGCTCAGGCTTCAGCAATTGGTGTATTTAAGCTTCGGAAGTCTCCACCTCAGTGTATTGGCCAAGATGCAGCAATCACAAAAGTTGTGTGCTTGTTCAGGATTCAAACTGCTTTGGCTCCTTTGTCTAAGGGATGTACATAAGCCACTTTTGAACGTGTTACAAAAGCTTACACTCAGTGCCACATCCTCAGGGGATGGGAGCCTGTCTCAGCTGCCTGCTCCAAACTCGGGCTCTTGAGCTCTAGCAGTAGAGAGCTTTCAGTTCTAGAGGTTTCTGTGCCCCTTGAATAAGATAATTGTTCTCACACTTAGACCTCTTTGTGTTCTATTTAGCAGAACACAAATGTTGTAGTCTTGTGTGCATATCTTTCTCTTATGGATTGTGTATAGACTGGCCAGATCCCCAACTGGTTTAAATCAACAATGCCATTTTACATCAGCTAAAGTACAATATTTTAAAGTACCTATGTGTTTTAGGAATCTATCCCACTGGCTTTCTATAAAAGCCAGTCATATAGGAACCTGGAAAATTTTACCCCTACCCTAGCAACATATGCGTACGCAGCACATTTCATTAGGGTGTGCAACGAGGGAATTTAAAAAAAATTTTTTTTAAAAGGTGAACATTTATTGAATACTCAGTCATAAAGGACATTATTTTTATTCATCAAACAAACTAAAGAAACTAAAACAACTTAATTTTTTTGAATTAACAACTAAACTTTACTTAAAAAATACAAACTTAAGTATGGGACATTGTACTTAGTTTGTTTTTTACATGTGCAATCCGGCGCTTATTGCATAATACAGCAATCCATACTTTAAAACTAAAAGAGTGTATCATGCGATTAAATTAAAATGCAAAGCCACTTTTTTTTGGAGACATTATAGGGTTACCAGGTAGTCTTAAAAAAAATACCGGACACACTTCATGGGGAGAGGACCGGCTGGGAGGAGCGGGGCTGGCCGGGAGGAAAGGGGGCGGACGACGAGAAGCAGAGCTGGTCAGTGGGGAGGGCAGAGCGGGGCTGGCCGGGGAGATCGGGGGGAAGGGGGTCGGCCAGTGGGAGCAGGGCTGGCTGGGGGAGCTCAGGAGGAGGAGGGGAGAATTGGCCGCTGGAAGCAGTGCTGGCGGGGGGTGCAGCAGGGCTGGCCGGGGAAGATCGGGAGGAGGAACCAGCCGGCGGGAGGTAGAGCTGGCGGCAGGGTACAGCGGGGCTGGCCGGGGGAAATCGAGAGAGGAGGGGAGAACTGGCCACCGTAAGCAGGGCTGGCGGCAGGTGCAGCGGGGCTGGCTGGGGAAGATCAGGAGGAGAAGTGGGGGAGAACCAACTGGCCAGCCAGGAGGGGGCAGGGGAGGAGGAGCGTATCAGCTGGTGGGGAGTGGGACTGACCCAGGCAGTGCAAATCCCAGGGCGCTCCCACCCCCCGCACGGTCCAGGTGAAGCGCGAGTCAGTCCGGCTGAGGCGCCACCACGCACTTGACCAGCGCACAGGAGCATGGACCGGGCTGCCCCTCCTCCTCACACGCAACCAGGGCTCCCAGCGCTGATCGCGCCCTGCCTCCCAGCCACTCCTCCCACCAGGCTTCCGGACACCCAGTCGGCAAACCAGAAAATAACGGACATTGCACATGTCCGGTATTTTCTGGATTTTTTTACCGGACAGAGACCCAAAAAACCAGACTGTCTGGTAGAAAACCAGACACCTGGCAACCCTAAGATATTAGGGTGTGCCTGGGCACACCTGGCACACCCCGTACGCATGCCAGTACCTAGCAAGTTAAAGTATTTTGAGAGTCTTCAGGATATTCCATGTACTATTTGCATAGATTCTCTCAACCTCTCTCCATTACCAATCACTGCCACCTACTTTATTTATTATGCAAAGTCATAAGAGGAAATCCTGCATGCAATTGAAGTTTTATGTTTCATGCAGTAGGTAGAAACAGACTGAACCAACTACCAAAAGCCACCATGTGAGCATGGCCCACCCTGGCCTAAAAATGGCCTACGGACTGCATCCAGCTCATCAGACCTTTTAATTTGTCCCTGAAGTTCCCAGTAAAGAGTGGGGTCAGGAGTTTGCATTGCCCCACTTCACATGTGCAGCAACTCTGAGTGGCTCCCGGAAGCAGGGCCAGCCAGGGGGCTAAACACATGCTGCCTCACCCCAAACACCAGGTCTGCAGCTCCAATTGGCTGAGAACTATGGCCAAAGGGAGCTGAGGGAACAGCGCCTGCAGATGAAGCAGCATACAGAGCCACATGGCCTCACCAGATGATGGATGGCCTGCTGCTTCCAGGAGCCACTAGAAGTAAGCGCCGACCAGTTCTTACATCCACCCACCCCAACCTCCTGCCCCAGCCCTGATCCCTCCCCAACTTCCAAACACTTCAATCCCAGTATGGTGCATCCTCCTGTATCCCAAGCCCAGACCCATCCAAGAATCTGCAGGCCAGAGTCTCAGCACCCAAGCCTGACCCCAGGGCCTGCACCCCCAGCCAGAGCACTTGCCCACTCATGCACTGTAATCCCCACTTTTGTGAGCATTCATGATCCTCCATAAAATTTCCATACAAAGCTGTAGCCCTCAGGCAAAAGGTTTGCCCACCCCAGCACAGGACAACCTTCAGATCACGTTACTGCACCTAAGACTTACTCTTTAATCATGGACTATAGTCAAACAACCCCCCTCTGCCGTAGAGCCTGCCTCTACCCGTCCCTGCCCCTACTCTCCTTCCAATAGAAGTGGCCCAGGACACTTTCCCTGCTGTTGCTGGTGAGTGCACGAGGTAAGAGAGGGAATGGACCCCAGCTGCCAGCGTCAGCCCTGCAGCCCCACTATTCCCCCTGCCAGCTGCTGGCTGGTCCCTCCTGCCCATAGCGTTTGGGACGCATGTGACCCCTTGTGCCTCCCATGCATCGTCCTTGAGTGCATGAATCAGAAACTATGGAATAGGTATTTTTGTGTAAGACACCATTAAAGATTCTAGTGTAGAGAAAATATTTGAATCATAATGAAACTCCACGCAAAAAGCCCTTATTTTGCACAATGAAGCAGTGAAAAGTTAGAACACTGTAGTTAAAACTACATGTGCATAGATACAAAGGTGCAGAATTACTATCTATAGTTACATGATCGCATATTGTTACTCAAATAAACTAGATCATTTTGTCCAACAACTTTAGATTGCTTACGACCCATTAAAGTTGGTGTATGAGTGTTTTCCTGACTTGGGGCCTAACTTAGGAATTTTAATAAATTGTATCAGCACCTCTACAATTTCGCCCCACCCAACAACAGATCAGTTTTTACATCAAGATCAGGGGATAAGGCAGTTAACTATGTTAAGACAGAAACTGCTACACAACCTTTACTAGAGCAGTCACCGCTGTTTCCACAATGACACAGGAAAATAGACATAACTTGCAAAGAGTCCAATAAAAAAAAATGTAATCTCTGCTCTCCTCTTTTCTGTGTTTGAAAAGGGATAGTTAGTAGTAAACTGTAAATTCCTTACTCAGAGATACCAGATTAGTAGGTCTGTTTCTTGGAAAATGTCATCTTTCCTCCTCTCCCTACTCCCAAGAACACAATACAGCAATGCACAATTATTTTCTTCTTTTGTTTTACATTCTTATCCTGACATCATCTGTTAGATATCAAATCAAAACTCTGTGATAGTCTGTTTATCAGAAATGGAAACACCTCCTATGAGATTCTGTTTGTGTTTTTTTGCAAGTATGATTTCATGCATAATACATCATTCATTTATATGTGTGGTAGCTTTTCATGTATTATACTTGAAAAAGTGCAAGTACAAATTATAATGCAGAATATTTCAACACAGAATGAAACAATGTGGTATATGCTAGAAATTCAGATGATCAGACAAAAGTTTCCCCAAGCTATTGAACCATAATGATTTCCCCTATCCCCACCAGCTCTGCCTGCTGATTCTTTTACACCTAACAGATATTCATAATCCCTGATGTTTCCTCTTGTCTTCCCTACTTTTCAATCAGTTCCTTCCTGCCCATAGTAAAAATCTGCAGTCCCTCCTTATTCATGCTCCTCCTCCCTAACCAGTTCCTGCTTGATTCTCTTCTGTTTGCTTCTGTTCCCTCCCTGGCTAAAATAAAATGTATTAGAGAAAGACATTCTAAGCACACAAAACAGTATTAGTTAAAGCAGCCTGTTCAAGTTCTTACAGCTGTTCAGATGTACAGATAAATTTTATTTGTGTCCTTAATCAAGATACAAATATTTTCCGAAAAACAATGCAGATTGATGAGAACTGGATAGAATATTTCACGTTACTGGGCACTGGCAGTATTCCCTGTAAGTTGAGCACTTGGGTGGCCTCCCAGAAAAGATTCAAATGCCACCCAGCTCATTAGCAGGGCACCCACATCCAGCAGCATGTGTTTTTATTGGTGGTGCACATCCACACATGCCTCGGTGCACAGAAAACTTATTCTGCACATCAAGGGTGGGGAACCTTTTTTGGGTCGGGGGGAAAAAAAAACCACCCCAAAAAACCACCCCTCACTGATGTGGCCCTTGACTGAGAAGGAGATACTTCCCACATTCCTCTTGCACACCAGAGCCTAGGGGGGCCCAGCCTAGTAGATTTTGTGTGCTCCAACCCCGCAGTGGAATGGGGAAGGGAAGGCTGGAGAACCAGTATGGGCTCGCCAAGGTAGGGGAGGGGCCCTGAGCCTTGGGGGCCAGATCCAGGCATCCAGCCCCTGGGCCTTAGATTCCCCACCCTTGCTATATAAGGATGGAAACAATTAGAGGGAACTTGCTGGGCAGTTCAACTTATGGGGCTACATCTATGTTAATTATGGTCTAATTGATTTGTTACTTTTCCCCACTGAAAAAATCAAGTACATTTTGTTGGGGGAAGAAAAAACAAGCCTCGTGGAGAAAACCAAGAGGGATAAACATATATTGTTCCTTCAATTTAAAAGCGTACATTTTAAGTTTAACTTTCCCCACCGCAATATTGATGTGTAAAATCAAAATGTTGATCCTTTGACTTCTTATACATTTGTGTCTGGTTATAGAATAGACATAAGCAAATGAGCAGTATTAATGTAAAATAAGTATGACAGATGTTGTTAATCATTACTTATGCTTATCCTTCTAACTGTCTGAAGGATTTAAATGGTAATCAACACATTAATCAGTGTGATGAAGAATATAGCAAAAAAACAAATAATAATAATCTCATCTCATTTTTTCCTCTGGTTCTTGAGTGTTTGTTTGCAATGACACACCGCAATAAGCAGTTTCTAAATAAACAGCAGTTTTTATGATTTACAAAATGTCTTCAATTTTCTCTAACATGATCACTCTTATGGAAAAAAGATTTGTTAATAATTTGAAAGCTGTATTATAGTACATGTACACCTAGTACTGTAACAACTTACATTGATACATTGTCTGAGCTGTAAATTGTTTTGTGATGAAAGGCACAGATCATCATTACATGCCCTGTGAAACACAGATTCCTTTCATATGAAACTTGGTAACTGAAGTACTGCTCTGTGCTATTAAACAAAAATTCTGGACAGGTAATAATAAAAGAAACCAAAAGGACATTTTCTTTTGAGTAAATATAATAGGGCAATCCTGCTCCCATTGAAATCAAGAGGGTTTAATTAATATCTTCATTAGAAACAGGACTGTGTTCTTTAAGGGCACGTCTACACAGCAGGGCAAAAGTTGAATTAAGCTACGTAACTTCAGCTATGTCAATTGTGTAGCTGAAGTCAAAACAGCTTAATTTGACTTTTGGCACTGTCTACACAGCAGGAAATAAAAGGAAGAACACTTTTCCTTCTACTTCCCTTACTCCTCATAAAATGAGGGTTATGAGAGTCAGAGTAAGAAGTCCTCCAGCCTGCCATTATTTCGAAATAATGGCTTGCTGTGTAGATGCGCTCTTTGTCATTTCAGAATAACATCCGTTATTCCGAAATAACGGCTGTGGTGTAGACATAGCCATAGCATGTAGCTTCCTATTGAGGTAGAACCTATTTTTTGAGGCAATTAGATGTGGGTTTTCAAATGTGTTTAAAAAAAACAAGTACTTGAGACAGTGATTTACAATTACTTTGAAATACCTACCTCAGCATCAATGTCAAACAATAAAACTGCACTCTGGTTCAAAAATGACTTTTAACATGCAACCTATTGTGCATATCAGATAGGTGTTTCTTGAGTGGTCTCCCATACAAGCTTTTACTCAGACCAGCCATGCTTGTTAGTCTCTAAGGTGCTAAAGGACTGCTTGTTTTTTATGCTCATAGTAGACAGAGATCCGTTACTTACTTTACCACTGCATAGGAGGCATGTTTGAAGGCATCTCACAAGGTACAAAAAAGAAATAATCGGTATTGTCACTAGACTCACGAGCCATGATCCCCAAAATAATGGTTCTTTTAATTTCCTTCAGCTTTTTAAATGCCTTGAGTTCATACTTTCTGGCCTTCATGGTTGTAGAGAAAAGCTTGAAATTACCTTCTTAATTAAAGCTAAGATTCTTAGCTCTGACAGAGGATTCCAAGAGCTGCGAGTTTGAGAAAAAAACACCAAATACTGCAATATTGACTATAATGTCATAAGAGTTGGAAACACCAAGTGATCTACCTTTTTTTACTCTCTAAAAGACTAGAGTTTACTTTTAGGTAGCACTTGTATAAATCTATTGAAATTCACTCTCTGTATAATATAAGACGAAAGGGACATTCAATGAAACTGAAAGGGTGTAAATTCAAAACAGATAAAAAAGGAAATACTTTATCACGTAACGCACAATCAGCCTACAAACTCATCACTACAAGACAGCATCAAGGCCAAGGGCTTAAGCAGGATTCAAATAAATATTGGTTGTTTAAAAACTTTATATGGATAATAAGTATAGGTAATAACAGCAAATATTACAACTGGTGAAATTTTGAAGGAATATCTGTCTACATGCATCTGGGCATAAGCTGATCTCCAACTACTTTGAATCTCAAGATACAGGATAATAGACTCCTAAAAACAGTAACTGTCTGCTGCATGGTTTCTCGCACTTTCTCTGATCTTTCACTGTCAGATACATGACTATCAACTAGTTTGGGAATTACCACTAGATGATATATATGAAATATAAATGTCAAAATACTTGAGAAGTTTGTATGCTTTAGTTTTCATGTTTTAAGGAAAGAAAGAAGGAAAGCCCTAGTTGACCAACATTGAAAAATTCAGAATAATACTTAAAAAAGCAATGTGAGTATCCTGTCAGAGTGAATCAGAAAGCATGTACTTCCATACATATTTTTAGACTGTATTCCTCATGAAGACAGACAAGACCCTTTTGAGTTGTTCAAAACTAGACCATCGCAGACATTCATGCATAAATACTTTGGCACAACAACATTAACCAGAAGTGACATAAGGAATTTACATCTAACCAAACAGATTTCATAAGCCCATCTGGTCAGTGACGTGTCTCTGAAAGGGACTCAATCTCTTTTGCAAGAGGAGGGGTCAGTTTCCCCCAGAATATTGCTAAATAAATCAATCATATGTTTGTTATTCAATACAGTTCTTTTTGACAGCTCTCAACACAACCAAGCATGGGCAGAGTAAAAGTGACTTCTGCATAGGCAGAGTCAAAGCAAGAGTACCACAATGCCAAAGATAGTGGACTGCACTGAGCCTATGAATAGAAAAGCCTCAAAGCAGTAAGCAAGGGCTATAGTGATCTTACTATACTATTTCTGCCATTACCAGACAAGTTATCCTTGAGGAGAAGAAAGCAAAAAAGTATGCCTGGAAAGCAAGTCTGCCAGGTCATCTCTCACCATTTCTTCTTATTTAGTGCCTGTAGCTACCTGTCATTCCCAGTCTCACCCAAACCGTATTGAAGTATTCATATTAGAAGAATGTTTATCATTACAAACCATGGATCCAAGGCCAGCCAAATTTGGGGAACATTCAGAATGGTATTTTGCATTTCCACTGCACATCCCAGACAAGGATTTTGAAGGGCTGTTCCATATACATATATATTAAAAAACAAACAAAAAAACCCCACAAACAGCAAAAGCTTGAAAAAAATCTATAAAGTCACAATCATCCTTGTTTTACAGATAAGAAAACTGAAGCACTGTAAAGCCCTATGCCCAGACTAACAGACAAATGTAGGCCAGAATTTATATATTTTGTACTTTAAACACCAAAATCATGCTGGCTCCCTTCCCTTTATCCTGTTAGTCATATTCAGCATTACAAAAAGAGAGCCACGGGTCCCAATTTCCCCATGTTGGTGCCTTAAAAGGACATCCTATTTCCATATTTGCACACACTCATCAGGTCTTGGACATATGAAATAGATGTTTAGGGCACAAATCCAGTCCTCCTCAACCCTTGCAACACTTCTGAGTTTAATGAAGGGAACTCCCATTTTCATAGCTGTGTGACGACAGGATATGCCTTTATTTGCAGTGAGTGTCTCTCTGGAGAACATATACCATTTATGGAGAAGTGCTAATTAAAATTGTTCATGTTATCAGTGCCCCAATAGATAAACAAAAAATTTGAATAAATCTGTATTAGATATAGGGTTACAGAGAGCAACTGTGGCAGACAGAAAATTTACACAGCCACAGCATTCCAATAAATTTGTGTACAACATTAAAAGGAAAAGTTCCACAATTAATGTTCAGACAAAATCCTGCTACAACCCATATTAAATGATGAAATCTCCATTTACACTACAATTACAAGTGGGTCAGAGGATCCAATTATAATACTACTCCATTCTGTAGAATAGGAAACAGCTTACCTCAAGCAACCTAAAAAGCACATAAGCAAAGGAGAACATATACCATTAAACACCTACTTTTTGAAACGAGGCCAAAGTCTGCCTTTAGAAACATATGCATAATTCCTATTTTAGTCAAGGGATTGATACATACAACTATGTGAGGGGAGAATGTGGTTATTGCAAACAGTATTATTCCTAGCTATGCATACTCAGGAGCACAGGTGAGCTTGTATGCTTTAGTTTTCATGTTTTAAGGAAAGAATGTTTTATTACATGTTTCCCAAACTGTTTACACATAAATACTCACAGATTAGAGTTGTAGAGCTTTTTTTTTTCTGGGATCTAGGGAAACACACTACAAAACTGCTGTTCCTCCCATCCATGCACTTTGCCTGGTTTCAACTCTACTTTAGTTTTCTCTGTAATCAGTCCATGACACAGATGAGTGAGAGGATGGTCTTAATCACCTGACCCTAACCACCTGACCAGAGTAAGCATTCCAAAAGAGTAGTACTCACTATCACATGGTCACTATCCTTTCAGGGATTATTGATAGATGTGTTACTTCAATTAATAAAGGGAAACAGAGAAACTCATGTGGGTACATTTTAGTTTTTGTCACAAGGACTCAAGAACTAGCCATCACCATTAAGAAAGTCATTCAGTTGAAGGTTCAAAGAACTCAGAATGTACAATGTATAAATAACAGATTTTAGTTTGATCTTTAATCTTACCTCAACTGTATGTTTCTTTTGAATAAACTCAAAGCTAATGATTTCTCCTGCCCAAATAATTGTTTGTACAAGCACCATCTTCTTATTGCATGAGTTAAATGAAATACAAACCCAAGTTTCTCACTTCATTTCATTAACATGGATTAAGCTACATATGACAAATCCATTTTCCTTTGCATATTACACCACCAAGTGGCCTAACAGCTCTTCATGTTTCCTTCTGTTTACCATGTGTTTTCTTTGGATACATTAGTACTCTTTCCTCCTTTAATGACATAATGAAGATATAAATAAATAAAAGAGCTGAACTGTTACTTTTCTAAGATAACAAATAACACACACCCAAATAGTCCAGAAGCCTGGAGGCCCATCTAGAGGTTCTTATCACTGCATAAAGCAATAAGCTCACTGGAGAAGTGTATGGGTATTGTAAAATAAATCAATCCTCTTCTCATATGTTTTTTCTTGGAAAATTTGAGGAATATGCCTTGAACAATTTTTAATTATTGGAGCATGCAGAAAAATATTCTCTGCTGGTATAAATAGACATAGTGCAAACTGGCCTAGCACCATGACTCATACTGAGGATCGAGCTCAGTATTTCTGTATATCTGAATCAGCATTTTTGTATTCTAAAAATGGTTAAAATGTCATGTTTGAAGGTCTCATTAAAAGTTTCAAACCAAAGACAAGTTTGAGGAATTTCTTGTAATGATTATTAGTGTAGTGACTAGGGGCCAGCTGAGATTGGGACCCCATTGTGCCAGGTATTGTGCAAACATTCTGGCTGCGTCTCAACTGGCAAGTTTTTCCGAAAAAGCAGCCGCTTTTGAAAACTTGCCAGCTGTCTACACTGGCCGCTTGAATTTGCGCAAGAACACTGACGATCTAATGTAAGATTGTCAGTGTTCTTGTGCAAATACTATGATGCTCCCACTCAGGGATAAGCCCTCTTGCGCAAATGTATTTGCACAAGAGGGCCAGTATAGACAGGGGAGGACTGTTTTGCGCAAAAAAGGCCCGATGGCGAAAATGGCGATCGGGGCTTTCTTGCAAAAATCACATCTAGATTGGCATGGATGCTTTTCCGCAAAAAGTGCTTTTGCGCAAAAGCATCCATGCCAATCTAGACACTCTTTTCCGCAAATGCTTTTAACAGAAAACTTTTCCGTTAAAAGCATTTGAGGAAAATTATGCCAGTCTAGACGCAGCCAAACAGATAATACAGACAATGGTTAGAGGGAAAGACTATCATAAAGCAGAATAAACAATGCAATGGAGTTCCAATTTTCCCCCTTTGTTATCTGTTTCAGTGGAGCTATGTTAGAAGAGTGTCAATGTTCTAAGTACAAACTTCAGAAAGCAATGTGATGACTGCATCAGTATCCTTTGGTTCCTATTTGACCTGCTGTCTGCGACTGCTCTACCAGCTTCAGTACCTGGCTTACTCCCCACTGCAGTTTCTTTCCCAAAGGCCACATGGCTAGAGCGAGCTGGGATACCACCTGAATCCTAATACCCCAAAAAGAAATTCTCCTGCATAGTTCTGGGTGTGGAGGACATGGTAGAAGAGAGCATGAACTCCATTGAATTCTCTTTCTTACTCAGTGTGTCAGTACATATTCGAGGTTGTCAAACTGATTATTTGGTTTAAGAACAGTTTAAAAAAAGGAAAAAGTAATTTGGGATCAAATTAAATGTGATCGTATTTTTTAGTGACTTAACTAAGACCATGTTAGTTCTGTTCCAGAGAAGGGATTCCACTTGCATCTTCCACTTCATAGCTGAATGGTCTAATCATTCAGCTAAAGATTATCAGGGAATGGGGCAGCAGAACAGCCACCCCTAGTGAAAATCCAAATTTCATTCCCCTGCATAGTCCAAGTAGACTCTATGAATCTATTTGTGTAAGTAAGGCAAGAATAACTTTGACAAAGTTGTTCACATCTGTACTAATTAATAAAATTAGATTAGCTACATTCCATACACACTGACCAGTGACTCGAAATGCTGAACCATTGGGTTTATTGTTTCCTTCTTGATTTAGAAGAAATAAGACCAATTTAAAGCATTTTTAATGATTAATTTGCAACATATATGTGTTATCTGATATATAGCTAAATAAATATATACTGAAATATATTAACAAGTTAATATATCCATAATTGTTCATACAAAACAATCACACTTAATGCAATGGGTGGAAGAGGCTGCCCTAGGATATGCCTGGATTTTATTTTAATATTTTCAAACATCAGCTCTGTTTAGAGAAGAATGACTCACATTTACTATCTAGCACTCTTAGGCTAGTTGCTATGACACCGACTAAGCTAAGAACATAATTCTCTATAAAATATGCAGCAGATTGAAATTTATTAACACAGCATACTAAAAGTTACAAGAATGAGAGCATGAGAGCTTACATTGGTCACTATATATATACTCCTCTTCACTGGGCAAGTGGAAAAGACAAACTATATATTGCAAGGGCAGGAAGATGCAAAGACTCACCTTTCTCATGGAAAACTCTGCAGTTTTACTCCCTAGATCATTTCACTTTATTGTGCATTATCTAAATAAAAGTTGTACCACTTTGACTATTCTAATATTTAGTTTGGTATATATACACACTATGCTATAATGGTTAACATGGTACAACTGCCCTAGTGTGGACATGTATATATTTATTGGTATAAATGTTATTATACTTCTCTGTGTTTCCCTCTTAGTTAAGTTTCACATCACCTTAAGAAGGCCAAAATCCTTCATTTGTTAAATGCCATTTTACTTTTCCATAATATCTCTCTCAGAATTCTGCAATAAAGTTCTTATACCCAGGTTATAGAAAATGTATAGTCATTCTTTCATCAGCTAGTTCTGAATTGTTATAGACAATATAAGGAATAGTCTGTGTGAAGGTTCTTCCACAGTAAAAGACTTTGAAGAAGTCCCAATGTGGCTCTTGTAGAATCTTGTATTTGGTTGTGTTGATGACTTTAGATACAAATTTGAAAGTCTTCCTAATTGTGTCTTCATTTTATACAATTCAACATTACATAAGTCAGCATTCTCTTCTTAAATTTTATATTCATCACATTGCAGAAAAATATAAACATTTGATTAATTTTTGAAGCATAAAATAATTGTCAAAACTGTTCTAATTACACAGGAATAATTATATCTATCTTAATTCTGTTATTTCTTCCCATTGTTTATCACTGGTTTTCCACAAGATCCTACATTTGTTGACTCATTGTTGACTATCATGCACCTTTTTTGACAGAATATTTGAACATTCAAGGAAATACTAGGTTGTATGTAATTTAGGGTAAAAGACACCATTTCCTCCCTGGCAAGACTTCTGTTTAAAATTAATGGGAGTTAGTCGTAGAAAGAACTGCAGGATTCAAGCCACAGATTGTGTTCTTTCAATCCTATGGGGGAAAAAAGAACATATTATAACAGACTGACACAGACCTCCAATGAGCACCCCCAGGCCAGGTGCATGTGTTTGCATTCTCTTAGGGTATGTTTACACAGCAGCATTATTTTGAAATAACTGATGTTATTCTGAAATAACATGGAGCACGTCTACACAGCAAGCCATTATTTTGAAATAATGACAAGCTGGACGACTTCTTAGTCCAACTCCTGTAACCCTCATTTCACAAGGAGTAAAGGAAGTAGAAGGCAAAGTGTTCTTCCTTCAACTTCCTGCTGTGTAGACAGTGCCAAAAGCCAAATTAAGCTATTTCGACTTCAGCTATGCAATTGACATAGCTGAAGTTGCGTAGCTTAATTTGACTTTTGCCCTGCTGTGTAGATATGCCCACAATCTGCAGTGTCTGCTGTTGGTACTTTCCCATTAAGGTTATCAATTTTCTAATTGCACAAAACTGAACACCACTCCTCCACCCCTTTCCTGAAGGCCCAACCCCATCTCATCCCATCTCCAAGTGGCCCCACTTGCTCTATCCACTCTCACTCCATTGCTCACTCTTCCTCACCCTCACTCATTTTCACTGGTTTGGAGCAGGGTGTTGGAGAGTGGGACAGAGGTGAGGACTCTGGCTTGGGGTATAGGCTCTGGGTGGGGCCAGGGATGAGGAGTTTGGCTACAGGAGTGGGCTCCACACTGTGCTTGAAGGCTCTTGCATGTTGAAGGAGATTCAGGCTCCAGCTGGGAGGTATGAGCTTGGAAATGAGGGGTTTCAAGTGCAGAACAGGGCTCCAGGCTACACCAGGGGGTTGGGCTATGAGGAGGTGTGGGCTTGAGGAAGGAGTTTGGCTGCAGGAGAGTACTCTAGGCTGGGGGAGGGAGTTGGGGTGCAGGGTCCCAGCAGTGCTTACCACAGCTCCCAGGAAGTGACTGTTAGGTCCCTGAAGCTCCTAGGCTCATGGATGGTCAAGGAAACTCTACACACTGCTCTCACTCCCACAGGCACCACCCTCCACAACTTCCATTGCTCATGGTTCCGGACCAATGAAAGATACAGAACTCTGGCATTCAGAGTGGGGGAGCACACCGAGTCCCCTGGCCAACCCTCTACCTAGATGAGCAGGGGTGGGCAATAATTTTTAATGGGAGACCACTCCAAAATTTTGGCAAGTGGTCAAGGGCTGCACTTCTGTGGAGGGGGTGTGGTGTCTGGGATGGAGCTTGGGTGCAGAAGGGAGCTTGGGGTAGGGGACTGGAGGGCAGGAGGGGTTGTGGGGTTTGAGAAGGAGTTTGGGTGACGGAGGGGGCTGTGATCTGGGGCAGGAGCATGGGGTGCTCGGTCTTGAAGGAGTAAGGGTGCAGGAGAGGATTCTGGCCTGGGGAGGGGCTCTAGGAGGGGATGCAAGGTCTGGGAAGGAGTTGTGACCTGGGAGAAGGGTGTGCAGAGGGTTTGGGTGGTGACCTGGGGCAAGGGAATGGGGTATAGGGTCAGGGAAGGGGTATGGGTGCAGTAGAGGATTCTGGCCAGGGAAGGGGTATAGGAGGAGGTGCAAGGTCTGGGAGTTGTGACCTGGGAGAAGGGGGAAAAGGGATACAGAGAGTTTGGATGGTGGCCTGGGACAGGTAGTCAGAGGGGAAGAAGGGGGCGGGGGTGCCAGAGGCAGGCTGTGGCTGGGAGTCACTTACCTAGGCAGCTCCCAGCCAGCAGCCCTGCAGAAAAACCTGAGGAGGGCTGTCTACTGCAGTCCAAGGCTGCAGGCTGCTCCACTTTGGGCCTGGGAGACTTCCCACACTGCCCCCCAGCAAAATTTCTCAGCTCCAATTGGCTGGAAATGGGCCAATGGGAGCTGAGAGATTTTGCTGGTGGAAAGGGAGCAGTGTGCAAAGACTTCCTCCTCCCTCCCCAGTCATCTAGAGCAGACAGCAGCTGGCTGTTTACAGCATGAGCTGTTCTCTGCCTAAAGGTTCTGGTGAGACTGCCGTGGGCTAGATTCAGTGGCTTGGCAGGCCGCATCTGGCCCGCTGGAAGCATCTTGCCCACCCCTGACCTAGGGGCTGCTGCAGGAGCCTCGTGGCTGCTTCCAGGAGTTGCATGGAGCTAGGGAAGTACGGAGCCTGCCTTAGCCATGGACCCCCACTGCACTGCTGACTGGGCTTTTATGGACATGATACCATCTACATGTTTTGTTAGTCTATAAAGTGCTACCAGACCATTTGCTTGCTGTTTTTTTCTGTAACAGACTAACTCGGCTACCCCCTGAAGCTCCTGGGTTTTTAATGGCTAGCTAGAGCAACCAGGATCTCTTTTTGACCAGCTGTTCCGATAAAAAACTGGACACCTGGCACCCCTATTTTTCAAGTGGGTTTTCAATTATTCAGTTCTCCAGCCAAACCATGCACACAGTCTCCGTGTGAAACAAAACAGACCCCTTCTGGGATATCCCAGTACGCCTTTGCTGGTATCTCTGTAGCCTTCCCCAGGCTCGGTGGTCCTGCCCCTGGTATGGGGCTGTACAATACTAGGCATCATCTGTGAAGACACTGTCTCTGCCTGCTCTGGGTCTTTCTAGTTCCAACCCTCCAGCTGGGCCCTGAATCATCTAATCCTCTTTCAGGGGTGTTTCATAGTTCAATATTCAGCCCCTTCTCAACTCCCTTTCCTCAGGGCTTAAGCTAGTGAGAGGTGGGGGAACTTGGGGCTGCCCACTATGTCAGGTCTCTGCATAAGGGACTCTATGAATAGCAGCCAATATAGCTGCATCCACTTTAATTAGTCATAATCCTGCTATAATTCCCTGGTACTTACCCCCAGCCCCAGCACTTTCACAAACACTTCCCCCTTCCCATAAGGCTGAAGTCTTGTCATCAGTCCCAGCAGCCAGCCAGGAGTTCTCTCTTGTGCCCACTGTCCCTGCCAGCAACAAGCCTGGAGTTCCCACTTACTTCCCCCAGTCCCTACTACCAAATGATTAATCCATCAGCCAAGAAGACAGTCCTTACTTCTCCAGGTCCTTTGGTACTGCAGCTCCTTTAATATAGCCCTGCCAGGCCCTGATTGCCTGTTTCCTGCAACCTCCCTTTAATTGGCTGCTTTCCCTGCACCCACAATAGGCAGCCTGTAGGACTTCTTTACTATTTCTTTCTGGAATAGGGTGTTCTAGGGTCCTGGAGGCCTCCAGCAGGGGAAACTAGGACTTGAACTCTTATCCTCTAGTTCCCAAAATTATCATCTACAGCTTGCACTAAAGGAAAGTTTCTGCAGCTGGTAGGAATAGCAGTAGGTCCCCTAGCCTCTTTATGGGGTAAACACTAGAAAGCAAGATTCTACAATGACTTACGCACACCAAAGACATACGTTATAACATCATTTACAGCCATTGAACCCATTTTTTAAATAATAATTATCCTGTATGTCATTGTATGTTTTGGAATGTGGCATTTTATTTTGTAATTACCATTCACAGACACTTGCATACAAGTGAGGAATGCCACAGGACAAACATGTCACAACTACTTGCCAAAATGGACAGGGCAAGCTGGTGTTTGCATGTATAATGCATAAATTATATTATTTTTTAAAATAATTAATAACATATTTATCTTTTAGGTAAAAGGAGACCACCGGAAGAATCCATGGCATCAGACCACTCTGAAAGTAATGGTTACATAATGTTATTTCTACTCGTGGCATAATGTAATATTATTATCCAGATTACATTCAAGATTGATTAATAACAGTAGATTCAAAAACTTCACAGCACTAGGTCTTACTGTATTTGGAGTCAAACCATGCTTCTCATGAAACAGATGTTTTTCGCTGTTAAAAAACAAATGCCCTTAGCTTCTCTCAGGTGTGTCAGTTTCAGTGCAAGCATAGATCAATAAATGTTTCTTTTTGGGAAAAAAATCAATGTGCAAACTCTAACACCTTGCCTATAAAGGAAAGTTTGTTAGGAAAAATGAAAGTCCTTCAGCACTGGAACATGGATCTGCACCTGATCAAAACCAAGATTTTGAATCAAACCCTTGCATGTTGACATAACTTAAATTGCAAAGCTAGGAGAACAAAGACTTATGTTATGATCATCTGCAGTTAGGTGCTGCAGAGATGAACATACTTTCCCTTTTGTGATTTAAGATTTTTTAAAACAAAAAAGATTCAGAGAAGTGAGCAGAGGAGGGGATTTTTTTAAAAAGCAAAGTTCAGTTTGGACCAATACCCCAATATTCAAACATTTTCTTAAACTTTTAACCCTGCAAAACTTTTAACACTTCCTTTAAGGCACAGCCCTGTGAAAAGGGGAATGTCAGAGGTATTTGAAGAAGTGGGACAGTGGGACACTTCAAGGACTATTATTACATAAAAGAACTTTTTAACATACATTATTTGTACAGGTGGGTCCAAGTCACAAAGTCCAGACTGTGAACAGTATTACCAACCTAAGAATCAAAAACTCCTGAGTCAGCCCCTCCAAACATTATATTGGCTTAAAAAGCATGAGATTTAATAGAAGAAAAATGGATTCTTGGTATTTTTAATTGATACTTGAGCCTCTATGGTGCAGTTGGATTGTGTGTTCAAGCTTTCCCCCACAACTATAAGAACTAAAAGCTTTGTTTGTTTGTTTGCTTATTTGTTTGTAAATGAAAACTAAAATTCCTATGTAATCACATAGGTACAGCTGGGACTTTAAGAAAAAAAACCCAGATAATATAAGACTTGAATAAAACTGCAAGAGCTAGTGAATACTCTATGAATACTCCAGAGTTTGAGATAGTGCTGAGTTTAGTCCTGATTCGCCATTACCCAACATCTTATGTAGTCATTTACATCTATGCAAAGTGCATGTAACCCTAACAAAGTAGAGCTTAGCATTTTGTACCCAGATTGCACAGTGTAGTGGATACATAAGGAGCAAGGCAACAGAGAATCAGATTCCCAAAGTTTTGGATCTGGTATAAAGGATCTGCCTGCCTGCCTGCCTGCCAGAATTTCTTATCTGGACTCTAACATACTCAAAGTTTGGGGAATTTAGATCCAGGGTTTTTATTTAGTGACCATTCCCAATCACCGAGTTCAGTGTGTCATGCTGGGGTATTAAATCTTACAGGACAATTTCAAAAGATCCTTTCAGATTTGTAAAACTCATTCCTCAAGTTGCTGCTCCATTTGTCCTGCAAAACCACCACAGAGAGTATTCTGATAAAGATATGTAAGAATACAGGCAGCTGTCCTGTACTACCCTGGCTTTTCAAAGGGTGAGATATTGTGGATGGAGGGAAGGAAAACATGCTCCATAGACATAACAATCCTGATGTTACAGGGGTGGGCAATAATTTTTGGCAGGAGGCCACTCCCAAGATTTTGGAAAGTGGTCAAGGGCCGCACTTTTCTATGGAGGGAGTACGGGGTATAGAATGGCGGTTGGGCGCAGAAGGGTGCATGGGGTAAGGGACTGGGGTGCAGGAGATGGTGTGAGATCTGAGAGGCAGTTTGAGCAAAGGAGGGAGCTGTGACCTGGGGCAGGGGATTGGGGTGTAGGGCCAGGGAGGGGGTATGGGTGCTAGGGATGTAATAGTATAGTTGATTAACCGATAAGCAAAAAGCAAAAAGCAAAAGCTTATAGGTTAATGCTATAGACTACCCTCATTCTCACATACTGGGCTGTAAACCTCACAGCTGTGTGCCTGAGGGTCCTGGCAGGGTAGTCTGTGGGCCGGATTCAGCCCCTGGGCCGTATTTTGCCCAGCCCTGTGCAATTATGAGCTACTTTCCAATGAATCTCAGGGATACATTAACTCTTTCCTCTCTCCAAAACAAGAAGTAAGAGATCTTTAGTCAGTCTCCTAACCATCCTCAGTTGTCAGCTTACCCACTTGGCCTTAATGTTTCATTAGGGAAAACAAACATACTTTTTCAAATTTTGAGACGGAATTGGAGGTACTCAGCATCTCACAGCTTTGGGTCTTTCACTGGACAAGTCTTCAGTTAGACAGATTCTATATTCAGTAGGATAGATGCTGATTCAATTAGAAAGGGCACACAAGTGAATCTTTTGTACGGAAGCTGGACCTGAAGTGCTCAGGTAATGCCCTATATTTCAAATACTTATAATGCCATCCTGTTAACATTTTCTTGAACACTTGTTCCAGATTGTGCGCAGCCTCCCATGTTGGCATGTAGCAGTCTCAGAGCCTTCCCTTTCCTGGTTGTACTCAGATGATGTGTTGAGTTGCATTCTCAGCAGAATGTGACAAGTGAAAAAACTGCCCCTTAGCTTGCAAGACTTAGCATTATTAGCCACCTGAAATGGCTGTGTGTGGGAAGTATACTGAACTATAACTCCTTCCCTCACTCCTCACTATCCCCACACAACCAACAGCTAGTGAGTTAGGAAGGGGAGCACATTCTACTTCCTGTAAATGGTTGACACAAGGGATCTCTGAGACAGACACACAATCCATCTTACAGCTCTTCCACATATCCTCAAAGGAGGACTGTGCCTTAAAGACACAGCTGAGCTTTCAGTGTTTTGGGGAATGCGAATGTTACACTGAGAGTGTGAAGCAGACCTGGAAATAAATGAAAGAAAAGGTGTATTCTGGTTATGAGTGTCTAGGTCAACAGATAAAATCTCTACTTGTGAGATCCAGGATGTGCTATAAAACTGACAACTCAAAAAGGTACATTGCACTCTCAAAGGCTGGCAACAAGTCAGACTTACTTGGCTATGTTATAATTCTCTCAAATTTCAGCAGATTCAGGACAGGGTTAGTCAATAAAATTCAGAACAATTGTACAAATGTTCTTGCCATGTAACATGAAAGAAACCTTAGAAAGTTTACCAGTCCCCTAGGGGGAACGGAGGATACAGACACATTTTTGTTTGCATTTTATGAAACATGTCCTTTAAACATTTACTAGGCTTGTATTTTTACATATGGCCTTACACCCAGACAAAAACTCTGCCTCCCACTGAAATATACTTAGGGACATATTGTTGTGTTTGTAATAAGAGTATTAAAAAGTCCAGATGTGAATTAGAAAAACAACTGCTTTTATTAGAGCTAAATTTCAAACTACTGGAATAAGATCAAGCAAGAAAGTTGTGGTTTATTCCAGACCACCATCCACACAATTCTCCTTGTAGAATATTGAATAACAACAAATCTAGCCAGTGAAACACAAAAGTATCACATCATCCAACCAAATTCTCACTGATTCTGGCCAAGATTGTTACCTTATAACTCCTCAGAGCTGCAGGCTCTAAAAATTAACTATTAGCTGGTGCTGTCTGTCACCCACACACACACTATAAATGTCAAAAAATCAAAATAAATAATCATTTCCTTTCATCTATAAAAATTGTCTATGATCTAACAAATCTGACGCGCATGAATAGGAACCAGCAGTTTGTGTTGTTCAGATTGAAGCTTTTTTTTCTGGTGGAACAGAATCCATTTATTGGCAACACTGTATGGTCACCTCCCTGTATCTTGCATAGCTCAAATTCCAGATGACACTGGAGAGTAGATATAGATACAGTGGCACTGTGTGCATTGTTCCCGCTAGTCTTTGACACCTACGTGCAGAATAATTCTAATGTGCACTGAGGCATGGGTGAATGTGCACCACCAGTAGAAACTAAAAACCTAGCAGTGGGCGCTCTGCTAATTGGGTGGTGGCATTTGAATCTCTCCTGAGGGGCTGCACAAGCACACAGCTTTAGGGTCGCCAGTGTCCAGTTTTGAACTGGACAGTCCAGTATTTGAGCTTTCTGTTCAGGAAACAAATTGAGAAAATATAAATGAAAAAAATATAAATGTCTGGTATTTTCTAAGATGTAATGTAGATTGTGATGTAATGTCAAGTGTGTCTGGTATTTTTGTTGAAACCATCTGGCAACCCTAGACAGCTTGCAGGGAGCACTGGCCATGTGTGGGCTCTCTGCCAGGGTGAAATGCCAACCGCAATAAGGGCTAGTACCACAGAGGGAAAAAGCACAGAAAAGAACCCAGTGATCTTTTGGGGAGAGCAAAGGTAAAAGAGACAGGAGCAGCACTTAGGAATCACTGAAGAAGCCGAGGCTGGTGAACGCCAATGGGCAGCAAGACCTGTGTGCTGATGGCCTGGGGCTGGCAGGGAAGGCTCCCTTGTGGGAATTCACCCCCCACATACACGGGGGCAGGAGCCCAGCCCCACTGGGGCTTGTCTATTCCCGCCGCACAGCTGCAGTGCAGACGGGACCCATGCCGCAGGAGCAGGGTGCCTCCCCTGGCGAGGGGCGGTAGCTAGCCAGGCTGACGGGGGAGAATTCCTGCCTCGCCCAATGCTGGCTACACGGGCACTGAGGCGGGCGTGGCGAGGTTACAGCCTGTGGGTTGGGAGCCCAGCCCGGCGCTTTATGAAGCGACCCGCCTCTCCCAGACAAAAGCCGCCCCGGCTGGCAGCCGCTCGCTCCCCGCTTTCCACAGACGCAGCGCGCCAGAGCCACGGCGGGCTGGCTCCGCCGGGTATTCAGCCGCCTCCTCCCGCGGGAGCGGCGGGGCCGCCAGGGGGCGCCGCTCGCGATCGCTCCTCAGGCTCTCGGCTGCCGGGGACCCTCTTGTCGCGCGCGGGCTCGGCGGCGTCCGCGGGGCGACGGCGGGGCCTGGCTGGGGAGCGGGCGCCGGGCCGGCCGCGGGGCGCCATGGGCAAGAAGCACAAGAAGCACAAGTCCGACAAGCACCCGTATGAAGGTGACGCGCCGCCTGGCTCCGAGGGCTGGAGAGCGAGCGGGTGGGGGCGTCTGGGGGGAAAGGGCCCGTCCCTGTATGGGGGTAGGGAAGCGGGGAGGGTGTTTGGGAGCGGTGAGGCGGGTGTTTGGGGGAGGGAGCTGAGCCGGGGGAGGATGTTGGGGAGGGGAGCTGAGGGGAGGGTGTTTGGGGGGGGAGGGGAGCTGAGCTGGGGAGAGGGTGTTGGGGAGGGAGCTGAGCTGGGAGGGTGTTTGTGGGGAGGAGCTGAACTAGGGAGGGGGAGGAGCTGAGGAGGGTGTTTGGGGAGGAGCTGAGCTGGGGAGAGGGTGTTGGGGAGGGAGCTGGGGAGAGGGTGTTGGGGGAGGAGAGCTGAGCTAGGGAGGGTGTTTGTGGGGGGAGGAGCTGAACTGGGGGAGGGAGCTGAGGGGAGGTGTTTGGGGGAGGAGCTGAGCTGGGGAGAGTGGGGGGGAGGGGAGCTGAGGGGAGGGTGTTTGTGGGGGAGCTGAGCTGGGGAGAGGGGAGCTGAGCTGAGCTGGGGAGGATGTTGGGAGGGAGGAGCTGAGCTGGGGAGAGGGTGTTTGTGGGGGAGGGAGCTGAGCTAGGGGAGGGAGCTGAGGGGAGGGTGTTTGTGGGGAGGGAGCTGAACTGGGGAGAGGGGAGCTGAGCTGGGGGAGGATGTTGGGGGGGGGGGTGACACCGGGGTAGCTGGTCTATTTGGATGGTCAGTGGAAATATGGAGGCTCCACATCGCAGATACAGTTAGTGACCGGGGCTGGGCAATAATTTTTGATCGGGGGCCACTTCCGAAATTTTTGAAGTGGCCCTGGGGAGTGTCAGGGCTTCTGGCAGAAGGGGCGGGGCCAGGATACTTCTGTGCTTACCCACCCACAGATCCTGATTGGGCTGGGGGAACAGCTGGCAGTTCCTGCTAGGTGCAGATGGCCCTGGCAATGAGAGGAGACTTTGAATGCTGCCCCATGCTGTCCCCTGGCCAATCAGGGCCTGGGGAAGGGGGAGCACATGAAGTCTTTTGTTCCCTGCCCTTGCCCTGCATGGGAGCTCTGCACTTAGAGTCAGCCGCCAGCTGAGCAGCACTTTAAGTGCTGAGCCCCTTGCAGGGCTGGAGGAGACTTAAATCAGACTTCTCTGATTAGCCTGGGGGGGAAGCAAGGGAAATCTCCTTTCACCCTTAGAAGCACCGCACCCTCGCAGGGTGGGAGGAGACTTTGTGTGTTCCCCTCCCCCAGGCCCTGATTGACCTGGGGACAGGGGGAGTAGCAGGGCCTCCACAGGCTGGATCAACTCGCTTGGCGGGCCACAGAGGCTCTTTTGCCCACCCCTGGTTCAGAGCATCGTCTCTGGGTGGTGGGGCTGGGTACAAAAGGTCTGGGGCTTGAAGAAATATCGTAAGGAACAGATAATATATTTGCTGTGTTTTTTAGGTTGGACAGCTCAGAAGTGTATGTCTAGTATTGTTACAAAGCAGACTGTTTATGCCACCAACTTGTTCTAAGATACAGAAAATTAGTTACCTGTACAGGTTGATCACACATACAATATAGGGATGTAAAATCCTGTTTCATTGGCTAACCTTGCCTGCTGAGCACCTGGTCCCGCCACAGTCACAGGCTGTTTCAGCCTGGCTGGAGCAGCCCCTGTCTGGGGGAGCTGTTCCAGCCCCCACTGGTTAATCTTCACCAATAATGTTAAACATTTACATCCCTAATAGCACATAACCTTTTTATAACACTATAACATCTCTATTTCTTTCATTTCGTGCATCTAAATGAATTGCAACTCATGAAAACTTATGCCAAAATAAAACCATTAGGCTATGTCTACACTGCCCTCTCTTGTGCAAAAAAAAAAATGCAAATGAAGCGAAACATGGAATATTGCTGCGCCTCATTTGCATAATTAATGAGGCTCCATTTTTGCGCAAGAGGCTTTTGTGCAAAAAGGAGCGATCTACATGGCTCCTTTTTGTGCAAAAACCCCCTCTTGTGCAAAAGCCATTCTTCTTGGAAAAAAAGCGGAAGAATGGCTCTTGCACAAGAGGGGGTTTTTGCGCAAAAAGGAGGGATGTACGTGGCTCCTTTTTGCGCAAAAGCCTCTTGCGCAAAAATGGAGCCTCGTTAATTATGCAAATGAGGCGCAGCGATATTCCATGGTACGCCTCATTTGCATTTTTTTTGCGCAAGAGAGGGGCAGTGTAGATGTAGCCTTAGTTTTTAAGGTGCCACTGGACTCCTTGTTCCTTTTCAGAGAATCACAAATAATGGGCATTGAATAGGGACAATGCAAAAACTTTCTTCTGGTGATGTAGCTAATGGTGTTTATGGAGGTGGAAACACCCCCAACCATCTCCTTGCAGTGTCTGTGCCAAAGCACTACCCTGGTAGGTAATGTCAGTGGTGAAGCAGTTGCACCATTGCAGCATTTTAAGGCGTTGACTACACTGCACTTCTATTGATAAAAATTTTGGTTGATCAAGGATTTGAAAAAACACATACAAGGAGAAAGTAAAAAGCAAAAAAACCCCAACAAACAAGGGGGCCCAGACTAGTAGATTTTGTGTACTCCAGGCCCCTGGAGGTTGGGGAGGGGGCTGGAGTGCTAGCAAAGGCAAAACTTTTACCAAAATGGCAAAACTTTTACCAACAAAAAGCACTGGTGTGAACAATGCTTTGTAGATGGGAAAGGGTCTCCTGCCAACAAAAATACTAACCATCATTTGGGGTGGTTTTATTTTGTCAGGAGAGCTTTCTCCTGCTGACAGAAGAGTTATAGTGCGTATTTCACAGTGGCACAGTGTAAACATAGCCTTAGTGTAGATTGAAGGGATATAGGAGAAAAAAACACTTGGAAATAAGGCATAAGAGGTGCCTGACTACCTTTGATCCTGGTCTAAAGTGTCCTATTCATTCCAATTGAAATTGATGGGAGGTCTGCCCTTGAACTTTAGTGGATTTAGACTCAGAACAAAACACTTTTGTGTTTGAACTTATCTGAAAATTATTCACTTTAAAATGCTGTAGTAAGTTTTTTCTGGAACTGTTTTTGGTTTAACCCAATTTTGTATGAAATGTAACCATTTTAATAAAGACAGAAAGGCATATCAGTTTGGTATTTACCAAACCAGGTATGATTTTCTGTTCCCCAGGATCTAGTTTGCCTTTGTCAGGGTCCAAGATCTAGTCCAGGGGTGGGGAACCCCACATCTGGCCCCTAGCTTGCCTGGATCCAGCCCCCCTGAGGCTCAGGGCTCTTCACCCACCATCGGGGAGCCTTTGCTAGCACTCCAGCCCCCTCCCCAACCTCCAGGGGCCTGGAGTACACAAAATCTACTAGTCTGGGCCCCCTTGTTCGTTGGGGTTTTTTTTGCTTTTTACTTTCTCCTTGTATGCAACCCAGGACTGGTTTTTCTGTGGGTCAAAAAAAGATGACCCATAGAAAGTTCCCAAAAAAGTTTCCTGCCCCTGTCTAGAGAGTATGAGAGAGGGAAAAACATCCACAATGTTTTAGACAACAGAGCAATGCAGTTCAGGAGGTGGGAGAGTTGTTCCTGTATGAACTGATTCTTACAGAGAGCATTGACATGAGATTTGATTAGCCTTAGTTCATATACTGAATTTGACAGATTCTAATTATAATTTCATGTTGCTTAATTACAAATCAGCTCAGGAATAGTTTTATAATGTCAGAAATAGATACTGGAACACTATCTAATTGAGTAAATAATAGGAATGTGAATGTCTAACTAGTTAACCTGTACCTGGTGAGGATTGCCAGTATCATTGGTGGTAGGAGCAAAGGGGCTGCTACAGCCCTGCAGATGGCCTCCTACTGAACAGCCTATTTCCCGGTGGGCCTGGGCACTCCATAGGCAGGGGCTGCTCCAGCCCTGGCCCACTGCAAGCAGGGGCTGCTACAGCCTGCCTGGTGCAGCTCCTGCCCATGGGAGGTGGGGGATGCTCCAGCTCAGCTGTGCTGCCTCTCCTTTAATTGGTTAACCAGTTCATGTTTAACTGGTTAACTGCCCCCCCCTTTTTTTAAATTGGTTAACTGATTAAACAATATGTTTAACCAGTTAACCAATTAAATAGGATTTTACATCCCTACTAAATAAGATTATATGTATTTTCTATGCTTTAATCATATTTCTCATTTCATTGATGCTTTAAGAATATGTTGAAAAACCCTTAAAGTTGGTACTAAAAGTGGCTGGAAATGAAGTCACTGAACTCTCTACTGGAAGCTCAGGACATGATTCAAGCCTTTATGAAGACAAAACTGAACATGAAAAACACAAAGACAGGAAAAGAAAAAAGAGAAAAAAAGGAGAAAAGCAGATGCCTGGAGAGGAAAAAGGAAAAAGAAAGAGAAAAGTAAAGGTAGATATTATTATACTATGTACTTAGGTGCTAAAAGCTTCACCTTGCCCAAATATGAGGGCTGGCCTTCACTACTGGGTGGATTAATGCTGTGATGATCAAACCACTGGAGATTGATTTAGCAGATTTAGTGAAGACTAAGGATGTTAACTAGCAGTTAATTTACTAGTCGAGTAGTCAATGGAATTTCCATCGAGTACTTAATAGGCACTTCCACATTCCGTGGCATACCAGCTTTGAAATGTACAAGAGTCCTCAGTCTGCCCTGAGTGGACAGGGATCGAGTTCACTGGAGAGCCCACTCCACCTCCCTAACTTCAGCAGGTCCCTTATACTGCCTTCCTAAAACAGGAGCCAGCTCCATCCCTGGGACAGCCTGTGTTGGCTGTCTGGTCACTTCAAGGGTGGGCAGAGCTGGGAGGTGCGACTCATGTTCAGCGGCAGCGCAGCATGGATCCCGGGGTCAGCAGGGGCTCAGGGTCCCCCGCTGACCCCGGGATCCATGCTGCACTGCCGATTTGAAATGACATGTGGAGCTGGGGTCAGCTGGGGACTCCCCAGCTGATCCCAGGCTCTGCGCGGCATTTCAGCAGAACCTGGGATTAGCTGGGGAATCCCCAGCTGACCTCAGGTTCTGTGCAGTATTTCCCCAGAACCCGGGGTCAGCTGGGGACTCCCCAGCTGATCCCGGGTTCCACGGAAATTCAGCGCTTGAGCTCGGGATCAGCTGGGGAGTCCCCAGCTGACCCCAGGCTCCATGCACAGCAGCATCACACAGCTGAGCTGGGGGATCAGCTGTGCTGTGCTGCCCCTTTGAACGCTGCTTCGGCATTTCAGAGGGGGAGCGCCACACAGCTGATCCCCAGCTCAGCTGTGCAGCACTATCCCTTTCAAATGCCGAGGCGGCATTTCAAAGGGGCAGTGCCGTACAACTGAGCCGGGAATAAGCTGTGCGGCACTGTTGCTTTGAAGTACCCTCTCTTCCCCCCCCCTTTGCTACGTCTGATAGAGGCAGCAAGGGGGGGGCAATCGACTAGTCGACGCGCTAGTCGACTAGTCCTTAACATCCCTAGTGAAGACCCAGTAAATCGGCCGTCTATCACACTCCCATTGACTCTGCTAAGGCACTGGAACGAGATGAGTAAGGGGAGTGAATGGGAGAGTTTCTCTCATTGGCCCCACACAGTGTTAACCTACTGATAAACAGATCTAAGCTACAGCAACTTGAGTTATGCTACTAACAACTCAAATTGTGTAGCTTAGATCGAATTTTCCCCCATATTGTAGACCTGTCCCAAGTCATTAAGGTGTAAGAGAGCAGTTCTGGAGAGATTTTAAGATCAGGCCCTCTAAATTACTAGTAATTCGGACAAAGATGAATGTCCTGTGTGCAGGAGTGGGCTGGGGTGCGGGTCTGAGCAGGAGGGGGGCAGGGTGCAGGAGCAAAGCAGGAATGGGGACCTGCACGATAGGAGGGGACATTTACCTGGCACAGTTTCCTGAGGCCACACATGGCTCAGTGTTCCCCGTGCTCCCAGGCCTTGCCTCCTGCTGCTTCTATTGGTTATGATTATGGCCAATCAGAGCAGCGAAGGAAAAAGCCTCCAGGCAGTGCCATTTCCTCTGTATTAAAGTCTCTACATGGGACTTTTTTTTTTTTTTTTTTTTTAAATCCTGCTCCTCTCCCACCCTTCAACACTTGCTTCCACGTTGTTTGTTTGCATTTTTACCTTACTCCTACCCACAAAACTCTTAAATCCCACAAGAGAGATTCTACCACGTAATTAAGAAAAAAACCCTACCGCTTAATATATTGTAAATATAGGTGGAATTCAGTGGTAAGCTGATGAGAGATTTCGTGTTTTCTCGCAAATTACTGTAGTCTGTGGTTTTGGCTTTTTTCCCCCCACCCTCAAAACTGCGCACAACAAATGACATTTTTCCCTCTCCAGTGAAGGGGGTCTACTCCAAGAGTTACTCCAGTTTCACTTTGGTCTTCTCCTGTGCAGGTGTTACTTGCCATACTCTGGAATTTAAATAGACAAGTAACTATACATGTCAGATATGCATGATTGTACAAGTGATATTGAAATGGGAACAGATTTAAGATTGCTGATGACTGGGGGTTTGAGTGTAACTAATACTCAATTTTCTGGCTCTCGAATGGCTTTTAATGAAAGGTTTGTTTTCTTAATATTAATCTTCATTGTAAAGAAGGTGGGATTTTTTTTTTGGTGGGGAGAATTCTCTGTGTGTGAAGTTGTTCCTGTCACACTGTAAAAATTTTAGTTCTATCACTGGGGAGGGTTGTTGTGCTGTTACTCTTATTTCGGCACTGCTGCTGGCTGGGATCCCAGCTCTGAAGACAGAACCACCACCAGCAGCAATGCAGAAGTAAGGATGGCATGGTATTCCCAACTGCACTTCAGCTCTGCTGTCTTCAAAGCTGAGCAACTGGCCAAGGCCACCACTTTCTGGTCACCCAGCTCTGTCAGCAGTGCATGACTAAAGGGTGGCAATACCATGACCTCTGCCCCTAAAATAACCTTCTGACCACCTCTACAACTCCCTTTTATATCAGGTTCCCCAATCTGAGAAATGCTGGTCTGGCCCCATGAAATCTGTATAGAATAGGGTAAAAGCACACAAAAGACTAGATGTCACACAGTCCATGGCATGTTTTTCATGGCTATGAATTTGGTAGGGCCTTATCTATCACAAATAACATAAAACGGGTCTTTAACTGATACAATAATTCAGTTAGATAGCAGAAACAACAAGGAGTCTGGTGGCATCTTTAAAAGACTAACATTTATTAGGGAATAAGCAAGATACAAATTTCACTTCAACCTGAGGAATTGAGAAAGGCAGGGTTGCAGAGATGGGAGTGTGACATCAGAGTGGATGTGGCTCACCTCCAACAGTGATTAATTAGCACTGATGTTACATTTCCATCTTTCTATCCCTGCCTTTTTCGCTTCAAGCATCTGAGGAAGTGAGTTGTATCTCACAAAAGTTTGCCCTGTTATTTAATTTACCATTAATAAATGTATTATGCCATAATAAATGTTAGTCTTTAAGATGTCACCGGACTTGTTGTTTCTGCTGAAACAAACCGACTAAACATAGCTGCCTCTTTGAAACCTGTTAGATAGCAGAATTACTCTATGTTCAGTAGGTGGAGAAAGTGCCTTTAGAAAGGAATCCCAAGATTTCAGCAGATCTTTGTTTCCTGTTTTATGTAATCTGAACAGATTTAGATTACATATTTAACAACAATAATGTGATTTCTACAGCATCACTGAAATTGCTTAACTTTCTCTTTCTAGGAGGATAAAAAGAAGCGAGATCGGGAACATGCTGAAAGTGAGGGAGAAAGAGAACTGAAATGTCAGACTCCTGTAAGATTGGAATTACCACCAGAGAAACCACTGGCCAGTAGTTTAGCAAAACAAGAAGGTAGAAATCCTTAAGAATTAATTGGTTTTGTTGAGGTGTTTTAAAAGCAGAAATTGGTTCCTCAAAAATGTCCTGTAAAAGGTGTCTAGTATTCAGCTTTCATGAATTCCAGTTTTTTTTAAACTGGGAATGTTTACGTAGTTTCATCTTGATAATCAAATGACTTGATATTTGATAAACTTAAAAAACAACAAGTAGTCTGGTAGCACTTTATAGACTAACAAAACAATGTAGATGGTGGTATGAGCTTTCGTGGGCACAGCCCACTTCAGATGACTGGAGTTTTGAGTTTAGGATGTCCAGACCCAAAATAAATAGTGGAGACAGGAGAGGGGGGGAAAGGAAAAAAAAATGGAAGAGGGCAGGAAACAAGAAGCAGATAGTATGTAAATATGAAAGGGAAAACCAAACAGGCAAAACTGGTAATCTATAAACACCTACACATTGGATAGTTAAAAGAAGCAGATAAAGATCATAGGGTAGCAATAGAGAGGAAGAGTACTAGCATATCTACACAAAGTGCTGTTGGCACCTTCATTGTTTGGTTGGTTGATATTTGATGCCATTAAAAATGGCTGAACTTTGAAATACTGCTGCTATGGTGGCATTTTCAAAATGAGGGTTGTTGCTTGTATATAAGGCATTACTGCAGTGCTTAATAAGGCTAATTAGAAAGGTAACCCACCTACTGTGTTTGTAGTTTGTGCATTTAGGGCAATAAAATTAATATTTGACAGAATACGAATGTGTGGCAGTTTTGTGAAAGCAGATGATGATCTCTTTGTAATAGTTTCTTTTCCTCCCTTCTCCCCCAGAAGTGGAACAGACACCACTTCAAGAAGCTTTAAATCAACTGGTAAGACAGCTGCAGAGGTGAGTGTGTGCTCTAACAATTTCCAGGGCTATAAAATAGAAATTGATATAATTAGTTGCTAAAGGGTGTAGCAGCATTGAAAAAATTTAAGCTAGGAGGCCTATTAACAAGCTTGATCAAATTTTAAGTGCTTGATAAATATTTTGCCTGGCAGCAGCAGTACTACAAACTGTCATACATTCACATGTCAGCATTTTATTTGCTTTATTGGCAATTTGTAGAATATTCTAGAAAGAAGACAAATTGATGTGAACCTCAGGTAACAGCTACATACAAATAATTGAAACTGAGGGGAGCTTACAGGGCTAGTTTATAAACTTAACTACCAGTAACGGAATATCAGATAGCTTGGTAACTTCTCCTCAAACTTCCTTTAAATACCTTCAATTATCAAGTTTTAAAGCCTGTTGAAAGGAAACAGCATGTCAAATACACTGAACTCGCCACAAAGATGTGTCCCTTGTATGTCAAAGTATTTGCTTTGCAATAATTTTTAATTATCATTGTCAATTACTTCATTTAACTGAATATTAATTTATGTAGTTCAATCTTTAAAGTAAAAAAGTAAATGCACATACAAATTAATACTTTCCAGTGCATAGTGTGAGCATCTATTGAATACAAAATTCAAGTTACCAGATTTTTTTGTGTTACAATTTTTTATGACTTTGCAAATCCTCTTAATTTAAGCCTTCTCTTTCTGAATCTGAGCACATGAGAGAGGATCACTGTCTGTGCTTGGTTTACAAATGTGAAGATGAGGGGATATCAGGTTAAAGAGCTTGCTTTGTTAACCACCCTAAATTTTCCGGTTCTCTCCCATTCTTCCAAACTGTTAGATATACACTATATTTAACTTAGTCTTCTACTTAAATCCAAGCTCAGTATGTTCCTTGTTATAAAAATATAGTTCAAAGAATATCTTTTTTTTATATCTTAACAGAAAGGATCCAAATGCTTTCTTTTCATTTCCTGTGACTGACTTTATTGCTCCTGGCTACTCCATGATCATTAAGCACCCAATGGATTTTAGTACTATGAAAGAGAAGATCAAGAACAATGGTTACCAGTCCATAGAAGAATTAAAGGTGCTTTTAAGTTACATTTTTGGTAGAGACAGGGATTAAAATTTATGATTATTCCATTTTATGTAGTTTGTCTTAAAATGTTCATATTCTATTCATATGAAATTGGCAGAAATCAGCACATGTAATTTAAGGAATATTTTCTGTTGACCTTGTAAACGAGTTCTGAAAATAAAAAAAATATGCTACTTGCTTCCAAACAATAAACTGGATGGCAAAAACGTGTGTGTGTGTGTGTGTGTGTGTGTGGTATAACTGTAATCCATTTTCACGATATGTCTGCTGCTGATTGTAGGATATAACCCAATGAATTTTCAGCATTGTGCTAATGGGGTTAAATTTCTACAGCTTGTCTAGAATCCAAAATGTGCAGGGTAGTTGTAGATACGTAGTCCCAGGATATTAGAGAGAGGACATGGGTGAAGTAATATCTTTTATTGAGAAAGGTACTTTGACTACCAAAACTGAAGAACTGTGTGGCTCAAGTTTTTTTCTCTCTCCAACAGAAGTTCTCACCATCCTTGTCTCAACCCAAAACATAGCCTTCTACTCTTAAAGCACACAAGTGCAAGTCCGTAGGAACTTTATTACAGAGTCCAATGGTTGCTATCACTTTGTAATTCAAAATTCCATTTGATGTCTTTATTTCAGTATAAAATTGCAAAATTTACAATGGCTTGCATATAGCTAGAAAATGTAATTGAAGTGAATGAACTTGTCATCCTTGCCTACCTCTTACTATTTCATCAAATTTGCCTACCCCCGAAATAGCAAATTTAAAAGTAAAATATAATACACATATGACCCTTTTACTGCTGTTTTCTATCTGACAAATGCAAGAGTGTGATCTCCAGGGAAAGCTGTTTCTGTCTGGCATTGCCTTTATCTTCCCATTAATAATAAAGAGGTACTCAAATGTCTGTCAAATTGCTTTGGCCTCAAGAACAAACCTGTCATCTCAAGAAGAGATGAGCTCTAATCTGCAGGCCTTTGTAGATGTCTAGGAGTTGGGAAAGAACCTGTCCTTTTGTTGGTATATATGGGGAACTCTCATGCTCAGTGGAATTCACTGTTATCAAGAAATTAAAGATGCTACTTCTAACAGTTCAAGTTAAACTCGGGTTAAACTGATATCATGGCTTCTCTGAATAATGATCCAAAACCCCCTGCAATAGGTCAGTCATAAATCTAACATAACTGGGGTTAAAGTTAAACTCAGCCCCAGGGACTGGGTCGCAGTGCTGTGATGTCTCTTCAGGTTTCTTGTTGCTGCCAAAAAGGATTTCCTCTGAAGATTCATAATTGGTTTCCAAGAGCCAACAGTCATAGCAAAAAGGATGTTAAGTATCATGTAATTCACTAATTGAATAGTCAATGCATTTTTAATTGACTATTCGATTAGGCAATAGAGTGGCGCTGCCCCTTTGAAACGCTGTGGCTCCAAGTGGCGCTGTTGCTTTGAAGTACCTCCCTCTATCAGATAGTCGCTTCAGCTGCCTCTATCTGATAAGCATTTGCTTATCAGATAGTCGACTAGTCCTTAACATCCTGACATAGCAATGTGCCTTAAGGGCTTGATCGTTTATTCCATGTGCACTAAAACTCTGAACAGTTTAGGGTGAATGAGTAATGCACAGGCTTAGGTACCAAAATTCTAAGCTACATGTCGCATTTAAGATCTGCTGCCGTTCTAATTTGTGCCCCTTTCCTGGAAAACTGAGGCTATAAAATACCTGTATTTCATTAGGATGTGGAGATAATGTAGGCAGAATCAGCATCACTTTCAAGGCAGTGTAATATAGTTTTACTTTTGTTATGGCACAGAACACCAAAGCAACCTTTGTAATAAGCAATCACGTTGTTCATGGGTAAAAATACTCAGTAGCCCTTCACTTGCCTGACTCGGTTCAAATGGGGCCCTCAGAATTGCAATTTCTGACAATAACATGTTTGCAATTTGTGCAGCTAATATCTGGATTACTGTTAACTTCCAATTTTTTCCCAAAATGTATGTTCTTACTCAGAGCTCTGAAGCTGAAGAAAACATTCCATTGTTGTTTCAGCTGTTTCAGATTAGTGCGGTGCACAGCTCTACAGAATCTGTTTCTCCTTGCTTTTTTTGGCTTCTTTGCCTTTTACACACAACTGCACTGATTCATAATGGAAGATATTTTGTGCCAAAACTTAAGTTTTCATTTCAACTTTGATACACGGCGTGAATGGGAGGTCTAGCATATCTATGTAAAGAAAGTCTTGACATAGTTCAGGTCTTCCTGTTAGTCTTTTGGATACCCTTTGCTAAGATTAGAATTCTGTATTTCTCTCTCAGAGAGAGAGAGAGACAACTAACACCTCAATGAGTAAATGCAATTCATTCAAGTAAATATATATTTTAAAACATTTAAGGATTTGGGGCAAGATTTTAAAAATGAAGATCTACATCCATAAGTAAGTACTTAAATAAACAGCCTTTTTTTTTTCCCCCCAGAAATCCTGAGCACCCAACAAATCTCATATCAGACTGCTTATGTGGGTGTCAACATATGGATAAATTGTCTAAATTCATATGTTCTGAAAAGCTTGACCTTACTATTTTTAATATTAAATTACTTAAAACATCTTTGAAACTGCAACAGACTTTTTTGAAGCTTTGTTACCTTAAGCTCAAGACACCATTGGTATCTTAGCTAATTATCTTAACTCTCATTCAAAAAAATTTTTTTTTTTTTGTACAGGACAACTTCAAATTGATGTGCACTAATGCCATGATCTACAACAAACCAGAGACTATTTATTACAAAGCTGCAAAGAAACTACTGCACTCAGGAATGAAAATACTGAGCCAGGTAATGAAAAAATTTAAGTAACAAAATGTTTGTTTGTTTATTTATTGTCTTTGAGTGAAGTAACAGTTGCATGAGCATCCCCAAACTTTCTTTTCAAGATGGACTGGGATAATATTGTAAATGCATGCAAGACTGCAGAGTCATTTGGGGTCTAATACAATAAGAAGGAACTGTACTATTTCAAATATTGACGTAATTTCTGCATTATAAACTTTTTGTTAAAAACTGTTTACTGTTCTCTCATAGGCCAGTTGTAGGGAATTTGTTTATGGAAGACAAATATTAAATCCTGCACAAATATTGCTTTTGCTGTTAAATAGGTGGGACTTAATATGGGATATATTTTCTTTTAATCTGACCTTATCATGGGCCATTGCATTTCACCCGTTTATCTGTCTGTTGAGCCCAATAACTTACGTTTGACACAAGCATAACTACCAGAAAGGTATCCAGTCTTTATTTGAAGACTTGGGAGATGGAGAATCCAACACTTCCCCGGGTAGTTTGTTCTAATAGTTGATCTCTCTCACTGTTAAAAGCTTATTTCCAATTTAAATTAGGGATATTAGATGGTGTGTAATTGAATAGTCATGTAACTGCCTCAAATTTTAGCAATTACATGACTATTTGATAGTCCTCAGGGGCAGCCACTGTGCTCCCGACCCCACTCCCAGGGAGCCCCCTGCCATCCCACGCTGCTGTCACTGATACAGAGGCAGTAACGCAGGGTGGCGGCAGCCCCTGTCCGTGGGGTGCCCGGCATCAGCCTTTGTTTGTGTGTGTGTGGGAGGGTCCAGCTCCCCGTGAACAGAGGCTGCTCCATGGGATGCTATGAGAAACTTGAATCCCCTCGCGGACGGGCTGCTTTGTGGCAGCCTTCCCCCCCATGCTGCTACCTCTGATAGGGGGCAGGCAGCACTGCAGAGCTGGTGCTGGGGGACCCAGCTGTCAAACAATCAATCTTTAATGATACCTCTCCCTTTTAATCAATAATTTTGTGGGAGATGAGATGAGAGAGAACTAGGAATGTTTTTCACGGGAACTAGTGAAATAATTTGATCCTTCAGATTGCTCGAAACAAAGTTTTAAGATGGAGAATACACTTTAATCTATTGTCCCTTCCTCAAAACCTGCTAATGCTTACACTATTGCTTCCCCTCTAGCCTTACCCTGATATTTCATTGTACCATTGTCACTCAGATCTTTGCTAAGTGTTGCACTTTATCCTTTATTAACATCTTGGAGTGGGGAGGGTTGACATTACAATATAAACACACAGTTTGTTCTTTGCACCCTTGTCACTGGGAGCTATGGAAAATTAAGATGTTGAATCCAGTATCAGATACATTAGAAATGGATCAGATGGTATGTGCCTTAAATGTAGGAGTACAGAAATCTGTACTGGTATGAATTAAAATAGTCTACACAGAACATTAAAATAGTATAATCTTTGTGCATTGTTTAGCATTAGATCTTTTTAGTGCTTTACAAATTCTAAGTACTTAAAGTAAGTTTTTTGTTTTACTGTAGTGCCTGTGGGTCACACTCTAGATCAGAGACCCATTTTGGTGGATTCTTTACAAACACAAAATAATAGCCTTTGTCCCCAAAAGTCTACAGTCTAAATAGACAAAATTAACCAAGGGCAAGATAGGAAAGAAAACCAATGAAGTTATTTGCCTGAAGTCACACTAGGTCAGTGGTAGGTTTCCTAAGACTTAGTATAGTGTCGTATTCACTGGGTAACATTGCTTCTTAGAGGAGCAATGTAGTCTCTTTAAAACCTGTTTATAGTACATCTTAGGTCATTACATTTGTTTTGCTCTGAACAAACTGTGATTTCAGGTACACAACAGCAAGATGCAAAACAGGCGAAAGACAGGAAATTCAACACCTTTATACAGCCTTTTTCTGTGGCTGATTCTGACCTCTTTATTGTTGTCATGTGTTTATTTAATAATGCTAGATTATTTTCTTGTTCAAGAGCCTGAGCCTTCCTGCATTACTTTGCTCTTTCCTCATCTTGTCTGTGTGGGAAGGATTCTTTAGCTTACTGAAAATTTTAAAAAGAGATTGCTTTTTGTTGCAGCTCTTAGCAATAAGAAGAATGTCCCTGCTAAAAGTCCCCTCTGTCTGTCTACAAACCCATTTGTTACACTCAAACTATAGTTGCAAAACATATATCCTGTGATGATTTATTGCTTTTAAATGTTCACCTTGGAGACTGAAAGAATTGTTCTACACTCCCATAAATAGTTGGATGGGAAAGTGGAATAATTTTGTTTTCCTGAAGGCTGAAACCGTTCCTGGTTGGTTTCTTGGATGGAAATAATAAAAATATGCTACTTTAGAACAAATCATGAAATCACAAAAAGAACATTCTTTACATATTCAGGAGTTCATTAAATCTCAATTTCTTTGCTGTGTTTTTTCATAAATATCTGTGACATTTATTTTTTTCTTTTAAAAAATAAAGCACATCCTGCTTTTGATTCATGTGTACAAGGTTAAACTATGTTTAACATGGTTTCTCCATGCTGAACTAAACTGACAGTTTATTTTAATGATACACAGAATGTCTTATGCCTAGTCTTCACTTAAAAGGGTTTGAAAGTATAGATATTAGAAGAGCTGTACGGCCGTGCCTGTTCTTTTAAAATGGAGATATAGAACTCTAATTGGAATAGCCCACTCAGAGTAAGTATATAAGCAAAATGCTTTTTTAAAAACTGTATTTACACTAGGGCTTTTGCCAGACACTTATGTTTATGGATGGTGGTGTTTTTTCCCCCATACTTTTAACCAACACAACTATGCCAGTAGAAGTTTCTAGTGTAGAAAAGCTCTAAAGCTAGTTGCAAACACTACATTGACTTATTTTAAAGAAACACCTTGCCATCAAACTTAACTGGCTACGGGCATTACATTGTTAGAGCTGATAACTTTTTGTGGCTACTAGAATTGTACCCATCTGTACACAGACCTATCACTTCAGTACACATTTCGTCTTGAACTCTTTCCGTGTTTTTCATAATATGAATACTGTGTAAATTAGTTCCCTACTGAACGCTAACATACTGGAATGGCATCTCAGTCCATTTTTTTAAGGGTCGTGCTCCAGTACTGGTGCCAGACTTATTAAATACAGTATCCCATATTAATCTATTGATCATCAAATGATTCAGATAGCGTTGAAAGAAAAGCATTTAAGTTAATATTTGTGAATTAGCTGTAAAAGAGTTAACTGAAGGTGTGAAATGAAAACATGCCTTGTATATTTTTAGGAGAGAATACAGAGCCTAAAACAGAGTATAGATTTCATGGCTGACCTGCAGCAGAGCAGGAAGCAAAAGGATAAGATGGAATTGCAGCAAAGTGGGGAAGACGATAATGTTCCTGGAAAAGACAAAGAAGAATCGATGGAAGCGGACATCAAAGCATTCAAAAGCCCCAACAAGGAACATAAAAAGTCAAGTATTGTTTAAGTAGTGATTAAAGTTACTCAATCTAATTCTATTGAAAGATGTGCTCTTTGACATCAGTAAACCTGACCTGTTGCATGTCTGGCACTGCGTATGCACCAAGAACTCTGATTGCTAATCTCAGGGAAGTTGTTTTGTTTTTTCCTCCATTCTTTTCTTCTAGGTCTGTCCTTTGGTCAAAATAATCAAATGTGTTTTTTCCATTTTATGAAAGGTCTTCATTTTGCATTATCAGGGTATTTCTGCACCAAAATGAACTCATTTGTTTCAAGATTTAGGGGGGAAAGGGAGTTTGTGTGTATGTGTCTGTAATTGTACTCACTCAAATAATGCCAGGTTAGTGCACGCTGGCAAACATGATTTTTCAAAGGTTTTGGATGCACTCTATTGAGAATTTCAGCTGGCACCTGTTAGCTATTTTTTCCTGTCAAATACATCTTAAACGCTGCAGAGAATGCATGTAACAATAGCAGTTCTTCTATATTGAAATATCACAAATACTTCAAAATATTTGCCAGTGGCTTCATTCCTCTGAATGTTGCTACTGCAAGATATAACAATATAGTTCCAGCACATCAGTGTTTAAACTGTTGTAATGTACCAAAGCTATGTTTTAGTTTATGGGAATGCAACTACAAAGCATAGCAGTAACCCAAACTAGCAAATCTCTAACTGGAGAAACCCATGTGTAAAGACATCTGCAGAGATACTAGCACACAGAGAACCAAATTATTTGTATAATCCACTTTCTGCTTTGTAGATAGAGCTGGACAGGAATAAGTCTTCCCATTCAGCAAGAATTTGACTTTGTTGTGATTCAGGATGGAAATGTTTTTGAAATCTCAATCAATATCTTTTACAATCCAACAACCTGAAAAAATCCATTTTGGATCAATCAAAACATTGTTTTAGTTGATCTTTTTTTTTTTTTTTTTTTTTTAAAAAGGAACTTTTAGTATAAGCTCAATTTCAAAACAATTATGAAATCCAGTCCCCTTAAACATTGTTGCTTTGAAAATGTCACAATGGGTCACTGATAATTTTGAAACTTTTCAGCTTCGAGTCAAATGTGTCAAAGCAGACCTTTTCCTGCAAATAGTTTGTTTTGATTTATTGGTGTTTTTTAATGAAAAAATATTTTGGAAGAATATTACCAACCAATCTTTACTTACTGTCACAATTTTCTAATGCATGTTTTTTTTTGTGCTTAAATCTGCTTGTACTGAACTCCTTTGTACATACCAGGTATTTTCTGAGACGTGAGACTGTTTCTCCATTGGACTGTAACGTGAGAAATTGTATATACTTGCAGGAAAGACAAAGATCTACTTGAAGAAAAATTAAGGAATAACAACTTAGAAAGGGAACAGGAACAGATTGATCGTGTCATTAGAGAATCTGGAGGAAAGTTAACAAGACGACTTGTGAACACTCAGGTGAATTGGGTGGATTTGGAAACCCATTTGTTTGCTCTTTGGGAAATGCCAATGTAATATCCTATATCATTTGAAATGCTGGGCATAAGTGCTATAAATGGCATTGAATTTTATTTCTACTCTTGATTCAGATCTAACATTTTAAAACACAAAGTTGAAAACTACTTTTCAGCTGAATATTTATTGAACTTGATAAACTAAGCTCTATAGTATGGGCCATCATGCTTCTTGACTTCACTTGAAATAACATTGTAAATGAATTTTAGAGCTCATTTATGCAAGTCTGGTAGAAACAGTTTTAATCAAAGATTAAACTTTGAGACACTTAAATTTTATAATAAACGGTACAGTGTAGAACCTCAAAATATTTTAACGCTAGTGCACAAAAAAAATTACTATTTCAGACTTAGTCCATGCTAAGTAGACTGCTAACTGTATTTAATGGTACAGGGATCTTGTGGTGGGATCAGATGTTAAGACACCAGACTAACACAATCAGGCTTGTTTCATTTGTGACCAAATATTTGAATGTAGCTTCTTAGATTTACAGTAAACCCTTAATTGTGGTAATTACATTCCTAGAAAATCACGTTATATGAAAATGTTATGTGAACTAAGAATAAATGGGGAAAATAGGGATACGTTCCCAGACGTAACAAAGTGGTACATTTTGAGGATGCTGAATCGATGGCACACTCATCTCAGGCAGCTCCCTGTGTCTGCTGTTCCTGGTAGAGGTGGAGGCATGGCCAGGAGGCTTCACATGCTGCCTCCTACTATACAGCTTGGGGAGGGGATTGGGCAGTGCATGGAGCTACCTAGCCAAGAACAGCAGGCCATGGAGAGCTGCTTGCAGGGAGCCAGCCCCAGGGAGCTTGGATCTGGGACCACACTTCTGGCAGCTCCCCTGCTGTTCCTCGTAGAGGCTTGATTAGGCGGCTTTAGGAACTGCCCATGTCCCTTGCGAGTACTGCCTGGGGGGGCAGAGCCAGTGGTGGAGGCAGCAGGCAATACGACTTGGCCATGTCTCTGCCAGGAACAAACAGCATGTGAAGCTGCTTGCAGGGAGCCCCAGAGATAAGCACCTGCAGATCTGGCATCATGAGTGGGCTCCCGCACTCCAACTCCCTCTGTGATTGCTCTTTATATAAAAATAGCATGTGTAACATAAAAATGGGTCAATAAAGGAAAACCACAGTATGTCAAAAACGCGCTGTATAAACGCATGTTACATAAGGGCTTACTGTATTCCCTTGTACCTTTTTGGAGAAAAACTTAAGCTATGTTAATATTAATAATTTCTAGCAAAAGAAATCTGTTCAGTCTTTCACAACAATTTATATTTGCCCTATCAGTAATGAAATTAGAGTTTTTCAGACATTGGTAACTGGAGGAGATAGATTGTAGACTATTGGTTTAAAAAAAAAGTGAATTTTGACATTTACCATTTAAATGATTGAATATCCTGTGTTGTGACCTGATGGTATCAACTGAAGAATAAGTATAAAAATAGCAAAACGAGTAGGGATGTAAAATCCTATTTAAAATATCAACCGGTGAACTTATATGCTTAACCGGTTAACTAGCTTGCCCTGGGTGGGGTCTGCTCCAGCTGGGCAGGGGGATGGTATGCTGCAGGCAGAGGTCTGCTCTAGCTGGGCCGGGTGCCAGTTAATTGGGTACCTGTTGACATCCCTAAAAGCTACTGTAGCATCAAAGTTCATGGGTCAGATCTGATCTCTTAATACTCCTCACAATAAATATAAGGAAAATTTTCTTTGAAAGTTTAAGTGTTTTAAATTGTCTTATGTAAGTTCTTATTGGTTCAGATATTATGAATCCAAAGTTATTTGTAAAATCAAATGTTTTAATAACTATTTGGTTTCAGTGTGAGTTTGAAAGAAGAAAACCAGATGGTACAACAACATTGGGACTTCTTCATCCATTTGATGCTAATGCAGGAGGTATGTTTCTCTGTTGAGCATGTTAACTAGAGACACTCTTGGTATGTGCTTCAGCTGCCATCAGCCATGTCACTGTTGTTTGCAGCTCCTTTACATCCAGCTCAGCCGGGCCCACCACGCTGTGGGCGGGGGAGTGGGCTGCTTCAGCATTCCCCCTTACTTGCGGCAGGCCAGTTTCCTCGGCTGACAAATATGCTTTGCCACCCCTTCCTGCCATATGGTTTAGGGAGCATTTCCAGATTAAGAGGGGGGGGGGGGAGGGATGGGCAAGACTATAGTTTTTTGGCTATTCCTAATTTGTGCCAGTGCCGCACTAGTCCCTGACAGACTTCAGAACAGAAGGGAGTATAAAGATAACATGGTTGCACTTACCTCTCACCAACGCTGCCCAGCCCAGTGATTGTGCCTGCAAACTCTCTGAGATGGGTCTTCCATGACTCAGCTCTCTGGCAGAATCTCTCACAGCCTGATAAAAGCAAAGCAAACCCTTTCCAGGTACAAGTCTAATTGGGGGCTATTTCTTCACGCTCAATAGGGATCTGCAGCCCTGTCCTGGGGCTTACTCAGTCAATTCAGCACAGCCTATCACAATACTCTGGCCAAACAGTCTCTCAATCCCTCTGGGCTCCTTCAAATTATCCCTGCTGTTTAAGCAATCTCAGCCCTAGTGTGAGGCCATGTTCCTCAGAGCTCCCTCTCCACGCTTTGCGCCTCTGGGCTTTTCTGGCCTCAGTTCTTCAACTGGGCCACTAACAGAGTTCAGTTCTCATTTTGGGGGTTCATCAGAGTCCAGGCCACTTTCACAGCGGCTGGTGGAGGGAATCCTGGATCTCCCCTCTAGACAAGGGCTCAGCCTAGGGACCCTTTGGTTAGCAGCTATCTGTAATGTCCATTTAAACAAACTGTGTTGTGGTCATAATTCATGGGCTACTCCTCTATAACTCCTGCATATTCTTCACCTTTATCTCAGGGCTTTGTCCTCATGGAATATCAGCAGCCAGCCTAAAGCACCAACCATTCTCCACCAGCTCTTACAAGAAACTGAACTCACTCTGGCTGGCCCAGCAGCTCTTCTTAGACTAGCCTGCTGGACCCTGATTGGCTACGTCCTACATAGCTGCTCTAGTCAGCTTGGAGGACCTCTCTATTGCCCTGTTCTGGGGTTGGGGTGTTATATGGCCACAAAGGGGTAATCTACACTGTCTCAGTAACAACGCTGTCCCTTCCCCATCTCTGGTTTCTGCACTAAGCAGAACAAGACAAGAATAAAGAATTGGGGTCCAAGTTCTGTTACCATTCCCTGTGATTTTTTTTTTTTTTTGTGTGTGTGTGTGTGTGTGTCTCATATTGGAGAATGGAAGGAGAGATTTTTTGTTACTTTATATTAGCATTGAATTTTCCAGGAAAAGTGGTGGTAATTGTTCACCCAGTAACTCTAGTCTTACCAGTAAGTATATTGTTTGTTTAAACACATTTAACATTATATAACCAGAAACTGGTATTATTTGGGTCTGTCTTAATATTTTGCAGAAATTTGTTTATAATGCAATTTTGACACCTGATTTTTTTTTTTTGAGTATCCATAATATAGTTTGAACTTAAATCTTTCTAATTGCAGAGACAGAATTTGTGCACTGAACTCCCATATTAAGTTGAACATTTTGCATCTATTTAATGTTGCTAAATATTCCTTGGTCACTTCTATATTGTGCTGTATTGTAGAACCAGGCTACAGCCCTGTGAAGTTAGGTATGACAGCTGGAAGACTTCAGTCAGGAGTTAATACATTACAGGGGTTCAAAGAAGACAAAAGGAACAAAGTAACTCCAGGTGAATATTGAATTTTCTTTAAGCCTTTATTTTCTTAAAAACAGCAGTAGCTCATATATAATAGGTATTTGAACTTCACAACAGCCAACCACAGAGATTAGAACTCAGTTTTATGCTGCTGTTAGAGCTAAATCACAGTGTGCTTAATTGTTCTTTGAAGCAGAATATTGCATATCTTTTTCATATATTGTGTATTAAATAACTAAGCAGATCTAAAATATTTTCTAAGGCCATATCTACACTACGAGAGAAGGTTGAATTTATTAAAGGCTTTCTTACCACTCAGTTTTGTAAAGTCGAAGGTCCATGTCCCTGCTGTGTGCAAGAATTCAAAGTAGTTCGAAATAGCCATCCCCAGTAGGGAGACTGCTGTTGACTTGGAGAGCAACGCACTGTGGGTAGCTATCCCACAGTGCCTGCAGCACTTTACATTCTAGGTTATGTTCCCCTGCATACTGGGACCAAAACTGTGTAGCGGGTGGTTCTAGGTTGATGTTGTCAGAGTCCCAGAATGCACTCATCTACTTCCTTCCTTGAGATTAATGGGAAACCGTCTTTTTGCCCCCGGTTACCTGCACAAGTGCCATAACAGCACAAGCATAGCCCCCCCTCATGGATCTCCTTGTGCAAAGAACTGTTATGATGATGTCTGCCATGATGTGCCTAATGATGGAGTCTGTCGAGAGCTTTTGCACACTCCAAGAAAAGGATGAGAAGGAATCTGGGCATACTACAGGCACACTGTTTAGGCAAGCCCCTGATTTGAGTGAATTAGAATATAGCCGGCAATCAGTTGGACCTCAGTGAAAGCAGCATTCCCTGGGTGGTGGCAGTGTGCCGCGTGCACCATAACATTTGTAAGAGTAAGGGGGAAAGCTTTATGTGGCAGCATAAGAGCCAGAAGCAGAGCGCCTAACCAGAATGTTTGAGCACCCAGACACCAGAGCAATAAGGAGAGCACAGCACGGGGCAGTGAAAGTCAGTGGCTTTGAAAGAAAGTTTTGTTACTGGCCAGTTTTGAGAATCATGCGCAGTGCTTTCAACAAGCTGCCTCTGAATTCAGTGTGTTTGCTTGGGACAGCTGCACCACAGCTCCAGCTCCAGTAGCTACCACACAGCCCACCCTGGCTGCAGCACCAGCCCTGGGGAAGGGCTAAAGCTGGGGCCAGGGCCACATGGTGGCTGCCCAGCTTCTCTTGGGCAATCATATTCAGTAGATTAACTTTTCCAGTGATCTCACATGAACCATCTTGCATAAAGCATAGTCCAGTTATGTCTTCACATTAATAAGCATATTTTCATGAAGAATGTTAAGTACCAATGTAGACTCAATAACTAATGAATATAAACTAGCTATCAACAAGTTTAAGGTTGAAATTAGACTGAGGTTTCTAACCATCAGAGAAGTTAAGTTCTGGAACAGCCTTTTAAGGGGAAAAGGTAGAGCAAAAAAAACCTAGCTTATTTCAAGTGTTAGCTTGACAAGTTTACGGAGGGGACGGTATGAGACTGCCTACAGTGGCATGTAGCCAACCTGTAATGATTAGCAGTAAATATCTCCAGTGGCCAGTAATGGGACACTAGATGGCAGGGGGTTCTCAATTATTAAAACATTATTTCCCAGGTGTTGGGTTGGTTGGTTTTACCCACTTACTTGGATGCTGATAGCTATATTTGGAGATTTGGAGTTGGGAAAGAAGTTTCCTCTGGATCAGATTGGCAGAGATCCTACAGTTGTTCACCTCCTTCTGCATCATGGGGTATGGGTCATTTGCAGGTGTAAACAAGTGTAAATGGTGGATTCTCTGTAACTTGAAATCTTTAAATCATAATGAAGACTTACTTCAGTAACTCAGCCAGGGGTTATGGGTCTATTACAGAAGTTGATGGGTGAGGTTCTATGGCCTCCAGTGTCCGATTTAGATGATTATGAACTGCATAGCGAGATCAGACTTAGATTTTTAAGGACATAAGGAACCTCATAACCATCTATGTGGACATACAGATTTATGCACACACAGTGATGGCATGCCTTTTTACATCATGCTTTTTTATAAAATTGGGCCCTTAATGTTTAGAGAATTCAGATTTATGTAGGGATTAAAAACCAAGTAACTTTTACAAAGCATAGAAATGGGATGGAAAACACAGTGAAGTCATCTAGTCTGAATCCCTGCCAATGCAGAACTGTACTTCTGTTTATTTTCTAGTGCTTTAACTAGATGTAGTTGAAGGAATGCTTGTATGTAAGAAACTCTTGGAATTACATTGATACATCAAATTAGTAAAACTTGTAAGAAATGCATTGTCAAAGGTTCCCTGTTTGGGACAATTTTACAACACTGAATATTACTCAGGTTAGAATATGATTTTGTGCATATGTAAGATAAGAATAAATTGTGATATTGTATTATTCAACAGTGGTATACTTGAATTATGGGCCCTACAGTTCTTATGCTCCATCTTATGACTCCACATTTGCAAATATCAGCAAGGATGATTCTGACTTAATCTATTCTACATATGGAGAAGATTCTAATCCAGAGTTTTTCAGGTAACAAACAAAGATCTGTATTCCAGTTTGACAATTACAGAAATTATCTTGAGAGTAGTAGAGTTTGTATAGATTTTGTTAATGATGTTTTTTATCACAAGCTATGCATATCTTAAAATATATATATATAATGAGCAATTGCAGTATATAATGCCCCATTTGTTTTGTAGTCTTTGGATAACTGATGTTCAGTTTTTCCTCATGCAAAGCAGAATCAAACTGTGATGCATAAAATAGGTAATGGGTGACTTCAAAATTATCTGGGTTCCACTTTCATACCTACCATATGTGGCAAAGTTCTGGCTATGCCCTGTGGGTCTCACACTACTGGCGGATAATATTAGCTTCGGCCACTCATTGTGGTCCTATACACAACCTCTTTATCTTTACAGGAGGCAGCATCCACTGCTTAGTGAGCCATATTTATCACAGGCTACTCCATGGTTTTGGGGTGAAAACTCCTTGATAGTCCTAGTCTCTCATCTTGGCTCTGTGTTGGTAGGGGTTTGGGGGAGGGGGAAAACCGGGACCCACCCACTATTCTGGGTTCTGGCCCAGGGACCCTAAAGTAGCAGCAGCAGTCAAGGTGGTTTTTCCTTCTGACTTGGCAGCTTTTTCCCTGGGCCACTTCCCCTAAACAGCCCCTCCAATTGTCTCCCTCTGGTACCTGTTAGTCAGCTCTCTGCTCACACCCAGCTGCTTCTTATTGTTCCTCCCTTTCTTCTTCTGGTCACACTGTCTTCCCCCTCTCCTTAGCTAGAGGAGGCCTTTTAAAGCAATTCCACTGGCTGTAATAGGCTGCAGGTGTTGAGTGACTTGCCTGAGTGAGCAGTCTAGTTAATTAGCCCCAGGTGTTTTCCTGCCTTCATTTTTTATTGCAGCAGGCTCTAGTAGTTTACTCTAAAAAGAGAAAAACCACTTACCCAGTGTCCTGTATACCTGCCTTCCGCCTGAATGTGGCAAGCTGCTGGGTTAGGTCTGTCTCACATAGTATCATCAAAACTTAATAGCTTTCTTCCAGTTAACTATATTTCTGTATGCTTGTGGGCTGCGTCTAGACTGGCATGATTTCGCGCGCAAATACTTTTAACGGAAAAGTTTTTCCGTTAAAAGCATTTGTGCAAGAGAGCGTCTATACTGGTATGTGCCTTTGCGCAAAAGTTTTGCTTTTGTGCGAAAGCATCCGTGCCCAGTATAGACGCTCTCTTGCGCAAGAAAGCCCATTTTAGCCATCGGGCTTTCTTGCACAAGAAATTAACGCTCCTGTCTACATTGAATACTTGCGCAAGAGTGCTTATGCCTAAGCGGGAGCATCAAAGTATTTGCGCAAGAAGCACTGATTTTGTACATTACAAAGTCAGTGTTCTTGCGCAAATTCTCGCAGCCAGTGTAGACAGGTGGCATGTTTTTGTGCAAAAGCATCTGCTTTTGCGCAAAATCTTGCCCGTCTAGACGCAGCCGTGTTGTTTAAATACTTAAAGGTATTTTGCAGTTGGATGCAATGGTGATGTGGTTGGTAGAAGCCCCTAGATCAGTGTTTCTCAAAGTGGTCCGCTAAACCTCCTTGAGAAACACACTGAGGCTACGTCTACACTGGTGCGTTCTCTTTTGCAGAAGAGTTCTTCTGCAAAAACTCTTCCCGACGAGAGCATCTACACTGGTATGTGCTTTTGCGCAAGAGCATCCATGCCAGTGTAGACGCTCTCTTGCGCAAGAAAGCTTTGATGGCCATTTTAACCATAGGGCTTTCTTGCGCAAGAAATTCATGTTGCCTGTCTACACTGGCCTCTTCTGGAAGAGCTCTTGCGCAGAAGGGCTTCTTCCTGAACGGGAGCATCAGAGTTCTCGCGCAAGAAGCCCTGATTTTATACATTAGAACGTCAGTTTACTTGCACAAGAACACGTGCCAGTGTAGACACAGCCTGACTGGCGTGCCAGTTTGTTTACTTATCAGCACTGTGGCCATGGAGCCTCGCAGCTCCAGTTCACCGTTGTCTGCAACCAGGGGCCTTGGCTGCAACCAGTGAACCAGGGGCAATGGGAGCTGCAAGGCTCCGTGGCCACCGGTAAGTAAACAAACGGACACGACCAGTTACCATGTTTCTCAAATTGGTTTCGCAGACCACATTGAGAAACACTGATCTAGGGACTTCTACCACATTACCATTGCATCCAACTGCAAAATACCTTTTAAGTATTTAAGCAACATAAGCATAAAGAAATATAATTAACTGGAAGATACTTAAAGTGCAAAGATGTTCTGGAAAAAATGAAAATCCACTTACATGAGTTATTTCACTGGTGAAAGAAGCTGTTGTTTTTGAAATTTAGAAAATGTGGCATCCTACTTTAATACTTGTTTAGAAATTGAAGAAGAGTGTTGATGACTACAGATGTAGAGACAGAATACTTCTTACAACTTCTAAGGAAACTTATTATGTCGGACATGAGGCATCTTTATTAGTACAGGTTGCTCCTCTTAGTCCAGTGTTCTCTGGTCCTGCAACTTCTGTGGTCCCGCATGAAGTTCCAGGACCAGAGTGTCCCAGAGCGCTGCAGGGGAGGTGAGGGCATGGGACCCAGCACACGGCTCAGTTGGGATGCAAGAGGGGAGCCAGCAAGCAGCTCAACTGGATTGGGAGGTGGGGGGGCAGGAACCCTGCCTGCGGCTCAGCTGGGCTACAAAGGTGGGGGAGGGAGCTGGTGTGCAGCTCAGCTGAGCTGCAAGGGCGGGGGGGGAGGAGGAGAGGCTAGCACGCAGCTCAGCTGGGTTGCAAAGGGGGAGGAGAGGGAGCCGGTATGTGGTTCGGCTGGAGGGGGGAGGAGGAAGCCTATACGCAGCTCAGCTGGGTTGCAGGAGATGGCGAGTAGCTCAGTTGGGCTGCAGGGGAGTGCCAGGAGCCGGTGCGTGGCTCAGCTAGGCTGGGGAGGGGACGAAACGAAGCTGGCACGTAGCTCAGCTGGGCTGCAGGGGGAGCCAGGAAACAGGGAGAGGGGCATCAAGGAGGTCTGAAATAACCTTCCCTGGTCCGGAAGAATCCCTCATCTGGTCTCAAGGGTCCCAGACCAGGGAGGTCCAACCTGTAGTGTCTAATGTTGGCTCACAAATAGCGAGGGTAACAATGGACCATCTCCTTGCTACACAAACTTCCGATTATCATTTTAGACACTATATTGTATTTGAAACTGATTTACTGTCCTGAGCAAAATGGCTGTAAGTCTTGTTAATACTCCATGATGTGTAACTCACTTTAAATTAATTATTTAAGCAAGTCCAATAGCATTAATGAATATCAAACATGCCAAATTAATTGCACTTTGAGATCTGGATGCACTGTAGGCTATGCTGGGAATCTAAGATACTCCACAGGCTACTACAGCCTTGGCCATTTATAAACAAAAAATAAATCTGTTAAATTGAATCCCTTGCCAGTCTTCTAATACCAGCATTTTCAAAACTCAGTATAGTGGTTTAACATACTGACCATTTACAGGTTGTTTTTTTTCCTGTCATCTATGCTTGATGTGAGATTGATTTCATTGTAATTCCCTTTCAGTATTCATGATTATTTGGCAAAGTCTCAAGACTACCCATATGTAATGGCTGATGGTTTGCTGGATGTTTTAACTAAAGGGGGACATTCTAGATCTCTGAGAGAAACAGAGACGGTAAGAATTGTGATTTGGGAACTTTCTGTTGCTTGGTTTGCTCTAGAAGAGAATGAAATTAAAGTTATGAAGACAGTTGAATTGATGTGATTTAGAAACTGGCACTTCTCATTCTTAGTTAATGTGGTTTTTTAATATGACCAATTTTCGTATTGTAGGCATCTTCTATCATGTTTTGACATGTCTCTACCATAGGGATGATGACTGACAAATTAATGGGTTTTGAAATGTTATACCCTATATGTCCTAATAGTTAAAACGTATTAGTTAACCAATTATTAAATATGATCTATTCTCGTAAGATAGATATGGCATTAAAGTAGTTCTGCCAAGCTAGGGTGCAGATTTTGGGGTATCTGATGCTCTTAAACTGTTTGATTTGAGGATTAAATAAAAGACTTCACCTGTAGTAGCGTTCAATTTTCTGCCTTTCAACGTCAAAAAGGATATTTTCTCACACATTCCCCCTAGGGATGTTAGCATGTAGTCATTTACATTATTAACCAATAAGCCTGGGAGCCGGTACCTGTGGGAAGCTAGCTTTTAAGCCAGCTCCCCACATGTACTGGCTCCTGTGGAGCCACCTCCTTCCCCCTCCCCCCTACTGTCTCCCACAGAACCCCAGTATCATGGCAGGTGAGGGGGGCAGGTGGGAGCCAGTACACGCGGGAAGCTGGCTTTCAAGCTTGCTCCCTGCACATACCAGCTCCCGCAGAACCACTCCCCTCCTCCCCCACTGCCACTGTATCAGAGGTGGTAGCGGGGGGCAAGTGGGAATCCATGCTCCCGCCTGTCCCCTCTGCATTGTATACGTGAAACCACTGAAAAATTCAGCACTTACATATTTAATTCACACACAAAAGGCATTGGAGAAAACTCTACATATGCAGTGCCTTGGGGTTTCCCATTGGTCCCCATAACACATACCATTATAGGCAAGAGTCAGTTATTAAAAGATTTAATCTCTCCTGAAACAGTTCGGACTGAATGAAATGTTTTCATCTGCTTTTCATTCTCCATTGAAAGTGAAGCTGAGAATATAATTGTTAATGTAAGAAACTCAATTTTTCTTTAGTTTTTCGCATTAATATCACTTGCCCATCCTTTCAAATACCTATAATTATGTTTCCTTTTTAAATGCTGTTTCAGAGAATGCTGGGAGAGAGAAAATAGACAACTTATAGTTGGAATTATTGTCTAGTGAAGTCACTTAAGTTGAAGCAATAAATAAACTGTGCAGTTGGCCTCATGTTCTGAAGCAAATCTCATCATAAGTTTGACGACTGCCATGGTTTTCCAAAAAATAGTTGCATCAAAAAAACTGGAAAGAGATATAGTAGCAAACACTGACTGCTTTCCACAGACAGAAATGCTATGCCACTCTTGATTTGTAAAAGTGATTTATTGAGTCAACTTTATGTATTATTATACACCATTATTATCTAGCTGCTATTACCTAACTTTATATAAAGCCACACAGTGGACAGAGTGCATACTCATAAAATATGACTTCATAGTGTAAATTCCCACAAGATTAATGTAAGCAATTTTTAAATAAATAATTCCACAGTGAACAGCTTGAAACTGTGCAAGTAAGCATTTTCAAACTTATAAACATTTAATAGCTACTTACCATAAACAGAATAGTTCTGTGAACATTAGCACAAGCAAAACAGTATATTTTGCCATTTGTACATAGTCATTCCATACACAACGCTGCATTAAATGTTGTAGTATAAAGATGAAGTCAGATAGTTAAAAGCCAGGAAATGCAGAAGAGAAGGCTCCTGTGACAACGTTAACACAGGCCATATTTGAAATAGTACAGATGTGCAACTGTTTCTTTGCAAATGGGCAGTTGAAGGTATTTAATGTCATAAATCATTCAGGAAGCATGTATTCCTTTTGCTACTTTGAGCCCTAATGTTGCGTTGATGTAACTGTTAATGCTTTAAATTCTATTTTTCTAAAGAAAAGACTGTCCTTTCCTAACAATATTTAAATCAGGGGTGGCGAAGCTCAAACCTGGGTGCCGAATACGGGCCCCTGGCATGCCTGGATCTGGTCCCCAAGGCTCAGGATTCCCCCCAGCATTGGGAGCTTGCACTGGCACTCAAGCCCCCCCTTCCTCTGCTGCCCCCCTGTGGGGTTGGCGCACACAACATCTACTAGCCTGTCCCCCTTCCTTCCGCCTCCCTCCCCTCCCCCTCCCTCCCCCCCGACTCTGGTGTGTGAGCGGAATGTAGGGAGTGTCTTTCTCCTTTTCAGTTGGGAATCACAGCCTCTGACTGATTTTTTTTTTTTTTTTTTTTTTTTTTCTGTGGGTCAGTGCCGCTCCCCCCACCTACCCAAAATGGATTCCCCACCCCTGATTTAAATAGTCAAGCACAAACTGAGATGAATATGAGGGAATGATTCTTTCTTCTTCTGTTACTGAATGGCTAGAAACAGTTTTTTGCAGGGTTTAACAAGCCATTATCACATCTTTATCTTATGAGGTCTTTCTTTTACACTAGGAAAGTGTAGAGCTGGATCGCTTGACATTTCCATTTCCATAAGCAGGATTGTGGTGCACAGCTAGATCTAATGAATCTCTTTTGGAGGTATTAAGATATGCAGACAGGAAGGAGTCAAGAGACTATTCATTCTGGCCTGTTTCAGAACCAATGGTATAGCAAAGTCAGGAATTGATACCCCTCACCCGTGATGGGTTCACCATCTTTTGATAAGAGGTTGAGGTAGAAGTTGAATGGCATGTCTCTTGTCCCTTATGCATTTTTTCCAGCTGAGGAGACAACCTGTCCGTTAAGTTCTGTAACTAGGGTTGCAAGATGGTTTCAACAAAAATACCGGACATGCTTGACATTACATCACAATCTACATTACATCTTAGTTAGAAAATACCAGACATTTATATTTTCTCAACTTGTTTCCCGAACAGAAAGCTCAAATACTGGACTGTCCGGTTCAAAACCGGACACCTGCCAACCCTATCTGTAACAAAGTGAAAACTTTCAAAATGAACCAAGTCCTTGCCTCTCCCTATTGTAATGGTCTCTATAGAGCAGGGGTTGGCAACCTATGGCTCACTAGTAAGCCAGATATGGTATGGCTTTTTTGGAGCTCCACCTTAGCCTCCCCTAGTGCCCCCTGAAGCAGTGAGCCAGTGCTGGTGCTACAGCCTTATGACCCCCCAGAATATTGGAATGCCAGCGCTAGCTTCATGCGTGGGAGAGGACGGGAAGTAAAAAGCCCCAAGCCTCCCTGCCGAACCTGGTGTGCAGGGAACAAGTGGAGACAAAAATGGCCCTGCCGTTTTCCTTCCCCGCTTCCTGGAGGCTTCCCCTTTGCTCCCACTGGCCAGAATCCAGCAAATGGAAGCAGTGGGGAGGCTCTGTTACACGGTGCCTGCAATGCATCGTGAAAGCAAGTTAGTAGCTACCCCTTACCCCCTCATGACCAGACCCCTCACTCACCCCCCTGCTGAGATCCTGCACCCCCAGCCTGCTCCTACCCCCTCCCTTCCTCCTGCCCCTTTCCCCCTGGCCAGGCACCCTGCCCCCTGCTCACTCCTGCCCCCTTCCCCGCAGCCAGACACCCTGCACCCCAGATCCTGTTTCCCTATCCGTAGCCCACTCGTTGGAAGCCCTGTCCTGCACACTTAACTCTTCATTTTTTGGCCTCCACCCCAGAGCCTAGAGGGGGCCCACAAAATCCACTAACTCTGGAACCCCAGAAGAGGAAATCTGGCCTGAGGCCTTGAATCTCACTTTTGTGTGGTCCCCGACTGATTTTTCTGTGGCCCCAGAGCCAAAAAAGGTTCACCACCCCTGTCATAAATACAGACAATGTTGAAATCTGGCCACAGCATCATAACACACCTGCACCCCCATACACAACAACCCTGAGCCCCTCCCACCTCCCACGCCCACTGCCATAAGTTTCACAGAAGACAGCCTGAATGTGTGCATGAAGCTAGATTTGACCAGTTATGATGAAAATGTCAAAGAAATGTGCAAAAAGATGAAGCACCAAAAGTCCCATTAAATTAAGTCTGGGAGTACAATGTTTCATTTGTTATTATTAATCATGTCAGTTATCAATAATATTAAGTTTTATGTTTTCAGTCATGCAAATAGGCAGGGCTCGACAAATTATACAATCTACTCGCCCGTGGCGAGTAGATTGTAACCCGGAAGAGCCAGATTCGGGGTTACATGCGCAGATCGCCGGACAACATGGCTGGCGAGTAGGGCTCGCCGCGGTTCGGCAAGCCCTGCAAATGGGCATTCTTATACAGCTCTTTGTTGACCACTTGTTCTGAATTTTGATGTAATTTGGCTCTTTGGTTTGAAAAGGGTGTCGGTCTCTGCTGTAGAATCTACCTACAATTTTTGACTTTGCTGGTCAGGGAACATTCCATGATAAAATCATTTGTTTTGCGTTTTGGGAGCAGAGGTTTCTGTTAAATGTTTAGTGTGCCCTTAGCAGCAGCCAATCTAGCTAGCCTAGGAGAAAGAGTAACCCTCCTACCCCTTACTTGATTATTTATTCTGCTAATTAAATACTTAGTTATTTAGCACATAGTAAACATTAACCATCGAATCCCCCTTAATACCTGTGAAGTTTTAGGAAGTGCTCATGCTGAGTGTTATTACCAGCCAGAAGGGCTGATTTGGCAGGAAGAAAGTATGTTACCAAAATGTTGTCCACAGGTTTTCGACTTAGCTCTGGGCCTATCTAAAAAATAAATGGTGTTATTAACAATATTCCCATTTTTAAAATTAGATTTGTAAGAGTTTTACATCATTTTTGAAGGGAATGGGGAGTTCATAGCTCTGAGATACTAATTTAACTGATTAACATTTGAAAAACTGTTGGCTGCTCTTATGACTGAAAATAAATTTTGGCTGCAAATGAGTCCGTGTCATAGCCGTGGACACTGTTCTGTCAGACCTCTGCCTGGAAATACTATTTACTTGTTTTATGTCAGTACCACTTAAAGGATTCCCTCACTTTTGCTTTAGTCTAAAGAATGATATTAACTTTTTACTCTGAAAACAGAACATGTGCTACAGACTCTAACTTAAAGGAATTTTCTTCAAATTTCTTCCCCCATGTTCCCTCCTCCCACCCCACCCCAAAGAAAAAAAACCTTTAGTCTCAAATCATGAATGGACAATTTTGATCCAAAAAGGAAACCTTTGCAAAGAAAATAATGGAGGACATTTTGTAATATTAACTGAAATGGCTTTCATTGCAGTAATTACACTCACATGTTCCAAATAACTTAATAGAAGGAAACGCTCTTGCTGCTAACTTCTTGTACAAGACAGATATAAGGAATGCTCTCTCAGTATGGACTACTGTGTAGTTTTTGTTATCAGTGAATACCTATAACACTGTTTTGTCTCTCTCCATTTAAGAACATCCCATTGTAAAATTCTGGTTTTGTTTTTGTACTTTAAAGTAGGAACTTATTTTAATGTCATAGTAAATGCTCTTCTTCTCCCAATTTCAGTCGATGGATGCAGAAAGTCAGCATGGGAGAAGTGATGCAATAAAAGATGTGGAGGTGATATTTTCTGTATTTTTCCAAGGAGCTACTCTCAAGAGGCATTTTTAACCCCTAACTGCAAAACTGCTTGAAGCTGGGAAAATGTGTGCAGTTATATAAGCAGATGTTTTGTATGCTACCATTCAAAACTGCATGCTTTTTATGGTAACTGTTTTGTATTCCAAGTTTTGAAGATAAAGTCCAAAAAGTAAATCTCACATCAAAATATAGGTTTGATTGGCTTTGATACCCCTGACTGTGGCTATGTCTACACTGCAGAGCTTTTCCAGGGTAACAGAGGTATCCTATAAAAGCTATGCCATGTCCAAGGAACACATCTGCTTTTTCGAAACAATTTCCGAAAAAGTGGACACGTTCTTTCACCGTCCCTGTAATCCTCGTTGTATGAGGAAAAGGGGATGTGTTGAAAGAGGAGGTTTTTCCAAAATTTGGCTCCGGGGCCAAATTTCAGAAAAGTCTCTTCCGTAAGGAAAGCAGAAAAAGATACGCAAATTCTGACTTTTCTTTGCAGTCTAGCCATAGCCTGTGTGACAGAGAAACCTGAAGCATTTCTTTTTGGGTAGGAAAGGGCTGATGCCACTATTTTCAGAAATAGACTATACTTTAGAATTTCATGTTGGGAAAATGTGGGTTGTGGAGAGTCCTGATTTGGGACGGGTGCAGGAGGATTTTATATTTGGAGGTTGGTCATAATTTGTGTGCTTGGTAGGCCACTTTTGTATGTGTGCCCAGAGCTTTGACTATTTGCAAATCTTAACACAAATAGTTAACTACAGTACAGTAAGAGATAGTTGTGCTTTAAAATCTAAATTAGATAGTCTCCCAGCATCTGACAGTATTCTAATGTACACACTGCCGAAGTGGTGGCATGGATCAGTACCCTGCCCAACCCCAGGAATCTAATGATCCAACCAACAGATCAAATTTGGTGATTTAATGCTGACGATGTACCACCTGAGGCATGTTGTGAATACACTAAGACTGCAAAAGCATTCTAGATGGATTAAAAAACAACTTGATTTAAACAAACACTTATTTGTTGGTTTTTTTTGGTGGGGGGGTTTAGATTATAGAAACAGATGCTGCCACCAGGTTGGACTCTAATCACGATAGGCTTACAGCACTGAAAGCAGTAACAAATTTTGGAATTCATGTAGAGGAATTTGACTCTGAAGGTGAGTAATCTACTGCAATTAGGAATGCAAGTGCTATTTTTGTGAAATGCATTTATCACAATCTCAATTCTTTGGTATATTCAGGCACCTTGTATTATCCCATAATTGCTTTGCTGGAGCTTGTGAATGAGCATATTCACTGACACAGGCTTTTCTATCAATCAGAGGCTGAAATCTTCCAGAAGAAACTTGATGAAACCACAAAGTTACTCAGAGAGCTCCAAGATGCTCAAAATGAACGCCTGAGTACAAAACCACCTCCCAATATGATTTGTCTTTTGGGCCCATCTTACAAAGAAATGCATCTGGGTGTGTATAACTACTTTTAATTTATTTTTATAAAACAGGTTATTTGGAATTTTTATCAAATTATTACAGGTAAAGTCAGTGGTGGGCAACCTGTGGCCCACTGGGGCTCCACCGGTGGCCTGCGGATCCCCATACTTATGATAAGTACCTGGGCACTAATCTAAACTGAAACTGCCTTGAAGCAAGTCTCCTCTCTTTGTTTGAAAATGACTGATGTGTAAAAGTAACTGCTTGCTTTGGTTATTGCAATGCATTTAAACCGTTGTACAAGTGTGACGTGTTCTCGTTGTTAACTAAGGTCAAATACATAGATAGCTTAATTCTAAAATGCCACATCAGTTTGAAAGACTTTAGCTCTTATGCTTGTGTATTCCCTCTACCTTTTACCAGTTTCATGCAAGTCTTAAGTGGACCAAATTCTCCCTTTTTTGAGGAGAAACAATAGCTCTAGTGCACAATGAGGATTGAGAACCAATAGCAAAATACCCAGATCCAGAGATCAGTGCCTTGGGTGCTACATGGGTCACTTGTCATTGATTTCCCAACCAGCAGTTTGCACTGTGATCCTTATGATATGGAGCACATAGATAATATTGAAGCAGCATTACCTTATGCTTTCAATAATCTGCCTGACTTTTGTCCCATTCTCAAAGGGGCCTTAGTAAGCAGCTGTTTCATCTGCTCATACTTTCTCCAGCTCCTTTACCACCCCCCCACCCCACCCCAAAATCTGCTAATGACAATTTTCAAATGGTCAAGGAAAATGCTGCCTTTTCCCTCCCTCTGGTACCTCATGCCTTCAATATACCATTAAAGCTCCTCTGCAACGCCAAGAGCCTAGAGCGAATCGCCAGCTGTTTTGAACAGCTGGTAGTTCACTTTAGGCATGGCACACCCACAATCAGTGCCTCCAGGCAGGAGAGCATTAAGGCGGCCACGGGCAGGATCAACCAGCTTGGTGGACCGGATCCGGCCTGTGGAGGCTCTCTTGCCCACCCCTACTCTAAATATATGCTGTTATAGACATTTATTTAATTTTATGCAAATACAAATTCCCTAAAGCTAAGTACTAATGGCAGTTGTGTGGCTGTAGCTAAAAGGACAGTTCAGCTATTCTGGACAATTTGTAAATACACAAATTAATTTATATTATTGTAACCTTCTAGCGGAGAGAGTGACCAATAATTTAAAAGAACTCGCACAACAAGTGACCCCCGGTGACATTGTGAGCACATATGGAATCCGAAAAGCAATGGGAATTTCAGTTCCTGTACCTGACAATGAGGCCAGTTTTGTAGATTTAGTGGATGGTGAGTATATAGTGTATTTAGACGTGTAGTAGAACAAAATTACATCTGCAAGTTGTTGTAGCATTATTGGTAGCAACTGCAGTAGTTAAGATGGGAGTCTCAATTTCTGGTGTGTCTTCCCTCTTTTTAAATATTTTTGGATGGAAATTTGCCATGGTTGTTCTCAGTCCCAGGGTAACTTTTTTGCTTAGAGATTTGGTGCAACCACTTAAATTAGTAGAATGAAAAATGTTTTCCTGTACATACATGTTGTAATTTTTGCATTTGCACGTCTGACTGAAGATGAAAACAGCACATGTAGAGAAAATTGGTTGACTACTCCTAAGCATTTTTAGTATTATTTTTGCATGTATGCATTGGAATTTTTCCTTTTTTTAATCTTTCTATTTAATGGTGCTCAATTCTGAAGTGCCACCTATCGAAAAGAGTGAAAAGAATATTTAAGCCTGTGGCCTTGGCTCCAGCTCATCGTTGGCGTAGCATAGATGATGTAGCTTAAGTAAACTTACCGCAGTGTCTACTCTACGCCATGCTGTGCTGACGGGAGATGCTCTCCCATTGACTTACCTTATTCCTCATTTCAGTGGAGTGGTCAACTGGAGAAGGCTCTGCATTGGATTTAGTGGGTCTTCATTAGCCCCACTAAATTGACCCCCACTGCATCAGTCACTGCCATGTAGATCCTCAATAAGTGTAGATGTGGCCTCAGTAACGTTGTAGTTGGCAACTCAGTCATGAAATTATTAAAGTTTTCTACTGTAACTTACTACCATGTTTGTATTTATACTATTTTGCATTTGTCTTCCTTAAATATATACCTCCCTTTTTTATGTCCTGGCCTACACAATGTAATACGGATATTGACACTGCAATACAAAGTTTTGACTTTTTTGAACTACCAGATTTCTCCATGTGGCCACTGCATTAAATGCTAGGTTTTCAACTTCATTTAGTATTTTTATATGTCTTGTTTAAAAAACCATTTACTACACAAAATAGCAGGATTTTAAAAAAACCAATGAATTGCATAAAGTGTTATAGCATACAATATGGTATATTCCATTCCTCTTGCTTATAACAAACTGGTTTTAGTTATATGCTAGTCAGTGCATTTCTTGATATTTTTACCTTTAGGTACATTTTTCAAGCAGTTTTGCATATTTCTGAAATGAAAAACAGACCTAATAGTTACTCAGGCTTCTGAGATCAATACATCTCATAAAATACATTTATGGAACTGTACACTGCAGGAGTAATGTATTGTCTGTTCCCTTAAATGCAAAATTTGTCTCTTTTCCTGTTAATTGTACCTAGTGTAATTACTAACTCCTTAACAGGAATGTGTTCACTGCATAAATGAAGGAAACTGACTGCAGGAGTAGTAAGGGATTTAGATTGAATATATACTACATTAAAGGACGTTGAGTAGGCTAATCGACTGACCAAACTGTGTGGAATAACTTTTTTTCAGATTGCCAAGAATCTAAAAAGACTGTCACTCTCAGTGGAAATGAATGTGGTCCAATTGGAATTTGAAACTTCATTTGTTTTAAGTTATATATTTTATTGATCTTATTAAAGAACTAGATATAAATTCTGTTCAGGATGTATTCATTGAACACAGGTACATGGTGAGTTAAAGGTAATAGTTTGTCTATTAAACTTTGGAACTCATGTTGAACTAAATAAAAAATCATGATTTCATGTTAATGTCAGTTACTTCTAATACAGCCGGTCCCCGAGTTGCGAACGGTCGACTTACGACTGTTCGCAGTTATGACCGAAGCTGTCGTAAATGGTGGACCCCAAGTTACGAATGCGATCCGCTCTTACGAACAGCGCGGTCACGTGTAACTTTATGGGGTCTGACTTACGAACAAACAAAGTTACGACCAATTGCTTGGTCTGTAACCGGTTCGTAAGTCGGGAAGAAGCTGTACATACACATCTAACTGAATTTTGGACTAACTCAGCGTTGTGTCTCTTGAAAGTGGTATCTAAAGCCTCAGGTGTCTCTTGCTGCATGAATTTTAGTTTTATATTTTGAAAATTTGGGGGGGGGGGGGGGGGGGGGGGGGGGGGGTTTGCAACAAGAGCTAAAGCCTGAAATGATTGTATAGTCTAGAGCACAACACAATGACCTGCTTATACCATTACTTATCCAGAAATATGCCAAAGCAATTTACACTTTTAGATCTGGCCCACTTGAAAACATCAACACTTGAATGCTTTTAAATATATATATTGATTTTTGGGTGCAAAGGAGAAGTAGATGGTCATTAGTGGAAAATGCTATATTGAGGCTATATAAATGTTGCCTAGGCATCTTCCATGATTTTGTTGTCTATCACTTTCAACCAACTGGAGTTTTTATAATGTTGCTGCTAACTATTGCAACCATCAGGACGTTGGCTGTGTCTACACTGCACCCCTTTTCCGGAAAAGGGATGCAGATGAGACAAGTCGGAATTGCAAATGAAGCGGGGATTTAAATTTCCCCCGCTTCATTTGTATAAACATGGCTGCCACTTTTTTCCGGCTCGGGGCTTTGCCGAAAGAGCCAGTCTAGACGGATCTTCGGAAAATAAAGCCTTTTCCGAAAGGTCCCTTATTCCTGATTTTAAGAGGAATAAGGACCTTTCGGAAAAGGCTTTATTTTCCAAAGATCCTCGTTTAGACTGGCGCTTTTTCCGCAAAGCCCCAGCCGGAAAAAAGCGGCAGAAGAGAAGAGTACAAATGAAGCGGGAAAATTTAAGTCCCCGCTTCATTTGGTAATTCGACTTGTCTCATCTGCATCCCTTTTCCGGAAAAGGGGTGCAGTGTAGACACAGCCAATAGGTTAAAAATACCTTGTTCAGATGCCATTTCTAGAGCCAAATGACAGTCAAAATGGACCACTCTTCTGAGTAAGGTAAATTAAAAGTCACATGGAAAAAATCCTCTCTTGACAAAAGGCTCCATAAAACTTTAAGGACTTGACCACTAGAAGTGTCAACTCCCAAACTCTGGCAATACAAACTCAGCTAAAATATTAACTAAAAAAAATGCCTCCTAATTAAGAAGGAAAGCTGAGGTGGTGTAGGAGAGAGACAAGAAAAGTACATACCAATACCAATGTCCCCTGTAAGCTGTGCGCTTCTGCGGCCACCCAGCTGATTTTGCAGAGAGCTCACAGCCAGCAACATGTGTTTCTACTAGTGGTGCACATCTACACATGACACAGTGCACATAAAATTTATTCCACACACAGATGGAAAAAAATTAGAGGGAACATTGACAAATACTGTTTCAATGGCTGTCATTCTCCACGGATCCTTAGTCATCAAAGCTGGATGAAGATGATTGAGATTTCCTCCCCTTTCCCCCCACTTCGCCGCATACCTCAGATTAGACATGTCCCACTTCCTTTCCCAAGGTAGATCTGCACTACCACTGAGTATCAGGGTTCCATCCCTTTCATGGTCATAAGATTTTACCAAGCCCCTTTCTTCCACATTTTCTTTTGAATGTAACAAGGCATCTTTCTCCAGTTTCCATTATCCATAATCCTGCAATAATCCATATTCTACTCCACTTTATTTCTTCATGAATACAATTTTCCCCCTCATCTTTTGTCTTATACATTATGGCTATGTCTACACTGGCAGCTTCTTGCGCAAGAACTCTTTTGCAGAAGAGTTCTTGTGCAAAAACTGTTCCACAAGAGAGCATCTACACTGCCATGTGCTTTTGCGCAAGTGCATCTGTGGCAGTGTAGACGCTCTCTTCTGCAAGAGAGCTCTGGTGGCCATTTTAACCATAGGGGCTTCTTGCGCAAGAAATTCGTGTTGCCTGTCTACACTGCCCTCTTCTGGAAGAGCTCTTGCGCAAGAGGGCTTATTTTTCGTGGGGAGAGGAATAACTCTTCCGGAAGAAGCCCTGTTTTACAACGCTATACTGTAAATTTACTTCTGGAAGAACGCTCGTACAGTTTAGACAGCCGGCAAATTTTTGCAGAAGAACGGCTGTTCTTCCACAAGAAACTGCCAATGTATATATCTATCTCAGTTTTTCCAGCAGCCCCTCCATGTCAACAAGTAGCTTGAACTTTAACTAATCGGCAAGTATGCAGTCTGTGGGGATGGGCTGCATGCGATTAAGTGGTAAGTGATTAAAGTTAAGTGGTTGTGTGAATTGACTTTGGAATGTTCAAGTGTGCCTATTAACAGGTCAAGTGCTTATTTTGACAGCTCTACCAGCAATACTGCAAAATGCTGAATGACAAGACATGCATTTACTACATGCTGTAATTTAAGAGAATTTTTTTAGATGCCTTAGCCCAATTTAAATAAATTAGGGAAACTACTCTCCAGTTCGCAAAATATCAATCATGAGTTCATGACTGCATATTTTCTAGTGAAGATTTCTATCTTGAACATTTAAGAATATAATTGTAATCAGGTTTACACTGCATAACCGGTTAATGAAATATGGAAGGAAGAAATGGGAAGGCTCATGTAGGAATGTGCTTTAGATGTTATGTCCCAACAAATAATTAAAGCAAAGCAAGTTTCAGAAAGTTCTTTATTTTAAGTTTGTTCTTTGTGTGCAATAGATAACTGACTTCATCATTAAATGTTACAATATATAATGAGCTTTAAATTAGATAAATTGGCATTTTGTGTTTAAAGACAATCATTCTTCAATTTTCTAAACTTTTTAAAAACATATAAGTCAATCCAGCTATCTTAGCAATTCTCCCTTTCCCAGTATCCATGGCTTTACAGTCACTTTCTAATGTTTCAGTGAATGGATTTTATATAACAAGGTGCAATTGTAGAATATTTAACTGCACTTTCTATCCTCAAAGTCATACTGCTCTTTGAAATTTAATTGGATAATTTCCCTTTAAGATCCTATAGGGATACAACCAGTAACAGAAAGACACAACCCTACTTCTTCTAGTCCTACTATAAGCTACAGTGAAATACTTTATACCACTCCCATATAATTAAGACTGAGCTATGCCCAAGCAGCATGTTACTAGCTTGAATGGCAATACAAAGTAGTTCAGAATGCTGTTAGACATGGTTTAGTTTCACGTCTTAATTGTATCTAAATCTCTAGCACTACTGTGGACAGCACCATCATTTCAGAATAAGTTCAGTCCATAAGCAAACTTCACGATTCAACATATTGAGGCAGTATGGTCTTTAAGATACTGATCACAGACTGCTGAATTAAACCTTCTATGCAGAAGTAGTCAAACTTTTTGTAAAAAAATAAAAATAAATAAATATCTTTGAATGCATGCTTTGTTAAATGCCTGCTATCAGAAATAATATAAATGCAATAAGATACTAAAAGCTATTTGACAAAAGTATACAAAATGAATTACACTGACCTGTTTATTAGCTAGAAATTGAAGTATTAACTAGTTAATATATTATGAATCTGCTGCCAAAAGGAAACAGCCAACCTCAAACTAAAGTTATTTAATATACTACTTTCTGTAAGAGACTACAGCAAAAGCAGTTTTGACCTACCACCCTCATTAACAATTTTTAATAGACAGATTTGTTCCCGTCATGAAACATAGGCACTTTCAAAGAAATTACACAGTAATTAGAAAATAGCAATGGTGCATGTAAAAGATGGTTAGAGACAATTTGGAGTCATGTGCCCTTAACTAAAACTGAAATATTAGCAAATGTGAGGTGTAATAAATCATCCAATCATATCACTGTATACTAACAAAATAACACTTGGATTTATTTTAACCACTTCACTTTCGAGTCACAATGACTAGACAATGGAGGGAAAAAAGTCCTTTCCTGATAAATATTTATACTTAAATATCAGTTATTATCTTTCTTTTAGAGACACTATCTTCCTCACAAGCAAAATTTTGTGGTATATCTTGACATAATGATGTATAGTAGAAAAAAGTTGTTAATTGAAAATTGAAGGGCCATAGCTTAAAGCTAATTATACTCGCCTGAATAAACTTTAAAGGAAAAAAATTGAACATTAAACTAATATAATTGGATTAACTATAACTTTTACTAATGCCCCTGATGAATAAACTAAGTGGAGTATCAGGAGCCTGTTTGATGAAACATTTCCACTATAAAAGTGATTTTCTCTCACATCCTTCTGTACTAATAAATAATAGAATCTGTTAGTTTTGTAAACTGTGTTATCTTTAAAAAGGATCAAGGCTTTAAACAAACCTACCCAGCCGTTAATATGCAAATCACAAAGGCAGTCAGATAAAATTCAGGTTAGTGCTATATCTAAAAACAGCTATCTATCTAAATTGAGCATTCAGAATGTGTGTACCGATGTAGAGTAATAACAAGCACAAAATACAAGCTCTTACCACATACATACATATAGGGTATGTCTACACTTGCACCCTCTTTCAAGAGAGGGATGCAAATGAAGACATTTGAAATTGCAAATGAAACCAGGATTTAAATATCCCGCGCTTCATTTGCATATTCACATTATGGCGCTATTTCGAAATAGCGCTTTTTCAAAATAACAGATGCTGTTAAGATGCGGTTATTTCGAGAGAAAACCCTTCTCTCGAAATAACCCTTATTCCTCATACAATGAGGTTTACCAGTTATTTCGAGAGAAGGGTTTTCTCTCGAAATAACCGCGTCTCAACAGCGGCTGTTATTTCGAAATAGCGCCATAACGCGGATATGCAAATGAAGTGCGGGATATTTAAATCCTAGTTTCATTTGCAATTTCAAATGTCTTCATTTGCAGGGCTTGCCAAGAATTGCCACAGGCGAGTAGATTATGTTAATTGTCAAGCCCTATTCATTTGCATCCCTTTCTTGAAAGAGGGTACCAGTGTAGACATACCCATATTGGCTAGTCTGTTTTAAAAATTTGTCCATGGGCTCAGTGTACTAACAGAAAAAAAACATTTGGTGACCTGCCCTAAAATAACTATAATAATGTATGTAAAATTCTTCCTAGTTCAGAAAAAATGTTTTACCAAGAATTTTAGTAAAGAAAAACACATACCCCTCTTGATGTAGGTCTTACTACTAAAACGTTAAAGTGTTCTTGTTCTGAAGAGCTAATTAAACAGGAGGTGCCCTTTCTGATAAATAGCTATTTAGTCCAAAACACATACATTTAGATGTACATTAATTTTCAAGAAATATACATCTATATCTATACTTTTCTTGTGAGGTAGACACCTCACCAGCAGTAAAATGATGCAGATCAGTTGTATGCTTACTCAACAGAAACAGTGGCCTCAAGTCATATTTGCCTCAAGTTTTGGGGGAACCTTTGCAATATGGAGTTCAGCTTGATTAGTTATTCTTATTTCCAGAGCTGTCCCAAACCTTTTAAGAATGCTAGTGCAAAATGGGTCAAATGAAATAGATGTTAAGGTTATGTATTCCACACAGAACACAACAAGGAAAATAACATTTACTGATAACACTGTCAAACTTCCGAAGATCTCAGACATGTGACATGTTTTTAAACAGGCACAGCTCTGAAAACAGAAACATAGGTGATTAGCTTGGAGAAGGGTCCTCAAAGGTCAGTGCCACATTGGTTTAAGTTTGCCTTCAGTCACAAACTCAAAAAATAAATTTAGTCTTGTATTTGCCTGTACCACACTACACAATTTGAGTGGCTGTTTCTTGTCAAGAGAAATGTCCTAGAAGGAGAATAGCTGCCAGTTGAATTAAGGTGCATTGAAAGATCTGTTAAGCAAAGTTTGCTGCTGCTATCCTGCCTGACAGGGCAATACAGTTCATACTTCATCTTCATAAGCACCAAATCCTGACTCATACATTTAATGCAAAATAACAAGAAAAAAGTTGGGATAGAAATTCTGTGCACCTCAGAAACAAGTCAGCAGATTGAGGGACAGGCCTCATCCAAGCAATGGAAACCAAGCTAGAGAATCTCACAAAACAGTGTAAATACACAAAGTCAAATGGCATGATTGCAATGAATGTGATACATTTCTGTGCTGCTAACATTCACTGTTTCTCTCCAACGTGCATATATCCCTAAATGGGCTCCCTAAGTGGGCTTTCGTTCTCTGGAAATAGTCTGGATTTCTTCAAAGTCAGAAGATCAATTCTGAAGGTCAAAGTGGCTTACTTCCAATACATACTAAAACAGTTGTTTTCATCTCATCTAAGAAATGAAATATGTTTTATCCCTGGGTATAGGGAAAAGAGAGCAACATGGGTTGTATCCATAACAGAGGTATTTTGAAACAACTTCAGCCAAAATTCATTTCCTGTACAACTGCTGATTAAGAATAGTTTTACATGTAAGCTATAGGAGAGGCCTGAGTGTGTGGAAAAGGCATCCAGGGGCAAGGGAATGTGCATTATTGTGCAATTACTCTTTCCAAAAGGAGCTAGAGTAGCATAACCATATAGTAAACTAGTTCATTTGTGCCCTCCCTTATTCAAAATCTTTGGCATGAAAACACCTTTGCCCTAAAGACCATGCATATGTGAATGGTCCAAAAGGCTCTGACACATGCAACACTGCTAGCAGATCTAACAAACAACGAGGCAGTGGAATCACTGAACCGTAAATACAGAACTGGAAAAGATCTTAAGAGGTAATAGGATCCAGTTCCCTGAATTGAAGGCAGGACTACGTAATAACTAGACTAATCCTGACAGGTGTTTGTCTAAGCTGTTCTTAAAAACCTCCAATAACAGAGATTCTACCATCTCCCTAGGCAATTTATTCCAGTGCTTAACTACCCTGACAAGATGTTTTTCCTAATATCTGTTTTAATAAGGAAATTAGTTAAATAGTACATCTGCAACTATATGTGCTAGTAAGGCCTTTCCTCTCCTTGACTGCATGTACGAAAGGAAATATTAGAAAATGCTGCAAATAAATTCCAGAAAAATCCTCAAATTATCTCAGAAACAGGCAGTCCAACAGTTGCTTCTAGGCACTTTCAGATGTCTTTTAAAGTCTCTTCCCTTGAGGTGTGGAGGAACCATCAGTAGTACATATTCATTTGAAATAATCTCCTTCACATAAGGAGAAAAATTCTAAGACTTCACAGAAGGGAAGTGGTGGCTCAAAACACATTTTGACAAACTTTGTTACAGACTCAGTTCAATCCAATACCTTGTGACTTGGCTGTATCTGTACACACAAAGTAAGTCCTTAGTTCTCCCTTTCCTTTGACATTAATGAGTCCCCTGCATTCACATGAATATCCCAGTCCCTGTAATATTTTGCTTGTCTCTTCTGTAACCTGAGTGAAACAGAAATAGTGAAATTCTTGTAAAACACCAGAGAAATTATTTTTGAGTATGTATCAATAAAAATGCTAAAAAGTTTCTAGAAACATCTCATGCCTATCTTTATACCTGAATTCTTCCAAGTTCCCCAGTACTCTCCATTCGGCTAGCAACATTGACCGTGTTGCCCCAGATATCATACTGGGGTTTACGAGCCCCAATCACACCTGCTATTACAGGCCCATGGTTTATCCCTACAGAAATAAAAGTACATGCGATTAGATTTCATATAATTTTGCACTTCAGAATCTCTTTCCATCAGAGGTCCACTGTTGTGATTTACAACCAGCAGTGACTATAGCTTTGCTGTGTAACCCACATACCTAGTGCGGTTCACTGTCCCATGTAGTGGCCGTTAGAACACTTACAGCAAGAGATAGGAACAAGGGAGCTCTACAGCCTAAGAGCTGAGAGCCAGCTGGTTTTATAGCTCAAGCTGTAGAGGCTCATACACTAAACTCCAGAGGTCCCAGGTTCAAATCTGCCTGGTGGCAGTTACCATTGCACTTTGGTGATAAAGAAGCACAGAAATGAAGTGACTTGCCCAGGGTCAAAGGAAGGTTGTGACAGAGCTGAACACATTCAGCAAAAGTCCACCATTCCTGCACTAGGTAGAACATTAACAGTCTAACACCACTAGAACTGCCATGTAACAAGCCAGCAGCAGCACACTGTCCTCTTATCACCCCTATATCCAGCCAGCAAACACACTATGCTCTCCCTCTCCTCCCCATTAGCAGCTGCTGCATTATTTCCTTTTCCCCCCATACCCAGAACCATTCCTGAATATAGCAGGAATATTGGGGTAATGAGACTATCCAGCCACATTCAAAGGTTAGATGTGGAACCTCAATGCTTGGCACATTTAAAACCTAGACTAGAGAACGTTCTCTCATTATTTACATTATGTTTATTACTATAATAACCAAGTGGCTGATCAGTGGCTTGACCATCGTATAATCCTTTTCTAAGTTTTTGCAAAGCTTGTAGCAGTCACAACCTGTATGAAAATGAACTTACCAACACGTAAGCGGAAACTGTTAAAGGAATGTCTGTTGATGCCATCCAGTTTACTCATCAAGGCAATTCCATACTCCACCATGATCCCAATTTGAGCATGCTGTCTCTCCTTGTCCTAGGTAATTTGTAATGAATACCAATGTCATATATACTCAGGCAAGATCATGTCAAGCTCTCAGTGTAATGAATGACAACCATCCCTCCCAACAGATGATGGAAGCTCCATGGCAGCTCAGTTATTTTGCGACATGCATTGCGAATGGTCATTGTAGTGCTGTTTCCTGATTAAGTCCAGTACTATCAATTTATTGTGTATCAATTTATAAAGATTGGAGGCCAAATCTATGTCAAGCCCCAGGTGAAATAACAGACCACAATCAGAGCTCACGTCAGACAAACGTGCACAGTAATTAAAATGAATAAATTGATCTGGCTAGCAAAAGAGAAGCATTATTTGCATGGCATTCATAAAGCTTGCTCTTTACATCTCTTTCCAGGCTTTAGTGCCTATTTAAATTAATATGTAATATGGCACATGTATATACAGCACATGTATTCTTATGCTTCACACCAACACCCTCCTGGTGATGGGCCTGAAACAAAAAACAGATTTGAAACACCTACTAGCTCCAGGGTGTTTGAAAGTTGGATTTGATTTTTGCTACCTGAGTTTGTTACACCCGGTTCTCTGCATAGATAACAATAATAAAGTCAATCTGCCATCAAATCCTGCATCCAAATCAGACATGGCTGAGATTGTTAATTCTTTGGCATCAACAGGCCCTCAGGCTGCCCACAATTTAAACTATTTTGTTGTGTATTTAGGAACCTTCAGCTCCTGGAGTCAAAGATTCTTGAGAATTTAAAGAAAAACGACACTGGTTTGGGATCTGATGTCTGCTCGTGAGAAACAGAAAGTTAAATGATAAATGAAAGTTAGTCAAAAGTCACAGCTTCCCAGTGCTCTGAATTTCAGAACAATGTAGATACAGTTGTAAACAGCAAACTGATTTTAAAGGAAATAAACTGGCACCAACTTCACTGGTCAGGTATTAAAGAGCAATGAATTCTCTGCTGTATTTGTCGTCTGAAGAAGTGAGTTGTGCCCATGAAACCTTATAATACTATTTATATATTTTTGTTAGTCTCTAAAGTGCTACAGAACCATTGTTGTTTTTTTAGTTACAGACTCACTAACTAACCCCTCTTAGACCTGCTGTAAGTGGGGCTCCAGTTCCATCAGATATTGCATCTTGGTAATTTTAAACCACAGTATTTGTTTTTGATAACAAATATTGGAATTATAGCTTTAATTTAGAAACATTTCAGAAATATATTATTTATAATATGTGATACAAAATATAGCCTCATAATATATATCCCTATCCTCTTCATACCTGAGACTATGACTGCTAATAACTTTCATCTTCCTTTCCATCCCGCTTCACGCTGTCACTACACATATACAGATATGGACAATTACAACTCTAAATGTGTTTATACTTCCAAAGGGTATCATACCTGCTTGTTCTCTTGGCCTGGTGCGACACTGAGGCCTGCTGCTGCCATGTAAGTGCTTCCAATGGTTTTGATTTTTTCAACACCACTAAATTTAGGTTTTAACAACAGCTGTTTGGAGGAAACAAACTGAATTATAATTTGAGACCTTACTGCCATATATCCCCATATGTTCTCAACAACGAGCTTATAATACCTACCACATACATAAGATTTATCTCTAGAAACACTATGTCACTTTATCACAAAAACCTCAATATTTTAAATAACAAAGTGAGGAAGATTTCTTTTGCTGCTGATTTCTTCCACCTACTCCACCACCTTTTTTGGACATGTATTATAGAAATGTAGTAAATCCTGCAACCCAGTAATAAAATCTGTGACAGATCAGTATTTGTATCATGTGGAAAAACACTAAGTCTTGTTTATATTGTACAATTAAAGGAATAGATGATCTAACTGCATGAGTACATTAGATGCAAATCATGAAAATTTCACTTTCCAAGACTGTAAGGCTGATCCTGGTTCATCTTACAATTTTTTTTTCACTTTTTATTGTTCCTACACTGAAGCACTGCTCTAGAAAGGCATTTTTATTGTAATCATGTAAATTCAAGGTTTGCCTGGAACTTGAAATACCTCATCAAAATCAGCAATAATTTCATTCAGCAGTCGTAAGCACTCCAGTCCTTCTTTATTGACATCACATTCGGTGTAAAACACCTTAAAATCAGGTATTGATGCAAACATGACACAGACACAGTCATAAGACTGATGGTACCAATCCTGTTGGAAAGCAATAATTTCAGTTACCCTGTAACCCCACAGTGTGTAACCCAGTGGTCTCCAACACTTGTTACACAGTGTGTAACAAGATCACTTTTTCAATTTAAGTGCAATGTAAGATGTACCTCAAACCCAAATACCCTTGTCCCACTTCCTTCTCGCCCCTTCTTTGAAGCCCTGCCCCTGCTCCACCCCTTCTCCTAGGCCTCACCCTGCTCACTCCATCCCCTTTCCTCCTCTATTCTCACTCACTTTCACCAGGCTGGGGTAGGGGCTTGGGGTGCGGGTTCTGGTCTTGGGCCAAAGAGGTGCTCTGGGCTTAGCCCAGGGTGGGGGGAACTGGGGTCCAGGAGGGGTTTCATGGCGCAAGCTCTGGGAAGGAATTTCGGTGCAGGGGATTCACGTCTGGGGCAGGAGGTGGGTGTAGGAGGTGGTTCAGGGCTGGAAGAGAGTTCAGGAAGCACCTTTTAACTGAGATGGCTCCCACGTGGTAAAGCAGTGGGGTTAAGGCAGGCTTATTCCTGCCCTGGCCCTGCACCACTCCTGAAAGCAGATGGCATGAACAGCAATGGTTCCATGGCACCATGTGCTGCCCCTCATCTACAGGCACTGAGTACACAGCTTCCACTGGCCATGGTTCCCCCTTATTAATCAATGGGAGCTGCAGGAGTGGTGTCTGCAGGCAAGGACAGCATGTGGAGACCCCCTGCGCTGCCTCTCAGGGGCTGCTGGGAGATGCCAGCCACTTCCAGGAGTAGCAATTACCACAGGGATAATGACGCCAGCCATGACAGGTTAGGATTTGAAAACTCACTACTCAAAGAATTAAATTTAAGCATAAGAGAGAAATGAAAATTATGAAATGCACAGACCAGTCAAAAACCCAGAAATAACCCACTTTGCAAGCAGTAAAAGAAGTAACAACAATCCCACACGTCTGTGTTGAGTCGGGAGCTGAGTGTGAAGGACAGTGTGTGTTTGTGAGAATGACAGACGCACACACAATGTGTGAGAGGGACAGAGATTTGCATTGCCAAGCTCCCTCCAACCCCTTCACTCTGTGTGGAGATATGGTACAGGAGTGGGGGGAGGAGGGACACCCTGACATCAGCACCCCCCCCCCCTTCTCCCTCTTACACCCTGCACAACAAGCAGGAGGCTCCAAGGCAGAGGGCAGGAACAGCATGACAGCGGGTGGAGGGGCAACTGTAGTGACAGCGCTTGATAGCTTCCCAGCCAAACCAGTCAGGATCACCCGGTAGATCCTGATCTGGTTGGTTACCACATGTGTAACCAAAATTGCATTCAGCTTTTAGTACATTTAAATAAAAAACAACTATGACTAGAAGTGAACCCAACTCAGCCACTGGAACTCAGCAACATTAGCAAGAGGACCATACTTTCCTATTTTTATTTAGTCAGGATTTTAAGTGCTGAGAATGAAACGCAATAAGATGCCCCCCCCCCCCACTGCATTCTGCACAGTGATTTCTCTCTCTGCTCCAATAGGCCCCATCCTCCCAGCTCAGCCAATCCAGTGACTCACTATGGAGCAATGCTTGCTCTGTTTAAGGTGTTGGCAGAGTGAGTTGCAGGGTGTAAGAAGAGTTGCCATCAATGCCCTGTTATCACCTGTCATCAGGGAGCTGCTAAGCAAGTGCTGCCTGCCCCTCAGCTGGCTCCCTATAAAAATTAAAAGGATCAGCTGTCAAATGCGGTCTTTGGAGAGGTGAATCCCAGCGTCACTTCTTAACTAATGATCAGTGCCATAGCCAATGATCATCTCTGATGTGGATTTCCATGCCCCACTTCTTCCAGTGATAAAAGCAAACATTCATTTAAACTGAAGTCCTCTTAATGCCATGGGGTGGCAGCTCCTTGCATGTGGGAATCTTGTATCATGGGCCAAGAAAAGGGAGGAACAGAGGAAGTAAGCAGTAGCATGTAACCCATTCATGGGCGGCCAGGTGGCATTCTCCCAGGAATCTGATTTATCATCCTTCCTACTATTAGAGTAAATTAAATATACCTCATTTAATTTGTCACCAATGAAATGAGCAGCAACATGTGCTGGAAGAACATTTTCTAGCAAGAGCCTGTTTACGTTCTCCATGGTTTCAAATTGTTCATGTTCTTTTTTAAATTTATTCTTCCACAGGCAATCTAATCGACAGTAATACTCAATCTGCAAACAAAAATTCATGCAGTAAAATAAACCCACATACCTCTGAGATAAGAGTTTAGAGGTTTCAAATCAGGTGAAAAGGGGCGCAATGACAGCCAAGCTTTGTCAGGTCACTTAGGACCCAAATGGCCACTGAAATTGCGACTGCAAAAATTGCAGAAGCACTTGTTTTTGAAAACAGAACATATACAGACACATGCAACTCAACTGGCATCAGATGAACGCTAGTTTAATTTGCACATGTAAAGCACATTTGTATTGTTATGTAATCATTATGAATGAATTTAATACTTATACTTTAGTTTAATAATTACATTTGCTTAGAATAATGCACAGACACAAACCACTCTGCCAGAAGGGTGGAAGGTGATTTATAAATACAATTGAAAGTGGCTAGATTATGTAGATTCTAGGTGCCCACTTTTGTGACTGCAACATCAAAAGCCACTTTCAAAAGTTTGTGTCCTCAGAGTTAGAATCCAAATATTCCTGAAATGTGTAAAAATCTTACCCTCCTTTCCCAAACACTATACAAATGATTTTTTGGGGACTAGGACCAACTACCAGAGATAGAAAACAGGTACATTTTATTTAACAACTATCACCAAGTGAAAAGGACTGAGGTTTTTGTTTTTATCCATACCTGTCTTGAAAATAGTATCAGAGTTACGTAAAACAAAGCCAGGTATAACTCAGTCATCAGTACTGGATCTTTCATGAAAAGCCTAGAATACAGAAAATCAACATACAATTGTCACTGTGAATATTTTGGAACCATTGGGTGTTTAAAAACAGAATCTTCTTGCATTCTGAAATACTCTGTCACAGAAATAATGCAGTCCCCCAATGTTAACATAGTCCCTTTGCTTATGGGTCCTGTCTTCATAGCAGTTTCCTGCATCTTAGGGATATAAGCGAGTAGTTGACATTTCAAAACCTACTGGGTAGTCGAATGGAGTTCTCAACTACTTGCTTCATCCGCCCCGCCCTGCCCCCCCCTCCCCCCCATCGCTGCCTCTGTATGAGAGGCAGCAAAGGGAGGAGAGAAGGACAGCAGCCAGTGCAGGAAGGAGCCAGCTTAAAATCCGGTTCCCCCCAGCACCATCTCCACAGTGCCGCCTGCTCCCCCTCCCTGCTGCTGGCAGGAGGGGAGCGAATAATAGGGGAGGATGCTGCCTCCAAGCAACCCTTGTTCACGGCATCTCCAGCTGGCCACAGGTGGGGACTGCTCTGGGACCGAGGTGGCTCTTACGACATTTAAAATGCAGAGCTGCAGCGGTCCAGAGATGGCACGAGCTGGGACTGCTCTGTCCCGGTTCCAGCTGGCTTCTACTGCGGCTCTGCGGAGGGCCCCCTTATCAACTAATCATGTAATTGATACAAATTGTATTGACCACACAATTAGCCAGATAATCGCAATTTAACATCCTTACTGCATCTTAAAGGGATTTTTTCAATTATATTGAGCTAACACACTTGAAAAGCCCAGCAAGACATAACCACAGAGGTTTAAAGTAGGAAACAGCTTCCTTGCTTGTGATGGGAAAAGATACGAAGAACTTGTCTGGAAACTGGACCTGAAATAAAAAAATTTGCTGTAGTTCACCCCTTTAGGTATTTCAGTGCAAGTCTGAGTGGACACACTTATTTTGGAATACGAGTATTCCATTTCACACTTCCAATCCACTCACCAACTCACACTAAAATAACTAAAAGTGAGAATTACAACTGAGTTATTTTGGTTCCAGTTTCTGTGTCAGATGAACCAGAAGTCTCAGCACACTGAAGCTGTCTTTTGCCTGGCAGATTATATCCAGAAAATTTGCAAATGGCTACATCAAGCTTCCCACGTGGTAAATGCAAATTATTTTACATGTTTGGTTTAGAAAGTATCTGGAATCAGGAAGGTAAATGAATAACTGTGGTGCTTCAAAGTGGTATGATTAGTATTGCTTTGGCAAATATGCATTCTCCACAAATACGCATCCCCATAAGCTCCCTTAAAATTATCAACTATAACATGAATATAAATACCATACCGTTTTGTAAAGATTTAATGTACAAGGTAGACAAAGTGTCTTAGACTTTGCTATACCATTCTTTCCCTAAGGACAGTGGAGTACATACTACCACTTGTCTTACAGTTATTACATTGTGAAGTTTATTTGAAAATGTGTGAATGAGCAACTACACTAAGCTCACTTAAGAGCCAGCTAAAGCAGATCTATTAATTGGATAAATTACGGCGAATACTGGAATCTATTGAGGGGGGCAGTCTGCTTCCTAGTTGAAGCCAGCTTCCAACATAGGCTTAGATTTCAAATCCCCCCCACTAAAATCCATGAAATGAAACCAGTCTCTGTGAGATTTCAAACTATGCATGGTACAATCTTCCTGGGAAGTCTAGAAAAAAGAATTTTCTCCATATATATATATTTTAAAAAAAAAACTTTTCCTGCAGGATGACAGAGTGACGTCATCACATCACTCTGTGTCCTGCCTGGCTCCTTCCTCCTTCTACCCTACCCCTGTGCTCAGAAGGCAAGTGCCCTCCCTCCCCTGTGCTCAGGGGGTAGGTGCCCAGAGTGTCCCTGCTCCCTGGTGCTCTTGGGGGGAGAGAACCAGGACTGCAGAGGCGGGGGGGAGTGGAGGGATAGAGTCAGGGCTGGTGTGGTCTCGACCCTGCCCAACAGTCGGGGGTGGAGGAGGGAGAGCCAGAGCTATCAAAGACAGGGGTGTGGGAGAGAAGAAGAGCCGGGGTTGTCATGGCCGGGGAGGAGGGCTGGCCAGGACTCGGCCTGGCTCGCCTCTGCAGCTGGCGGGAAGAGTCGGGGCAAACGGGGTGTAGCCCTCTAGTGTATAAAAAAATATCCTAATGGGTTCTGGCACAAAGTCTTGCAATACTTCAAAATTCCAATGAAAAGTGATGGACTCTACCAGCTCTTTTCAGGGAGAATTATTGTCCACTATTGAGAACTTCATTCCATACCTTGTGTTATTGGTGTCATTGAGCCAGCCTGAACTCCAGTTCTGATCATTCTGGTGGTTACTAAAGATGATGATGTAGACAGTCACAGCGATGGACAGAAGGAGAACTTTGAGTTCAAAGCTCATCCGAAGGAATACAGAGCAAGCAATGAACCCTAGTATGCAGCAAGAAGTATAATACTGTAACAAAAGACAATAATATGATGTTGAATAATTCACACTCTTAAGACAAAGTAGTAGCAGTAGCATCTGTATTACAGAGATGGGGAAACTGCAACAGTTTGCATAAGGAGTCACTGACAGCCTGATCCAAAACCCAGTGAAGTCAACAGAAAAACTCCCATTCACTTCAGAGGGATCAGACTTCTGGCAAATCCTAAGTATTGTTTCACTTTCAAAATATTCCCAGTTTTACAATCACGTTCTTCGTTTCTTTTGAGTATAAAAGACAAAAATATATACAAGGCATGGAACAAATTACTAAGCTATTTGTACCATAACAATGATAACAGCGCAGGTATAACAAAGATATAGGGGCTGATCAATTGAGCTATCACAATTTACATCGACTGAGGATCCACTCAATAGCATGTGATGTATCACATTGGACCAAACTTGCCCTCTTAAAAGATCTTGGGTCTGATTTTCATAGATTCAAAGGCCAGAAGGGACCATTGTGATCATCTCATCTGATCTTCTGTATAACACAGGCCACAGAATGACCCAAAATGTTTATAAAGCAGATCTTCTAGATCAGTGGTGGGCAACCTGAGGGCTGCATGTGGCCCATCAGGGTTCTATGTGTGGCCCATGAGACATTTTGTTTACTGCTGCCAGATTCTACTGGTTTTTGTCCACATAGTTTTTCCCTACCAGTATTACAAAAGTGACCCACACTGAAAGCAAGGGCACGTGAAGCGAGGTGCGTGCTGATCACACACAACACTGTGAAAGCCAAGTGCTCCCCTCTGCAGCCAATAGGCACACCTCGCAAATTCTAGGTACGCAAGCATAGTTAGCAAAACTACCCTATCCCAGGAGACTATCTTGATTATGACAATCTTGCAGCCCACTGAGACAAAGGAGGGCCGTTTGCGTGGCCCACTCACTAGCCTAGGTTGCCCTTCACTGTTTTAGATCAGCATCCAATCTGGATTTTAAAAGTGACAGTGATGGAGAACCTGCCACCACACTTGATATATTGTTACCATGGATAATTACCCTCACTGATAAAAATGTACCCTTTTTTTCCAGTCTGGATTTGACCAGTTTCAACTTCCAACTATTGGACTGTGTTATATCCTTCTCTCCTAGCCTGAAGACCATTATTAAATTGTTTCCCAGGCATATACTTACAGACTATAATTACGTCACCTTTCTTTTTTGTTAAACTAAACAGACTAGGCTCTTTGAGAACCCAGTATTCCAGCAGCAGTTGCAACACTGCCAAATACAGAGGTAAATAACCCATACCCCTACTTGAGCGTCCCCTGTTTATGTATCCCAGGCTCACATTTTCAAAAGTGCTCAGCACTCAAGGTTTAGAGGTATGTCTATACTGCAGGTGGGAAGACAGACACATGCAAGCTTTGCGTGAGCCAACATGTCAGAAGTAGCAACACAGCTGGGGGTAACATGGGCAGCAACTTGAGCTAACTGTCCCAGTCCACACCGGGGACTTGACAGGTTTGCACACAGGCAGCACCTTCCCAGCTGCTGTGTAGACATACATATATGCAAGAGGTCAGTGCATATCCATGTATCATAACCCCTTCCCTTATACTACCATAAACTCAAATACACGTTACAGTACAATAAATGAGTATAAATCAGTATTTCAGTCATATCCACCATTTCTGTTCTGACTACTTTTCTCAAATTCCACCTTTGCTTTTTTGAAAGTCTAAAATTTCCAGAAAGAGAAGCTATAAATGTATCTTCTGTAGATCCCACCTAATGCAGAAAAATCATATGGATCTATCATAGACAGGACAACCAGAACTGCAAAGGTGAAGCTCTGTGCACTTCAATGATTAAAAAGCCATATTTTCAAAGAGCAATGGAAAGATACCAAACGCCTGCCAGGTATCAATATTAAACCCAGCATTTGAGATGTGTGTATTTTAATCTTGGAAGAAAACTAGTGTTCTACTCACAGGCAAGGTGACATCCTTAATATACAATCCAGTAGAGTCCAGAGTTGTGCATTTTTTAGTAGGCTGATTCACAGGCAAGAAAGAATGGAAACATTGATTAGCAGCAGAATGGAATGTGCCCCATACACAAGCAGCACATCATTCGAGCAATGAGAGTTTGCACAAAAAGGTCTCATCACAACTTGCCACATACATTTCAAAAACACGCCTAACTCCGAGTTGGGCAACCAAATGTGAAAACTTATCCATAACCATTTTGGTGACTTCTCAACAGAATTTAATTTCTGAATATTAAGTGCCCTGAAATCAATGAACGGAATCCCTCTGGACACCAATGGGAATTGGATGAGTCCTTTAGTAAGTGCTAAATATTCTTTTAAAATATTTCCCACCTTTAAAATACAGTCATATCTGTTTGGACTATAAAGTGAAAAATCTACTAGAATGAACAAAAAACTATATTGCCAACAGGCTTCTATATAAAGTTTAGCTGATCAACAGTAGTATTCACTCTTGTATTGTACTAAACTAGTCCCCTAAGAACACTGAATTTCAAAAGGTGCTAAATGTCCATACCTAACAACTTCAACTAGAGTTAAAAGTACTCAACACTTCTGGAAGTTCCAGAACGAAGAGCAACAAAGCCATCTCTTGCAGATCCCATGTAATGCAGAGAATTACATTTTCTGTCAGAGAGAGCTGCTGGCCGTGTTTAATGACAGGAGTTCTCCTTTGTGTTGTCAATCACTGAGGAGTTCTATTTTCATACAGAAAACTGGCCAGCTATCAGTATTACACACATCCAGGTCTTGGTTTTTATCTAAGAAATGGAAGTGGTGCTTTACTCACCACAAAGGTGGATATACTTTTGTCAGCAAGCTGATTCATTGCCAAAAAAGAATATTAAAAAAGGAGGCCAGGGGGGTGCAAGTGGGGAGGTAGTCCTTTGTTGCGTAAATAATAGCACCAGCCCCTGGGGCCTTGCTGTAGCTGCCTTCTAGGCCTTCTTGTAACATAAATGTTCAATACCAATGGTGATCCCCTGTACATGTGCAGCATATTGCTACAGCCATCTGAGGTTACAAGAAAAGGTCATGTCAAAACTTGACACGCATTTTTCAAAAGCAAACCTGTTTTCAGAGCTGGGTGATCCAGGGAGAAAAGTTATTAATATTTTGGGGACTTCTAAACAGATTTTTGCCTTTCCATTTTATGAGCCAAAAGTTCAGTACAACAAGTACATTGAAGTCAGTAAAAAGACTTGCTTTGGACTTCAATGAAAATTGAATCTGACCCTAAATCCTGCAGCCCTTACTCAAACTGAACTCCGACAATGGGAGTAAACACTCCTGAATAGGACCTTACAACTACCATAGTGGCTTTGTTTTTAAACAGGGCACTGATTCTTACTTTTCCTGGTTTTTCTCCTCAGTGATCTTAGCTAGTGCAATGAAGAAGTGCTGGATTGCCTATATGCCGTAAAACCACTGCCTATGCAAGCCAAATAACTCAGTATTATAAAAAAGCTGGTGTTCGCTTATAGCCATAGTAATTATAATCAGCATATACTACAGACTGCCTGAAACAAACAGAGAATGAGATATAATATATGAATTTCTGGTTCCACAAATTGCACCGCGTCTTTCTTCAGCATTCTACTCGGCCCAGCATTCAGTATTATCTTTCTGTAATGATGAGTTACATATCAGAAAATAAGGCTAAGAACATGGTACTCGAGTTAACACAGGAGTGGAGTGGGTAGGGAGGTCTGGAAAGAATACAAAATTAAATAAATGCACAGAACAAAGACAACTGCAAGTACTTACCAAATTAAAAATGGCTACAATCAGCAAAGCACCGATAGTGATGACTGCCAATGGGACTCTCATTAGAGGCATTGTTTCCACCTTATCCAGAATAGCACAAAGGTGGTGTGTAGAAGGCCAGTGTTCTGAGCAGCATTTCTGTAAACGAAACACATTAGTCTTACCAAGATGCATTCTAGGAAAGCTTTAGTGTGCCAAGAGTTATAATTCTAGATACATTTGTCCATTGCACAAACAGAAGTCCAAATACAACATTAAACAATCAGAAGGTCACAACAAGAAATTATTTCGTGTAAACATTATAACTTTGCTAATTTTGCTTTTATATTTAAAACTAAAAACTTAAATAAGAGACTGAATAAAATAAACCAATCATTCAACAACAACAAAACCTAACCCGCACTTCCTATTACAGGAAAAATCTCTTTGCTAACACATACATCTCTACAGAAACTCGGGATGTCAATGTGTAGTCGACTACACAATTAACTGATAAGCCTGGGCTTATTGTTTAATCCTATAAACTACACACATTTCTCCCCCCGCTTGCTGCCTCTGATACAGAGGCAGCGAGCATGGGCAGCAGGTTTGTATAATTTTTGGTGGTGCCCCATTAGCCACGTCCCCTGGCCCCCGTTAGCCACGCCCCCTGAACCCCCATTAGCCACGCCTCTGGAGGCAACACGCTCGGGGCAAGATGGACACATGACCAGAAGTAAAAGATGTCATGTCACCCCTCTCGAAGGGCTTTTCCCACCATCCTCCTACCAACAGGGATTAGTTTGGCCCCCACCAAACCCCCCTCATGCAACTGTCCTGCAATTGCATTAACCCAATGTGTGTGACATTAACTCGGGGGCAGAGAGGCTGGGAGAAGTGTTCCCTCTAAGGCTATGTCTACACTCGCAGCTTCTTGCGCAAGTACAGCCATTCGTGTGCAAGAACCCACAGAGCAGCCACACTGCCCACCTGCTCTTGCGCAAGGAAATTTACAGTACGGCGAGGTAAGAGAGGGCGTCTTGTGCAAGAGCTACGCTCTTTTCTAACAGGTGTAAGCTCTCTTGCACAAGAGGGCAGCGTGGATGCTCGGCAGGGATTTCTTGCGCAAGAAACCCCTATGGCTAAAATGGCCATCGGAGCTTTCTTGGGCAAGAGAGCGTCCAGACTGCCATGGATGCTCTTGTGCAAAAGCACAGCTCGCACATGGCAGTGTGGACGTGGTCTTGCACAAGACTTCTTGCACAAGAACCCTTGTGGAAGATGTTCTTGTGCAAGAAACTGCCAGTGTAGACATAGCCTAAGAGTTTCCTCCCATGAGCAGAATGAATTTTGTGTTGTGCACCTGTACTGAGTTCATGTGGCTTGTTTGGATGTGCTACTGTGGCACCCAAGTTATTAATAAATATCTTATAAACCTCTCCCTTTTCCCTCTGCTGCCCTGTCTCCTCCCCTTGCTCCATCAGCTCCCCTGGTGCCTGCTGCCCCCAACTCCTCACCCTCCTCTGCTGTCCTGACTCCTGCTCTTCTCACTGCCCTCAGCCCTCCTGCGACCTGCCCCCCCTCCACCAGCCCTTCTCTCCCCCTTGTGCTCACTCCTCCAGTAGCCCCACTCTGATCATGAGAACTACCCCTCCTCATCCCCTCTTCCAACACCTCCCTCTACACACCTGCCCTGCCTCTCTCCTCTGGTGCTGGTCCCTCCCCTGCAGGTGTCTGCCCTTCTGCTTCACCCCCAGAATCCCCTGGCACCTGCACCTTCCCTTAGCTCTGCACCCTCCTGTTGCCCCCCTTCCCTCACTGCCCCTGCCCCTTTGCCCTCTTTTTCCCTGATGCCCACCCCTCACCACCCTCTGCCCCCATTCCCCTCATGCCCCTGTGCCTTCACACATGACTTGCTCCATCCCGGCCTTCCTCATGCCCACACCTTCTTTCAAGCCTTCTCCCAGCACCTTCCTCTCCCCCCTCTAGCCCCCAATGCCCTTACCCTCTCCTCTCCCAGCATAACCCTGTCCCCCCTCCCACTGACACCTCCCCTCCTGCCTTTTTCCTCATTGTCTGCACTTGGCCGCCTGGCATTTGTCTCTCCTCTACCCTGTCCCTTGGTGCCTTCCCCTTTCTTTCCCCTCTCCTCTCCCCCTCCTTACAAGCCCCTTTCTCTCCCAGCCCTTCCCCTAGTTTTCTCCCTTCCCCTTCCCCTCCGCACAAGCCCCTTCCTCTCCCAGCCCTACCCCTTTCTTTCCCTCCTCCCTCCCCTCCACACAAGCCCCTTCCTCTTCCACCCCTTCACCTTTCTTCCCCCTCTCCCCTCCCCTTCTGTACAAGCCCCTTCCTCTCCCAGCCCTTCCCCTAGTTTTCTCCCTTCCCCTCCCCTACCTTCTGCCTTCTACTTTGCGGGGCCGGAGTCTGTGCTCCACCCCAGAAGTCCCCGAACTCTGAACCCGCAACTCAGCCGCGCGGCGCAACACGGCGCAGAGCAGTTTTAAAGTCCCGGGCCGTGATGTCATGTCATGCCTGTGCATCTCCCCGCCCACCTGTTTGAGCACGCCGTGCATGGCAGCAGCAGCCGGCAAGGGGGAGCTGAGTGAAAGTTGCGCAAGGCAGGGACGGTCCAGGGCCGGGGGAGAGGCGCTCTGGGGTCGGGGTGGGAGGACTCATGCGGGGGGCCAGGCCCGCTCAAGCAGGGCTGGAGAGACCCAGCTCCAAATATTGGTGGAGCAGGGCCCCTGGCTCTGAATATTGCTGGAGCATGGGCACCATGAGCCCATATAACTCGCCGCCCATGGCGGCGAGTGTGTGTGTGTGTGTGGAGGCGGTGAAAACTGGTGCCCGTGGGGAACTGGCTTTTAAGCCCTCCATGGACAGGCGCTGCTGCTTCCCCATGCTGCTGCCTCTGTATCAGGCAGGGTGGCAGGGGACTCTTTGAGGCTGGGGCTGGGAGTGCACTGGCTGCTGGACCCGCCCCTGGAGACTATCAAATAATCGTGCAACCACTAAGATTTGATGCAGTTACACGATTAGTAAATTAATCAATATCTAACATCTCTAGGAGAAACTTAATCCTATAACAAAATGACCATGCGTATATCAGGGTGCACTGAATGCAGTACTTCATCCCTCCCCACGGGGTCTGGCTATACTACAATTAGACCTTCATTAGGCCTGTGCTAGATGACTGGGGCAGGAGCACTGACAAACTTGCGGGAACCTTAGGCAAAGTGGAGGGGCAGCTCGGCACTCCACAAGGGGCATGGCCTTGGGCAGAAGGGGGGCGGGAGGCTCAGGCAGCCAGTCCTCAGTGCTGCCCAGAGCAACCACAGAACTCCCTTCCCTAGCCCATGGAGCTGCCTGGAGCATGCCAGTGGCGATGTGAAAGGGCCACTCCAGCTGCCACCGCTCATGCATGAATAGCAGCAGCGGCCAAGAGTCCCTGGCCCTTTTGAATCGCTGGCACTGAGGCAGTTGTCCCCTTTCCCACTCCCCCCGTAGGTGGGCCTGGAGTGGGGCTTGCAGGGCTTGAGTTAAGGAGCTGCTTAATTGTGAAGTAGAGGTTTGGGCTTGGGCAGCACCTCTCAGGGTTTTAGATCCTGTAGTGCAGCCCACGCCCAACTGTCTCTGATGTCATTAAACAGCCCTGTAGCACAAGACCGGCAAATCTGTGTCAGCTGGCACTGGCCAGCCAGGGTTTTAGACAACACAGACATAGCATAAATAGTTTGATCTTAGCCCCTGGCTACCTAAGAGAACCATCGCTTTTGACCTCTTTTTCATAGTAGCTGACATCTGCAATGCCAAGGACACCACTGCCATCCAGGGTGGTGGCTGATGGCTGGAAATTCTCAAAAAAGCTGCAGAATTCACTTCCCTCATCGGTCCACCAGAGCTAAATTAAAGACACACAGTAACGCCCATCCCTGTTCTCCCACACATTTCCTGTTTGGGCTGCTCAAGCACGGACGATGGGGAGGCTGGACTGAAGGATGTTATCTCTTTCTGTACATCGTAGGACTGCACCCTGTTTTTTGTGCAGCCTGTTTTAATTTTATTAAAAACATTGTTTGCATACATTTGGTAATGTACCCATCCATCACACCACTGTCAATTCAAATGCAAGTAATTTTACTTTCTAGGAGTCTAGGTTTGCTTAGGACCAACTTTAAGAGCATTACCTTTCATCTAGCTATGGAAATGCCACCATAACAAGCTTATGAATTCTTGTAGTCAGTCAAGTCCTAAAATGATTATGCACTCAAAAAATCCCTTTCACTTTAATGACACTTAAAATTACAGGATCCATAATCAGGATTCCTACCACATAGTGTACATCTTCCAGAAAATGTGACTGCAAGAACAGAAAGAACTTTTTAAAAATCCAGTTCAAACTGTGTTTACAACTGTATAACAGCATGTAAGAATTATGATAACAATTTTCAAATGTGAGGGCCAGACATTCAGTCCCTAAATGTGTATTTGAGGCACCTAAAAATGAATGTCCTGACTTGTGAGAAGTGCTGAACATCTACAACTCCTATCAAGGCTCAGAACCTCTGAAAATCAGATCATTTATATTCAGATGCCAAACTTTAACCACTTTTTGAAAATGTTGGCCTATTTCTACTTACCAGGCATTTATTAGCAAAACACACACACAAAATAAGCAGAATTATGATGGCTACAATTCCAAATGAAAGTCCTATATTTTCTTTTCTAAAACAGAGAGAGGAGAACAAAGTTAAACAGAAGTGTTATGCAAATTGTCATAGTCTAATTACAATTGACCAAGCTACAGTCGATAATGCAGTTTTCCTTAACTAAAATGAATATCATTACTGTTCTTTTGGCATTAGATGATCATGACAAAGGGCCTTCCACGAATGTTTATTGCCTTATCTTGGCAAACATTCACTTTCAGGTTTTCCACACATTCATTCAAATCATGTGTTATTACCCCATTTATAAATCACAGAGCCATCATTAGTATAACAGCAGAGAACAACAGTATGGCAGAAAATTTAAAATACCGAGGAAAGTCAGCTGTCTCTAGAGCTGTAACAAACCTTCTCTGGCCTCAGAGTCCTATCAAGCAACTATATTAATAATGGTAGCCACGATCAGATTAGGGATGTAAGTGAGCAGTCGAGTTGACTACTCACATTTCCCCCCAACTTGCTGCCTTTGTATAAGTGGCATCAAGGAGGGGGGGAAGCAGGAGCCGGTGCTGGGGGATGCCAGCTTAAAAGCTGGTCTCCACCAGCACATTCTCCACAGTGCCGCTTGTGTCCCTGCCCCCACGCACTGCTGCCTCTGGGGGACAGGGGAGGCTGCCGCAAAGCATTGCGGGGGGGGGGGGGGGGCAGGGGCTGCTGGCTCTTACTACATTTAAGCTGAAGAGCCACAGCAGGGCTATCTCCTGGACCCAGCACAAACTGGGACTGAGCACCTTCCCTTATCAACTAATCATGTAGTCGATAAAAAATTCTATCGACTACACAACTAGTGAAATACCTGCATCTTAACATCCCTAGATCAGATAGCAATACTAGAGCTAATATTACTAACCCAATTCACAATCCTGACATTAATCATTACAAGAGATGTGTGTGGTAAGAGTTTCTTTCCTAAGTGCTCCACAGCCAATTACAGGTGGTTCACCCTTCTCCCCTCTCATTCACACTCTCACCAAATCTGATCTTCCTCCTCCAAGCATTTCGGAAGTTGTTTCCATCCTGATTGCTTAAATCTGTGTCAAAATTTGGGCCATCTCTACTTTCAACTGACCAACTGCCTCTTCACTAGGCTCCACAAATTTTACCACCAGTCTATGCAAGATGCCACTGTTACAATTAAGTTCCTCTAATGAATACAACAATAAGAATGTATAGCAGGTTCCCAATATGAATTTATGGTAGTCCCCTAAGATTACACTGTTTTGTTGAGCTAGTCACTCCATGTTCAAACCCCTCATTGATTTTCTCGGTCCTTCCACATCAAATTCAGGCTTCAAACCTTCCCAAACTGCCTAATCCTACTCTCCTACGCTCATCCTCAATCAGTAAGGTGATGGTCAGAAAAATCCCCTTCCTTGTTTAACAGGTCTTCTTCCTGTGTGTACTGAGCAGAGTTAAAACACACAACTAAGGAAGCACCATCCACTTAGATTAATGCAACTGTCATGGTTCAAGCACAAAACTAACTACGATCACAACATACTAACAAAGAGCATGTCACCATTAAGAATGAATATGTATGTAATTTAATAGGTCAGTTCTACATTAAAAAGTTAGGCCAACCCAGCCACATCATTCAAAGCTATGAGAAATCCACACCCTGAGTGACATCTGTTATTCTATAAGGTGCCACAGGACTCCTTGTCGCTTTTATAGGTAAACCTGTGACACCAACCAGGTAGATGATTCTAGGTATATGGAAGAATTATTTCATTGACCTGGCCAGAGCCTCTCAAGGAGGCAGATGAACAATACTAATGGCAGAACCCCTCCTGTCACAGTAGTCCATGTCTACACTGAAACACTACGATCAGTGTAGTGTTTGGAGCATAAGTGTTTGGAGCATAAGCTTTCGTGGGCAAAGACCCACTTCGTCAGATGCATGTGACAAAGTGGGTCTTTGCCCACGCACGAAAGCTTACACTAACTGTAGACAGAGCCTTAGCTACAGCCCTTCGGGATGAGCTGGAAGAGCTGAAGGCACTGCTCACATGTAAGCAATGTTTTATCCAGAGAATCCATTCAAAATGTAAAGAAGTGCAAAACACCACCACCAACTTACTCTGGCATGACCAACATCTGTATCACAAATATACAGAGTAAGACAAAACTGGCACAGGCAAAGTAACTCCTCAGTCCGGGGATGGGGATGGTACGATACTGAAACAAAGATTGGAATATTTAATAAGGCTAATACTTAAGTTCATTTTTTGTAATGTAATCTACTACTTGAATTTTTAAATTCTATTGATAAACAAATCTACCACAAAGTATCTTTAAACTATACTATTAAGCCAAGAATGTCAAGACAAACCAGATAAGATACACATTTAGGCATCTTTGAAGAAGATTCCAGTCCAGACGAATCAGTTTCTAACCAGCTGGTGACAGCTAAAGAGGTATAGTAACTGTGCAATAGATTATTATACAAAATGTAATAGCAATGGGATACTGAAATACTGTATACTTAAAGATTTGAGATTCAATCCTGCCTCCATTTAAGCCATGACTCTACCATAACTCAGGATGTTTTCAGTATCAAGGATAATGTTACCATTCATATAGGTACGTAGTGTACCATTATGCTGATGTATAATGAAATGATGTTAAAAAGCAGAGTCCTTTTGGCTACAACATATGTAAGACACATTTTAAATATCTCTTATAGCTTTTTTATAACGAAGATGTTCAGATGAATGCTGGGCCCACTGCCAAAACATCTATTGACTTCAAAGGACCGAGGTTTAACCCTAGATTATTAACAGGTTCCTTTAGTCCATATAATTAATGTTACCAAGAAGGAAGGAATAATCCAAGTGAACCAAGGGATCTGCATTACATCACATTGCCTAAAATGCATTTAGTACTGAAGTCACCTCAGGAATCAACAGTCACTGTAAGGACATATTTTCAATTTCAACTGTCCTTTCGTGTATCTGAGAAGGTGTGTCTACACTGCAGCTGGGGGTGAACCCCCCAGCAGACAGACACAAAAGTGATTAAAAAAAAAAACCCATGTGAACAATGGTGTCAAGTATCAGAGGGGTAGCCATGTTAGTCTGGATCTGCAAAAGCGACGAGGAGTCCTGTGGCACCTTCGTCATGAATCTGACGAAGTGGGTCTTTGCCCACGAAAGCTTATGCTCCAATAAATCTGTTAGTCTATAAGGTGCCACAGGACTCCTCATCACACGTGAACAATGTAGCACAGGTAGCCACTTCGACTAGCCACCCAAGCTCAGACTCAGAGGGTCTCAGGCATGGGCACAGATGGACAAGCTATACAGTGGGGCTGTGTCTACACTGGGCCACTTATTCCGGAAAAGCAGCCGCTTTTCCGGAATAAGCTGCGAGCTGTCTACACTGGCCCCTTGAATTTCCGGAAAAGCACTGACGATCTACTATAAGAAATCAGCTGCTTTTCTGGAAAAACTATGCTGCTCCCGCTCGGGCAAAAGTCCTTTTTCCGGAAAACTGTTCCGGAAAAGGGCCAGTGTAGACAGCCCAGCAGTCTTTTCCGCAAAAAAGCCCTGATCGCGAAAATGACGATCGGGGCTTTTTCCGAAAGCAGCGTCTACATTGGCCACGGACGCTTTTCCGGAAAAGCATCCTGCCAATGTAGACGCTCTTTTTCCGGAAATACTTATAACGGAAAACTGTTCCGTTTTAAGCATTTCCGGAAAATCATGCCAGTGTAGACACAGCCCAGCTGTATCACAATGCCCACACTGCTATTGTTAGTGTTCTCAAGCAGAGATAGTGCATGTCTGTCTCCCTAGACTGGGAAGCATGCTCCCAGCTCCTATGTAGACACAGTCTTTTATCTGAAACTTAGGATAACCCAAAAAATTGCTTTTTCTCTTACCTCTTTTTCCAGTCCTGTTTCTACAAAAAACAGCGAGACTCCATAGAAATCATCTGATTTATTACACCATGGTCTGCATTGAAACAGAAATAGGTTTCACAAAATGTATGCAACAAACATAACAGAATGTAAAAATCATGTGTGTCATGTTGGATTCCATGGTTCACATAGCCAGAGGCTTGTTTATGATGACATCATACTTTTCTGAACAGCTGGCAAAGTACTCCAAGAGCCTTTACATTTCAGCTATTGACTTTGGTAGTACAGTAATCAGTACAAAAGGAATCCAATCTGAAACCTTCCTGGCTGGGTACCCTGTCATAAATGTGACAGAGTAAAGAGAGATGTTACAGATGGACCGGAGATATCAGATCACTTCTCCCTTCACCCTGCAAACCTGCCATCTACTGGGGTGTGAGCACAATTTCATCAGCCTTACCAGCCCAGTAGGAAGGGATGGATAGCTCCCTCTCAACTGAAATTATTCTATGTTTGCATGAATTTCCATGCTAGAATTCATTTTAAAAGATACAAAATACAGCTTTCATCTGCTTTTTACAGATATACTGTACCAACTGCTGCGCTTGCTACTAGCACTGATAATCCAAGTACCATCAGTGAACCAGCCATGGGAGTCCCATGCAGTGCTCCCAGCAGTTACCCATGTGCTTCTGATCTCTGCCTACATGTGCGCCACTGCCTCAGCCTCTGAGCTTCCCACACATCCTGTAACCTTAACTCAGCCCATTACATTACAAAGTGCCGGGAGAGGCTTAAAATGTGGAACGTGCTCACACTGATAAAATGCAGCACTGAATAACTGTGTTGGTCATTATCTATTTTCAGTCAAATGTCTTGTTTTCTCACAAATGAACATTTGCCTATAACCTGGTTGAGAATTTCACAATGGAACTATATTAAGCTGTGCTTTAACACAGGAACTCAAGTTGCAAACAAGCAAAAAGGCACACAGGCAAGTTGCTTTTAAAATCTAGAAAAAACATTTAAAAATGCATGTACATAAGGGAACTGAGGCCATCAATGGTTGACATCATTTCATCATAAGCATCTTCTTCCATCCTTCCCTTCTGAGACATATTTCTAAATATATAAAGAGAGACACAAGTTAATAAGCATGAAATCAATGTACATCTTTTGAATGTGATATATCGCTGCTCAGACTTCTGAAACATGCTGCTGAATACATGCACAGCATGCATTTTTACCAGCCACTTAACTATTACAAATATCCTCAAAATACATCAAAATAACAACATGAGCTCCACTATAAACCCAAGAAACTATTTAAACAAATATAAGTAATTCCCATACTTTATGACAGACTAAACCAAAAACAAGTATTATCAAAGCAAAAACACAATTACCTTATGTCAGTTCTGAAAAATTCAAACAAAACTTTTTTTAAACTATTGAGAGAGTTCTCAATTATTGCTAATATGAAAGTCAAAAAGGAATGGCACACAAAAGTATTCATTTATATGAAATTACCCTCCCTCCTTACACAAGCACCATCTCACTTTCCTATAGAAACAAAGATATGGAGTCAGCGAGGAAATATTAGGCCCTCAGGGGCTCAAAGTGACAGAACAAATAGAGAAGCAAAGGGAGAAAGAAGGAACTCACTTATAGCTTACAAGTGAAGAGGGACATAACTTTTCTTGTCTAGATCCATGCAGACTAACACAGAGAGACAGAGAGAGATTTAATGTAATTCAACAGCTCTAAGCAGATTAACAACAAGCAAATTAATCATTCAAGACAAATCATTTTGATGGCAGCCTTCTGTCCAGATGAAAAATCTTCCTACAGAAGTTTACATGAGAAGTCTGACAGGCCAAATTTGGTGTGGCTGGTTATTCTGATGAGACATTAGCTGCAATATCCATCATTCAGAAAGAGTTGGCTGTAACTTAAAAAAGCAAAAGTGCAGGTAAGAAGCATCTTGCAATTAAATGCAACATTTAAAAACTGGACTATACAAATTGTTCTACTGAAGATGAATATGAGGCCTGTATATGCATCCATGAGACATTTTAAATGTCTCAGACACCTCTTCATCTTGGAATGATGATGTACCATGGAAATTAGGAACCAAGCAAAACACCTTCATCTAATAAGAGAATGTATAAAGAAATGGCCAAAGCTTGCTACTGTGGATGACAATAAAGAGGAAGCACAGAGAGACTGCCTGGAAAAATTCTGTCACTGACAAGTTTCTGGGATGACTATGCCATACCAGAATACCAGGAGGGAACAAATAAGCCATGCAGAGTTCAAAACTAGTTTTAGGATTTGCAGGTTCATGTGACCACTGCATTTGACTTAATTAAACACTTCTGTAACTGAAAACCAAAGTTATTATTGAATGAAGACCCAATACTCTTCCTGATAAACAGAAGCAGGCGCAGTGCATCTGAAACTGATCTAGAGTGAAAGCTCTCTGGGACAGGTACTGTTTTACTCCTCCTTTGTACAACAGGTCCTCCTCCCAATCTAGAGCTTTGTGTTTTGTTTGTTTGAATAAAGTCACATAATTACAGCATGTCAAATTATAATGGGATCACACAGTACATAATAATGGTGCTGGACTTACCTATCTGAAGTCTTTTGACGACCTGTAGAATTCAAAGGTATCTCCTAAACAAGAGGATTTGAGAGTGAGTTACAGCTCATAAACTGTAAAAAATATTTGCATGTCTGGTAAGAGAAAGCTACTTAGACACAGTGATACAGCACAAGTAGAAGGAACTGATAAATCATGCTGCAGCTTTGTTCCCCACTAGTCAAGCAGAGAGGAGCTGGGAAGGTGTTGTGTAGAGCATTACATGGTATTTGATTAGCAAGTAAGTATGGGTTAGCTGAGAGCAAGATGCATCTCTTTCATTTCCTTTTCAGAGCCAGAAAAGCAAAGATTCAAACACCATGCCACAGCTTGGTATTATGTAAGCAGTGATGGGGAAAGGAGGAGGCGGCAGAGTTAGAGATGCTATCTTTCAGAGAAGGCATTAAAGTGAGATCTCTTTTGGGTCTAGTGGGTCTTCAGGTGAAAGTTAAGATCCAAAGAGGACAGACAATAACTGATGCACTTGAGACAACATCTCTCTCAGTAAGATGGGTTTAATGGATTTATTTACTTATACTAGGTGCACTACCATGGCCCCCATTCAGCAAAGCACTTAATCAATCAATTAAAATGAAGCTGGACAACAACAGAATTTACATGCAACTAAAGTTAATCATGGTCTTAATTACTTGGAGGAATCAGAGCCTAAACGGCTATCTTTAAGATCCTCTCCAAAATTCCAGGAGTATGAAAAGAAGAAGAATAAATCCTGTTTTATTCTTCACATTAGCACTGTCAAGTTAATTAAGGTTCTCACTGGGAAAAGCCCTAGTGGCCTACTCCAGACAGGGCACCATCTTCAATAGATCTGGAAACTGAAGCTGGTACAGGATGCAGGAATCCTCTAGTTACATGATTAACTTTCCATTCATCCTGTGCTCTGCTATCTGCATGAGCCTATTAATTTCTATTGATTTTATGGTGTAGTTATATTGATCACTGATGTGTGTGTGTTGCTGTCCTGCATCCTATCCCTGAACTCAATGTTCCTGTTTACGACTGTACGTGTGCATAGCACTGGGTGTCCCCAGTTGCCATAATGGTGTTCTCTGAGGGCACATCTACACAGCAGGGCTTAACTCGAAATAAGCTACGCAAATTGAACTGTCAATTGTGTACTTATTTCGAAATAGGGAGCATCTACACAGCACTTATTTCGAAATAGAGCACTCTTCCTCCTTGTGCAATGAGAGTTACAGGAGTCAGAGTAAGAAGTCCTCTATTATTATCATCATCAACAACCATGGGCTCAACGCCCGTTGATGTCCGAAGCCTCCCTCACTATTTCCTTCCATCTTTCCCTGTCCATCGCGGAGTGGCTTAGTTTCTATAGAAGTAGTCCTCTAGCTTGACAGTATTTCGACAATATTTTGAAATAACTGCCTGACGTGTAGACGTGGACTAAGTTATTTCAAAATAACACTAGTTATTTCAAAATAACGTTGCTATGTAGCACTTCAGAACAGCATTCAAAACACACACACACACACACACACACACACCCCCTATAGGGAGTAAAAGTACCAATCCAACCATCACCTTTCTTTGCTTCCCACTTGGAGTTGACGATTCACTGCTCACACTCTCTCTGTGGTTCAGATGGGCAAAGGGCCTGGCTGCTCCCCAGGACTCCAAATAACGTGTCATACGGACAGAGGCTCGCATCTTCAGCCCATCGTTCACTCGTGTCTTAGGGAGATGATTATTCGATGTTCGCTGTTTAGACTAAAAGTAAGACACACACAATTACATATAAAAATACACTGCACTCTGAGGTTCTGTTGCATTTGTACATTTGAGCCACACAACTGTGCAGGACCTTGCTCTTCAGGAATATGGCATGTCATCCTGATTCCCCAGCTCCCATCTTGGTTAACTCTAGCTTAAGCAAATCATCATAAATTAAATTGCCTTAGCTGCTCTCTGAAGATTCAATGTTTGAAAAACTGCTTTTATGCAACCTCCTGGCTTTCTGGACTACGTGTATCTTCACCAAAGACTGCAGATCCTTACAGACAGATGAAGGGATTTCCCCACTGTCAGAGGAAAGTTACAGGCAGGACAAAGACCATAATCATGAGGTCTTGGGTAAATGACAAAGAACAACCCCACACAATGGTTGGGAGGAAGCTGGAGAGAGTACAAAGCTCAGTCCTGGATTTCAACAGAGATCAGGTCCTTCTGCCACAGTTGTGCAGCAAAGGAACATATAAGCCTCTTAATGCCCCTTTATAGAACCAAAAACAGAAGAAACTCTAGGAATAATGGGTAATAGAAGCAACAGACCTTAGCACACTGATGAATAGTTATAGCCTCACAATTTAGGCATCTCCAGGAGTGGAAAGGCCATTTTAACAGAGGTGTATCACATCACAATAATGAGTACACACATAACATAATGTGCCAGTAAAAATCTAATCACCTACATTTCTTTGTAATATTCAGTCCATAATTTAGAACAGCTAAATGAGTTTGAATAACCATTTCTAGTGGTATCACTAAAGAAAGACATTTGAAAACTGCCTGTAACAGTCCATATCCCTATGTTCACCCTTTTTACAAAACTATAATGCATTTTGTACAAAGCATACCTTATGAGGTAGCATTTGAAAACTTATAATCTGCTGATCATTATTGTCCTGGTAAAATGTGTAGGCAACATTGTATATATAAAGTTGCATGTACACTGTATAACATTCCTGAGATATGTTCCCAGTTCAAAAAAAGCAGGGTTAATCAGTTCCTCAGAGACAAAAGGCAAACTGACATGTCGGCCAGACAAAATTAAATGGACTATCACCTGGTTGAGTGGCCATTCTTTGACAGGAAAAATTGTGAGCAAGAAATGTACATCTTGGCAAAGGAACAGCTGGAAATTCCTGAGTAATTAGACTTTCTGTTGCCTGAACCCCAGCTGGAGATGATTTTCAAAGACAAGAACTGCTATAAGAAAGGGGAGCAAACTCCCCAAACGATCTCTCCCTTCATCTCTATGCATGGCATCAACAATACTTGCAAGGCAAAGGACACCTCATGAGACTGGGGAAAAGATCCTAGCTGAAAGATTCAGCTGGTAGGACTTCTAGACTATATGGTGAGAAAGCGCCAACAGATCCACACTCTGCAAACACACTTCTGCTGTAACATGTAGCTCCTTCAAGGGGCCTCCATTCTCTCCCTGCTCATGCAGTAATGCCTAATGCAGCTTGCCACAGTAATAGCTTATGAGACCTGTCTGGAGACTTCAGCAGCTGCTTCACTCACCAGCATACATTTCTTGCTCTCAAGGTACTCAGCTTAACCATGAGATGTACCAGTTGGTAACCTTAGCCCAGGGTGCGTAAAAATTTCAGCTGGGTTGGAGAAATGAGGGACAGAAAAGAGGAAAAGTAATCAGAACAGAGGCACCTAAAAAAACAAACAGCTTGGGATCGGGGGATGAGTGGGGGGGAGGATAAAAAAAGAAGGTGGCTGCTATCAGGTTTAGCATTTCTGATGGATGCGCTAAGTGTCTGCATGCTCTCGTCTGGCTTTTCATTTTTCTAAATTCTATTTGTTAAATGGGCATTTAATAGCTACTGCAGTACCTCAGTATGTTCAGCATTCGAAGACTGGCTTCCAGAGCTACTGTCCCAGAATACAGATATGAGTGAGTTATATAAAGCATCCTAGACAGAAAGCCTAATCAAAACAACACAGCAGACAACCCACTCTTTTTCAGAGTCTACCTGAGGCATGGCACTTCTATGGGGGAACATAAGAACAGTCCCGGCTCAGATGATATTTCAGGAGGTGCCCCCGAGTCTCTTTTTTTGCTGCTTTATTTGGTTTCCATTCTAAAACACTCAGAACTGTTACATACCCGAGGGGCTAGTTTACAGACAGCCAGATAAGATCACGAAACATGGGGAAATTAATTAGACGATTCCTTGGTCTTGTTTGTAAGGCTGACACTGCATCCTGATATGGGGTAATCATGATGGACAGTGAATAAAGTGAACTGTTGAGGAAGGGCCGATGGTGAAGAAGCCCCAGTCTGGCACTCATTCAGAGATTAATCACACTAGAGAACCCTTGTAGAGGTGGATGTATTTTCCATTTCTGGCACAAGAGGAGGATTGAGGAAGCCTTTAGAAAAGATAGAAGATCTCTCTTGGGCACAGAGTCTTAGTAATTAACAAGTACGCATGTATGGCCATCACCCACAAACATCCCTTTCTGCGGACAGCAGTCATAAATGAATGTTCCCCATTTGGCTGTACTCTTTACTGAGAATAGAGTCTTTAACAAGGCAGCTATGGTGAAGCTACCAGCATGCCCTACACTGAATGCTATTTAGAATGAGCTTTCCTTCAGAGAGAGTGGGCAGATCAATTTCAAAATTATTTGCTTTAGGAGCTTTGGCTATTACTGAGAAGGACTTTATGGCAGCGCTTTTCCTTTGAAACTCAGGATTATGATATAGTTTAGCTTTATGCGAACCCTTTCTCCATAAATTGGTTTGCACAACACACATACATCAAGTAATACAGTATGTAAACATGTGTTTTGGTCCCTCCCTAGTGACTGGACCATGTAAGACATGTATAATTCTGCTACTGCCTGTAAGCTTATGGACCTTCATCTCAAGCAGTATGAGTACAGGCTTTTAGATCCAGAGATCCTGTATTCAAACCATACAGATGACACACATGTTCTTCCCCTCCTCCCTACCCCCTCACACACTTTAATTATATTCCTGAATTAAAACACACGTGTATATATATTTGTCATAGACACATACCCTTGGGTCAATCACCAAGTAGGTTTTGATGTTCATTGATTTAAGGTATGGGTCTCTTAGGTGTCCATTCCCTTCTTCCACTTCGTAAGCTTTGCCTAGGTGATTTAGCGTTGCCTCAGTGATGTGTACCCGGCTAGAATGGGAAAAAGAACAAAAGCCTAAACATTTACAGAAAGGTCAGTTCAAGCAACTCATTTACATTTCAATGGGCTCCATGGACATTTCTGTGCTTTTCAAAAGCTTTGGCAGACAACTCCAGGATCCTGCCAGCAGTTCAACAAGCACTGCTTATTTGTGATCCTTCACAGCACATTATACAATGCAACTTTATTTGTCTTGTGTCTTTCATACCATGTGTATCCCCTAGTACTTCCTAGTACAAAATAATAGTTATAACGTGAAAGTAAACAGCAGAGGGATAGAGACATTAAGAGGTGCAGGCAAGGTAGAAGAAATATTTGTCAATGAAGACGTGTTGACTGACAAGGCAAATAGGCACAGGAAGGTTGTTCCAGATGGCAGCAGCTTCAGAGAATATGCACTCAGAAAATAGTAGTGAGACTCTGTGGATGGATGAGTCCAGTGCTAGACATGCAGAGGGAATGCAGTGCTAGACATGCAGAGGCTGGAGCAGGTCGACAGAGGGTTTAACAGCAGGCAGGACAATTCTGAACAATATTTTTTCTGAAGAAAGCAACAGAGTAGGTCTCCTAACAGGATATACTAATACTCCCATGCATTCTTTCACACATGAGTTGTCTTGACTATCTAATTACACGAGGTAATTACAACGAATCAGGTATTTGTGCAACCCCTTTGTATAGAACTGCTCAATAAAAGAAATTCTGAATAACTGAGTGTGTAATATAACAAAATAACAATAACAATCCCTTCACTTATCTACGTCTCTTTAGCTGTAGATTCATTCTATTTTATAGATGGATTATTTAGGCAGAGAATGATTAAATTATCTGCCCAAGGTTACACAATGAATCAACTACACAGCTGGAAAGAGAAGGCAGTCACTGGACTTGAAAATGGAATTTGAGAGAGCATACTGATGATTTATCTGATATGGCAAGAAATAAGTTAATGGCAGCTCCCCACTCCCTTTCCTTGCAAATGTGCTCACTGGAAGATAAATCAGGCAGGCTCTGAGACCACTGACAAATCCGATTTCCCAGGAGGAAAGGTAGCTCTCTGGGAATCAATATATGAGAATGCCTCGCAGCAGGAAGGGCTGAACCCTAAGGAGGGTTGCACCTTAGCTTCACACTGACTGGAAATGTTTCTATTTGGTTTACTGGCAACTGGGCTATGAGACTATTTTGTTGCAATTCTTAACTCAGCTTTAACCAGCCCAAGAGGACTTTCTAAAATGAAATTTTATCAGATGCCCTAAATAGTGATTGTGTCCAGGAACAACTGTAAAATGCAATACAACTCTCTAAAATTAACTGGGGTTTATTCAGACACTGTCACCCATTGAGCAAATTCCTTAGGGATTTCCAACATACTGGCACCATTCAAATGCAACATCTGCTAGACAGCATCTTGATTCAAAAGTTTCCTAAGCAGAACATTATCATTAACAGCAGCAATTGCTTTTTTTATGGGTCTCAAACTCTTTGGCCCACGGCCTACCCCGCTTAATGCACTTTTTCATGGAACACCGGCCAGCCATCCATGACGACAAAATGGGTGCAGGAGGTCTGGCCGGGAGGGAGTATGCAGAAGTGGGCAGGTCTGACCAAGAAGGTGGTTGGGTGCAGGAGTGGCCTGGGGGGCCTGGAGTCTCATTGGGAAGGAGGTGCAGCAGGGGAATGGGGTGAAAACATTTCTAGGCATGAGGAGGATGAGAGGCACTTACCTGGCTCTGTGCTTCCTGCTGCTCCCAAGCACCGCCCCCTGCTGCTCCCATTGGCTGTGATTTCAGCCAATGGGAGCAGCAGGGAAAGTCTCCAGGTGAGCTGTTTCCTGCATTGCCATTCCCCCAGCCGCCACTCCCCTTCCCTCCCCCGGCTCACACTCCTCCCCCACTAGCGCTCCAACCTCGTGGGGAAGATGTAGGGCTGACGTGCCAGTGCAGGCTGCCTGCAACAGAGTCCCAGACCACTAATGGTCCATGGACCACACTTGGAGAACCTCTGGCCTGTTCAATTAATGCAGCACACATCAGAGTCAGAGGCAAAAATATCTTCTCTCGTTCACTCAAACTTGAATTGTAGAGTAAATGTCAGTATCATAAAGGATAAGTTATTGTTTATAAAAGATTATAATCATCAGGTCACAACAAGAGCTGGTCATAAAAATGTTTTTTAAAAATATTTAGAAACAAGAAAGGAAATATTTCTACAGTTTCTGAAGTGATTAAGGGAGCTTTTATTTGCTCATGGACATTACTTGAGTCTCACTGAAAAAAGGTACAGGCATATCATGCCAACTGCTGCCTCAATGCTATTTTTGGTCATTGCCACAAAAGAGTAAATATGCCACATCCCCTCCTATCCCAGGATTGAAGACAACAAGGCTACTTGAGGTAAGGATTGCAGGCTACACCTAAGCTAATGAATGTTGTTTACATCAGCCTGTTCTTCAGAAGAACAAAAAAGCTAATAAGCTAAATTACAACAAGGGTGATGGTTCAGAGGTTGCACTAAAACACTTTCTGATCTTTCAAATACAGGCTGAAATGGTCATCAACATTCAGCTCAGCAACATCAAATGCTTTTAAAAAATTGTTCAGAACCACAGAAAAGAAGTGAAGCAACATTACTATGGTTCAAATAACTGTGCTAGGTCAGAAGCTCACATTTCCATAGGAAAATGGCTCTTTGGGTGCATGTCAATAAAGTCTTTTTGGGGAGTATTTGTACAGGGATTCTGAATATTGAGGATGGTAAATAAAAATTTCATCAGTGAACTAATCATCAAATTATACCATCAGATCATTGACAATGGCTATTACACTGTAGCGAGACAAAAATCAAATAGCAAAATAAAAAATCCCACCATGCTCAACACTAAAATGGACTAACAAAGTCAGTTTTACATCTAGTTCCATTATGTGTGGGGTTTTATAAAGTGCTAGTGCCAGTCTAGCTTCTCCCAATGAAATACAACTTCCACTGTCTTCAGTGACAGCAGGCTTAGTGTGGTCATGTAGAAATCTCATCCACTCTGTATTTTCTTCACAGGAGCAGTCTCGCAAGCAGCCTCCCTGTGATGCCAGGCCCATAACCTCTGTGATGCAAAATGCATCCTTCAGTCAAGCACTATAACTTTTAAAGCTGGACAACCCAGTGCCAGATATATGTAAGAAATACAGTATTAGCACCAGCGCGCCAAACCTAAATGAGTCAATTTTAAATAGCAAATTAAGTATAAGCATGTAGAAGGGAACAGAGCAATCGAAGATTTATAATGTGGTTGTGGTCCTAAAACTAACTAAAAATGCCTCTTCTTATGCCCTGGCTGTATTCAGTCTTCCTAGCTTGGGCTCATCCATTAATCCTCACAGTTACACGCAACCTCTCCACTCTCACCCCGTGCTGCTGCCTGTGTATCAAAGGCAACAACATGGGGGAGAAAGGGCAGGTGGGAGCCGGTACATGAGGGCCCTGTACATGCAGGTTCCTGCACAGCCTCCTGCCCTCCCCTGCCCTGCACTGCTGCCTCCCACAGAGGCAGCAGCACAGGGGGAGAACAGGATTTGAGGATGGGAACCAGTGCTCCTGCGCCGCACCTCCCACCCGTGTAAATGTAAAACCACTGAAAATGTCAGCAGTTCCACATTTACACAAATAAACACATTTTAACAGCCCTAGTTATCAGTAGAAACACTGAGTAAATATATAGCCTTGCATGGCCTACAGAAGCTGTGTATGTGTTTTCATCTACATTTACAAATACAGGTATATCTTTATATGCATCTTGAATCAAGTCAGTCAGCATATAATAAAATACAGTTTCTGAGATGCACAAGTTCAGGAGCTATACAAGAAGCATTCACTGACATAAGATCACAGTTCTATAGCTCCGGTGAGAAATTATCAAAAGACATAAATACTTTTCACAGTTAAAGTGGACAGTTTTTGTGTGTTTCAAGCCTCCATTATTTAAATTTAGTGCAGCAGCACCGTGATGGATTCCAGGCTCAACAAAATACACAGGTGCTAGCTTCCAATTGTTCCTGGGGAGCAAAATCCCCATTCAGTCCTAAGCTCCATCCATACTCCACCCCTTTGCCCAAGGCCCCACCCCCACCCTGCCTCTTCCTGCCTAGTTCCACGCCTCCCCAACTCCTTTCCCTTCCTCCCAGTGCCTCCTGCACCCTGCTGAACTGCTGATCCATGGTGGGCAGGAGGTGCTGGGGGAAGGGAGGGAGGAGAAGGAGGTGTGGCTGCCAATGGGTGCTTTAAACCCTAGATGCATCCATGGAGTCAGCTCCTAAGGTACAATATAAGGAAATACTGAAAAAAATGAAAACTATAATTGTGGAACTGACGCAATACCTAAAACAAATATTCTTACCCAGGTATTCCTGAGGATTCCATACGATTAGCTAAGGAAACATCATGAGACCACACATCATATTGCCATTTCCGGAGTCCAATCACACCACAAAGCACATTCCCAGAATGGATACCAACTCTCATACTGATATCCACTCCAGTAGCTTCTTTCACTTGTCTTGGTGGGGAAGGAAAAGAGGGGAGAAAAATCATTAGATAAGCTAGCTGCCCCAGATAGATACATTGTTTATTATAGTCTGAGTTCCTCTACTCACTGGTGTGAAACAGATGTGAAACTCAGAATTGCCTAACACAGTAGGGAAAAAAATGTTGTGTTTTATTAAAAGTAACCAAAGGCTTTATGGAGACTTCCTCTAATTTGTGCACATGAAGCTTTTTAAATTTTGTTGCACAGAAAATACTGTTAGTCTGGTCTCCCAAATAAAGAGTAGACAAACAGATTGAGTCTCCGCTCACAGCACAAGGATTCAGAACAGCAATTAAGATTAGAATATTCACAAGGCTCAGTTTCATAATGAAAAGCAAAAGGACCTTAGGATGGGATTTCAAAGCAGTAAAAAGTGATCTTTGGCTATCCCATTGTATGTTCTCTGCTAAAATATGCAATAAGAGTATTAAATCCTAGGAACTTCAATGTAATTTACAATTAAACCATTTTGTGTTATTTGGATGATAGGATGCAGCTATAATTTACATTTTGTGAAGTGTTGTTAAATACATGTCCTTTCTATTTGTGCTGTGGATAATAAAGGTTTTAGGTGAAGGTCTCAAGGCAGTAATTGAAAGAGTTGGCAGTAACTTCAGTGTCCTAGCCGACTTTGTCCTCTGTAATATTAGCAACAACATAGTTTAATTACCTTCAACCACTGAAATTGTAAACCTGAACATGAGAAGGTGCTGGCAGTCAATCCATTCACACTATGTAGCCTTAGAATAGAGCATTACAGAATCTCACATTATTGTGGGAATGGATCTTTGCACTATTACTTGAGACTTGACCCTGCACTCCTTGTGCACGCAAATCTGCATTCCTTCTGCACGCAAAAAATGCAAAACCAGGCCTGGTAAACTACCCGCTAATCCTCCACAGTACACTTTGGGTACGTCTATACGGCAGCATTATTTTGGAATAGCTAACGTTATTCCGAAATAACAAAATGTGCGTCTTCACTACAAGCCTTTATTCCAAAATAATGTCGAGCTGGAGGACGTCTTATTCCAACTCATGGTAACACTCATTTCACAAGGAGTAAGGGAAGTTGAAGTAAGAATGTTCTTCCTTTGACTTCCTGCTGGGTAGACAGCTCCTAAGGCTGAGTTAAGCTATTTCAACCTAAGCTACGCAATTGATGTAGCTGAAGTTGTGTAGCTTAACTTGACTTTAGCCCTGCTGTGTAGACGCACCCTTTGTGTGCTGAGCAATAGAAATAATAAAAGGTATGGTGAATGTTCTCAATGTGAGGAAACAAAAAAAATAGGGCTTGTCTACACAGAACTGTCAAAGTGCATTAGAGGAATGTGATTTGCAAAGCATCCTGATGTGTTGTCCCCTATGTAGAGCCTGCTGACCTCTTTAAATGGAGTTTCTTCAGTTTGAGCACGTCAGAGTTCTTTATGGATTACATCCTTCTAATGCACTTTGCTGCACCATGTACTAACACAATCAAGCAGATTTTGCAATTTTTGGTTTTATGGATTTATGATAAATCATATACAGCTAAAAATAATAAATTGGCCTCAAAGAATTTCAATCAGCATTTTATTCTATTCCAATTTTATCTCTTTCCTATATAAGCTATAAAGACTCATTATGTTCTGCTCTCGATAGGTATATTTGGTTCATATAAAAGAGGCTAGAGTCATTCTGACCTGACATATTCAGAACAAAATAGTCTGAGTGATATAATAGTTAATGAAAGCACTCTAGACCGTCCACACAAAAGTCTAAGAATAACCTTACCCAATGGCTTCATAATTTTTCTTTAATAAAATCCCTGCCCTACATTTTTAACCCACTTGTTTATTCTCTGATTTCCTATAGGTTAAGAAGTCCTTTTCACACGGTACATACTTTATAGCTTCACATATGTCAAGTCCCATTTTCACACAGTTCCGGGCATGAACTGGTAAGGACACAGGTAGGCCTGAGACACAGTAATAACAGTCTCCCAAAATTTTTATTCTCATGCATTCATTTTCCTGCAAAACAATGAGAAAAAAATGTAACAAATAAACACTGCTAATGTGTACACCCAGCATACACAGCATGGGAGACATGACTTGTTAATACCATTTTCAGAATAGTTAGGACCCCATTTAATACTGGCTGAAGCAAGAAAACCATCTCCCTCCTTCTACATTCAAAACTCAAAGAGGTTTGTTAGTGATGTTTCTTGTTATCTGCTTCACTCCTGAGTGTTCCTGAAATAAACCATAAATAAAATTAAATCCAGAAAGAAGCCAAAGAGATGACTTGATTACTTCTGAGTCTACTCCAGTTACGTAGTCCTGCATAACTGCTATGGAATTTACCACCAGAAGGATAAAATCTGCTTATCTGCCATTTTACCATAGTTTTTCAAATATTAGAAGCCAACAATAAATTACTTGCCCTGACTGAAGCATTTTGCAAGACTGCTATAGTGGATAAAATACTGTATGCAGTCACTAGACTTCACAAGACTTGGGAAAGGAACCAGGCTTCTGTATATTCCGCCCAACGGTTTACTGATAGGGATGTTAGATAGCGTGTAATTGAATAGTCGTGTAACCGCAAGAAATCTCAGTGGTTACACGACTATTTGATAGTCACTGGGGGCAGGGCTGGCAACCAGTGCACTCCCAGCCCTACTCGACCAAAGGCAGCAGCGCAGAGTGGCAGGCGGGAGCCGGTCCACAAGGGAAGTGAGTTTAAAAAATGACTTCCTGTGCAAACCAGCTCCTGCCTGCCGCCCTGCGCAGCTGCCTCTGACACGAAGGCAGCAGTGTGGGGTGGCAGCAGCCCGCATGGGGGGTCTGAGCTCCCCATAGACAGAGGCTGTTCCCCAGCAGCAGCCCGTCTGCAGGGAGCTTTGATTCCCCACGGACAGGGGCTGCTGCCATGGAGCAGCCTCTGTCCACAGTGAGCCCGGGCCACTGTAGGCAGGGGCTGTTTTGTGGCAGCCTCCCCCCTGCCCCCTTCCATGCAGCTGCCTCAAATAGAGGCAGCAACATAGGGGAGAGGAAGCAGAAAGCATAACGGAGCTGGTGCTGGTGGAACCTACTTTTAAGTCAGCTCCCGCCTGCCCCCCTTTCCCTGCAGCCTCTGTAGGAGGCAGCAAGGCGGGGGAGGTGGCAGGCGGGTCCGTGGAGCTGGCACGTGCGGGTAGCCTGCTTGAAAGCCAGCTCCCTGCGTGTACCAGCTCCCGCCTGCCCCCTTCACCTTCCATGCTGCTGCCTCTCTCTATCACAGGCAGCAGTGCTGGGAGGAGCGGGGGTAGACTTGGTGCTTGTGGGAGCCAGCTTTTAAGCCAGCTCCTCACAGGCACTGCTCTCCCGCTCCCCTTGCTGCCTCTGATACAGAGGCAGTGGAGGGCGGGGAGAGGACATGTTGTCGACAAGATTAACCAATAAGCCAAGGCTGTTAATCATCTAGTCTGCACGTTTCCATCTCTATTTACTGAGGGTATAAGAAGTCAGCAGAAGAAAGAAACCAGCATGAATCACCATTTTGGTACGTTTAACAGCTCGTTGCAGAATTCCCTTGCAATTTCATAGGAGAATCCTTTCCAGATAACTGTGGGATGGAAACTATTCCTCATTATTTGGGGGAGGGGGGGAGGCGCAAAGGTGATTTCATCTGATGTCTTTGTCTAAGGCATTTATTTAGGCTAACTACTTTAAATCAATGTCTTGGGAAAGTAAAGGCAAAGGCTGACCTGTAGAATTAGGAGAACACCCATCCTACTTCCAAAATCTTCTCTCAATAGCCATGACAGCAGCTAGGTAGCTAGTGTGGTCTTAATGCTTAAGATGCTGGACTGACACACAAAAGGCCTTGGTTCAATTCCCAGATATTACTCTTGTGTTACAGAAATGAATTGGAGGCAGAGGGAGACAGTTTAGGTGACTTGATCAAATTCTCATTGTAAGTAAGTGTTATAATTGGGAACTGAACTGAGTCAGCTAATATTTTGTGCATTTTTGATTAAAAATGAAATCATTCCTATTTTCCCGTAGTGGTGGGTGTGGTGGTTTGTTTTTGGGGTTTTTTTGTCTTTTTTTTTTTTTTTGCAAGGCAATTCAGCTTTTACCTTTTCTAAACTTAAAGGACCATTACAAACAATGCTCAGAGTTATCTTTTGATTCATTTTCACAAAAAAATCTGTTTTTTATTTTACTTATATTATATATTTTTATTCTGTGGCATAAAAAGCCATCACAACTGAAATAACAGTTGTATCAAACCATGTGTTCATATAGGTTGTCATATAAAAGTATAGCTCTAATAAGGTTAGTGTGACCCTCTTATTCTCCAGATCTTGCAAAGCTGTAACTGCAACTCAACTCCTCTAAATACTATATTGAAAATAAAACGGTGTGGGGAGAGATAATTTACTGTTTACAAGGCTTTAACCATGTATTTTTGCTATTTTAGCACAAGGGATACAGTACATATTCAACAATCTAATTTGCTCACCTCCATCAAGATTTAATTACTTTGTTAAAGATTATTTTATTTTAATTGTTTAAAGCATAATAATGCAATACTTTCACAGCCCCATAGTCTCCTATTCTAGAATTTACAACTTCTCCTGCTTACTTCCTGGAAAGTTTTAAAACATTACTTTCCAACCCTATTAAATTCTTCTAACTTTGCTTTGGGTACAAATACCCAAATATACTCAGTTTATAAATCAAACTATTATCTTTAAAAACATCAAGGACTGAAAGTCAGGCTTTGGTCTTTCCTTATTCTTCATCAACAATAAAGTTCTAGAACCAGAACTTAGCTAGCATTTACTTCTTGTACATTACGGGACACAATAAAATGCAGTTTTACCCTTTTGAAGCTATATTAGCTCCATAACATGGACAATAGACATCTGGAGTATTGTGTCCAGTTCTGGGCCCCCAATTACAGGAAGGATGTGGATGCATTGGAGAGGGACCAGCGGAGGGCAACCAAAATGACTAGGGGGCTGGAGCATATGATCTAGGAGGAGACGCTGAGGGATTTGGGTCTATTTAGTCTGCAGAAGAAACGAGTGAGGGGGGATTTGATAGCAGCCTTCAACTTCCTTAAGGGAGGTTCCAAAGAGGATGGAGAAAGGCTGTTCACAGTAGTGATGGATGGCAGAACAAGGAACAATGGTCTCAAGTTGTGGTGGGAGAGGTCCAGGTTGGATATTAGGAAAAACTATTTCACTAGGAGGGGTGGTGAAGCACTGGAATGGGTTACCTAGGGAAGTAGTGGAGTCTCCATCCCTAGAGGTGTTTAAGTGTCGGCTTGACAAAGTCCTGGCTGGGTTGATTTAATTGGAATTGGTCCTGCAGGGGGCAGGGGCAGGGGGGCTGGACTTGATGGCCTTCTGAGGTCTCTTCCAGCTCTATGGTTCTATGATTCTATGAACAGGAAAATCATTAGAGAAGACTCTCAACAGCCTTCCACTCAGACCAAGACAAGGAGATGCGAGTGTCTAATCACTTAAGGAGTTAGCTGGACAGCAAATCACTGAGACGCCTGAGCTAGTCATGAATTCAGCATTTCCTAGGAACTTAAAGCTCATTCTATGGTCATGAGGACATTTGAGATCACACCAGTAAACTATGCAAGTTAAGGGGGGAAATCATTTGCATGCATTCTCCAGATTTCTGAGCTTTCAGTTTTGATTTTGAGAACATTGGAAGAGACCCCATACCAACACAGGCAGTATTTTTACCAACACAGTTTCCCCCAACATGCAAAGATAGATTGTTCTGAAATTCTTTACCCATTGCTTCATAAAAATGTATCAAAAGCAGATGTCACAAATGATTCATTCTGCCAGTATAAGATCAAATTGTATATACGCAAATAACTTAATTACAGAAAAAAACAGGACAAAATATTCTATAATGTGACTCAATCACTACGTTATACTGTAAATATAACTGCATATTAAAAATATTAAGATAATCAAATAGAACAAACCCCTTTTTCATGCTACATGGTCTCTGACATGGTATGACAGTGCACAGTTCCCAATGCATTGCAACACCCAGTAAGGTAAACAGGTAAGCATTACTGCTCCCATTTTACAGGTGGGTAACCCAAAATACAAAGAGCTAGGGAACTCACCCAGAGATCCATAGTGATTCAGTAGAAGAGCTCAAAGTAAAATCCTAGAGAACTAGACTGGTTTTATCCTACCCTCCTCCTGGCTCTCAAATAGCTTTCCTTATTCTTTCAGAGATTTTTAAATTAATTTGCCTTTTGCTGGGATTTTTTATTAGCTTGAAAATCAGGCTAGGTAGACTCTCCAGTGGATACTATCTACCATGGGTTTTCCATCACCCAGACCTCCTTAAGACACAAAAACTGACTCCCAGAGGGTGGAGCTAAGTTGTTTTCCAACAGTGACATTTATTCATATTCATATAATGAAGTGCAACACCTACCTTTGCAATTTGATCAAACTTCCCAAAGAGCTCATTCAGCATCACTACCAGCTCCTTCGGAGAGCAATCACTAGCCAGACGAGTGAATCCTACAATGTCTGCATACAGAATGCTAGACAAGAACACGCTAATTAGTCACATTTTAACTATCTATATTTTCTAATAAAAATATGGGCATTCAATTAACTGTGTTTCATTTCTAAAGATATCTAACAGAGCACCTCTCTAGCTCTGGAAATCAACTCCAGAAGTGACTTAATGGGCAATGTGTTTGGGGTTTTTTTGGTTTTTGGGGTTTTTTTAGTTTAAAAACACAGCATGCTACTCATAGTGTTCAAACAGGCTCACATTTTTTTTATGAAAGCACATTAAAAAAAATTGACTTTAACCAGTCCAGGATGTGGATTTGGTCAATTAATAGTTTTGGGGGGGTTTTTACCATTACAACGAAAAAAATGGAATCCCGAACCTGGCAAAATAACTTCCAAAAAGTTCTCTTCCCTCCTCTCACCACAGAGCATCTGAGCATAAACTCTTCATTCCACTCGTCTGATCCCAACCATGGCACTTCTTACCATCAGTAAATGAACCAAATATTAAAAAGACAGGAACAAGTCTTAATGCAGCCATTTGTCAAGTTTCTTTATTTACCTAACATTCTGGTGCCTTTTCACATACAGATTATGGAAATTGTTATCATGCATTTGCCTGTCATCATTAGTTTCCTTCAGTCGTTCTATGATGGCTAGTTTCATTTCCATTGAGATATGAGCCGGCAGTATAGATAAAAGCAAGTTTTCCTAAAAAGGAAAAAAAATAACAATGTAAAGTTATGTGAAGTGCCATGTTAGGAATCTCAGTGTTTCAGAAAATTACTGGGGGAAATAAAGAAAAAGTCTCCTCATTTAGTAATTTCTGAGTGTTGCAGCTCATGCTTTCAACAAAAGACTCCTTTTCTGATCTCAAAATGACAGGTATGAGTGTATGCATTATGCTTTGAAATATTACATAGACTTCAGTTTACCAGTTTAATATTATGCTGCCTGAATGCAACAAAGGAGATTGTAAGGGGGAAGCAAACAGCAACTAAACGTAAAGTCTTAAGGAAACAATGTGGGCAGGGCAGATATTAATTGGAGAATGCCCCTGCTTAGCTCCCTTCAGGTTAGCAAAGTTTACTCTTCCATCAACAGGAATACAAAACCTAAAGATGCTGGCCTACAAAATAAGGAGGGTTGAGTGAGCCATCAGCATGCAGACAGAGGCACATACTAACAGAAAGAGACAAACAGAAGCAAACTGTGTTTTTCCTAATCTAGAGATGATGGAGTAACTGTGCTGAGTGTAGCTCACTAAAGCTTGCAAGGAAAAATTCAGGATAAATAAGGGGATGTGTGTATATAGGCGTTTTTTACCTTGTACCTTTGTGCTGCATGCTTTGTACCTTTGGATGAATGAACCCTTTAGTTGCGGAAGCAGTTTCTGTATCACTGCAAACTTAGCCTGTCAAAGGCTCCTGGAGGAAAACATCGTACAGGGTCTGAACACAGCTGGTCCTGTCTGGTGGCTGGTCTAGTAGTGTCCACTGAGCTGAATACATGATCGAGAACAGATAGAGATATACCATACCTTCTCACAGAACTGGAAGGGACCTTGAGAGGTCATCGAGTCCAGTCCCCTGCCCTCACAGCAGGGCCAAGTACCATCCCTGACAATACCAAATGCCTGATATCCTTCAGATACCAAACTGAGTCAGGAAACGGGGACCAATCGTCAAACCAGAGCAGGGTCGAAGGCAGGAGGCAGAACTAGTTACCATGTGGAGTCAAGAGATGTCTACCAAACTCTAACCAAACTGGAGTTGAAGATAGGAGTCAGAACTGGTTACCAAACAGACTCAGGTACTAAGGTCAAGCTGGGCCAGGGTAAAAGGTGGGAGTTGAGAGCACAACAGAGAGGTTTTTAGCAGCACAAAGCTGGCACCTGCATAGTTGCTCAGATGGTTCCTAGGGCAGTTTCCTTGTTAAATAGCTGGTTTTGATTCATCAGGCAGATGCAAGATTCTGTGGCTCTTGGCTCTTTGGGCAGTACTTCCTGCAGTAGCAAACTTTCCAGTAATGTTTGGATGTCTGGCTCTCTAGCGGAGTCACCAGTTGCCCAAGACCACACAATCCTGAGATCTAGACCAGCAAATCCCTACACTGTTGGGTTAATACAGTTGGGAAATGGACCAGGAGGCTGCAGTCCAGAGATCCAGTCCCAGAGCGGCTGAACTACCTGGCTGCGCAGAGTGAGATGCGGGAAGCAAAGCCTATCATGTGAGGTATGTACTTGAGACAGGTGAAATGGCACAGCTTGCCCAGTCAGTGTGAACATTCTTCTCTCAATAGTTTGCAGTCTCCCTCTTCTCTGCAGGCTTCTAGCATCTTTTGATAGAAGTCCAGATTGAAAAGCACCCTCTGTAAAAGTAATGGACTATAAAATATTCAAAACACCTGAAAACTCAACACATGATGTGAAGAATTTAATTGCCTTCCTTGCTGGAGGAAGCATCCGATTAAATCGAATACAAGGTAAGAGACTTTAAATAGAAAACTCTATTGCCAAAATACTAATGCAACTTAAAAAAACTGATATACTCAAGGCTATTTAGGTAAGCCTTTTAATCTTAGCAAGGATGGATTCCTTTCCTCCAAAATTACTAGTGTGGCTTGGCTAATCAGAGATCAATAAAGTTCTCTCCCATGTGCCCAAACAAACATATAGTAATGAAATTACACCTCTGATTGGGAAACTAGTGTCAGTGGACAAGAATAAAAGAAAAGCAGGAATATCAGTGCTTGCAAGTCATGGACTGCTCCACAGCCAGGAATGAAACCACCAATACCCTGAAGAGCTCACCTGGAATGAAAGGGATCATAAGATCTTTCAAAGAATAAGCAAAAAAGAACTGATCTAGCAGTTTTCTCCATAAACTACACAAGGGATGGCTCTGCTGACACAACTAAAGGATGGATTTAGTTTGCCGCCTTAGCCTTGGTAGATCAAGGCTGATAGGTAGGAATTCTAATAGCACCCCAACACTCTGAACATATAGTCAATAAAATGTTTTTTAAAATGAAAAAATACAGAGGAAGATGGAAGGCCACAACAAAGTGAGTTTAGGAGGCTGACAAATGGTTCTGGCTACCAATTTATAGCTAGTGCAGGGAGAAGGATTTTCTTCCCTCATGTACAAAACTGCATAATTAGTTATGCATATTTCATAAATATGGTGAGGGAAGAGATCACCTTACTTCTGAAGCATCAAGAACTCCTTTTCCTCCTGCTGTGCTAGAGGATTAGTTAGAAATCTGGTTTGATGTGGTTATGGAGAAACCTACATTTGCCTGCCTAAACAAGGAAAAAGAAGCCAAAGTCTCCCTCCCCTTCCTTGGTATTTTAAGAGACTTGAGGTAAGTGAACAATTCAGGGTAACAACAGAGCCCTACTGAACATGACAGAATAGTTCTTGGATGTTAGACAATGTTACTTTACTGATCAGTGTCATATGTTTAGCAATTCAGTTGCCCTTCTCACATCTCCCTGGTTGGTGGGGCAAGGAAAATGAAAAGTGGGAGTCTGCCAAACAATGTAGGTGGCAAGGAAAACTATATGTAGGCTGCAAGACAGATGTGTTTCAAGTAATCAACCAGGAAAGAGCAAATTACCATTCTGCAGGGTCAATTGAAAGGGTTGCAGACAGCATGATACTAGTTGAAGCTCACTAGTTGCTTCCCTATCTGTTATCTGGGGGGAAGGCGGAAAGGGAAATAGCATTCATATAATTTTTTTTATGGCTTTGTCATCTCTTCTGGTAAGATAAGCAACAGAGATCAGACTGGACATTAGTAATGTGCTGTCTTCTTTCCAATTCAGCCAAATCAGACATTTTCAGCCTTCTCCTTTTAGTTCCCAATTTATGCACTAAGATCATCATACACGCCCAACCGTCTAGATCAGCCGTTCTCAACTATCTCTGTACTAGGACTTTCCCCTCTAGTTAGCAATATGGAAAAGGCAGGAATAGCTGTGCCCTCACAATAACTGTTTGCAGCCCGCAAGAGGGAAACCCATGTTTCTCAATTATTTGTTCCCACAAGAATTTAAAGAAACACCACCTGCAATCCAACCATTGCTACACAATTTTTTCTTCCAGCAGCTGAAATTTCCAAATCCTTATTTTATCATGAAACAGTGTTTGCAAGAATACTACTCAGCAGTGTTTTGTTAAAAACGAGTCAGCAGTAAGGACTAGCTTTACTATATATGCAACAAACACAAAAAAGTTGTTAAGCAACCTACAAGAGGGAACCAGTGTGCTATGTAACAGTCTGGCAATGATGATTTTTGCTTGGTGAAGTGAGTAGCCAGAGGAAGACTGCAACAGCTGACTGTGGGTAAATAAAATGGACACAGGAGGTAGGAACAAAAAAGCAGAGCAGCTGATAGGAATAAAAAAACACCAAATCGAGGTAGGAAAAAATATTCTCTGCCTACCATGAGATTGGCTCCTGCTATTAGAGCTTTACAGGTATTCATGCTAGTTCACTACTGAATTATACAAAATTACATCTTACAACAGTATGAAAGTCAAAGTTTCATAGTGTTTAACATTATTCACTTCCAACTATCAAAGCCAAAATGATTAATTATTTGGCACTTACAAAATGTCATCAGTGTATTTATATTACATAACACTATAATATACACAACTTTTGTTTACTTAGTTGACTACTTTAAAAATAGACTTCTGACTATCTCTGCATGAGCACTATCTTTTGCAAGTGCATTTCTAGGAAAAAATAAGACTACCGTATTACAAACATCCAATATCTGCATACGAAGGCAGGATTGTTGCTGAATTTAATTAAAAGGATTTCTCATCAATACTACTCTGAAGACTAAGAATTATTTTTCTTCTGAATTGCCTGAGATTATTTTACATTTTAATATTTTAGGAAAACAGGTATGACTGGCAAATACTTCTGGTTTCAAATACTACATGTAGGACTGCACAGATGTGTCTTTTTTCCCTACGTTTTTGACTAAGAAACCACACATAAAGCAGCTTTCTCCCTTTAATTTCTCCTCTCTATCATCAATGGCATAATTGTTTTTGACACTAGGTGGTTTTCATAGGGATTAGATCAAAATCTTTCAGTGTGAATTAGTCAAAAACTTAGGGAAAAAATGACACATCACCCCCAAAAAACCCACCAACATGCAACTCAGAGGCTTTTACTCACTTGTTGCCTCTTTTCAATCTTCAGTTTCATTCGGACCTGAATGCACTTTAAAGTGTATCTGTACAAATCCCATGAAGCATCCTGCATCCGATACTTTTGAAATGCACCCATCAAATTACCACAAAGAAAAATTACAGCATTGGCAAATAACTGGAAGAGAAGAAAAAAATTGAACAGTATTAATTTGTATTCTATACTGAAGTAACTTATTTTTGTCCAGAACACAAGAAAAAGCTCATTTTTCCCTGTCCTTTCACACAAACAACCCCACCACCAACCTTTATGTTAGCTAACTTGTATGTGTTAAATAGAAGGCAATTCACTAACATGACTGCTTCTATTTAACTCACTCACGATAGTCCATTAAAACACAAGAGGGATTGAGTTGCGTACGTAAGGCCCAGGTCAGCAGACACATGCCTGCCATTGGAGCACATGTTCCCAATATGATGTGTCTGTAAAAAAGGCAAATCTGATCTTAGGACAGGGTTCTCAGCATATTTTTGGTAGCCTCTGAGGGTGACCATCAACTCTTGCTAGTGGCTGCTCTGGGAATTTTTTCCCAAAATACTTAATTAAACTTTAAGAAAAATAAATATGCACATATACATGTCTAGAGCATTGCAATTTATGTAGGGCTTTTTTTTCCAGACTCAGTAATAAAAAAATATATACAGTTGTCTATTCTTTACTGGAACTAACCAGATTAGAAACAAATATAACGTGCTTTGCATGGTTTGATTGCTTTTTAGATTGCTAGTTAGTAAGTCTGCTGTAAAAAGTGACATTTGTGTATTTGTTAATATCACTCTTCATGGCAGACTCACTCAGCTCTGGCATGTTGGGGGACAAATTAAGCCCTGGATGAGGAAGCAGGTAAGGAAGCAGGGGGCAAAGGAGGTAAAGGCACTGGCTTCCTCCATGCCTGAAGGGTACTCAATACCCCTTCCCCCCATGCCTAAGGCCTTGCATCCACCCCTGCCTCACCTCTTTCTTTCCTCTCCCATGAGCGCACCCCAACCCCACTCTTCCAGCTCCTTCCCAGAGACTCCTGCATGCCATGAAACAATTGACTGTGGTAGGTGGCAAGTGGTAGGAGAGAGAGAAGAGAAGAGCTGATTAGCAGGGCCATGAGTGGACAGCAGGTGCTGGGGCGGGGGGAAGGAGCTGGTTGCTGGTGGGTGCTGAGCACCTGTTGGGGCACCCATGGATTCAGAACCTATGAACCGGGGTCTGGAGAAGGCAAAGAGGGTTGAGGTGATGGTGAGGGGATACTGCCATATGCCAAAGCCTGCCACCCACCACCCCTGGGCAGACGCCTCAGGCTTGAGCCCCACCCTGGCAAGGTGGAGAACTTACACAGATTGCCTTATCCTATGGTGTGTGGGGCTCCAAACCAATCCCTGCAGGCAGCCATGAGGGAGAAGCCACATTATTGCTGCTCCTCCCCCCGACACAGAGCAGGAGGTGTGGGCACAAGAAAAGGCTCCGGTAGATGCATCTGAGAAACAACGTCCTAGGATGCATCAGGTGAGGCATTTCCAGAGGCAGAGATATTAATGCCATAGTACACGTCACTGGTAAGATTTCATTTAGAATACTGCTTACAATTCTGGCCACCCATGTTTAAAGACTGGACAAGGGCAGAGCTCCTAGGCTGATCAAAAAATGGAGATCCTATTTTATGGGAAAAGACTGCCAGAATGTAGCTTCTATTGCCCTGTAAAACAAGATAGCTGATGGGGGATACGATCACTCTCTCTCAGTACATCACAGTGGCAAACACCAGGGAGGATGCAGAGCTATTCAAAGGAACAAACGAATATAAACTGACCATGAACAATTTTCAGGCTGGAAATTAAAAGATAGTGTCTCATCATCAGAGGCAAGAGGCTCTGGAACAGCTTGGGGGCTAATCCTACTAGCTGTCAGAGAGAGCTGGACATACTGAGGCGTGCAACTGTATGACCAGGTTGCTTGGAATAGCAGGGGCCAGGCAGCCTCAGGACTCACTTCCAGTTTATAGCTTATATTCCTAAAAGCTCATGCTTCAGGTTTTCAGCTAACCACTGCAAGGATCAGGCAGGGATTTCCCTATAGCCACAGTGTATTCAGGAGGGGGGGGCTCTTTTTAAAAGCATCGACGATGACCATGACTGGGGATGGGATACTCCGAGGTGGCACCGAGCACTCACTCTCACAGGTGCATGGCTGGCTGGTTCTTGCTCACATGGTCAGAGAGTAATTGTTCACTCTATGGGGAGTTAGGAAGGAATTTTCCTGAGGTCAGATAGGCAGTGGTTTTGCCATGTCTTGCTCTTCCCCTGTAGTATGTGCATGCAGGTCACTTGCCAGAATTATCTGGATGCATCTCAATCATTTCCTTGGCACTGAATGGGCTTCAACACTCCTAAGCCATGCCTGTTTTCGCTCTGTGGCACATACTGTGGGCAGTCATACTTCGGTCTCATTTCAGTGGTTGGGTTTAGTGTACAGGAGGCTGGGTGGTGTTGGTGGTGATACACATAGGTCTGATTACAATTTGAACCTCTAAAATCCGGGACTCTCTGGTCTAGCAACATCCAGAGTCTGGTAGGACCATGGATATTACTGGAGCAAAGAACCCCGGCAGCTGGGAACAAGGACTGGCCAGGGTCAGAAGAGAAGCCCTGATCAGGCCGGCAGTAGCGGGGCTGGTGGCAGCAGGGCCAGCAGCACCAGGACTGGCGTGGCAGGGAATGCAACCCCAGCTGGGGCTGGGAGCAGAGCCCAATGGCTGAGGCTGGCACCCAGGAGCAGCGCCGAAGTGGGGCTGATGGCTGGGAGGGGAGCCTTGTTCTCCCTTGGTCCAGCAAACTCCCTGGTTCAAGACCGCTCAGGTTCCAAGGGCGCCAGACCAGGGCGGTCCAACCTGTAGTGTAGATGATCAGATGGTCCCTTCTGGCTAGTAAATTATGACTCTATGGTTTAAGCACAGAAAACTCCATAGGCACATACATATGCCAGAAGCACATGCAAGTTACCACTGTACACGTCTTTACTCATCAGAAACTGGCACACCTGAAAGAGTTCAGAGTAGCTGGGTTCTTGTATGAATGCACCCTGGTGTTGAAACTGTGTAAGGATAGACTAATGCTGTTGACTCCACCTTGAACTGAAGAGAAGTGGAAGTCACCCTTGATCGATGAATCTCTGGCCTGGGGTTGAAAGGAACCCTTCCTTCAAACAGCAGCCACGTCTGGAGGGAGGTATTGGGCTAGAGTTTGTTTTCATGTTTTGAGATGCCCCTGGGATAGTGCCAGCCTCTTCCTGGTCGGGGGACCCTCAGGTGGACCAGACAGAAATTGGGTGGGTTGCTCCCCTCTTCATGGCCCTGCTCCCCTGCCCCATGGCCTGACGGGTGGGGCACTGCCTGCTCACAGCCAGTAAGAGCCACTCAGACTGGGGGACCCAGCTCTGGGGCCACAGAGCCCTCAGGGAGCAGTGACTACCCAGGGCATGGCTCAGGAGCCCCAGCTAAAGTGGGTCAGTCTGGACCATTGTGGGGAACTGCAGACCCTCCACCTGCCCTGAGAGCATGCCCCAGTGGGCAGAGACACAGGCCAGGGACTACTCTTGGGCACCCTAGTTCTCTGCCCAGGCTTTCTGCTTCTCTCCTGGGCAGGGGCCAAGCCAGCAGCCACTTCTCTCCATTCTGCCATCGGAGCCGGGCAGGCAGAGAGCAGCAGCTCTTAGGGGGCAGCTACAAGGGATCTAAGGCACATTTTGAGGCGATTATAGCCTTCATAAGTCCTTCCCACCCCGGAGTTACCGAGCGAATAAAGCCAAACCTCAGGAAGCAAACACGTTTTGACCCAATACTTTCTTGGTTCACTGGGTTTAGGAGGGAGAAATATGGGGGGAAAGGCAAGAAACTGCTACTGGCTCCCTGTCGGTCATAGACTTAGGTGTACATGTCTGAAAATGTGAGCCTTGATTTCTTCACCTCAAATGAATCAGTCTAACAATACCAGGATTGCCTTCACTGATGTCTACCCTGCCATTAATACTGGCATAACTTTATAGCACTTGGTAGGGAGAGGAGAATAACCTGCCGAATGACATAAATTATGTCAACATAAGCACTGGTGTAGACAGCACTGTCAGCACAAGGGCTCCTCTCACTGCTTGCAGGGGCTGGAGTAATTAAACTGACTGGGAGAGCTTTCTCCTGTTCTTTTAGAGTAGCAACATCCAAGAGCATACAGCAACACAGATGTATTGCTAAACTCTCTAGTGTAGCTGTGCCTAAGTAACCACAGGTCATGTGACAGGTTATTGCAGATTTAATCCTTTAAGTATTTTATATCCTACTTCAATTTGTAAACTAAAAACTCTTCACAGTCTCCCAGCATAAACTTTATTTGCATGGAAATGAGCCCTTTCAAGGACAGGTGTTGCCTGAATGCAGTACCAGAGTGGTAGGAATTTTAAATTGTGTGTTTACTTGAATGGAAGACACCCAAAATAAGTAAAGGAAATCACAGGTAAGTTTATTTTGAGTAAACTTCTGACCATCAAGAGACCCTGCTTGAAAGGGGCATGATTTAATAATTAATAAAAGAAAATTAACCATAACAAGTGGATGCATTTTGATGAAGAATTAATAGGTACCATGGCTCAAGAAAAAGGCAATTACATCTTTTAATGGTCTCAGAGGGGTAGCCGTTTTAGTCCATAAGGGTACGTCTACACAGCAACATTATTTCAAAATAGCTAACCGTTGTTTTGAAATAACTTAGTCTACACAGCAGGCAGTAATTTCAAAATAATGTCAAAATACTGTCAAGCTGGAGGACTTCTTACTCCAACTCCTGTAACCCTCATTGTACGAAGAGTAAGGGAAGTCAGAGGAAGAGTGCTCTATTTCAAAATAAGTGCTGTGTAGCCACTCCCAATTTTGAAATAAGCTACTTCGAAACATGCTATGCAACTGATGTAGTTCAATTTGCGTAGCTTATTTCGAGTTAAGCTTATTTCGAGCTTCCATGGGCACAACTCACTTCTTCAAGCTCATGATACTAACTACATTTTTTGTTAGTCTCTAAGGTGCTGCAGGAACATTTGTAGTTTTTTAACATTTTAATTGTAAGACCTAAAAATCAAAGAGGAACTGCCCTATCTAGGAAGATATTGTACTAACAAGAGCTAACACACAAATGCACTTGGTTGGAAGATATAACTTGAAACTATTTGCCTCTTAGACAGGTGCAATCCAACTAACTGGGCTTGAAAAATCCATGCATCAAAAACAAGTGGGAAATGTTCTGGCCAAAATTCAAGCCTGAAACAAAAAGATAGGGCTAAACCAAACATTTCTGCAGAATGCAAGCATCTGTGTGTGTTTGTTTAAATTGTCTAGCCTATAAGCTAGACAGTTTAACAAGGCTACCCCTCTGATACTTGTAGCCTATAAGCTTGTGAAATTATCAAAAGTTTGGTCAATTCCCCTGCTGCTATTCAGAAAAGTGTGTGCAGTAGCCATACTGCCCATAAATAATGTCTATTTTATTTTGCAACAACATAGGAAAGCTACAGGCTGCAATTGATGCTGACCATGGAATTATCCGAGGGTGGGATCAGCCACCAAAAAACTCACAAAGAATCTTGTAAGGGAGGTAACATAGCAGTAACTTTTTTCTCCACCTCTCCTTGTAGGGGAGAGGTAGAGCAGCAGAGGCCTCCACTTCATAGCAGGCAGGATACTGGGAGGCTGAGGTAAAGCAGCAAAGATCCCAATGAGAGACTTCTCAGATCTACCCAGTGTCATCCACACCAGCTAATACTTCTGGAAGAGTGCCTTCTAATTTCTGCCTCTTTCTAGCAGATCTATTTTTAATACTGATATATAGAGTACAGAGTAGGGCAATACCCACAGGTTATCCACGGCAAGATTTTTTTCCATGGAGCTAATTTTAAAATCTGAACATCCATCTATAAAGCCAAAACCTGAATTAGATGTGTGTGTGTTTTTGTTTGGGGTTGGGCAGTTATCAGAACAAAAACAAAAAACAAAAACAAAAAAATTTCATCCATCTTTGTTCATCCCCATGTAGCAGCTCTGAAGTGTCCGCGCGCTCTCAATCATTTTAAAGTAACAAAATTGCCAAGTTTAAGATGCTTTCCAAATAGAATTATAATATGGGTCCTGATCCTGCAAATCTCTGGGGGTATGTCTACACTTGCACTCTAGTTTGAATTAGGGATGCAAATGCAGGCATTCGAAATAGTCAATGAAGCGGGGATTTAAATATCCCGCGCTTCATTAGCATGATCTCGCCGGTGCGCTAGTTCGATTCACAGCTGATTCGAACCAGGAAGTGCGTGCCGGGACGCGTTAATTCGAATCAAACCCCTTGGTTCGAACTAACGTGACTCAAAAAATGAAGAGTAACGTTAGTTCGAACCAAGGGGTTTGGTTCGAACTCATGCGTCCCGGCGCGCACTTCCTGGTTCGAATCAGCTGTGAATCAAACTAGCGCGCCGGCGAGATCATGCTAATGAAGCGCGGGATATTTAAATCCCCGCTTCATTGACTATTTCGAATGCCTGCATTTGCATCCCTAGTTCGAACTAGGGTGCAAGTGTAGACATATCCTGGGAGAGCCTGTACTAATACAAGTATTCCTATGGGCGTCACTTACTTGGATAGGAAGCTCTTTGGTGAATCGCATGAATAAGGATGCTGTGTCCTATGATAACCTAACATTTCCAAATTTACAAATATCCAACCCTAAAAGAGGCTGAACATGAAGCTTCCTCCCTCTCCCTACCACACGCACACATAAAGGACAATGTTAAGAGAGTTAAAGCTCCAGGTACAGTGAATCACTTTGTGGTTACTTGCACTGGAAAGAAAAATATTGTATTTGGTGTCTGTTTGCTTTCATCCTCAAGTGATTAGACATGTTGGGGGTTAGCTGCATTGGATATATCGAGTATGGGGTAGGACATAATGTCTGGAACATTTTACACAGGGTGCTTTGGATTTATTACATCAGTCGCAACATCTAAAATCTAGACCAAATTAAAAGACCAATTAAACTACATTATTTCACTGCCCACTCCATAGTAGGTGGGAGCAAGAGAACACAATACGGCTCCCATTAGGACAATACTGAGCCCACCTTCCATGTATACAACCACCCAAAAAAGATACTCTTCCTACTTAAATAAAACACAAAACATGAACATTCAATTACTGTTCCACTTCAATGTAAACTCTCTGACGTGCCTGATCACCTCTCTCCCTATGACACATTGCCACAGTTTGAAGGCTGCAGGGCCACTGATGCTAAACTCCCCTTAAAAGGCCAGAGAAGAGGCAGCTGGCAGGTTGTTATCCATAAGAGTCCTGGACCTCTCAAATGCCCTTTGATACCTGCTCTGAAAGAGGCTGGAGTTTCTGAGTTCCAGGATGCAATGCATTTCAAGTGTAGACAAGGCCTGAGGCACCTGAAATCGCTAGTCACTTCTGAAAATATAGGCCTAGGACTGTTAGTGAAGTCATTTAGATTAGACACTGATTCCATTACCATGGGAGCTTTCAGTACACAGGAGCTGCTCTGGACTGTGATTACTGTATTGAAAACAGATCTGCTGCTAACAATGCAATGAGTATCAAATGTTAGAAAGAGGAGTAACCTCACTCTACCGCAAGCACTTGTCTGGGAAGGAAATAAGGTTGTCATGAGTTACCTCAGTTAGACATGACATGCATGTATAAAATATGCAGAGCGTCTGAATCATGGTGCTTGCACTCCTTATTCTAGCTCTCTCTTTTTTAAAAGTGGAAGGATAGACTGCTGGTGGCGCCTGCCAAATGACTGTGAAAATTCACTGATAAGGTGGGGCTGGTACATACCATATGCTGTTAGGAACAGTCAGATTTCCACCTTGCATCCTAGGGATGTTAACTAATAATTAATTTACTAGTCGAGTAATCGATGGAATTTCCGATGGTCTACTTGACAGGCACTTTCGTATTCCTCCTTTGAAATGTTCAAGAGCCCCCACAGTTGATCCCGGGATCAGCTGTGAGGCACTGACGCTTTGAAGTAGCCCTTCTTCCCCCTCCCTTTGCTGCCTCTACTTAATAGAGGCAGCAAGGGGGGGAATTGACTAGTTGACTTGACTACCCAATAAGCATTTGCTTATTGGATAGTCGACTAGTCCTTAACATCCTTATGTCATCCATAGGGTAAAAAAAATTGAAGGAAACTGCAATGTTTCCCAAGGTTCCCTCTAAGTTGCAGCTAGTTAATGAGCCCCGCCCAACCAGGGGTTTAGACTCCACACATGGAGCTGCCGGGCTGGGGGAAGGGCACTTCTCTCTCAAGGACAGCAGCAGTTCCCTTCTGAGGACAGAGCAGTGAGTCCCTCCCAGCGGGTGAGGACACATCCCCTCCCTATCAGTTGCTTGCACTAGACTGTGCTAATCAAGTTGAAATTAAATTATCTTAAAAGAAGGGGCAAAAAGAAAATTTGCATAAAGTAGCAATGGTGGTTGGGGAGAGAGGCTATACGCTAATTATGTTTAATGTAACAATTAAAACTATCAAAACACATGATACATCTGAAATATGTTTTCAGATAAGACCACAGGGGAAAACTGACAAGTATAGCCGAGGCAGACTGCAAACAAAAAGACTGCTCTTAAAAGAATATCTACAAAAGAACAGCCGCAAATCACAGATGCCCATGGTATAACTGCCTTAGGGTGAACTACTGCATACTTCCTTCATCTGGTAATTTACTGCTTCTCATATTAATTTGCTATATGGGTTAGCGCTCATGGAAAACATGCATGTAAATTCTAGAATTCCATGAGTTATTTTGATGGAAAAAACCCACAAAGTTATTTGCAGGATAAAAGTTACCTTAATATTATCAGTTTTTTAAAATCACTGTTTTACCTTTTGGCTGCAGGTATATCTTTTGTCCTATAGTCAAATGGGGCACTTACTGTATTATAGTATGTTATACTATACAGTCAAACACCTGTAATACGAAGTGCTAATATTCTATTCTATTCTTATACTGCATTCATCACCATGGTACCAGAGTGACTTCCCATAATACATTAAGTGATGTGACTAATATCTGCCATATGTTTATTCAATAAATTGCCATTTCTTTTTGGAGATGCATGCAACATGAGTACAGTGATTCTAGAACTCCATGTTCTTGCAGAGTGATCTAGATACAATTTTATCACCAAAAGATAATCAGTTTAGAGGACACCTTTGTTCCAGTCACTAATAAAACATTTCATTAATTCAAAATGAGAATTTCATTTGATAGACTTGTTCTGCTACTAAATACACTCAAGTAACTAGGGATTATTTTTCTAATATAAAATCTTCCATAAAGAGTACAGCATAGTTTCTAAAACCATGGAATGAAGGCACTCAAGTAAACACATACAGTTGCATTTCCCTATCTTCTGTGGGTCTGCAACAGGGGTGAGCAATAAGTGGCTAATGTCCTGGGTGCAGTTTGCCAGGGTTAGCCCCTGGCACGGCACCAGACACTTTATTTACCTGTACGTCCACGGGTATGGCTGCCTGCTGCTTCCAATGACTGCCATTCACTATTCTTGGCCAGTGAGAGCTGTGGGAAGCAGCGCAGGCTGGGCCACCACTTTTCGCAGCTCTCATTGGCTGGGAACAGTGAACTGTGGCCAATGGGAGCTGCGAGCAGCCGTACCTGCAGACACTTGGGCAAATAAAGCATCTAGTGGCCCACCAAGGGCTAATCATGTATCCAGCCCACAGGCTACTTACTGTCCACCCCTGTTCTTTGATCAGAAAGAACACAGGCATTACCCTTTTCCTTAATAGTCTGGAAATCATAATGCTAACAGAAATACCCTTCACTATTTTTAATAAGGATGTTAAATTGCATTTAATTAGCTAATCGAGTAGTCGATGGAATTTCTATCGACTACTCAATTCGTCGATGAGGGGGGAAACTGCAGAGCCGCAGTAGGGTAAATTCCTGACCCCAGGAGCTAACCCCATTGCAGAGCTCTGCCTTATAATAGATAGAGGCAAAAAGGGAGGGGGAGAAGCAACTAGTCGAGTCACTATTCAACTATTTTTGCCCCCTCCCTTTTTGCCTTGGCTTATCGGGTAGCCAACTAGTTGCTTGCATCCCTAATTTTTAAAACTCTATTCTTAATGTTGTCCCAAGATTTTTTTTTTTTAATGTGTAGCCCCTTTCACTTTCTGTCTCATTTGTGTTGAAAGCAGATATGTACAGCACATAAAAAGTAAATATTTACCAATCTATGTCATTTGCCATTTCTTTTAGAGAAACATACAAAGGAAGGTATGTCTACATTTAAAATGGTTCAGCTACCTATGCCAATGGGCAGGATTCTCCTATTGACCTACTTAATCCACCTCCCTTTGGAGGTGGTAGTTAGGAAATGGAAGAATTCTTCTGTCAACCTAGCACTGTCTACACTGGGGGTTAAGTCAGGATACCTATGTCTCTCGGGTGCATGAATTTTTTCACAGCCCTGAAGCTTGCATTCATATCTTAACTTTGCAGTTTGTGCCCATCTCTAATGCAAATGCCTAAGAAATGAGACTATTCTAACAAATAGCATTTCCTTACCTGAAATGTAATGGGATGTTGATTTGTTTCCGAATATACGGTCACTGCAATGCTTAGGGCTACAATATGCGACACTGAAGAAAGGACACTGATGATGACTGAATCTCTCATCCCAAAGGGTAACATAGTATAAACTGTGAAGATGATGAACAGAAAGAATGGTACCTTTAAAAAGAAAAAAAGGAAAAACCTGTTATTTTTAGGTGCCAGACAAAAATCACCACAAAGCCAGGGGGGAAATATCAGCTTTTTGACTTTTCTTCATGCTGCATACTCTAATATTGACATTTCAATGGAACAATTACAGTCATCGGGAGAGCAGTGTTCATAAAAGCATTGAGGAAACTGGATAAAGTTATTATATACATGTAGGCAAGTCAGTTGCTTAAAGAGGACATTTGATGATTAATTTGTCTCCTTCTTTGGTAAAACAGCAGATATACTGTAGACTAGGGATGTTCAAATGAGGTTATTTTACTAATTGAGTAGTTGATAACATTTTTATCGACACCTCGATTAGTCAATAGACAGCCGGTTCAGTCCCAGCTTGTACTGGGACCAAACTCCACTCAGCTCTGCAATTTAAAAGGCAGTAGGGGCTGAGAAGCAGGCTGCCTGGCTCCAACTACCTTTTAAATTGCACAGCCACAGTGGAGTTTGGTCCCAGCACAGGACTGAGCCAGCTGCCTGCCCAGCTGGCAGCAGCCCCTGTCCACGGAGATCATCAGTGGGGAACTGGGATCCCCTGCGGACGGGGGCTGCTGCCGCCAAGCAGCTCCTGTCCATGGTAGCTGGACGCGGACAGGGGCTGCTTCGCAACAGCAGCCCCTGTCCATGGGGGGGTCCTAACTTCTCCCTGGGACCTCCATGGACAGTGGCTGCTGCTAGAGCAGCCTCCCCTGATCCCTCCCCCTCCCCCTGCCTCTGATAGAGGCAGCAACACGGGGGGGAGGGAGGCAGCACTGTGGGGACTGTGCTGGAGGAACCAGCTTCTGCTTCCGCCCGCCCACCCCATGCTCTCTGATATAGAGGCAGCAAGGGGGAGGGGGAATGCGAGTAGTCGACTCAACCACCCACTAAGCCTAGACTTATCAAGTAGTCGACTAGTCAACTACTCCCTTAAATCCCTATTGTAGACCAGTGGTCACCAACTACTGGTAGATCCTGGAGCCTCTGACAGGTGATCCTGAGTGGTTTGGCTGGGAGGTTATCAAGTACCGGCACTTCAACTGCCCCTACCCACACTGCCATGTTGTTCCTGCTCTCTGCCTTGGAGCTGCCTCCCTGGAGCCTCCTGCTTTCTGTGCAGGGTGGGGAAGGCAGAAGAGGTGGGAGCTGATGTCAGGGTGTTCCCCAAACCGCATCACCACAGAGTGAGGAGGGTGGAACCACAGGGAGGAGATGGGGCAAGAGTATTTGAGTTTGAGGTAGATCCTGGATTGACTTGAATTCAAAAAAGTGATCTTGTGCTTAAAAAGGTTGGAGACCACTGCTGTAGACATTATAACCACAGACAAGCTATGACATAACCTACACCTGAATTATGTACCAACAACAATATAAAGCAAGAATGAAGCTACCGCCTTTCATTTCAAACTACCCACCTGCTTTAAGTTCTTATTATAATGTTAGTACCAACAGCTTGTGAAAGTGTTTATTTGCTTAATATTTTATTGACTCTAAAAATCAAACAATCCTTCATGGAGTTGATTCAACAGAGTACAGGCAGTCCCCGGGTTACATGGATCCGACTTACATCGGATCCCTACTTACAAACGGGGTGAGGCAACCCCGCACTAGCTGCTTCCCCCCAGCAGACCAGGGAGACGCGGAAGCTAGCACCCCCAGCAGACCAGGGAGACGCGGAGCGGCTTTTCTCAGCAGACACCTCAGCTTGAGAATAAAGGACTGACGGAACTGAGGTGTGGAGAATAAAACTGAGCTCTGGAGAAATGTTTGGCTAGAGTTTCCCCTACAATATGTACCAGTTCCGACTTACATACAAATTCAACTTAAGAACAAACCTACAGTCCCTATCTTGTACGTAACCCGGGGACTGCCTGTAATCACTACTGCACATAAACATACACTTGAAGGCATAGTTAAAGAATTTACAAAATGTACCTTGGCCTGCTAAACCATAGCTCATAAAGTGCTATTAGAGTGTCATTAAATACATATTTATTAGGGCTGTCAAGCAATTAAAAAATTTAATCGTAATTAATCACGTGATTAATCATGTGCACCTCCCCTTTCAATGGGGCAGCGTTGCATGGAGCCCGGGATCAGCCAGAGTCCCCAGCTGACCCCGGGCTCCATTCAGCGCTGCCCTTTGAAATGCTGTGGTGGCACATGAAAGGCGCAGCACAACACGGAGCCCAGGATCAGCTGGAGTGCCCAGCTGATCCCGGGCTCCACGTCCCGCTGCCCCTTGGAAACGCCACCCCGGCACCTCAAAAGGGCAGCACATTAGGAGCCCAGGGTCAGCCGGGGACTGCCCAGCTGATCCAGGCCCTGCACGGCAGCAGAACCCAGGGTCAGCGGGGGCAGCCGGGGCAGTGTTCCCAAGGGGCAGTGCAAGGCTGATCCTGGGCTTTGCGTTGCATTGCCCTTTTGAAGTGCCGCAGCAGCACTTCAAAGGGGCAGCGCAGCATTAATGCCTGCGATTAGCGCATTAAAAAATTTAACGCATTAATCCTAGACTGCGTTAATCACAGGCGTTAATACAGATCCACTGACTGCCCTAATATTTATGGATTTCTGTTGTAGCCTCCCATACAAAGGGACTCAATGCTTGCGTGTAGTTCTGTGACAGACACATTGCAAGACTGCCCACTCAGCTCTGCCATTTCATTTCAACCCCAACTTGACTACTGGTTCCAGACAGTAGCCTCTCTTGGGGAGATTCTCACTCATGGCAGATTCTAAATACTGTGTGAAGGTTTTGTAACATGGACAAATGAGGACTAAATAAGGAAACACACACACTTCACATGTGATCAAAGATACTAATTAAAGACACATGAGAATGTTAAAGGCAGAAAATTGCTGTTCCATCTGACCACCTATAATATGATCTTCACATTTAAAAAAAAAAGTCAAAGATATCAGCCCATATTAAGTGTTGCAGCAATTAAAGAAGCAAAGTCAGACCCTTTGTTTAGTTATAGGAGCAAAAAACAAAAACAAAAATAAAAAAACAAAACACCAAAACAAACAAGCAAACGAATAAACCCTCACCAAAACAACTAATATCATTTTTCCACAAATTTTGTATTAAAATTATTAAGTAGAATGATTTTGAAAACCAACCTCACCAGTGTGAATTTATGCAATAAACCGAAGGCTCTATTGCTTCATAGTACACATGATGCTATCTTTATCAAAGGTATAGCTACAGTAGCTGAAGTCTGCAGTAAACATATCACTGTGCTGGACTGCAGTCAAAGTGGAAAATAGATTCTGATTGTCTGGGAGATTATTTCTAATTTTCATTATTCAAAAAAGGATGGATGGAATGGGAAGGATCAGTGTAAATTAGATAAAAAATGGTTTTTCTCTTCAAAACTCTTCTGCTTATGTTATCAGATCTTGGAAGGAGTTTCCTACAGATTATAATTTTTTGGCTTCAGAAAATTGTTTGTCTTCTGGTCAGAGATACCACATAATTAATGCCAACCACACCTAGCAATGCCAGAATGTGTTCACTTCCCTCTCTCTACTTGATCTGAAAACACTTTCACTAGGCACACACAGCTACAGGATATTTTTAAAAATTATTTGCATACCACTATATAATCAAGAGCCTAATCAGCACTCTGTCAAACCACTGAGAATTATTAGAGAAATAATTTACTTTTAAGATACACCCCTGACAAGCAATACCTTTTTATTTGGTTAATTTAATTTAAAAGCATAAGGCCAAGAGCTTACAAAGACTTCTACACATGCTTAATTTTACACACTGTGTGAGTAGCCCAAGTGACATCAATGTGAGGATGCTGAACTTTAAGTAGTTTATGTGCATAAGTCTTCTCAAAATCAGGGACAAACTTAACGAAAAGTATTATTCTGTAATCCAATATAAGTGGCTTGGTGAAGAAGTAAACCTAAAACTCATGGAAGACATATTATACAATTACAATTTTAAGTACAAATTTATATTGACTACCACTTGTAAATGTCAGTGCATCAAACTGGAAATACATACCTGTTCCCACGCATAGAATAAATGAATATTTCCGTTTTCAAAAACTGACACATATCCTATGGTCAGGAAGCAGATCCAAATCAAAATCCCAAATAATTTCAGCCATCTCCGAAATAAGGATTCAATGCATACAAGCAAGTATATGACTGCAAATATTACAAGAGCAGTACATACTATAATAATGAAGCCAAGAGGTTGATATGTCTGTTGAAAGCAGAACAAAACTGTCATGTAAGTACTGAACTTTCCTTTTAATAAATGCAAAACCTACTTGTGTGTCTAATGTCAGCCATGCAGCTACGATGTCATCATATTACAAGCTATTCCTACAGCAATGTCTATGCAGACGTACTTTGTGTCATGTTTTATGTGGAACTATGCATGTTTTCAGAATCCTAGGAAAAGGAAAATCCCTATTTAAACTAAACGCATTACTCCAACTTATTGCTACAGTTTCACCTGCTAATATTGGTGAATATCTAATACTTACAGAACAGAGATTTTCTATTAAATTATGTTAAAAGTAAAGAAAGTTATTAAGAACAAGGGAGGGAGAGTGTGAGTAGCAAACTTCAGGATGAACTTCCCTCTAGAACAGTGGTTCCCAAACTTTTCGGCATCACGTCCCCTTTTTGATTTTTGAGAAACCCTCACGCCCCCCTCCCCCAATAGCAGCAAAACTTGTTGAGCAAAAAAAAAGGAACTGACCGGGGCCGAAAAACAAAAATAGCAGCAAAACTTGGGGGGTGAGGGGTATTGGGTCGCCTCGCACCCCCCCTGGAATTTCTTCACGCTCCCCCAGTTTGGGAACCCATGCTCTAGAAGTACTACACATCATGGGTACACTGTCAGGTCCTCAAAGAGCCCTGCAAATACAAAATTTTGTACCTGCGTCTGTATCAGGAAAAATGAGCCATGGATATCTGTGTATCTGCACAGGGCTCTAGTCCTCAGTTCCAAAGAACTGATTCAACCTGCACTTGAGGAGGAGTGTTAAAAATTGACAGGGAGATTTACCAGCCCTTTTATCACCATCTTTACATTTAGCTCCTTTTCCTTTACACAACCCATAAATTTGTCTCTTTGGTTCTATTTATGAAAAAAAGACACTCCTTCCAAACCCTAATTTTTGTATTTCCTTAATTAGCCAGCAAATGATTCTGGTAGCCAGTTCACATATAGATTTTGGTGCAATATATTTTTCCTAACCACCATAATCTGCTCCTAAACTTGCATCTGTCACATAGGAAAGCGAACCATATCCAGCTAAAATTAACAATTTTACCCTGATTACATCCCAAAAGAGTTTCCATAACATTTTTTTTCAAATAACTAAACTCTAAAAATCAATCACAAGACTTCTTAACCAAGGAAACCATTTGTTACTTCACATTTTAGTTTGCTGTATTTCTCAAAACACTCATATTCTTGAATCTAAAGTTAAAATATCCTCCCTCTCAAGTTTTTTTTTCACTTCGTTTCACCTTTTTTCCTTAGCATATGTATTTATTAGAATGATCAGAGAGGATAAAAATCAATACATTTTTTCAAATAAAAAACCCCCTGATTTTTTAATTTAAATCAGATTTTTTTTAAATCAATAAAATACTAAATTTCTCATTTTAAAAATAACAGTTACATTTTAAAACAACAGTTATAATTAAATCTCATCACAAACATGCTACGCCTACACTTACGGTCTCATAAAAATGAATTAATAGCTCTCATTTGTCCAGACTAGTTACCAGCTCTTGCTTTTTGAAAGTTTTGAGTCTTCAATTTCTGTTTCTCAGCAAACTAACATGTACAAAGACAGGCACTGGCTAGATAGGATTGGTTTTGTTCTGTGCTTATGTTGTGGTGACCCTGGGTCAAGAACGGCAGGAGAGCTAGATAAAACATTGTCTAAAGAGACACAGAGACAGTATGTAGGAAAGGATGGAGGCAGCATAGAAAGGAACAGTAGAGTGGACAAGAAAGAAAAAGGGAAGACATTATTCAGCACACACACTAGGGATGTTAGAGAGCATGCAAGTGAATACTCATGTAACTGCATGAAATCTTAGTGGTTACACGACTATTTGATAGTCCCCAGGGGCGAGGCGGCAGCCAGAGCAGCAGCATGGGGTGGCAGGTGCAAGCCAATCCGCCAGGAGAGGCAGGCGGCACTGCAGAGCTGGTGCTGGGGAGAAGCAGGTCCTACTGCCCCCACTCACTGTCCATGAGCAGGAAGCCTCCTTGAAAGCTGGCTTCCTGCTCGTATGGGCTCCAGCCTGCCCCACTTCACTCTCAGCTTTGCTGCCTCTCTATGAGAGGCAGCAGCACGGGGAAGAGGAGAGCAGGCAGATCTGGATCTTGCTGATACAGAGGCAGCAAGGGAGAGGGGAGAGTGCCTGTAGTCAACAAGATTAACTGACAAGCCAAGGCTTATAGGTTTCTACACACAGTTTCCTATATTCCCCTACACTCCTCCCATAGAAACAGTCAAGGCTCCTGGGTGTAAGAGAGACCCTATCTGGGAATATTTTGAAAAAATTCATTCCGTGGATAAAAAAGGAAAATGTGTCAAGTGTAAGCAGAGCAAGGGGAGGATGCAAGGCCTAGCTGCAAGAATGAATTATCATAAGGAAAACTGCTTATTAGGAGAAAATGAAGTGGAGGAAGATGTGGATGTGTCTGAAGAAAAATGTGCATCAACTTTGCAATGCACCATTCTTCAAGACACTCTCTATGCCTTTTAGGGTAAGTGTGATTTGACATGTAAATTCCCAAGCTGTTCATTATGCTGGATGTTGCTAGAAAAAAAAGTTTAGCTAATCCTTATGGCTTGTTTAATTAGTTAACTAGGTTGGGATCCTATCACCCAAGTATACAGTACAGAAAGCTGCAGTAAGAGAAATCTGGAGTTGCCACTGAGAGTCATTTTCTTATTTTATATCATATAATAAGTGCCATAAATCTATCCCCTATTTTACTTCAGCATAACTCAGCTTTCCCAAAGGAACACCATCCTATACTTGTTTCCAATGGGGCTTACTCCAAAATTAAGTGCATTCTAAGCACAGTCAGTCTTTGCTTTTGGTGGTAACTCAAAATCAGATCTGCATCAAAATGATAATGGGAGTGGGGAATAGGAGAGCTAGTTTTAGAAGTTTTAAGGACACTGTACACTTAGTGTTTTGAGGACTTGTCTGTTAGAGTTAACAACATATGAAAATTTTAAAAAAGATTAAGGACAGCCATCAGCTGGCAACCCAGGAGACTGCTGCAACTGCAAATGTGAAACATTTATGTAACATTTAAGATTTAGTTTAATAAAATAAGTGCTATTGTGTGTGTGCGCCCACTTTAGTTCTTACCATTCTTAATGTATTGCTGCAGCATCTGCAGCTTGACACAATTAATGAGTATGATGTGCTATTTCCTAAATAATTAAAAATCAAGTTATCTAAAAAAAAAATTACACAAAGTATATCCTCTTAGATGTTGTAAAATGCTGTGCTGAGATGTAAATTAACATGTTTTAGTGATCAGATTTGCACCACTGTTTGAAGAAATACATGAAGTGAGTGGAAAACTTGATTTAAAATCAATAATTTTTGATGGTGATTTAAATCGTGATTTAAAGCAATTATTTAAATTGCCTTGATTTAAATCAATCCATCCTGAGCATGACTCTAATCTACCTTGGAATATAAATTGTTAAGAAGTCTCTGTCTGTCTGTGTCTCACACACACACACTCTTTTACCACTAACCTGAAGTAAGGGTTACACCATTCTAACCCAATGACATAACACACACACACACACACACTCTTTTACCACTAACCTGAAGTAAGGGTTACACCATTCTAACCCAATGACATACACACACACACACACACACACACACACACACACACACACTCACTCTTTTACCACTAACCTGAAGTAAGGGTTACACCATTCTAGCCCAATGACACATTTATCTAGTGAGTTTCTGGGACCTTTGATACAAGTTGCTCCCTACCTCACACAATGTACAGTGCAAACCGAGAACCCTGGTTATACTCACAGTATGGACAAAGAATATTACAATTAGCGTAATACAGAAAGTAATTGCAATGAAGAGTAGCAGGAGAAGAAGCGGATGCTGCTGGCTTGTGTAGCGGTACTTCTCATAAAGTGGGTCTGTTATCTTGCAGTCTTCGTTTTCATTAAAGAAGTATTTGCCTTTAGCTGGCATTTTATTCCGCTTTGGCTTTTATTTCTCAGCTCCCAGTAATGAGAAGAAAGCAAAGATAGAACTAGCCTTCTTTGAAGAGCACTTTTGTCTTCTAAAGTAGGCCTTGGTTCTGATTTGCTGGACCACACGGAGTGACTCACATTCTGCGTGCTTGCCTTGTGCTTTTGCTCATGAGCATAAAGTTCAGCTCTCAATATATATAATAGGGAAGAGCCCTCCTCCCCAGAGCCACCTCCTATTCTTCAACAGCTGCATGCAAGTTTTTTTCTAGATTGATTGATACTTGTGCTGCTGCTGTTCAGCTTTTCTTTTGCCACAGTCACTGTAACTTCTTTCCACAAACTGTCAGCAATTCCTTTGGAGTGTTTTTCATGGGATAAACTCTGTGAAGAGACAGCAAGTTAAACTTCAGTTAAGTGGATGCATTTTTGTCTCAGAAAACTATATTATTTAGCCTCTCTGTAAATAACCTTTCACTGGGCCATGGGAATTAAGCACAACAGTCCCTCAACATTTATAACTTTCTGTTTAACATGCCATTTAAACTCTAACGCAGTGGTTCTCAAATGCTGATCCCTGGAGCACTTGCTAAAGTTTGGGGATTTGATGCTACCTTTTTATAGCTGTTGAAACACTTAAAACCAGCCAAAAATAAATTAAATACCTTTCTGTTGTTATATTCCCACATGAGCAATGGCTGTTGTTACCACAGGCATGTTACGTAATTGAGAATGATACGGTGAGATGGTTCAAGCAATCAAAAAATGGCAACAGATGTGACCAACACTATGTAAAAGTTTGTTCACCCCCCCCATCTCTAATACAAGATTAATTCCAACTTAATCTTGAAACTGACCGTACGTATAAACATGCAGAACTCTTCTGAGATTGAAACAGGCAGAATAAATTGAGCAGTGCAGTGAACTACTCTTCATGCATATTTACTATTTTGATGGGCTAACAGGTTTGACTTTGATATTCAGTTATAAAAGGATATAACAGAATCATGTACTGGTCATACTAAAAACTGTCGGTTTAAAGATAAAACAATACTGAGTTTTCCGTTGTACCCCAAAATATTATTCCCCGCCCAAAACTAACAAAATTGTTCCATGATTTTCCAAACACACTTTCATGATTTCTCTGAAGATAATTGCTCCATTTTACAGTTCTTTCATAAAAGTCTGCTTAACATGTATTTAAAGATGTGTGCATAAATCACAGTACCTGCACTTAAATGGTAGAAAGACCACAAATGAGTAAAACATACAATCGCTTGGACTAGACTTTGCCACCCTTACTCACTAAGTGATATCTTAGTCCACTAGCAATCCCACTGAAATTGATTTAACTGCTCCTGGAGAAAGAGTGGCACCACCCAGTCTTTTGAAGTTAGTACAGGTTGAATCTCTCTAGTCCAGCACACTCTGGTAACATCATGGTCTGGCATGATTTTAGTTAGCTGGATGTCCACTTATCATGGGTGTGGCCAAGTTTCCCGTGGTCTCATAAAGTTTGTTTATAGCCACCAGACCTGGCGCTCAGTGTTCTGTGCTGTTATTTAGCTCTAATTTACCCCTAAATATCTTCTAAGAGCCCAGTAAGCAGTGCGAGTACTGGTAATGCTGCTAGACAATACTGACCTCCCGTGGGTTTGCAAATTATCTGGTTTGGCACTGGTCAGGTCCCCAGGGTGTCAGACTAGAGAGGTTCAACCAATACTTTAAAATGTTCCTAATCAGGGCTACAGACTGATTTTGGTTCTTGCTAATAAAAATGAAGGGCCCGATCCTGTACTCCTACCAAAGTTCATCTGAGCTTTAAACATGTAATAGTTTTCTCAGATGGAAGATGCTTATTCTTGTTAAAAAGGAACAGGCCATACTAGATTATCAGTTTTAGGGAAAACCCACCACTAAATCATTGGAAATTTCAGCTTAAAACTGACATTACGATATGGACCAATACATACTATTTCATTTTTATTCACAGTACCTTTTTCATATTCTATTGATTTTGAAACATAATAAAAAACTTAATTTACATTTTCTTTAAATTTACCTCCTTAAAAATATGAAACAAGTATCAAATAGAAAAATAAAGTACAGTTGTCAAAACCAAAACCTACTGCCCTTATATTTAAAAGCACCGATCTGTTTAAAAAAAGAAACCAAAGAACTGTAGCTACTAAATCTTTCCAATCTAATTTATACTATTTCTATGGCAACAGCCATGTTAAAATAACAATGAACATTAAGGGATAAGTTACACTGTTAACTAGTAATGACTGATGATTTTCAAATGGCTGCTTGAATATAGTTCATTCAATGACAGGGGAGACTTTTTAAAAAAGAGTCAGCGAAGTGTGAAAAACAGGATTTAAAAAATGTTTTAGTAGGACTTGATTAAATAATTGCAGCTTCCTTACTAGTAGATTACCATCACCATGGTAGTCTAATCTTGGCTTTTCTCCCAAAAGGAATGGCCTGAAAACTTGCTAGAAAGCCAACTGAAATGGCTTACTTTCAAGTGACAAACTGTTTAAGTACATACAGACACAGTGGACACAGTGCAGCTAGGGATGTAAAATCCTGTTTAATTGGTTAACCAGTTAAACATGATGTTTAACCAGTTAACCCAGCATTTCTCAAACTGTGGGTCGTGACCCCTGGGGGGGGGGGGGTGAGCAACTTAGAGGGGGGTCGCAGCTGGATTCAGTTTTTCCCTTGCAACCCCTCTCTCCCGGGCCATGAAGAGCGGCAGGGCGGTGGAAGGCAGCCGCCAGCAAGCCACGCAGCGTGGCCGGGGCCGCGGGGACTCCAGGAGCGCGGCTCAGCTGCAGCAGGAGGCAAGGCGGTGGGAGAGTGAGGCCGGAGCAGGAGCAGACGCACCAGGAGCCGGCCTGGGCACAGTTGCCGGGCAACCAAACACTTCCCCAGCTGGGAGAGGGCGGGGTCCCTCAGCCAGTGGGCTGGGGGATTGGGTCGGGGCAGAGGACCCAGAGGTAAATAAGGGCACATGGGGGTCAGAGGAGGAGGCAGAGAAGACATGGGAGAGGAGTGGAGGACGGAGGAGAGGAGAGAGAGAAGGAACCAAAGGGACACGGAGTGGAAAAGAGGCACAGAGGAGAAAGAGATAGGGGGAAGGAACCTGTAGGGGGGAAGGGAGTTAAGGACCGCAAATGCCTTGAAGGAACCCCAGGAGGGCAAGGAGTCTGGTGAGAAGGGGGGAGGAAGTGACCCAGGGCAGTGGGGGGAAGGGGATCACACAAATTCATTTAGCATTTTAGGGGGTCGTGGTATCACAAAGTTTGAGAACCCCTGGGTTAACTGATTAAGGGGAGGCGGGCCAGGAGGCTGCCTGCCCACGGGCTCGAGTAGCACCCCCCAACAGAGGCAAGGGCTGCTTCGGTCTAGCCAGAGCAGCCCCTGCCTACAATGCATCCTGCACCCGTTAAGGGTGATGCTTACCAGTTAACCTTTCATATTCTTAATTGCAATTGGAGATATTGCTAGAACTATTTTTTTTTTTTTTTTTTTTTTAAAGGAGCAGCACACCAAATTATACCAATATAACCAAATTCTAGAACATTACCCACTGGAAAATAGGGTTGCCAGGTGTCTGGCCGATTCTCTCCCCCCGCTCCCCCTCCCCCCCGGCCAGTCCCGCTCCCGGCCAGCCCTGCTTCCTGCCAGCCAGTTCCCCGCCCCAATCTCCCTGGCCAACCCCGCTCCCAGACCTCCTCCCAGCCAGCCCTGCTTCCTGCAGGCCAGTTCCCCATCTCCCTCAACCAGCCCCACTCCCCAAAACCCCTCCCAGCCAGCCCTGCTTCCCGCCGGCCGGTCCCCGCATCTCCCCAGCCAGCCCCGCTCTCCCCAACCCCTCCTGGCCAGCCCTGCTTCCCACCAGCCGGTTCTCCCCTCCCCGCCCATCTCCCGGCCAGCCCTACTCCCCGACCCCTCCCAACCAGCCCTGCTTCCCACCGGTCCTCGCTCCTCACCCCGACCTCCTCCCGGCCAGTCCCCACCCCCCATCTGAGATCAAGTGTGTCCGGTATTTTTTTGGAAGCCACCTGGTAACCCTACTGGAAAATTAATAAGAGAATTTTCCAGACATTAGCCTTTGGTAAGGCAGAAGGCCCAATCCAAAAATTATAGCAAGTATGGAACTCCAATTAACAAACATGTTGAGTGCTTGCCCAAAATGTTCTGCAAGTCTAGATTACTTATAAAGCAAGTGACCAGGTAGAACAACAGAATATATTGCACCAAGATTGTTGCTGAATAATAAAAAAAGTTAATCCTATCAATATAATAAACAATGTTTATATACACTTTGCAAATGAAATGAAGTCATCCTTAGGAAAAAAACAAATTACATTATTCTCTTCAGCATCGGAAGAAGGGAGTTTTATCTCACAAAAGTTTATGCCCTAATGCCTTATAGCAATATAAATTTGTAAATGCTTATTTACTTCTTGAGCTACCAAATAATTAATGATAGCACAACTAGTTTTGAAAATAAACCGATATGGATAATCAGCACTAAGTCTTGTACCTCCTTAGGTATTGTCAAAGAATGACAATTTATCAGGCCCAATATTTTGAAATACTAGACCAGATTTTTCTCAACACAAGAGAAAGTGCATTGTTAGAAGAGAGGCAATTACTTCAACAATAGTTTATACTGAATTTCTCAGTGGAAGGTGTGATGTAGACAAATTGGAGGATTGGGTCAAAAGAAATCTGATAAGGTTCAACAAAGATAAGTGCAGAGTCCTGCACTTGGGACAGAAGTATCCCAAGCACTGTTACAGGCTGGGGACCAACTGGCTAAGTAGCAGATCAGCAGAAAAGGACCTGGGGATAGCAGTGGATGAGAAGCTGGATATAAGTCAACTGTGTGCCCTTGTAGCCAAGAAGGCTAATGGCATATTAGGGTGCATTAGGAGGAGCATTTCCAGCAGATCTAGAGAAGTTATTATTCCCCTTTATTCGGCACTGGTGAGGTCACATCCGGAGTATTATGTCCAGTTCTGGGCCCCCCTCTATAGAAAGGGTGTGGACGCATTGGAGAGGGTCCAGCGGAGGGCAACCAAAATGATTAGGAGGCTGGTGCACATGACCTACGAGAAGAGGCTGAGGGATTTGGGCTTATTTAGTCTGCAGAAGAGAAAAGTAAAGGGGGATTTGATAACAGCCTTCAGCTTCCTGTACGGATGTTCCAAAGACAATGGAGAGAAGCTGTTCTCAGTAGTGATGGATGGCAGAACAAGGAGCAATGGTCTCAAATTACAGTGGGGGAGGTCTAGGTTGGATATTAGGAAAAACTATTTCACTAGGAGGGTGGGGAAGTACCGGAATGGGTTACCTAGGGAGGTGGTGGAATCTCCATCCCTCGAGGTTTTTACATCCCAGCTTGACAAAGCCCTGGCTGGGATGATTTAGTTGGGATTGGTCCTGCTTTGGGCAGGGGGCTAGACTCAATGACCTCCTGAGGTCTCTTCCAGCCTAAGATTCTATGATTCTATGATAATTCCTATAAATGATGCTGATAAAAATTTCTCACACAATGTTTTCTGAACTTCTAGTGGTCAGTTTATGATCTGAAACTGGAGTACAATAGCCCTGGTATTTTTTTAATGCCTGCTACCATACAGCAGATACTATTTTTGTTCCTGTGCATCTAATCCCCCACTCCCCACCTCTTTTTTTTTTTTTTTTTTTTTTTTTTAATTCTGCTAGGTTACTTGTGCTGATAAAATCAACTCTAGACAGTGAAAGTGATTGATTGTATACACTGTGAAAAAGTTATATAATGTTTACATTTTTTTCTCTCTTCCAACATTTAAGCAGATAATGTCAACTTTTCTACATATCAGAAATCTGTTAAAATTTCCAATTTAAGTCTGATGATTCAGAATATTACAGGTGGCATGTATTACTCATACACGCTCACAGGTACATATAGTACATTAGTTTTACTGAACAACAAGATTGTGGAATTGGGGCTGTAAGGTACTATCAACATGAGCAGGTTTTATTGTACAATAATTACTGCAATTCCCGCAGCATTTGAGGAAACACAGCAGATAAATGCTGCTGTATTGACCCATACACAATTTTTATAGGTACCATTCTACCAAGAGTGGTTTTATTTTGAGGGAGGTTTCTCCCATTCACAGATGTGGGTTTTGTGCAGATAATTATAGTGAACACTGAGATGTGTACACAATAAAAATAAAAGTAATGAGTAGTTGACCTAGCATTAGTCATTCCAATGTCAGCCCTAACACATAGAATTGCCTACATATCATGTCATGGCTACTTACAATAATCTCTTTTAAAGAGCAACAGAAAATATTTAAAAATCCATCTGGATAGTCTGCATTTTCAAAGTGCTGGTTAAGTTTCTTTCCTGAGCAAGTCATCCATACTCCTACATTTGAAGAAGTGGGCTGAAACCCACGAAAGCCCATGATATCATCTATATGTTTTATTAGTCTTTAAGGTGCTGCTAGACTATTCGTTGATTTTTAAGTTTTTCCAGTTACAGACTAACTCGGCTACCCCTCTGAAGCATTCCTACATTATCAGTTGATGATTCTTTCTTAAACCTACTCAGCCAGGAAATAACATGAACAAGAAACAGTTTTTTCCAAGCAGATGCGTAAGTGCTTTGCTGATTAAAGGCCTAGTTGCCACCTGTTTGCGTCTTCCTCTCACTTATATGCCTACACACACACTATCCAGTAAATTATCCCTATAGAATGATAGAATTTAAGACCAGAAGGGACCTTCAGATCATTTAGTCTGGCCACCTGTATATATTGTAGGTCATTACCATTCTATGGAATCCAATAACCAGCATTTGGCTAACATATCACATCCAGAAAGGCATCCAGTCTTTATCTGAAGGCATTGAGAGATAGAGAATCCAACACTTCCCTGATAGTTTGGGTTTATCACCCTCACTGTTAAAAAAAAATCCTTACAAATTTCCCTGGCTTCAGTTCAAGCTAGTCACTCATGTTGTCTTTCTCCTCTAGATTAAAGAACCATTTAGTAACCAGAATTTTCTCCTTGTGGTCATACTTGTGCACAGTCATCAGTCATCTCTTAGTCTACTGTTTGAGAAACTAAACAGCTTGCACTCTTTACACACACGCCCCCTCTAAAGCATTTTCTCTGATCCTTGAATCATTTTGGAGGCTCTTTTTTTAATATTCTCCAATTTTTCTGCACTCTTTTTAAGCACCATGCACACAGTATTTCTTGACTGGTCTCACCAAATGCCACACAAAAAGGTTAAATCACCTCCCGTCTGTCAGACACATGTTTCTAAAATATAGTAAGATAACCAACATCCCAACAGCACCCCAAGAAAATGCACCAAAACAAGCAGTTGAGTGGTAATCAAATCCACACTCCACTAGTGCCAAATTCTGACCACCATCAAGGAGAATCCATATTGCTATGAGTATCCTGTAAGTCCATGACAAGAGCAACAGGTGAGAGAAAAGTTGTATTTAGACAGGAGCAGAGATAATTTGTTACTAACCTTTAGGTTAATACATATCTATAAAAAGAGTAGGGAAGGTTAGGTGTCACACCACAAAACAGCGCAAGAGTCTTTACAGCACCAGTGCCAGCAACTTGGCCAAGACCTGTGTGTGCTCTGTAGTCAAACGTGTGCACCAGTTAGCGAGACGACTATTTAGACCAAGTAAAGAAACTTGACCAATGAGATTACAATTCGTAATGGATGCCCAGAGAGTGAAAGGAAAAGAAAGATTCCCTTTATAAAAAGACAAGACTCTTTCCAGTCCAAAACAGAAGAGTAAAGCTTGCTACATCCATAGAACCCACTCCCATTTCAGCTGGTGGGGGCAGGATTGGGACCAGAATCTACAGCAGGAACCGATACAAATGGCATCAGGCTAGATTTTTAATGGAGACCAGTTTGCTTCAACTAGAGCAGCGGTGTGCAACCTTTTTTCAGCCGTGACCCCACGGCTGGGCCTGGCCATTGGTGGCCACGTGGCACTTAGATCCAGGCGGCCGGTGGCTGGGCCCGGCCGTTGGCGGACGCGCAGCATGGCAACCCCCCAGGAAGACATCTGGGGCTCCCATGTGGGGATCGCAACCCACGGGTTCCTCACCACTGAACTAGAGCCATACTAGACACACAAAGTAAGTGAACTACAGTGACATCTTTTACTGGACCAACTTCAGACAGCGAGAAAGACAAGCTTTGATACCATACTGAGCTCTTCTTCAAGGATGTGAAAGGAACTCCAGACATCACAGCTAACAGCAAGATAAAATAGATTTTGTGGGACAAATAGTTAGCGCACAGTCTGAGGCTCAAATATGTCTCAAACTCCCAGCCTATAAACCATCCCCAGCAGAAGCAATTGCACAATCCAGCTTGTGAATCCTGGTGGGCTGTCCCCATTACCATTCCCCCAATCCCTACTCCCTCCCACCATCACCTCACCCTCTCCCCCCCATGACATCCTGTCCTCTGAGGATGCGGCTTTGGGGATCACCAGTGAGACCTGACGCATCCCAAAAGCAGTGGTTCCCCCTTCCCCCATGCTCCTAGTGGTGGCAGAAGTCGTGGGGAAGCGATACGCACTCAGTGGACACATTCGCTCTGCCTCCCCATAGCTCCTGCCACCATGGGGAACGCAGTGGGGCTGCTGCTTCCTCACTGCATCAGCCCCACACCCCATGATCCCCGAAGCCACTTCCTCAGGGGATGGAGTGCCATGGCGGGAGAGGGCGGCGTGCTGGTGGGAAGGAGCAGGGCTTGGGGAACGGTAACAGATAGCCTACCAGGACTCTCAAGTTGGATTGAGCAATTACTCCAGCTGGGGATGGCCTGCGGGCTGGGAGTTTGAGACCCCTGGTCTAAGGGCTCTGTGCAGCTCAAAAGCTTGTCTCTCTCACCAACAGTTAGTTCTATAAAATATTACTGCACCCAGCTTGTCTCTCTAATATCCTGGGACTGACACAGCAACAAGTACACAGAATAGAGCTACAGTAAACAAATGTAAAAGGAAGCTTATGGGAGTAGTTCCCATGATTTTTTTTTTTAAGGTGCCATTTGTAGGATGCTTGCCTAAGTTCTTAAAAGGAAACTCTTTTCCTCTCTTCATATTTTGAAACATCAGTCTTTACAATCTATTTCTCACTCAGCATGGAGGTTTTATTATTTTGGATAGGCCTGTATTGTCATTCACAGGGCAAGTGTACACTACCGCCTAAGTCAGGGGTGGCCAACCTGTGGCTCTGGAGCCACCTGTGGCTCTTCTGAAGTTAATATGCGGCTCCTTGCTCAGGCGCCGACTCTGGGGCTGCATCTATAGGTGCCATATTTCCAGTGCTCAACTCCTGGCTCCACCTCCTCCTCCAAGCGTATTGCACCCTCGCCCCTTCCCTTCCCCACAGCCTCCTGAGAGCCTCCTTAGTGCCATGAAACAGCTGCTTGCAGTGGGCAAGAGGAGTGAGGAAGGAAGAGGAGGCACTGATCAGTGGGGATGCTGGTGGGAGAAAGACACTGGAGACGGGAGAGGAGGCACCTGATGGGGACTGCTCACAAATTACTGTAGCTCTTTGGCAATGTACATTGGTAAAGTGTGGCTCCTTCTCAGGCTGGCCACACCTGGCATATGTCAATCTAACTTAGGTCACCCAGGGAGTGAAAAGCCACCCCAGAGTGAACCAAGTTACAGCAACCTAAGCACTGTCCACACCAGCACTGTCAGGCTATGTCTACACTACAGAGTTTTTCCAGGATACCAGAGGTATCCCAGCAAAACTCTACCGCATCCAGGAAATGCGTCTGCTCTTCCAAAAATGTTTTCAGAAGAGCAGATGCGCTTTTTTGGCACCCCTGTAAACCTCGTTTTATGAGGAAGAAGGGATGTTTCGAAAAAGCATTTTTTTCCGACATTTGGCCCAGTGTAGATGGCCCAAATGTTGGAAAAGCTTCTTCCAAAAAAAGAAGCAGAAAAAGCTGTAGTGTAGTGTAGTGTAGACATAGCCTCAGTGGGAGAGAGTTTCCCGCCAACATTACTTCCATCTCTTGCAAAGGTGGAGCAATTAGCCACTCTTCCATCAGCATAGAGCATCTTCATCAGACGCACTGCAGCTGAGCCATTGTAGCACTTCTAGGATATACTTGCTGAGAAAGTTAGAATTACCAAGAATGAAACTCTGTAGTGTCTTCATGTTACAAAGACACAGGAGTCTGTTACAACAAATGGAAAGGTACAACTATAAATCAAGCTGCTCAGTACAGATTGAATCCCATTTGTTCTCAGACTTACTAAAACCATCTGCAGTTCTTCACCACACAGTTTTTCTTAAGACTGAGCCTGGACTCACCAATCACAGACTAGACTGACAACCCTGCAAAACGCATCCTAGAACATGGGAAGAAAAAGTTATGGACAAACTAACAGAAAAGTGAAATTGAGGACAACACTCAGCAAGTCATTTTCTGAAATGAAGAGTGGCCTTTACACTTATCTTAAGTGATCTACAAAAGAAAAATATGAAAATGTGAGCCACTTCACAGGGAAAACTGGCATAGAAGACATACCCTGCAGATCAATTCATTTATCAATACAAAAGCAGAAAGTTTGGCTGAGGCAAGAGGAAAGTCAATTTATGGTGTGATAACAACATGATTCAGGAGCTTGACTGATGTGCCTCCCAGGCAGCAAGAAATCGTCCTTGTCTCTTTTCAGCCCGGTGAAGATCAGAAGTGAACAAAATGTTCAGTATATAGTCAAACAACAACTAGTAATTTATTACAGAGCAATACTTATATTGCAAGTAACAGCCACCTCTCATAATATTGCTGAGCTACTGAACAGAGTGCTTTTTTCTCCTCAAGTCTTATTTTCCAAGACAGTCTAATATTGAATTAGTGGATCAGTACAGGGTTTCAGACATGTGCTGACCATCAAATTGTTGCACCAAATTTCACATTCCAAACATTCTTCCCAACTAGCATGACTCACATGGTTCTTAACCTTCTCTGCCCCTTCATTCATTTCTAGCAAGAAAACGTTTAGGGAGGATTTCAGCCCCCCCAACAGTGAACTGCACTGCCTTGCATGCATATATGAAGCAGTCTACACTAGTGGTCTCCAAACTTTTTAACCACGAGATCACTTTTTCAATTCAAGTGCAACGTAAGATCTACCTCAAACCCCAATACCCTTGCCCCACTTCCTTCCCGCCCCTTCTTTGAGGCTCTGCCCCTGCTCCACCCTTCTCTGAGGCCTCACCCTGCTCACTCCATTCCTCTGCCTCCCCCATCCTCACTCACTTTCACCAGGCTGGGGTAGGGATGCAGGTTCTGGTCTTGAGCCAAAGAGTTTGGAGTGTGGGAATGGCTCCGAACTTAGAACAGGGTGGGGGATTGGGGTCCAGGAGGGGGTTCAGGGTGCAACCTCTTGGAAGCAGTTTGGGTGCAGGGGGACTCACATCTGGGATAGGAGACTGGGTGTAGGAGGAGGTTCAGGGCTGGGACAGGGGTTCAGGAAGCAGGCTATGGCTGGGCACCATTTAACTGGTGCTTCTAGGTGGTAGAGCAGTGGGGTTAAGGAAGACTTACTCCTGCCCTGGCCCAGCACCACTCCTGAAAGCAGATGGCATGTACAACAATGGCTCCATGTGCTGCCCCTCATCTACAGGCACTGAGCCCACAACTACAGTTCCCCACTACTGATCAATGGGAGCTGCAGGAGTGGTGTCTGCAGGCAAGGACAGCACGTGGGAAGCATGTGCTCTGCCTCTCTCAGGGGCTGCAGGGGCAGACGGTAAAAGAAATAGCAGTGTGTGTGTGTTTGTGAGAATGACACAGAATGTGAGTGTGTGTCTTTGTGACAGAGATTCGCACTGCCAGGCTCCCTCCATCCCCTTCACTCTGTGTGGAGATAGGGTACAGAAGTGGGGAAAGGGGGTGTCATGATTATGAGGGTTAGCCAGCAGCCTGGGGATTAAGGAGTTAACTACACCTAGCCAGGTGGAGTGACCAGTAGGAATGTAGGTGGGACTTTCAAACTGGGACAAAGGAATTTGGGTTTTTTCCTTTCTCCTTTGTCTCTCTGGGTGAGTCCTCTGCAGCTACAGGGAGGGACAAGCATGTCTCTCTCTCTCCAAGAAACAATTCTTCACTTTCTGTAAGTAGGGTAAAGTTTAGGTAGTTTCCTTAGGCTTTATTGTTTTAAGAGTTGGGTATGGGATCTGATATCTGGCACTGCTTAAGAGATGTTTGGCTTTTCCTTTTAAACTAAGTTCTAGCCCATGGTGTAATTCCTCCATGAGTATATTTTGTTACCTTTCCATCTGATCCTTATGCTTGCAACAGGAATATTGTTGTAATAATAAAAGTTTTCTCTTTTCTTTCTATTAACCTGGCATTGGTTACTTGTGTGTCCTGATTTTTATAATAGGGGTGAGATTTCCCAAATGATCTTTCCCCTAATCTCGTTATTAATATTTGGGTGGTGGCAGCGGAAGTTTTATTCCCAAAATCTAGGTTTTTAAGATTTGGGGGGAAGTTTTATACCAAAGCCTGGTAGATAAGGCTTTGGGGTACACTTGCTGGCCCCCACTTCTGCATTTATCATGCCAGAGTGGGGAAGGAGCCATGACAGGGGGAAACCCTGACATAAGTGCTTCCCCTCTTCTCCTTCCCACACCCTGCACAGCAAGCAGGAGACTCCCGGGGGGCAGCTCCAAGGCAGAGGGCAGGAGCAACAGGACAGTGGGTGGAGGGCAACTGAAGTGCCAGTGCTTGATAGCCTCCTGGCCAAACCAGTCAGGATGACCTGTCAGAGGCTCCAAGATCTACTGGTAGATCCCCATCTACTGGTTGGTGACCACTGTTCTACACGGAGTGGATGAAATCCAGGCCTTACTTAAGGCAACGAGACTGGGATAATATTCTGTGCCTTAAAATATCAATTTACATGTCTCGTCAGACATCCTGAGTTCTAATTTCTGTTGACCCTTACACAACGCCAAAGGGTAAACTCACTGGGGTTTGAGGTTTCTCAAGAAGCCCCTCAGTCTATTGTTTTGAGACTAACAAAAATATATCCACATTTTGTGCATGGCAATATTCTAAAACAATAATTTAATAGGCTTAATGCAAGTCCCCTAACTACTTTCCCAAGAGGGCAGGTGAGGATGTCCATGCACCAACTTCCCCTTTGTCTGTTTATGTTCCACAGATGCAGCCAGACTCCAGAAGGGCCTGGGCGCCTCCCCTTATCAGACATATCAGAGGTCAGGAGTCATGGCTGGTGGTCTACTCTCACCAGCCTCTATTATCTTCTGGGGCCAGCAAACTACCCGTTCCTCACTCACATCTTGTCTGGGAGTGAGACACAAAAGCCCACTCACCTTCCCCTCCCCCCGACCCAATCCAGCAGCAAAAAGACCATTGAAAACCTTCCTTCCAATCTCCTTGCGCTGTCACTTTAAGCATTATATACAAATGTACACGGCCAGGCACTGAGCTAAGGGGAAGACTCCAGAAATCTCTGCCTTCACATAGCACCCAAAAAGGGATGTGGTAGGAATGGAAAGAGTATTTCAGGCGCTGTCACATCAAGAGACAAGTGGTTGCCTACCTCAGAAGGGCCTACCCTGGGACTGTGGCAACAATGAGAATCCTCACCTGCTCCTCCCAAAACTAAACATGCAGGGCGGGGCAAGACAGAGCATAAGGTTTGCTTGGGTGGAAAATCAGAGTACAAACAGAAAGGGCAGAATGGGACCCTGACTTCCTTGTGCCTGTGGAGCATACAGCAATTTCAAGGTGCTAACTCCAACTCTATAATAACAATAATGAAGAGATCTGGTGGTCACCACATTAACTGTCCTCCCACGGCGATGAAGCACGGTGTGCAAGTGGGTCTAGAATCCCAGCCACCCTTTCTGGGAGAAGCTGGGCATCAGAGGGCATTTCTTCTCTCCCTCCCTGAGGTAGTTTTCTCTGCAGACAAAGGGAGGATTAAGAGCTCCCTACCTGAGCTATAAACAGGATAGGTACTGACCAAAACAACTCCCTTCAGAGTGAAAACACTCCATTCATCTGAAGTGGGTTGTGCCCATGAAAGCTCATGATACCATCTACATTTTTTGTTACTGTCTAAGGTGCTGCAAGACTATTTGTTGTATTTTAAGTTTTTCCAGTTACAGACTAATATGGCTACCCCTTTGATTCCATCAGAGTGGGAAGCCTGAAAAGGCTTTCAGTTTTGTTCTTTGTTTTGAAGTCACAGATAGGTTTGTGTGCATATTCACTGTAACTGCCTGGGTAATCACAAATGTACTTCTGTGCACACACTGTTTCATCTGGGCCCAGGCCTTTACCTGCTGAGACTTCTTCCCCATTCAACCAATGCTATTCTGTTTGTGTTCTAAAAGCTAATCTGTGAACACTCGTCTGAGAACGATGAAAACAAAGACAGATTACACGAACCAAAGTAAAGAAGGATATGCTGCCCTATTTTTTTCAATAGTTAGAAGACATAAGAAAGCAGAACCAGCTTGTCCATTTTTAGCTTCCGTCGTTTCAAAACATAGACAATTGTATTGTTTTAAAATTTCCATTCGTTCCTTCTTCTGTTGTCCAAATGGAACAACTACACTGATTCTGAAACACCTTTAGTAATTTCTATTTATTTCCATAACAAAGATTATATGCTATAAATTACTTACAAGCAGATATTAAAGCACAAGAAACCCAGGAACCTATGCAGACAATAATAAAGTTAATTGAAAAGGATAGAACATTAATATGTGAACATCTGAAAATACAACCATCTACTGTACAAGCTTCTAAAACTCACAGCTGAAATCAGTTTCTGAAAATTTATTTTTTTTCAGAACAGAATTCTTTTAGTAGCAGATCATCACAGACAGTGACAATTGTGTTAAAAAAGCTTCAAATCAGGAGTAGCTCCTTCTTTTAGAGTTAGGATTTGCAATCCATGCTACAGTTACCTAAACCAGTGATTCACAACCTTTTTTATGGAGAGGACAACATTCATAAATCTTTAATGGACCAGTAATATTTTATTTGTGTATTTGCATATTCATTACAGCCAGTCCCTGACTTACAAACGCATCGACGTACGACCAGCTGCACTTATGACCAGCTTCCCATTAAGCGCGGCCCTGATTTACGAACGGCAATCCGCGCTTATGAACAGTGCGGTCTCATTTAAATGAAAGGGGTCCGACTTACGAACACATCTAGTTACGACCAAGTGCTTGGAACATAACTCGTTCGTAAGTCGGGGACCGGCTGTATATGAATGAATATGCAAATAAAATGTTACTGGTCTGCCAAAAGCCCCAGCCCCCAGAGACGCTGCCAACAGCTGGCTTCAGGTCCCCCATTCCGCTACCCCTTAGAGCCCACCACCACCAGACCCCCCCAGTGCCAGCCTCCTGTTTCGGGCCACTTGGCCCTGCGGCCCCAAACCCCAGAAGGCCATGTGGTAGCTGCCCAGCTGCTCCTGGGTTGGGGCAGGAGCAGCTAGGGGGAACCCAGACCCCAGAGCCCCACTGGTTCGCTACCTGGCAGCAGGCCACAGACCAGCGGTCGGGAATCACTGACCTAAACCCTCAATAATCCCATCAAAAAGTGTATAGCAAGAAATACCTATTTTGTATTTAGTGACTTACCAACTATCGGTAGTGCAGACAAGAAGCTTTGTTTAAAAAAAGTTAACCTACTTCATGTGTTGTTTCATTTTTTGAGGAGTACGGGATCTTTCGAAAAAGCGCCCCATTGTCGAAAAAACGCGTCTAAACCACAGTTTCCGTTTCGAAATGGCGCTTGTTCGAAATAGAGCCATGAGGCGATTATGCAAATGAAGCACGGGATATGTAAATCCCCGCTTCATTTGCATTTTAGAAATGTCTAATTTACATCATGACAGAGGGGTGTAGTTTAGACGTAGCCTTAGTCTTTAAGATGCCACAAGACTCCTCGTTGTTTTTGCAAATGCAGACTAACGTGGCTACTCCTCTGAGACTTTTGCAAAATATGCGCGTCTTATAATTAAATCTAACGTTTCGTAAGTAGGCAAAAGTGTAGACAAAACAAGTGGAGTTAAACTCACCATTACCTGTGAGCTAAAGGAGAGGATGAAACATCATGTTGACACTTCCCAGATTCTTAGGAAGTATTTTAAGAACCACAACTGTGAGACTACTAAATGCTTTCTAGACAAACATGCAAACTTAACAAAACTTGTTTTTGTGGACACTCACAGTTCTAACTCCAACATATTGCTTAACTTCAGATCCTTCTCACTATACACCTCTTAAAATAGGAAGTACTCAAATTATATATAATGTTTGTTAATTGAAAATTGTTCCTGTAGCAACAAGCAGAAACAGATTATTATATGCTGGGGAAATAAAATTAAAAACAGCTAAGAAAAAAATACTCTTGTCCTGTGTAAGCTTTTACTTAGCAACCGCAAAGCATTCCTAGTTTGTAGTACTCAAATAGATAACAGGTATTTGTTTTTATTCACTTCCTTAACCTTTTAGATGCTGTTAACATGTACTGCTTTACATCCCAGAGGTAGCTAAATTTCAATAATAGTGAAAAGATTTCCTTGTATACACACTCTCCCCCATCCCTGTTACTGGAGTTGTGGCAGCCATGGAGAGCCACTTCTCACCTGGCCCAAAGCTGCTGAGGTGAGAGACTCTGGGGTAGTCTCCCCCGAGGGAGCCTGCATACTGAACCTCTCTTCCTCTGCCTCACCCCAGAGCAATGATTTAAATGAAGCATGCACATTTTAATTGAAAAAAATTAAGGGCCCAAGCAAAGCTGAGTAAATCTTGTTATCAATAAGGGACAAAAAACGTACTATGGAGTTCCTTGGAGGAGAAAGATATAAAGGGAAGAGATTTCTCCAAAGCAACCACAATACTGAAGTCAATAGGCTTTTCACCCAAGCAACATAGTTATATCAATGTAAGTTGCTAGCGTATACCAAGCTAATGAGGTCCAAGAGTCTGACTCAATGTTTACAGTGATCCTGTGAAGCGTTATATCCAATGCCTCACAAGGATCTTCCAGGGTATCCCAAATCAAAGTTTGTCTTTTTCTAGTGTTCCCCTCTCCACACTCACAAGCGAGAAAGAAGAAGGGAAGGGACTATGCATCTGGACTGGACCTAAACTTGACCATCTTCTTAGGATGAGCCAGGGAAAGGGAGGGGGGGGGAGGAAAAAACAGTGTCTTTATGAGAAGAATATTTTCCAATGAGAGAAGAAATGTTGGGAGATTTTTAGCTTCTTTTAGAGACATTTTAGATGGGGGAAGGGAGCAGAATTCAACCTCAATTTCAACAGGAACCTGCCAACAATGGCCTAAATCTCAATTCCCTCATTACTACCCTCTTTACTACCATGTTGGCAAGTGTCTTAAGAAACAGAGGGGAACCAGGAAATTGCAAATAAAACCTGTAATCAACAACTAGTTCATAAACCAGACTGTAATGGATAACTGAAAAAACCCATGTAATCTAAAGTAAGCTGCTGGACATAAACTTCACATACATAAAGTATCTAAAAGGGCGTTACAAGGAGGAGGGAGAAAAATTGTTCTCCTTGGCCTCTGATGATAGGGTAAGAAGTAATGGGCTTAAACTGCAGCAAGGGAGGTTTAGGTTGGACATTAGGAAAAACTTCCTAACTGTCAGGGTGTTTAAACACTGGAATAAATTGCCTGTGGAGGTTGTGGAATCTCCATCACAGGAGATATTCAAGAGCAGGTTAGATAAGCATCTGTCAGGGATAATCTAGGTGGTGGTTGGTCCTGCCGTGAGGGCAGGGGACTGGACTCAATGACCTCTCAAGGTCCCTTCCAGTTCTAGTATTCTATGATTCACAGCCTTATAATTAACTTAAATTTTTATCCCAGCAGAAAAATACCCCTTTCATAACATTGACGTTTCATAAGAAGCAAACTCTGGTGTGAAATTTCATGGCACCCTAAAGGGGAAATTCAGCTATGTTTTTTGTCTTTCAAAGCTCACAGGTTGTAATGTGATTATTTCATGATTACCAGACTTCCAAACACACCTTATAGATAGATTTTTCTGTCCATAGCTAGTTTGAAACAGATCTTACCTCTATACAAATCAATATCCCATTTATTCTTTAAGCTTTCAGTGACCTATTTAAAATCCTTTTCTTCAACACACTGTCCTCAAAACTTAGGCAACTTTTCATGGTATAGATTTTTCCAAATCTAATAATAGTTTAGTTTATCCAAAGCATAATACCTGAGAGAGAATTGCTGGATTTGTTTGGCTGGGAATAAAGAGAGCAATTAAGTATAAAGATAATAGCGAAAGCAAATGAATTTTTCCACCAGTCCTCACAACACTTGGATGTTAGGGAAATAACCATCTCAGTTCCATTCTTTTCAGGTAATGAAGATGAGACACTGACAAAAACTGAAGTCAACTCGCAAAGATAAAATATACCGTTGCCCTTTCCTGTTTACTTGCCCATTGGTCAAATGTTCCAGAATGCTTGGTCCTAAAGATGCTTGTCTTCCAATCATTCCCGAAATAGATCAATAATTACTGCTTTCAAAGAGATGCTCTTTATAAAAGTTTGCTTGTTTGTTTTAATGCCACTTTGGCCAATTATGGTAAATCAGCCTTATATTATATAAAATCTAATATAAACACATAATTTACTCGCTTCATTGAACTCCTCTAAAATACAGAGCTCACTGAAGTGGAACAACAGGAGAAAACCCTCTTACTCCCCACAGTGGGGAGAGGAGAGGAACGTGCACTGCAGTGCCAAGATTCAATTAGAATGTTCTTGATTTTCACAAAATACTGAAAATCCCTTACTTTTTCCAAGAGGCTGACAGAGAAGGGTTTCATTTTCTCTAGGAAAAAGCAGATTCATTAGGAAAGAAATCAAATTTGCTCCTGAATTAAAAACATTAGTAAAAATCACAGAGGAGTTAAAAGTCTCCACAAGCAAGAGTGCAGCACATAATCTCACCAATCTCTTATTATACTTCAGCTTCAGGTGGGACTGAATAGGTATATGCAGTACTTTTTTTGTGATGGTACTGCCGGTTCGCAGTACCAGCACCTCCAGACACAGTACTGGCACCTCCAGTCAGAGCTCAACAACTTTTCCCCTGGAGTACCGGCACCATTTTTTTTTTTTTTTTTTTTTACAAAAAAAAGCACTGGGTACAGTAGACTTCCGATAATCCAGAACCTATGGGACTTAGGTGGTGCCGGATTATCAGATATGACGGACTATCAGGAGGTACTATAAGCAGGGTTAAGAACACTTTATATACAGTATATAATGTATACAGTATATATATACACTGTATACATTATATATTGTATATAAAGTGTTCTTAACCCTTTTTATTGTACATACTGTATACAGTATACTGTAATGTTTTCGTTTTTAAGCCTTTTCCCTTTTGCTCAGTTCAGCTGCCGCTGTTACCTTGTGACTCATTTTTTGCCGAAGCTCACTCACTAGGCTCTTGCCATTTTGATGCCGGACTATCAGGAGTGCCGGACTATTGGATGCCGGACTATTGGAGTTTTACTGTATATGCATAGTGAAGTGTGGTTGTAATGTGGGAGAGAAATAGGGGATAAATCTTATCTTAAGGCAGATTAGAAATCATTTGGTGTTTGCTGTTGGTATGACTGAGAAGAGCAAGAGAGCAGGGAAATGCTCAAATTCGAAACCTACTCTATCTACAAAACTTCCAGACTATCAAAATAAATAGCAATGTATTCCACGACTGGGTACCCACAACTCAGAGAGCAGTTACTTGGCACCTCTCAACATCTGTCCCCAAATTTCCACAGGTAGATTTTTATTATCAGCAGCATCAATGACCTAGTTTATTAGAGTAGTAATACTGTAGTACTAAGGACAAACCCAAAACGGATTAGATTGTGCGAGACAAGATACAAATACAGTAGTTAATAGTTCCTGCCCTGAAGAGCTTACAAACTAAACAGACAATACAGAGGACAGGGGTAGAACACACAAGTCCAGCAAACTATCTGACTGACACAAATGTCATGTTAGTGCAAAGATTCTTTTCTCAAGAGTGGCTTTAGTTAGGAGGAGATAATATAATTGTAAGAAAATGAGACACTGAAAGAAACGGGAGTCAGGGACACAGAGGTGATATGGACATTGAAAAACAGGCTTTTGACCTCTGAGGCTGCAATACAAAGGCAGGTTTATATGGCAATACTCGGGAGCATTCAGGTGAACCAAAGTAAAGGTATGAAGCCAATGCACCACTGCCATGCCCATGTGGACCCTCTCATTTAGGAGTAAAGTGGCCTCAACTGGCCACTACTCCAAAGTGTAAAACAGCACTGTACTTCACCCCTGCAGCTGCACCAACTGCTACCGCAGAACCAAGCATTTAAAAGTTATTTTTTTCTGGCACGATAAATCAATTTCACTAGCAAAACAAAAAGGTACAGAGCTGAACAGTAAGCCATAATGCAATAGCAACAGTGTTCAAGTATACTGCCATAGGAAAAAACTGTTTTTCCATTTAAATTGCTGTTGAGGCTACACTATCATAGTATCTGCACCTACAGCAAAGCATGCTCTGTCAGCAGGACCTAGCACCTGGTGAGACAAGTTATGCTGGCAATTTCATAAATGGAAATCAATCATAGACAAGGGTCACTACAGTAGACAACAGAAAAGAGTACCACAGCTTATGCAATGTCTAAATTAGCTATTCTGTATGAAGCAAAGCCCTTTTCTGGGTTGTCCCAATCCTGGCCTCTTGTACTGAAAAACTTTTCAGAGTGTTGCCAACTCTCACTTTTTATCGGACTCTCATGAATGCGTGAGGATCTTTTCAAATGAAAAGTATGGTGAATTTCATGGCTGCAAAGAAAGTCGTGACTATCTGCACCCTAATGTTTCAAAAACCAGAAAGTAAATAAAAAGAGTCCAGAATGTATTTATATTTTAAATTCCATTATTTTTTGTCAGTCTCATGATTTGTGGAGGCCTGAGTCCACAATTTGATTTCTGAATGTCTGATATTGGCAATACTGTATTTATGCAGCACAAACCATGAGTCAGCTGCAAGATGAATCCACAAGTCTCATCAACCATAAAGGGTATGTCCTGCACTGAAGCATAGAGCAAGTCTCACAGTACAGGTAGACAGATTCACACAAGCAGGACTAAAGCTAGTGCACTAAACATAGCAAAGTGGACATTGGGACTTCAGCCAAAGATCACCTGACCCCATAGCTTTAGAGCCCGAGCTCCAGGCCAAACAGGAATGGACACACTGCTCTTTTTAACATGTTAGCTCAAGTCTCCTTGGCTGGGAGGCTTGCTCCCTGTTGTGGTGAAGAGGTCATTTTCCTTCCCTCAAGAGCAAGAAATGCTAAAATTGGCACCAAAGAGACATTATATATATATATATATATATACACACACACACACACACACACAGTAAAACTCCAATAGTCCGGCATCCAATAGTCCGGCACTCCTGATAGTCCGGCATCAAAATGGCAAGAGCCTAGTGAGTGAGCTTTGGCAAAAAATGAGTCACAAGGTAACAGCGGCAGCAGCTGAACTGAGCAAAAGGGTAAAAAGGCTTAAAAACTAAAACATTACAGTATACTGTATACAGTATGTACAATAAAAGGGTTAAGAACACTTTATATACAGTATATAATGTATACAGTATATATATAACCTGCTTATAGTACCTCCTGATAGTCCGTCATATCTGATAATCCGGCACCACCTAAGTCCCATAGGTTCCAGATTATCGGAAGTCTACTGTATATATAAAAAAAATTGTGAAGGGTGGGTATTCACACATCCACCACAATGTAAACTGTGTGCCCTTTCTCTTCTAATTCTAGCTTCCTTCATTTTAAATGACATTGTTCTACCTGGACACTGAATGTTACAAATTGCCATGCACCCCTCTGTATTCCACATCAACCAAATACACTCATTCTTTGGTATCATTCTTTTAATGACACAGTTGCTTAGGCTCAGTGGCCATAACAAAACTACTTTCTGCCTCGCCTCACTCCTTCTTCCTGTAACTGTGTAGTAAACCCAGTATATGGCCACCTCGCCTCTGTACTATACAAGCAAGATGATGAAGTGACCTTGCATATTTTATATTTATTTAAACATCCAAGAAGTTCAAGAATCTCTGGAGCCTGCACTGCATCCATTTGGTTGGGTCTCCCACTATAAGACCCAGAGTTAATGTATATTCTTATATAATTGTACAATCATAGAACTGGAAGGGACCTCAAGAGACATCAAGTCCAGTCCCCTACATTCATGTATGACCAAGTACCATCTAGATCAGGGCTACTCAACACGCAGACTGTGGGCCACATGTGGCCTGCGGTCCATTTGTTTGCGGCTCATGGTGTGGTTTGGGTTTACGTGGGGCTCAACATGCGGCCCACAGGTGGGATCCTTTGAATGTGGCCTACACTGGGAACACGCTCCACAACAGCGAGGCATTTCCCAAGCGGGGTGAGCACTGAAAGACACAAGCAGACGGGCTGGCTGGAAGAGAGGAGTACAGGGTGTGGGTGTTTGTAGCTCCCAGGGAGAAGGTGCCGGGAGCACAGGGAAGTGCTTTGTATTCATGCCTGTCAGTGTGAAAGAAGCTATTTGCATATCTATTTGCATGTATATGGAACCACACTTAATTGCGGCCCTCGGCATATGCTGTGAGTGTCATTGTGGGCCCTTGGGGCATCCAAAGTTGAGTAGCCCTGATCTAGATCATCCCTGATAAATGTTTATCTAGCCTGCTCTTAAAATTCTCCAATGATGGAAATGTCACAACCTCCCTAAGTAATTTATTCTACTGCTTAATCACCCTGCCAATTAGGAAGTTTTTCCTAATGTACAACCTACACTACAACTTAAGCTTCATGTCCTATCATCAGAGGATAAGGAGAATAATTTTTCTCCCTGCCCCTTGTAACAACCTTTTAGATACTTGAAAGATGTTATCATATCCCCTCTCAGTCTTTTCATTTCTGGACTATACAAACCCAATTCTTTCAACCTTCCTTCATAGGTCATGTTATCTAGACCTTTAATCATTTTTCTTGCTCTTCTCTGGACCTTTTCTAATTTTCCACATCTTTTCTGAAAGGTGCAGCCCAGAACAGAACACAATACAGTTGAGGCCTAATCCATGCACAGTAGAGTGTTAAAACATCCTAGAATGATGTTTGCTTTTTTTTCCCACTCGTGTCGCACTATTGACTCACAGTTAGCTTCTGGTACATTATGCTCCTTCGATCCTTTTTCGCAGGACTCCTTCATAGGTAATCATTTCCCTTTTTTTAATGTTTGCAACTGATTGTTCCTTCCCAAGTGGAGTGCTTTGTATTTGTCCTTGTTGAATTTCATCCTATTTATCACAGACCATTTCTCCAGTTTGTCCAAGTCATTTCGAATTATAATCCTATCCTCCAAAGCACTTGCAACCCTTCCCAGCTTCAAGATGTCTACAAACATTACAAGAGTACTCTCTATGCCATAATCTAATGCACTGATGAAGGTAGTGGCCCCAGAACTGATCCCTGCGGAACCACGCTCGTTATGCCCTGCCAGCATGATTGTGACTATTCGTAACTACTCTCTAGGAACCATTATCCAACCATTTATGCTCCCACTTTATAGTAGATCCCTCTACATTGTATTTCAGTAGTTTGTTAATGAGAAGGTCACGAGAAACTTATCAAATACCTTACTTAAGTCTAGATATACTACATGTATCACTTCCCCCTTAGCCACAAGGTTTGTTACCCTGTCAAAGAAAGCTATCAGGTTAGTTTGACATGATTTGTTCTTTATAAATCAATGTTGACTATTACGTATCACTTTATTATCTTCTAGATATTTGCAAATGGATTCCTTAATTGTTGGTTCCATTATCTTTCCTGGCACGGAAGTTAAGCTGACTGGTCTGTAATTACCTTTTTATACGTGGGCACTATATTTGCACTTTTCCAATCTTCTGGAATCAATCCCATCTTCCATAACTTTTCAGAGATAATGGCTAATATCTCAGAAATCATCTCAGTACTCCTTGAGGATTCCAGGATGCTTTTCATCAGGCCCTGACAGCTTGAAGACATCTAACTTTACTAATTTTTAACGTGTTCTTTTCCTATTTTAGCTTCTGAACCTACCCCATTTTCACTGGCATTCACTATGTTAAGTGTCCAATCACTACCAACCTTCTTGGTGAAAACCGAAACAACGAGATGATTAAGCATCTCTGCCATTTCCACATTTTCTGTTATTGTTTTTTCCTCTTCATTTAGTAATGGGTCTACTCTGTTGCTAGTCTTCCTCTTGCTTCTAATGTGTTTGTAGAATGTTTTCTTGTTACCCTTTATGTCTCCAGCTAGTTTGAGCTCGTTTTGTGCATTGTGCAATGTAATTTTATCCCTATGTACTCGTGTTATTTGTTTGCTACTAAAGTGATCTTAGGCCCTTACGGAGGGGCTCAGGAAAGAGGGTTATGGTGTGGAGAGTGCAGGAGTCAAGGAAGGGGTTTGGGGGTATGGTGGGCTCTGGGCAGAAGCTAGGGGGTGCAGGAGTCAGGTTTAGGGAGTGAGGGGCTCAGGGCAGCAGGTAGGGGATACAGGAGTGAGAGCAGGGAGTGCTCAGGGAGGGGTACAGGAATCAGGGCAGGGAGTGGGGGAGCTCAGGGGACAAGGAGTTTGGCTGCTGGCTTCTCCCCAGGGCTTGCCGGGGGCAGAGTGGGGGAAGCACAGCTTCTCCCTAGAGGAGGCTCAGGGCAGGGGCAGTATGCGGCTTGTCCCCTGGGGGCAGCCCAGGGTGGTGGGGTTCATGCTGTCTGGATGGCAGGTGCTGTCCAGGGCAGAACAGGGTGGTCGGGCCATGCTGATGGCCAGCAGCTGCTCCTCAGGGCTGGGGCATCTGCTGCCCTCCCTCCCCCTCTCACTCCCCCGCCCCATGGTCATTCTGGGGTATAACTTTCCCTGCTATCATACCCCTCCCTGTCTGTCTGATGGAAAACAATCACATTCCAGGCACATCCCATTGTCCTGGAACAATCAAACCCGGATGTTGTTTTAAGTTATGATAAGAGGAAGCAACATGCTCAGTCAAGGCCAAGATTAAGGTGGAGAGAAACTCTGAGAAGTTGTCAGTCGCTAGTTCCAGAGCAGCATCTCACACTAAACTCCCTGTAGCACCAGAACACACACAGTACATAGCACACCAATATTTTCACTCCCCTTTTGGGGCTGTGCCCTGTGCACCCCCAGCTACAGTGTAGTAGGGTCAGTCAAGACCATGCTGCCCAACATCCTCCCTCAGCACTTTCACAGACCCTTCTGCCAAATACTCCCACCAGTCCCTACTTTTGGCTTTTTCAAAATACTGCACTGCTAAGCTGCTGGATAGTGTAAAAGCCAAGTCCATCTACAACTCTGCTTTGTGTGCTGGCAATGAATACTATTGCCATATTCTACATTCCTATGTTCTGCCTCTTCAGGCAAGAGGATTTCAGTAAAGGTAAATTCCCTGCCAGCACACACACCATGGCTTGTAGGTTGCCATAGAGGATGAATACCACATGAACAGGAGGAGTAGGGAAAATGCAAAACAGCCGTGAGATGAGCATGGGAATGGATGAAGAAATCCAAAGCTTACCTACTATGCTGTCTTGTGGACATTATATTTAAAATCCAGCAGAATGTCAGCAATATACATAGCAGACTAAAATTTGATGGGAAAACATCCATTAACTTCAGTGGATCTAAAATTTGGTAGAAAGGCTGCACAGCCTCCACTGCTAAAAACTGCCAAGTACAATAGACACCGTGGCATCCTAAGCACAGTATACAAGATGTACTGACATTTAAAGTATAAGAACCCAGATAGAACAGAACAGGAGTTAAACTCAGGTAGCAGCCAGGTATCTATAAGGAACCTGACTTTTTTTTTAAATGGGTCTTCTGAAATTAGACTTTATGGAAGTACGGTAATCTTTTCCCCCGATGGAAAATGATTTCTGTATTCTGTTACAGCAAAAGGAGTGCTAAAAACATTTATTTGGCTAAGTGCTTGCAGTTTATAGCTATTTTGGTCCCAGATATTAGAGACACAAAGTTAGTGAGAGAATCTTTTATTGGCCCAACTTCTGTTGATGAGAGAGTCACGTTTCTGAGCTTACACAGTGTCATGGAAACTTAAGTGTGTTACTGTAACATGGTGAGCCTCACCACCAAGGGCGCCTCCTGCTAGTCACTCAGGGAATTAGCACCCCTTCTGGCTGGTGCCTCACCAGCTGTTGTTATTCTCTACCACTTTATGTCAGGGCCCACGTCTCTCCCAGACCATGGCACCCCTTACCTGGATACTGCCCTACCACAGTGCCCTCAAACTCTGGAGTCCTCCCCCCCCTCTGGGAGCCCTCAATCCCCCTCTGCCCACTTTGCCTCAGTGACCCACTGCCAGTCTTCATCTAGCCCTCGCCACAGGGGGGAAAATGCAGTCTGAAATGGCCACACATCCTTGGCAAGGGGTTATGGACCTGCTGCCTTTGCCTATCTTGGCTGCTTCCTTGCAGCCCCAGTACCCTGAGGGCTTGCTTCAGGTCCTGCAACTTGGGAACTTGCCTGGCCAGAGCTTTCCCAGCTCTGCCTGACTTTCTCCAGCCCTGCTGTAAATCAGAAAGCCTCTACCCTCCCTAGCAACTAAGACCCTCCTGCTCCCCAACCAGAGCAAGAGTCCGCCCCTCCAGGAACCTGTATTTATATTGCCCTCATCTGAGCCAAAATTGGCACCTACCAGCTACAGCTGCTGGCTCCACAGTTCCAGGGTTCCAGCCTTGTCCCCGGGGTGGGTTTTAACCCTTAAAGGGCCAGTATGGAGAAGATGCCCCATCACAGTTACTTTGAAATACATAATGAAACAAATCGTTTAGTATAAGCAGTTAACACATATTTCAATGGACCTTTCAAGATGAAGCGGCCCACTATTTAGCTAACCCCATTTCAAACTTTGTCTATACTACCCAGTTTTGTTGCCAACAATTGCCTTTTGGCAACAAAACTCAGAGCGCACACACTGCAATGCAACTTTGCTGGGGAAAACGCCTAGTTTTTGTGACAAAAAACGTCCACCCTTATGCAAGATTTTTTCTTATCCCCTCCCTTTATTGTTGACAAAAACAGTGTATGTTTTGTTGACAAAATTTGATAGTGTAGACATAGCCTAAGGCATTTTTAAAGCTTCAGGGATAGATTTCTCTGTGGTTCCATGTTGCTTGGGTGAAGATTTTCCACACCTCTGTGCAACGTAGTTATACCAGCGTAATATAAGTTGGTAGTTCAGACCAAGTGTGAGGCTGAGAAATTCAAAGTTTCCGAAGGGAGCTAATACAGCAACCTATACTTGTAAGATTTCATAGCCTCTAGGAAATGGATATTGGGTAAAATCCTGGCCCCATTACAATCATAGACTCAAAGACTTTAAGGTCAGAAGGGACCATTATGATCATCTAGTCTGACCCCCTGCACAATGCAGGCCACAGAATCTCACCCACCCCCTGCTAGAATAATCCTCTCACCTATATCTCAGATATTGAAGCCCTCAAATATTTTGAAGACCCCAAGATGCAGAGAATCCTCCAGCTGTGATCTGTACCCCATGCTACAGAGGAAGGCGAAAACCTCCAGGGCCTCTGCCAATCTACCGTGGAGGAAAATTCCTTCCCGACCCCAAATATGGCGATCAGCTAAACCCTGAGCATGTGGGCAAGACTCACCAGCCAGACACCCAGAAAGTTCTCTATAGTAACTCCTATCATGCCTCCATTGACCTATTTACCACTGATAATGAATGGTCAATTAGTTACCAAGATCATGTTATCTCATCAAACCATCCCCTTCATAAACCCATCTAGTTTAATCTTGAAGCCAGATAGATCTTTTGCCCCCACTACTTCCCTTGGAAGGCTGTTCCAGAACTTCACTCCTCTAATGGTTAGAAACCTTCGTCTAATCTCAAGTCTAAACTTCCTACTAGCCACCTTATATCCATTTGTTCTTGTGTCCACATTGGTATTAAGCTTAAATAATTCATCTCCTCCCTGGTATTTATCCTCTAATATATTTAAAGAGAGCAATCATGTCCCCTCAGCCTTCTTTTGGTTAAGGTAAACAAGCCAAGCTCCTTGAGTCTCCTTTCATAAGACAGGTTTTCCATTCCTCAGATCATCCTAGTGGCCCTTCTTTGTACCTGTTCCAATTTGAATTCATCCTTCTTAAACATGGGAGACCAGAACTGCACACAGTATTCCAAATGGGGTCTCACCAATGCCTTGTATAATGGCACTAACACCTCCTTATCCCTACTGGAAATACCTCGCCTAATACATCCCAAGACCGTATTAGCCTTTTTCACGGCCATGTCACAATGGCGGCTCATAGTCATCCTATAATCAACCAGGACTCCGAGGTCCTTCTCCTCCTCCTTTACTTCCAACTGATGTGTCCCCAGCTTATAACTAAAATTCTTGTTATTAATCCCTAAATGCATAACCTTACACTTCTCACTATTAAATGTCATCCTATTGCTATCACTCCAATTTACAAGGTCATCCAGATCTTCCTGTATGATATCCCGATCCTTTTCTGAATTGGCAATACCTCCCAACTTTGTGTCATCCGCAAATTTTATCAGGACACTTCCACTTTTGGTGCCAAGCAATAAAAAGATTAAATAAAATTGGCCCCAAAACTGATCCCTGAGGAACTCCGCTAGTAACCTTCCTCCAACCTGACAGTTCACCTTTCAGTATGACCCGCTGTAGTCTCCCCTTTAACCAGTTGCTTATCCACCTCTCAACTTTCATATTAATCCCTATCTTTTCTAATTTAACCAATAATTCCCCATGTGGTACTGTATCAAATGCCTTACTAAAGTCGAGGTAGATTAGATCGACTGCATTTCCTTTATCTAAAAAATCTGTTACTTTCTCAAAAAAGTAGATCAGGTTGGTTTGGCACGATCTACCTTTTGTAAAACCATGTTGTAATTTGTCCCAATTGCCATTAGCCTCAATGTCTCTAACTACTTTCTCCTTCAAAATTTTTTCCAAGATCTTGCATACTACAGATGTCAAACTAACAGGCCTATAGTTACCCGGGTCAGAGGCAAAACTCGCAATGAGGTTTGTTAGTAGGACCAAGATTCCACCTAGTTTCACTACTGTACATTGAATGTTTATGATGGACTGAAAAATACAATGTTCACTTCCTCCTCTGATCTAGCGAACACATATGTGAACGTTTCAACATGTTCAAATGGGGAAGTTGCTATGCAGAAGAGTTGGCAGGATCAGACCCAACAAGTATTTAACAGCATATGAAGACAATGAAAAGAAAAGAAAAAAAACAAGTGTGAGAACTATACAAAGTATTTTAGTTTACAGGAAGAAAAAAGATTTTATTTATGTTTGTGAAGAGCAGCTTTCAGAAGTCAAAGAAACATTAAAATTTTGTCTCTTGCTACTCATCAAGGGAGGTAAGTTTCAGCAAATCAAGTGACATGCAGACTGTGCACTTTAAACCACTTTCTGATCTGCAAGTCACACACAAACCCCTCTGCATTCAGCACTAACCACAGGCGCCTATTTCCCTAGCAACAGTTTGCAGGCCCACTTTATTTTCACGGAAGAACATTTAACAAGTTGCATAAGCAGCACTGCACCTTGCTGCTTGTAACAGCAGCTGCCTTTCACACTTGTCCAAATGTTATTTATGTAGTACTGAGTGGGCCAATACTTTTGCTGCAACTAAAGAACCTAAGGCAAAAAATTACAAAAAATAAAAGTGATTAATCCATATTAAACAGTAACGTTAAAAGACATACTTTGTTTATCCAAGCTGATTTCTTTTTATCCTTCCATATCATATTTAGCCTATTATTTTACTAGAACAAACCTTTCCTTTGCCCATCAAGACCTGAAACATTGAAAATCAAATAATAGAGCAAAAGAACAAGACGACACAGCAATTATATTTTCACTTTAGAGATATTTTACTAGCTACAGAAATTAACACATTTTACATAATAATTAAAATCCAAAATCTATAGAAATCCCCAGCTGGGCTGAGCCTGAAGTAGGACACTCGGGGGTGGAGGGGGATAGGACAAGGTTCAGGGTGCAGGGTCTAGGTCGGAGTTAGGGTTCAGGAAGGGCTCAGGGCTGGGGCAAGGGGTTGGGATTCAGGAAGGTGTTCAGTGTTGGGCTCTGGCTTGGCACCACTTACCTCAGGTGGCTCCCGGGCTGTGGCACAGTGGAGCCAGTGCAGGCTCACCCCTCCCCGCCCTGGCCCTTTGGCACTCCTGAAAGTGGCCAGTATGTCCAGCAGCTAGGGTTGCCAGATGTCCGATATTCTACCGGACAGTCCGGTATTTGCGCTCTTTGTCCGGTAAAAAAAAATCAGAGAATACCGGACATGTGTAGTGTCCGGTATTCTCTGATTTTTCCAGCTGCGCACCAGACGGAAGCCTGGCGTGGGTGGGGGGAGTGGCTGGAAGGCGGGGCCACGATTGGTGCTAGGAGCCTGTGATTGCACAGAAGCCTGGTGGGGGAATGGCTGGGAGTCCGCCCCCACGAGGCTTCTGCACAATCACAGGCTCCCAGCGCTGATCGGAGCCCCGCCTCCCAGCCTGCGAGTCCCAGCTGGGAGGCAGGGTTGCGATCGCTGCTAATCCCACGGGTTCTTTTTTTTTTTTTTTTGCTCCACCAAAAAATACCAGGTGTCCAGTATTTTTCGGGAGATCATCTGGCAACCCTACCAGCATCAGTTCCTAGGGGGAAGGGACACATGGCTCTGCCTGCTGCCCACCATCTACAGGCTCTACCCCTGCACCTCCTATTGGCTGTGGTGCCCTGTTCCTGGCCAACAGGAGCCACGGAGCTGTTGCCTACAAGCAAGGACAGCATGTGGAAACACGCCCCCAGCCTCCCCTCCCCTAGAAATTGCAAGAATGTGTCAGACACTTCCAGGGTGGCACAGGGCCAGGACAGGGGGAGTCTGCATTTGCCCCACTGAGCTGCCAATCTCCCGATTTTGCTGCAGAAGCCCCCATGGGATCGAGCCCACTTCCAAAAGACTCCATGCCAGAGTTCCACACATGGATGGAAAAAAATTAGAGGAAATAAATTGTTACGCGCACCAATATCGAGGTTACAGGAAGAGATACACCACCAGTAGAAACAAAAAACCTAAATCAATAGAATTTAAGCACAAGAGAAATAAAAATTGTGAAATGCACAGAGCAAACACACACCTAACACAACACACTTTGAGTACGTCTACACTAGCGCCCTAGTTCGAACTAGGGAGGCTAATGAGGGCGACCAAAATTGCAAATGAAGCGTGGGATTTAAATATCCCGTGCTTCACTAGCATGTTCCCGGGCGGTCGCCATTTTGGAAATTGACTAGCCTGGAGTAACTGCCCGCGTCTACACGTGGCAGTGAAATGGGAGTTCAAAGTAAAGCCCTTAACTCGAATTAGCTGTTAAACCTCATTCCAGGAGGAATAACAGCTAATCTGCTAGGGCTTTATCAACTCCCGTTTCACTGCCACATGTAGACGCGGGCAGTTACTCCGGGCTAGTCAATTTCCAAAATGGCGACCTCCCGGGAACATGCTAATGAAGCACGGGATATTTAAATCCCACCCTTCATTTGCAATTTCGGTCACCCTCATTAGCCTCCCTAGTTCGAACTAGGGGGCTAGTGTAGACATACCCTTTGAAAGAAGCAAAAGAAGAAATAACAGCACAGGTATGTGCTGAATCGGGGTGAATGTGAAAGACAAAGTCTGTGTGTGTGTGTGTGAGAGAGAGAGAGAGATTGATTCGCATTGCCCTTTAAGGATGCCAAGCACGTTCAGATATAAAAACAGCTGCCAGTGAACTCCCTCCATCCTGAACTCTGTTTTGTCCCCTCTCTCTGTGCAGATGGTGTACAAAGGTGGGGAGAGGGAGACACCTTGACATCAGTGGCTCCCTCTTCTGCCTCCCTCATCCTGCACAGAAAGCAGGAGGCTCCTGGGAGGCCACTCCAAGACAAGAGGGCAGGAGAATCATGGCAGCAACTGAAGTGCCAATACCTGACAGCCTCCCATGCAACCCAGTCAGAATTACTTCTAAGATCTACCAGTAGATCCCAATCAACTGGTTGGTGACCACGGCCTTACGTCTATACCAGACCAATGCGAACATCTGATTCGTAATACACATTTTCAAACATATTTGATGCTTACCAGACCTAATCAAGACATCAGGTCATTGACTGAACTTTCACTGGCATGGTATTAAATAAATTTTGAAAACAAAAATTCCATTACTTATATCAATGGTGTTGTTAGCAATACATTGGAGAGGAAGAAAAAATGAACAGAAAATGGCAAGAAAGGAAAGAGTAAAGTCAAACAAAACCGGTTATCAGATATATTTGCCCTCCTGACCCACAAGTTTGTTTTTTACTCAAAATATTAATGATATCTTGATGATACTTGCTGTATCTTAATTACATAACTGTTTAAAAATACAAACCAAAGTTATGGGGGATGTTAAATAGGAATTTTTCACAGAAGTTAGCTGAAAGCACAACTATAGAAAGGTAGCAGCCTCTCCGTAATACTGAAGAGAGTGTTCAGCATGGGAGTCTTGTTATCATATTGTGTCAGTGCTATGTAAACAACCCATACATACTTTCTTCATTACTCCATCCAAACACTGAATAGGCTAGTTTAAAAAAACCAGACAAACTTGTAGAACTTAGATAAGTCCTGGAGTAGGTTTGAGAGCATTCTTTGAACTAATTGGAAGATTCCACAGCTAGTAACCATGAAGTGTTTGATTAATCCTATTTCACAGAATCATAGGGTTGGAAGAGACTTCAAGAGATCATCAAGTCCAAACCCCTCCTAAAAGCAGGACCAATCCCAACTAAATCTTCCTAACGAGGGCTTTGTCAAGCTGGGACTTAAAAACCTCTAGGGATGAAGATTCCATCACCTCCTTAGGTAATTAATTCCAGAGCTTCACCGGCCTCTAAATGAAATAGTTTTTCCTAATATCCAAACTAGACCTCCCCCACTGCCGTCACTATCCCTAGGCTGGAACCCAGTTGTGATGGATAGGAGGAGTGCTGGCCAGCACTCAATGACTAAAGGATTAAATGCAGGTAGCTAAAGGTGTTGGCAGGGAGCCAGAAGAACCAGTGGGATACAATGCTGAAATTTAAATTGTAAATATATAACTGCTGCCTGCTCTCTTTGTGTGAGTTCTAAGTTAGGTGCTGGAGGAAGCAAGATGAAGTAATCAAATGGAATTACCATGCCTACAAGAAATATTGAGTATGGGAATGGACTGGGCCTCAAAGTACAGATTGGTACGTATCGTGAGTAGATAGAGAAATGTATGGTAAGTCGCAATTAGGACATTTTTTAAAATTTTGCTGTTTGGTTAAACTTCTCTGTGTGAAATCCATGTGCCCCCCCCCCCCCCGGCCCCATTCACTATACCTAAGCTGTGCCAGAGATACCATTCTTCTCTGTGTTTTAATCTGTTTTTTTCTCAGTTGCTTTGTAACATCTAGCAACCAAGTATGCTTTATCAGGTGTATCTTTTTGTTTTGTTAATAAAATCACCTTTTTTAAGGCAACGATTTGATTTTTGTGTCCTGGATGATTCTTCGTCCTAGATGTGCCTGCCTAGGCTGAGAGGTCAGCTACTAGAGATTGCAGTTTGTTTTTTGTTTTCTTTTTCAAGCTCCCTTGTGGTAAGAGAGCTTGAGATACTCCTCTGGAAGAAGTTCAAGTGCTTCTTCTTGCATTTTAAAAGAAGGAGTTGGACATTTGATGGTGGCAGCCTATCTCCCAGTAAGAGTAAAACTGTGATTCTGGGGAGTTTTTGTAAGCAAAGCCTAGAGAAGCAAGGTATTTTTAAAGTCTCTTGCGGGCCCCCAACTTCTGCACTCGGAGTGCCAGAGTGGGGAACAGCCCTGACACCAGTGTAGATGGTGGGCCTGGGTTCCTCCCAAACCTCCCTATACCATTACAGAGACTACCCCTGAGAAGGGAGGCTGGATCTAAGGAGGGGTTTCACCCCAGATCTGTTGACTGGCCTATGATGAAGATGGCTCAGGAGACTGTGACCTCTTGTCTCCAGTAAAGGGAGAAAGGCCACACTGAGGGTCACAGCAGGCCTCTGAGGAAAGTGTTAGCTCACAAGAAGCGCAGGACCCACACAGCAAAGCTGGAGCTCTGTCACAGCATGTATATAGGTGTAGGAAATTGTAATTGTAACACAGGGCAACTGCAGCATCACCTCACAACAGTGTGGTCAGGCAAACAGGCTTGGAAGGCACTGCCCAGACCAGTTCTTTACACGAACCCAGCTCCAAGAACTGAACATTGTCCAGACAGGTAGAGACAGCAGTGGACCACTAATGGTAAAGGAAAAACATTGAAAGGACTTGAAACTGAAAAGAAAAACCCAGTGAATGAAGCTCCCATCTCCTGTGTAACTAGAACTACCAGTGTGAGAAAGAAAGGGAAAAACATTTACAAACTCAGTTACAAGAGAAGGGATTTGACATGAAAAGGCTATCCAGAAACTGAGGCCAGCACCTAAGCAGAGTGCTTTCCATGAAGCATTGGATCCTCTCCTGGACAGAGTACCCTGGGAAACTGTACAGAGGCAGTAAGTAATTTGTATTAGGAAAGGGAATTTAGCGAATATGAATGCGTGAAGCCAGATTGTACCTTCAGGTTTATTTGCTGTGTAACTTCTCTGTTTGCTTTCCTTACTATTTCATCTTTGAATCTGTTATTATTCAATTAAATACACTTTTTTGTTTATTTTTACCTCAAGCAGGTCCCCATTGTTCAAACTGTGTGTGCCAAAGTGAACTGTTCATTGGGGGCAGGCTTCATACCTTCAGGGGGACAAACCAGAGGGGAAAAGTCTGGGTGTCTGGACTTGACTTAACTCACAGAGCTGGATTTGCTGACAACTTGGGACCAGGCAGGATTGTTGATGTCATCCTTCAAGAAGTAGTAATTAGACAGAAGCCAGGGTGGTATTATATGCTTGTACGCTAGCTACTGGTGACACCAGACTGTGTCATATTCCACTGGTAAATCGATGAAAGCAGTACCAGTCTTGAGTTTTTGTTGGGATTTGGGCTCCGCATTTGTAGTGAGGGCCAGGACCTGGTTGCAACAATTTGTGTGTGGTTGGAAAATAGTTTGCTCCTTGGGTGGCACAGCAAGCACAATTCAGTTCAGTCATACACACTATGACCTTGTAGGTGCTACTCAACAGGGAGTCTGAACTATAACTAGAGGAGTCATCTGCAAGTTTTCCAGACTTTAGGAGCACAAGCCACCTTCCCAGTAACCTACCACACAGGCTTTGGACTACATCGAACCGCATCTCAACCACCACAGAAGATGCTTTTACTTGATGCACAAGTGGAAAAAACAAATAACAACCTTCATGTGACTGCGGTGAGAACATACAAGCCATTGAACACATCATCATGCGGTGCCCAATATATGGATTCAGAGGTGAAATGGAGGATACCAACAATGTCACAAAGTAGGGCTTGAGATGGCTTACGGATTGCATCTATAGAACGTTGCTCTATAAATGCCATACATGCCTGAGAGAGAACAAGAGAAGTCAATGGACCATCACATTCTACAATTTAAGCTATTTTAAAAAGGACCAAATCATAGCATTATGGAGCAAGCCAACTCCCATTTGTTTTAACTCACCAAACCTTCAATATCTTCTTTTCTTCCTTTCTGTTTTTTGCTCCATTTGAACTCCTTGAACTATTTAGTTTCTTGCCTTTACATTCAACCTCACGTATCTGTCCACATATGTATAAATTGGGCAAGTGGAACAGCAGCCGAATTTTGTGAAAACCTTTCCTGACATTTTAAGTGACTGCTTCTTGTATTAGCTAGTTCTAGTGTGCACAAGGAGAAACTATTTTCTAGTTAGTCCTAAACAACATACAGGAGATAGACTATCAATTCTTCAGTTATCTGAACCACAAAGTAATAGAGTCCACAATATAAATAATCAGGTCCAACTTCTTGGTGGGAGGCAAGTACCTAAAAGTAAGAGTAACGACTTAAAAAAGGAAGATTTCTAAAAAATGAGGATAGTATAAAAGGCCCTAAAGTCAAAACAAAAGCAAGTAAAATCCTTAACGATGACATAGAAGCTACTTAAAAATAACCAAAACAAAAAACAGTCAAGTTTCAGAAGGCCTCCGGACCACTGAACAAAAGGAACCGGAAAGACAATGAACGAACTAATACATCTAATTGGCAAGGTTCAAGAGGATATTCAAACCAAACAGGGATCTTATGAGGAAGGGATGGGGCCAAGGCAACCAGCCCTCAGCACCGCTACCCCCAGCTCTCAGAGGTGCACAGTGTGCGCGGAGCAGTCCTCTGGAGGCAATTTAAAGGGCCAGGGGCGGCAGCCGGGAGCCCCGGCCCCTTTGACTCACCAGGCCCCAGGACAATTGTCCCCACCGGCACCCTTCCCTGTCAGCAGGTTTGTTCCTAAAGGTACGTCTAGACTACATGCCTCTGTCGACGAAGGCATGTAGATTAGACAGATCGGCATAGGGAAATGAAGCCGCGATTTAAATAATCGCGGCTTCATTTAATTAAATAGCTGCCCGCTCTGCCGATCAGCTGTTTGTCGGCAGATCAGGGCAGTCTGGGCGCCGCGATCGACAAGGAAGCCTTTGTCGATCGGCGCAGGTAAACCTGATTTCACGAGGCATACCTGCGCCGGTCGACAAAGGCTTCCTTGTCGACCATGGCGCGTCCAGACTGTCCCGATCTGCCGACAAACAGCTGATCGGCAGAGCGGGGGCAGCCATTTAAATTTAAATGAAGCCGCGATTATTTAAATCGCGGCTTCATCTCCCTATGCCGATCTGTCTAATCTACATGCCTCCGTCGACGGAGGCATGTAGTCTAGACGTACCCTAAGACACTTTGGAGCGGTATAGAAGTTCAAGTAATTATCTTTTTATGCACAGATCATTTAGATTGTTCTTAACACTACAGTAAACATTTTTGGCATCTCAATTAATTCCACTGGAGTACATTTTGATTTCTTTTACTTTGAATCATGCAAATTATCATTTCAGGAAAATTCATGAAACACAATTCTGGCCTTTAAAATGCCATGTGAAACAACAATTTGAACATTCTGCACAAAGGCTGTTGACTGATACTCTGTTATCCCTACTGTGCATCCAGCTCTCCTGTTGACATCAAGAGTGGGGGAATTTACCTACAGAACAAGCAGCATGTCAGAGCCTTCATTTGAGGTTTATTACACAGTGCTTTGGAAAACAAAGTTTGGTTTTGCAACAGCAAAGCAAATCAGTACAATTTAATAGAATGTGTGGGTAGGTTGGAGTAAGGAATACAATTTGGACTTTCCTTCAACCTTATGACAAGGGAGCCACAACTCCTCTAGATACAATTCTGGCCCCCACATGAATCATCATCAATAATTCATCCCTTTATAAAGGGCAATCATATTGTTCAAATATACACTAAAAGCAGCCTTCTTGTGGAGAGAGAGAGTTTCCATTTTTATAGACACTCAATTAAGGAAATATTCAAAGTATGGTGAATGGATATTGATTCAATGATAAAGTGAGAAATGAAGCTTGTGATTTGAATGTATTAATTTAACAGAAACCCTTTGAAGAGAAGGGTTTACCTCCCCCTCAGTTTATTTGCTCCAGGAGAATCCGCCTACCAGTTCCTCAGCCCTGGTTTGCCCTGTGAGACAGATACTGTTCCAAAAGCTGCTAAACAAGAACCAGCAACAAGGACCAGCCTCCCACACTCCTGAGAAAACTCCAGTATTATGGATTTGCCAAGCATGCAACCAGGGTAGTTCTGCAATTCCCTATTTTAACTCAGCACAAAAATAATTAATGGCCTCTACAGTATACTGACACAGGGACATGTGCAAAAATGATGATTTAAAATGAAGCTGGGCTCAATGGCTGAGAGAGAGGTGATAGCCGTGCCAAAGAAAGGAAAAGTAATTTAAATGGTGATGGAAAAGGGAGGGGAAAAGTAACAGCAGACACAAATGAAAAATCCCAGCATACAGCCTTGAAAACAAGCTACAGAGTCTGATGAATATATGCAACACAGAAAGGGGGAGTGAACAGCGGGAGCTCTTGAATGGAGAATAGTTTGTCCTCAGTTTGTGATAGCTGGGGAAGTGAATGAGGATAATCCAATCTGGGAGGCAGAATCAGAATTATGTCATCATTCTACACTGAGCAGCCTCTCTTCCCTCTGAATTGGTACTGAATTAGCTCCCAGGCACAGTGCTATTGTAGGATGGGACTTCCACACAGAACATAAAGCTGGGATTTAACCTGACCACTTGTGACCACTCTGGTCACCTGAAGAAGTGGGCTGTGCCCACAAAAGCTCATGTTAGTCTATAAAGTGCTACCAGACCTTTTGTTGTTTTTTAAGTTTAAAAAAACATGTTACTTTTCACAAAGAATAAGGACATGAGGCCAGTGTGTTGGACAAATTCCACCTCCCACAAATTATTATATTTTGATTTCTATGACACCTTCTGTCCCCATCCAGATATCCCAAAGATCAGTGAATAAAGACTTATAAGACTACTTTGGTACAAGGAGAATTACTGTCCCCAGTTTTTAGACAAGGAAACATGGGTACAAAGAGGCTAATATGCCTTAAGTCACAGCAGGAACAGAACTTAAATCTCCTGACTGCCAGGTTTATGTTTTCATCTCTACATAATGCGTGCTCTCTTCTGCCTAACTAAAATTACACTTTCAATTCAAGTAGAGAATGTGCCTCACTTCCAGCCCTGAACTGCAGTATGATGGTATGTGTTGTTAAACTGCCCATGAGTTGCATTCCAGAGAGCTGAGGACAGACTTCGCCAGTTCCTGGGCAATGGGGAGAGGGGTGGGACTCAGCTCTGGGCACCCTGGAAGGGGCGGGGCCCCAGGTGGAAGGGATGAGGTGAAAGGCAGCCAGCACTGTGCCTCCTCCAGCCAGCCCTCAGCACTACACGGATGGCACCGCGCAGGGCTCTGGAAGTGATTGAAATAGCCCAGGGTTTGAGCCACCACTGCTGCAGCAGCCCAGAGCCTTGGGCTCTTTTAAAAATCGCTGGGCCCCGGGGCAACTGCCACTATTCCCTCTTCCCTCCCTCCCTCCCCTCATGAACAGCCCTGATTCAGAAGTATATGAATTTCAGTGGGGAGTAGAGGGGGAGGGGGAGAGAGCAGAGCTCCCTGATAATCTTGCAAAATATCTTTGAGATTCTCTGAGTTAAACAGTACCATTCCAAAGGGTCTATGGGGTCCTCAGGACAAAGCTTTTCGCAGCCTCAGAGTGTGGCCACCAACTCTTGCTGATGGCCGCTCTGACAAATTTTTTCCTAAAATACTTTCATTTACTTTAGAAGAACAAATACATGTGCACATAGACACGTCCAAATCATTGTAATTTATTTATTGCTAGCTAGTAAGTCTGTTATGAAAAGTGATATTATCAAAACATACAAATATTACTTTTCACAGCAGACTCACTCACCTCTGGCAAGCCTGGAGACAAATAGAGCATTGGATGCAGGGGTGAGAGAGACAGAGGGGCCAGAAGGAAGCAGCAGGGGTCTGGAGTCCAAAGCCCAGTGGCCAGAGCCCAAAGCCTGACAACTGGGGGTTGAGGCCCAGGGACAGATCCTGAAGCCGCGCAGTAAGAGCCTGGGGCCTGCCATTGCGCAGGCAGAGCCCAGGGCTAGTGCCCAAACCCCTGCTATCCCCGGGCTGGAGCCCAAAGCCTAAGCCCAATATCCCTGGGAACACAGGGAAGTCACCAACGGCCTACTCCTTCCACATTGTGTCTCCTACAACCAACACCAAGGTGGTGCATCCAAAAGAAACAGGAAAAGGCAGGCCTGCTACTTTGCTCCCCTTCCCATCACAGCCCAGGAAGCTGAGCCACAAGAAAAGCCCCTGGTGGCCACATTTGTGAAATGCTGGTCTATATTATGCTCTCATATACGTTAATGGAAGTTTTGCCCACAAAGTGGAACTCATCAATGGTTTAAACATGATTTCAAAACTTATAGCATTTATATAGCATCCCTAAGTAAGCATCAAGTTACAAGAATTTTACATTTACTTCACAGTGTAGTAAGATATGTCATTTATAGTTCCATCAGATTGAAATGTAATTTGTTTTGAAGTCTCCCTCCCCCCACCACATGAATGCAAAAGTTTTCAGAGGGAAATGTAATATTCAAGTTGATGGCATCCCTTGATTGTTCTCCTGGTCTTAAATTAGACTAATCACAACCTCTGACAAACTGTATAAGGAAATTCAGTAATACCTAAATGAAAATTGATGACTCGAAGGCAAACATTTACAATTCAAGCAGAAACCATGGTATTCAGTATGACAAATCCCATACTCATAGGTGTATCAGACCATCCTGCTTCTGCCAGAAGCCCATGCCCAGTGCTCTAGAGGAAGGACAAAAGTAATCCTTATGCAATCCTCAATTACCTAACTCTTCTGCCTAATTGAACATCAAACAGGTAAAAACTACATACCTAATTATTCATACTAAAGAATGCTATAAACTCGTAAATCAATGTCTCAGCATTGTATTTCTTGAACACTATTTTAAAAACATCCTACAACAGCAGAGCATAAAGCAGATCAGAAAATAGGTGGATCCCATGAACAACTAAGGAAGTTTTCATTTCCATAGTTTCTTATTTTGTCATCAATTTCTGACTGGCTCTTCAAGTGACTGAAAGTGGTTACCATTTGTTACACACACACAGACACACAAATGTATACACACATGCTACTATTACTTCATGAAGGTTTGTTTAGGTGTACATTAAAGAATATAAGACTGGCCCTACTAGGTCAAACCAAAGGTCCATCTGGCCCAGAATTCTGTCTTCTGACAGCGGCCAATACCACATGCCCAGAGGAAATGAAAAGAACAGGTAATCATCAAGTGATCCATGCCTTGTGTCATCCATTCCTAGTTTCTGACAAACAGAGGCTAGGGACAACATTCCTGCGCACCCTGGGTAATAGCCATTGATGGACCTATCCTCCATTAATGTATCTAACTCTTTTTTTAACCTTGTTACAGTCTTGGATTTCACATGATTCTCCGGCAAGGAATTCCAGAGGCTGATTGTGTATTGTGTGAAGAAGTACTGCCTTTTTGTTTGTTTGTTTTAAACCTGCTATCTATTAATTTCATTCGGTGACCCCTAATTCTTGTGTGCAGGCATAGGAAATATTTTATGGAAATTAAATCCAACTGGACTTTCAAAACTTGTTTTACTATATATAAAAATTACAAAGCACTCAATGCTTTTAAAGCTATGTGTTAATTTTAAAGCAAACCACAAAAATATCCGAATGTGCTCAATAACAAGCAAAGATTAATATTTTCTTTCACACAGATAGAGACGGAAGTCAAAAATGAGATTCACGAGATCTGAAAAATTACACTAATAAAAGCAATGATATTATAGAAACCAGTAAAACTCCTTGTATCACTTAAGTACAGGATATTAAGTGCAAAGAAGGCTATCTGAAGTAAAAGCTTTATTTTTATACATCCAGAAATGGTATCAAATATATAAACTAAAATCAAACTGGATTCTCCACTCCAAAAACAGATTTATGTAACCCCTACTTACTAGACAGCATGATAGCAAAAGCTGTGTTGCAACCTCCCATCTCCAAGCAGAAAAGATTATGATGTATTTCCACACGGATATCTGCATGTATTTTGGACAACTAGATACTGATGACACACTACAGTTTTTATGGTTAAAAAATAACCTTGTATAATGATGGATACAAATCAACATCTGTAATGATCCAGACTGAATACAGAATTACTAAAGATTGACAGATATAAACTTTACAGTAGCAAATGTTATAGTTGAGGGAACAAATCAACTTTCATATTAATTTTTGTTTCCTCATAAAAAATGTTTAATTAAAAAAAAGACCTTTCCTTTTGTGTTGGTATTTCCATGCAGGATCACAGCCCAAAGGGAAATATATTTGAAAATATGACAAGTCTGTTCTCTGAATGAGGTGAGCAGAAAATAATAATACAAATAATACTTTAGTTAATAAGAAATAATGTAATATATACACAGATATTTTAACGGCATTTTTGTTCACAGCTATAAACACCTCTAGATAACTTTACTACTCCAGCCTCTGCATGTGGTTCGTGACTATGAGGAACATTTAGGCTCTGATCCTGCAAGCAACTGCTATTGCTGAACTCCTCCAGTGTCCCACTAACTTCAACAGAGCTCCTCATGGGGGCAACATCCGACCTCACACTATCCAATACAAGTTCCAAGCCTTAGGTTCTGATTAAAGATGTTAAGAGGCAGGTAATTGGGTAACCATGTAGTCGATACAATTTGTATTGACTACATGATCAGTCAATAAGGGAAGGCTCTCAGAAGGAGCTACCCCTGCTGTGACTCTGCAGTTTAAACGTAGTAAGAGCCAGGTGCATAGGAAGCCTAGCTCCTACTACATTTAAACTGCACAGGCAGCCTAGCTCCTACTACATTTAAACTGCAGAGCCACAGCAGAAGTAGCTCCTGGACCTGGCACTAGCCAGGACTGAGCCTGGCTTGCTCAGTCCCTGCTCACACTGGGTCCAGCAGCCTCTGTTCGCGGGGGATCCCAGCTCCCTGCTGGGACCTTCCATGGACAGGCACTGCTGCGGAGCAGCCTCTGTTCACGCCACCCTAGTTCTGATCCTCCTAGCTTTATGCAGATTGACTAGCACCTTGCTCCAGAACTAGTCCCACTGAAAACAATGAAAGTAATTCCCATTTTACCTTTTCATTATCACTCTGTGGGCTTGTGAATTTTGGAGTAGGCCTGATCTTCCATAGTACAATCTGAGAGGAATTGCTGCACTTATCTTTGATACAAGACACCGACACTAGGAAGGATTCGATAGAAATTACATTAAAGAAAACAGAGTGCATGGAAATCTTTTCCAGCTTTATAACCTAACTGTTTCAGGTTTGTAAATCCAGAATTAAAAAAGCAGCACTACTCTGGGAGGAACTACTGCAAAATGCACATGACATTCACTGATACAAACGGATGTTTTTTTTCTGCACCACAACCCATGAAAAGCCACAACCCCAGTTCCTGTTCAGAGCTCAGATACACTCATGAACAACTCCCACTTGTGAGCTGTATGTTACAAGTACAAAAGAGTAACTGTATCAATACAAATACATATCAGATGCTACAGAAAATAGAGAATATGGCCCCCACCAGATATTACTATTTCACGCACCATTTTTGTTGTATATATTTGCATAGATATTTTCATATGCTAAAAGATGTACCGGTATTGTGTCACACCCAAATGTATTGCAAATCAGTTGTCTTCTCTATGAAGAAAGGAATGAGTCTACACAAATATATTAACATTGTTCACAAAGTCAGTGCTGGAAACTCTAATGACTTTATAGTAAGTCTTGCAATATGTGGTAATTGTCTTACAGCACACCAACTACCAGTTCCTGTATGGTTATGGGAAAGTGACATTTTTACTTTTAAAAAGGTAAGCTGCTAGTTCTTGTAGTGATACAGAAAACCTTGAACCAGGGTCAAGTATTCTTTAAAGGCTTTTAAAAAAATCAGAAGGCAAATCAGTACCAACATTTTTTTTAAAATCCATGAGATTTTTTAGACAATTTCATGATTTGGGGTCCTGACTATTTTTTTTTAATACAGTAATTTAACTCTCTTTCCTTCCAGGTCACTGCTTCGTAAAAATAAAGTAAGCCTATGTTCAAAACAGTGTTTAGAGCTAATCTGATAAACCAGTTTGGCTACAACCATGTCTGAACTCTGTTTGAATATGGTTTATAAACACTGATATCAAAAGAAGTCAGGGCCATCATAAATCAATCCACAAATGTGGTTTAATCTAACAAGAAACTTTGAAACACTAGCACTTACGATTTCCCCAACCATCTTCAGGACAGTAGAACCTCAGAGTTACTATCCCCAGAAATACAAACTGACCAGTCAACATCTCATTTGGAAACGGAAGTACTAAATCAAGCAGCAGCAGAGACAAAATAAATATTTTAAAAGCAAATATAGCATAATACTGTGTTACATGTAAACTACTAAAAAAGGGGAAATTATTATTATTCAGAAGAAAAATACAAAGTTTTGAAACTTTAAGTCAATGTTCAGTTGCAAAGGTTTTGTTCAGAGTTACAATTAGGAACAACCTCCATTCACGAGGTGCTTGTAATTCTGAGATTCTAAAGCACATTCTCTGGAAATTCCAGTGTAAACCAATTTACATATCAACATAGAGACTCTCTCACTAGTCATCATAGTCATACCAGAATAATCCAGCTAATCCCCTTAACCACCCATACTGCCACAGGGTGTTCTGAAATGCTAAGCAAGTTCTGAATACATAAATTATGTAACAGTGTGTAAACTCTCCGGGGAACCCATCTTTTGTCTGTCCAGCACTATGCACATTCGTGGGACTATAAATAAATGTAGTCTATTGCATCTCATTTTGATTTTTATTAAATAACTGAATTGCTTTCTATTTCTCTTAGAAGTTAAAGTGGTGTTTGCACCAAGTACATTTAAAAAAAAAAATTAAATCACAGAGTAATTCCTAAATGTAATTACTTTCCAAAATGTAGAAAACTCAGATGCTTGCAGGCAAAGAACACTGAAGAAATGAACATTACATACAAGCACAATGAACTTCATTAACCTGCTTCATAATGTGAACCAACACATTTGTCACTGTAGTGGGATAAAGAGAGAGGGTTTTTTGGTTTGTATTATTCTTGGGGGGGGGGGGGAGGAATTGCAGCTGTTACTCTGCAAATGCTAAGCAGAGTGCAATCTAAAAATAAAAAGTAAAAATGACTAAATCTGAAACCGGATGCTCATCAGGAACTTGTAAAAAATGTGCAGATCATTTTAAAAAGGCTACACTGAAATATTTTTTTACATTTAATTTTCTGCTGTACAGACAGAGTGGAGGTGTTAGATACACAAATTCTTTTACCCATGAAAAGAACTGGAATTTTGCTGACAATTCTGTAGCTGATACTTGAGCCAGAATAAAATCCAGTTCATCTTCCCTTGTTCAGAGTGGTATTTCTGCAGTGCCAGCAGACGTAACACTTACTTGAATCACTACTAAAACATGCAGGTGTGGCTCTAAATACAATACACCACTTCTCATAGAAAAACTCAATTATTTTTCCAGGCTATTTTAAAGGGAACCAGTTCTGCCTTTTCATGCAAATGAACAGCTCCTATTGACTTCAGTGAGGCCCCACCTACACAAGCGAGTTTACAGCAGCAACATTGTACTGATACAGCTGCGCCACTTAAGAGCACTTGCATAGCCACTTTATGCTGAAAAGAGAGAGCTGTCCTGTCGACATAATAAAACCAGCATCATGAGTGGCGGTATCTTTGTCACCAGGAGAGTCGCCTGCCAACATAGCACTGTCCACACATGCACATCTATCTTGGACCCCAAGCGGCCAAACTTAAACAAGTTCATGAACTTCTGAAGTTACTTTTAAATCTTGCTGATTTCAGGGAAAACAATTTCTTCAAATCTAGGTTCCACTTTCCGAGAGGAAGAGACACTGTGCTAAGGCGTAGCCTCAATTCAGCCATCAGTGATGGGAGCTGTACCAGTGTTGATTCCAAAATGGAGACAGAAACAAGATGGGGTTTGCCTCCAGTTGAGCTCAGAGGGTCTTACTGCTGGTTCAAACAGGCCTCTTTGGACCAGCATACCCACAGAGGGGTTTTAGAGAAGGGGAAATATGTGACACAGTTTCTGTTCTTCCACATACTGAACACACATCCCATGTATGCTTAACATAGTCCCCCTTTATAGGCAGCATCAGAAGGGAGCAGGGGAAGAAAATTAGGCCCAACATTTTAATTTATTGTAAAACTGACTGTTTGAAATCATTTTCTCATTAACTCATTTCCTCCCATTGAGAGTCAGGCTGTCAGAGATGCTTGTTTTATGTCAAAAAAATGCACTCTTAATGCACATTAACCTCTTGCCCAGCTGTCTAACTAAAACGAATCATGCCAGTAACCTGTAACACCTTATTTCACAGAAGTAGTCTCTATCTGATGCCAACCCCTTAACAGATTGCTCTGTCAGGAACCACACGGGTCATGTTTCATGGCTACCTATGAAAAGATTCCATTCTTCAAGTACCAATAATATAACAAGATGCTAAACATTTACTTAGATTAAAATAAACAGTAGCTGAATCAAGCCATCTGATTTTCCTTTTTAAAAGCTGTTTTAAAGAAGGACTTTCACCCTGGAACAAAACTTTAAAATCTATCAAAATTAAACAATTATATGCACCTGTCAGATGTTTGTCAACATTTATCTTTGCATATTTGCTAAATAATAAAGCTGATGGTATGAACAAACCTTTATTGCCAAGATATCATTGCTCCTATCTGACCATGCAGCAAAATTTCAGTCATTTTCATGGCAACAGATTAAAGCCATCATAAAATAAGGCTAAAGTGCAAAACCAAGCAGGCATTATTAAGCTATACACAGGCTTGTAAAGCCAAATCCTAGATCCCAACTCCCCCTCAACCTGAGGAAAATCAGGCTGGACATGCATTTTGCTGTTACGATACATTTCTTATTAAACCCTATCTTTGTGGAAGAGACATGACACAACACAACCCGCCAACTACTCTCTCAATATAAGTTTTTCTCTTCTCTCTGCCTCCAAACGCAGTTTGCTTCTGCGTGAAAGTCCTCCTTTACGGCCTGATCCTGTGAGCTGTTATGTTTATTCTGTACACAGTGCTGAGTGCCCTCCAGTCTAAATGACTGCACAAGGAGTTAACTATGTTTTGCACCTTGCACAAAGAAATCCACAACTTGAAGAATCAAGGCCATAAGACCTGATCAGGGCCAACTGAAGTCAATGGCAAGGTTCTCAATGACTTCAGTGGGCTTTAAATTCAGCACTCCGACTTCTGCTTGCCTATATCCACTATCCAATCTTTTGTGGATTACTCTGCTATCTTATTGGCATTATTTTTTCCCCTCATCATATAGGTTATATGGATGGAAACTGTATGTCTGAGTTAAAGTGAGTCATCCATTAGGTGGGGTCTGATCATTCACCTGAGGTTGCTGAAAACAAGCTTCCAGCCTCACTAAAATAAATGCCATGTAAAAACAAAACTAGTAATACTTTGGACATGACACACTCCCAGAATCCAGGAAATACAGTGCAAAACCCGTGGGGAGAGAGAGGGGCTAAACACCATTACATCAAACATTTGAACTTGAAAAAATTAACACTATCAATATAGTCACTAAAATCACTATCAATATAGTCAGCAGTCACATGTAGTCTCCTTCCAAGTTTATCTGCCTATCTTAGACACTTATGATAAGGCTGCTCCTGACACAAGACATGTACTCTAAGACCTCTCCACTTAAAGTAATTTTCACAAAACGCTCTTAATACTTCTATTAGATGGAAAGCTCTTGGCGCTGAACACCAGCCTTTTACAAAATTAAAATAATACATTCCTGCTTATATTAAGTATCTCAGAGAAATGCAGAGTGTTTTATGGTGCATTGGAGGATTTCTTCACTCTCAGTAAATTCTAGACTGTCCCATGGTGACTCACACACCTGTAAAAGGTTGTTGATACATGTCTCTCTCATTAGCACTTTCTGATATTTCAATGATGCCACAGCGTATTGCCTAGAGGCATCTGGCAGGGTTCCTGACAACACAATGTAGCTGAGGAAATGACAGAGCCTTGTTTAGTCAACCTCCTTTCAGTTTATTTACACTTCCGAGGGGTGGAAAAAAGTCTGAAGTGTTGGTGTGCATGAAAATATTCTTTTTCTTATGTGGCTGTTGATTCAGTCTGCTATGCTGTTTGACCTTTTGTGCTCTTTCATACACTTATGCCCTGTTTCTGACCCCAACACACACTTTTTTGACCTGTCATTTGTTCCGGGTCCCAGGAGACTTTTTCTGGAAAGTCTGAAGAAACGTAGGCAAGCCATTTTAGGGGATATTTGTTCAGTAAATTTATAGGAAATATACTGTATATTTGAGTTTGTCTGTCTGTTCACAAACTCCTCCTAAACGGTTAGAGCTAGGACCACCAAATTCGATATACAGCTTGCTCTTACTATAACTTAAAGCTGGGTGAGGGTTTGGTGATGCCAGGAAGATGAGATGTGCCTGGAATGGGATTGCGTCTCATCAAACCATATAGAAATGAAACAATCGCCAGGCAGATGAAAGGGGCTGGCTAGGGGCACCTCCTTTATCCCCCATCTGGGACTGCCTCCATCCCAAGCCTTCCACCTCCCGAGGCATCCTTTAGGGTGGCCAAAGGGCGGGACTGAAGTCTTTCCCCGTCCTCGCAGTTCATTACTGGCTGTTCTGTTTAGTCAAGGAGCGAGGGGAAAGTGCAACTTTGCTGCATTCCTCATTCTGGTTGGGGAGTGCAGGGGGCAGACGAACTGTGCCCTTGGCTCTCGCTCTCTGACAGGGTCAGGAAGGGGAAGAGCAAGCATCCCTGGCACAAATGTCGGGGGGGGGGGACTCCAGTCCCCACGCTCCTGACATGTACACCCCTACACACACATACAGCCCCCTGTTTTGAGCTCCTCCTCACCCCCCCAACCCTGCCTCCTATATCCCCCACGCCCCGAGTCCTTTGCCCAGAGCCCCTAATAATGCCAGGTAAATGTGCTAGTAGTAAGTATTTGAAGCCACATCCCAGAAGTATCATATAGACCAAGGGACCAGGCTTGCATTAGCCTTCTGCACAATAGCAGGAAAACATCCTGCCCTCCCCTGCCACTTTGGCTGAAGGGCAGCAGTGGAAGTATTTTAAAGACTCTTCATCAGCCCTAAGGATGCAACACCGCCCTGCAGTTGGTGTGCTCCCACTCCACAGGAGCGAACATCCAGTGGATTCATGACAACGAAGACCCATTACAACAGCTCTCTCCCCATACCACCACCAGATGCCCTTAACTTCCAGGCACAGTGAGCCTGCACCACTGGTATGAAACCCTGTCAGAGCATACCCCCTGCTTCTGCATTAGAACCACGGAAGGGTAACAAGATTTAGAGCCTTAACATGTTCAGTACATCTAGATTCTATGCTGTCCTATCCAAATAATGGCAAAACCATAATCTGATTCTCTAGCAGAAAGTGTTGTTTTATCTTGCAAATTAAAAAACTCTGACTTGTACAATTCACATGCTCAATAGCTGTTATCTACATAGCTCTTGTAACAAAGTGACACAAGGCCCCATGTCATTTTTTTAGCAAAAAGTAATACATAATATATATCTGAGTGAGAATGAATACATAGGAAGGTCAACTTCAGATGCAGCTTCACCCTCTCATTATCAGCCAGGTACAGAAAGCTGCTTCAGTATGACCTGCAAATATGCCCTATAAAACTCTAGTATATGGAGTCTTCAATGAAATATTGATTCTTCACTGCCAGAAGTGTGTACGGTCAGATATACAGGAACAACTAGTTCCCAACAGTTATTGAGCTGTTTAATTATAATTTTGGTGGCCTTTGTTAGTTATATTTTTACCAAGAAGACTTTATCATTTATTCATGTAAGAAAAGTGAGTTAAGAGCAACACATTATGTTTGATCCTTATTTCTAGTTATAGCATAATAATTACATTTATCCTGACCTGCCTTGCAGTTACTTGTACATGCATATAGCAGTAATGAAACACAGCCATCACTTGACTTGGGACACAGCAGTCAGAGCACAGTAGCCCAGGGAGGGAAGAGTTTTTGCCACTGACCCTGAAGGAAACAGTACCTTGGATTTGAGTGTCTAAAAATCACAGAGACCCATACACAGTAAACTACTGAGATTCCAATATAACACAGTGATACTACAGTGCAATTGCCATGGCTAACTATTATGGAAGAGAATGTTTCTTTGGTTTATATTAAAACAATTGAAAACAAAGGAGGTTTCTGTTTGGAGGATATCCTGCAACATAAACACATGTATCTTAACTCCATTACCAAGCTATGAGACAGAGCAATCCTGTGGACCTGGCAAGAAATGAGGTTTGGGAGAATTTCTAATCCTGACTCTGCCATTCGTCAATGCAAGACTGTAGGCAAGTTACTTAACTTTTCGTGCCTAAAATGGAGATACTTACCTTGGTGAGCTATGTGTGAAAAGTATTAGAAGCATTATTCAATAAAACAACTATATCTATCGCACATCTTTGTGTTCATCAGGCACATCCAGAGGAGCCAACAGCCATGCTGGCCCCTCGGCAAGAGGGGCAGGGCCTTAGGTGGAAGAGACAGAGTCAGGGGCAGCCAGCCCTCAGCACTACCAGGAGCATACCACCCCTGTCCCCCACTACCCCTTAGAGCCACTCGGAGTGTGCCACGCACCACTTCAATGGTGATTTAAAAGGCCCAGACCTCTAGTTTTGTATACGTTATCTGCATAGTCTGCAATTTTGAGTCAATTTTTTTAAAGATGTAAACAAACAAATATTAATCATAACAGTAATGCCTGCTTGCCAGATATCCGTAGCCATTATAAACTTGTAATTTTCTATCATTCTACTGGAATATATATGGTAACACTGCTATTATTTTCCACTTATATTCTGTACTAGCCAATTAGCCCGTCATAAGATGGGATTTTCAGGTCTCTCCTCCACGTCGGTCTTCTCTCCTGAGCCTCCGGTCTCTTGCTCCATCCGTCTCTCTCTCTCCTCCTCCTACTGCCTCCCCCCTCTCTCTCAGCTCTCCTCCGCTTCCTTCCTCTCTCTCTCTCTGTCTCTCTCTTTCTTTTCTCCTCCCCCTCCTCTCCCTCACTCGGGGGACCGCGGACCCAAACGGCCGTTTGGGCTCCGCATTCCCCGTGTTGCATGGAGAGTGCGGAGCCCAAATGGTCACTTGCGCCACTTGCTCCCACGCGGCGGCCTGGCTGAGCAGCACAGAAGTCAGCCGAGCGCCACGGCAGGATGCGAAGGGGGGGCAGGGTGGTGACGTTCACGGCCAGGGGACGGGGCCTGGAGCCGCTGTCATGCCGCACGTCACCGCCTCATCCCCCTTCCCCTTCCGCCGTGTCGCTCGGCTGACTTCTGCGCCGCTCAGCCGGGCCGCCGCCACGGGGGAGCAAACTGCCGTTTGGGCCCTGCGCTCCCCATGAAGCATGGGCCGCCCAGAGGGAACAGCCAGCATTTCAGCAACAGCGCCACCCAGAGGGAACAGCCAGCATTTCAGCATTACAGACTCTCAGACATTGGGCTACTATATATATGATGTTCCAAAAACATAAGAAATCTCCCCTTCCCCAAACATTTCAGGAAGTACCTATTGTGGAACTTTTCAGTGACAGAAAAGTGCAAATTCCCATGGGAATTTAACAATGAACTTCCAAAGTGATGAAGAAATTAACTACAATGAGCCATTAAGTGGGAGAGAGAGGGTAGCTCTGTTCTTTTAGCTAAGGCAACAGCAGACTGAAAATTAACTAAGAATTGCCGCATGTACCAAACCAGATCACAAAGACCTCACGGTATTTTATCAAATCAGAAGAGAGTCTATTTTTCGTAGCTCATTTACAGATCAAGGCCCTGATCCTGCAATATACTACCCTGTGATTTAAGTGGGGGTCTGCATTGCCATAGGTTTCTGTCTATCATTCACTGCAGGATCTAGCCTACAGATTCCTATTTTCATTTTTCCTCAGGTACATTAAACCGCTTTCATTTTAAGTTTCAATAAAGGAAATTTATTCCTCAAATTCAACAGAATAACTGATAACACAGTCAACCCTAATAAAATTTCAATCAAAAAGCTACTCAGCTCAATTTTAAAGTTCAACAGCTCAGTCTTTTGTTACATAAGACAAAATATATGAAATATTTTGAAATATCAGTTTAGAGTGCACTGCACACTTGAGTTTAAGTTGTGCCACTTTTTTTAAAAAGTATTTATTACTTAGGATAAAGGAAAAACTATGTAGCACTTTAAAGACTAACAAGATGATTTAATAGGTGATGAGCTTTCGTGGGCCAGACCCACTTCCTCAGATCATATTCTGGAAGAGAATTGGCATGACCATATATACCAAAGGAATACAATGAAAAAAGGATAATATTTAGGATAATATTCATACATTGTGAAACTCACCATAAACTTTAGCTGGATTGTGATTGATTTTTTTAAACAATTTAACTTTGAAGTTAAGTTCCACCTGAACATAGTGCTTTAGCTAAGTCATAACTCTAGAACACTGCATAAAGGACTCTGACATTTCATAGATGAGCGCTTGTAATGTCTTTACGTCAATTTCCCACATATTTCCAAGTCATTGTACAGCTAACAGTTGTTCACCTGGCTACTTAAAGCTCCATTCTTACACATTGACAGTTAGAAAGAATATAAGCAATATATCTGAAGATGGAGTTCAAAATACAGATAATATTCCTAATAAAAGTCCCCAATCACACAGAGATTTATAGGCATGCTTAGTTTGGACACATCAAGTCAAGGAGATTATTCACTGAGTGCAAAATGAAGCAGATTATAAATCTTTGCAGGCTTGGATCTAAAATCTAAAACAATATCTAAACTTAAAACAGATTTTATTGCTTTCCTAAGCAAAAAGACTCCTACAATATGGTTACTAAGCCATAAGATTAATAAATTCAAGTATGATAAATATCTAATAACTTCAGTATCACTTGTATGCACAGGAAAAGCAACAATGGGGCATTTTTAAAAGTGTGTTGCTGCGCATGTTCCCTTAAGAACCCTGTTGAGTAGTTCTGAAATACTCAAAACATTTCCTCTTTTTTTCCCCCATTTCAAACAGCAAAACGTATGCATCAATGAACACTAGATTTTGGGGTTTCATGGTACTCTTACAAATACTCTGTTTTTGAAATGTATTAAACTAAGGATGAAAGTGCACTTCCTGATTTGAATATATTATGATCTGATTTGACTAACAGGTAAAAATACAAGCTTATCAGCTGTAATATCCTGTCAACCTAGCAAATAATCATTTTGAATCTTTGTAGATTTTACCTTTTAAAAAACAGATCCCTTTATTTCTTTTATTAATATTTACTGTCAAACACTTATAATCCCTGAAATACTCAGTTCTTGAAATGAAATATACTATAGCTGTGAAGTTTAAATAGGCTTTCCTGAAGAACTTTAGCAATGAATGGGCATCTTCTCAGGGAAGGAGAGGGAATGATAAAATTGGGTTAGCTCAGTGAGACTCCAGTCCTCATGTGACGTCAAATGGGACTACTCTAAGGGCCAGCTTCTAATATCTTAACCTATGTTGAAAAGTACTACAGTAAAGTCATTGATAAAATTCATGAAGTAAGGTGCAACTCAGTGAAAGTATAGGTATCAAACTCCTGTTACAAATAAAAGAAGCAGTATTAGTCACTATGCATGTAAGTAGAAGTATGCTGAATCAGACCAATTAACTAGGATTCTTCTTTTCAGAAGAAGCCTCAATGACTTGCACTTAACAACTACAATCTCCTTTGAAAATCCTAACCAGAGCATATCCATTCATGTTCTCTCCCTTGGTTCCATATTCCCATGTGGATGGTAAAAATAACCCTACTTTGGAAATCTTACCTCCATGTCAACCCAGAAGGAAGCATCAAGGTTTTATCAGGTGTTACATCTCCACAATAACCAAACCATTTTCAATACTAGTTAAGGCAGGCCAGAAAATACCCATAGTTGATATGCAATGCTTCTCATATACAGGGCTCTTCATTTTCAGTTTGTATATTATTTATATTTTTTCGTGGAATTTATCAGTGGTTATTACCACAACAACAAATCAGATAAAACTCAGTGCAAAAATTATTAATTGTTCAAGGTAAATATTAGGGTTTATTTTGGTGAACAGAAAGACAGGGGAAGTATTCAGTAGATTAATGCTTTGAATTCTGTTCAATGTAGTTTTCTGCGGAACCAAAACAGAACTCAAAACACAATGCCTCTCTGCGTTTAAGAAAACGATCCCAAATAAAACTTTTCATTTGAATAAACTGTTTACTGTTGTAGACCAATGATTAGCCTATATTTGCATTTAATAATTGGTGTACCATTTATCTTGTGTACACTCAACTTCATCCTTTTCTCCTGTTTGTTTTTTTTCTAACTTTTGAATACTTCCTTGCGTTATGAAGCATACTCTGGTACAGCTTTTCACTTTCTTCCCATTTTAGTGTGTCAAATATTTAAACCGTTATCTGCTAATATCTTTAAATGGGTACGTAGTGACTATAAGATTCATCAGAACATTCAGATGTACAAGCACTTCAGAGCTTGTTTGCATGCCTATTTATTGTGTGTATCTTCTAATCTAGACTAACATATAGCCTTACTTCAACAGACAGCTTTGCACATACACACAGACTAATGTATTCTTGTACAGGTTGAAACTCTCTTAACCACAGATGTTCCAGGATCAGATTGTCCTGGTGGAGAGCTAGTGCATGGTAGCCCTGAAGGTTGGCAGGGCAGCGGGAGACCAACGTGGCAGCAGCCTGGCCGTGTGTGTGTGTGTGTGTGTGTGTGTGTGTGTGTGTGTGTGTGTGTGTGTGTGTGTGGCAGTAGGAGCCCCATGTGTGGCAGTAGGATAGCAGGAGCCCAGTGCACAGAGGCAGAGGGCTGCCAAGTGCTGCAATGGGGGCTGACAGGGCAGCTGGAGCCAGCGAGAGAGGGGAGCTGGCTGGAAGGGGCTGATGTAAAGGGAGCCAAAAAATGACCTCCCTTGGTCCAGAAAAATCCCTGATCTGGGACTGATCCAGCACCGTCAGGACCTGACTGGGGAGGTCTGACCTGTAATACTAAGGGTACTCGTACCACTGGCTGAGGAACACTGATATACAGCTTCTGACATCCTACATGAGGCACTGTGATAACCATTATAAGTCAGCAATAACCTACTATGGCCAGACAGTGGATATTGCCATTCTTTTCTATTCTGCACACAGTGGAAAATTGCAGTATCACACGTGCCACTGTATGGTGATTGTTGGGCCATGTTGACTTTATATGGCAACCACTACAGAGTAAGCATCTTCAAAACCCAAGCACTTGTGTCACTACACACACAAAGTGTAATCCATTATGAGTTTTAGCAGCAGACACATCACCAGTCTAATCTTCTGTTTAAAGGAAATAGAGAGAGCAAATAAAAAGTTCATAAGCCAATACTCATAAATCAGGATGCCTTAAATAAAAAGCATTTTGATTTCTGACATAATTTAAGTCTCTTGCAAAGTTTCTGTACTATTTCTCACTACTTAAAATGTTATCAAAACATAAATAAGAATATTACCATATTGTCAATGTCTACCTTCAAAAGATATTTTATTATAATAGCTGTAGGTTTTCAAAATTTGTATTTTGGCACTGGTATTAATAAGGTCATATTGCCTCTTTACAGTAGACATCAATATTTTGAACTACAGAACAGGGTACTATTTCTCTTTCTAATCACTGATCTTCACAATGCTTGTTCATCTTGCAGTGTTCTGTTACAAGAAAGGATACTTGTTTTCCTGTAACTAATCATAAAACATTGTCTAAATGTTTTTAGCATTAACAGCTGCCTAGAAAACAGCAGATTCTTTCTTACTGAGCCAAATTCAAATCCTGTAGTTAGTATTTATTTTAAAAGCCTCCAAAATTGTTCTCAAATATATTTTCCAATTGTCAGCACTCCTGTTGACCAAGTCCTGGTTTCTCAATAGATTCTAAATAACTTGTGAATATTATAGAGGTGTAGAGAGACCTACTTATGAAATAACAGCATTAGGCTAGATAGATTTTGGATAGGTCACTGTCTTCAGTGTTAATTATATGACACTATGAAATTGAAAAACATTGTATTTGATTTATTTCAAACAAACAAAAAGTACCAATAATAGAGTCTGAGTGCCATGGTAAACATTTTGGAGAGTTCTTATCCTGCAATTAGGTTCAAGTTGTCATATAAGTCTCCATACTGTAAAACTTTCCCTCTGAAATTAGAAGTGAATCACAGACATATGATGCTTTTGGCCTACCAAACATTGACCAATCTCGTCAGAAATGTTTGCAAGTTTTCTCTCTGATTTCCTAATATCCCTTTCAGTGATGTCTGGCCACATTATGTAGAAATATTAGAAAAAAGCACCCAAAACACTCCACTAGTCTTAAGACAGCTTTCTGACTTTGTGTTGTTCCGCTGTGCAAAAGACAAGTCCAGTAAGTTATGTTTTCAATCATCTTGACTGTATAAACAAGGAACAGTCATCAACCCCGGAGTTTACCACATCTCCTCACATCTACAAAAGCAAGACATTTTTATTATCGCAAGCATCTAGGCTTTTTGACTGCTACAGCACTAATTACATTTTTCAAGCTCTCTCCCCTCAAGACTGCTTTTAATGGAAAGTCGTTTATATCTTAAATGAGTCAACATTTACTAAGGTCCTGATCCTGAAAAGATGTACACAGCTGTTTAGCTTCACACTGTTAAGCAGTTCCAATAGGACTACTCACAGTACATTCATGTTAAGCACCTGTGTAAGTCTTTCCAGAAGGGATTTCTAAATAGTTTGTAGAGCTACCTGCCATAGATTTCAAAATCTCCATTCAGTTCACACCAATCTCCTCCACACACACTGAATCATTGATCAGAACCAAAAGGTGTGATATTGTCAGTATGTTATTAGAACTTCCTGACCCAAGTAAGATTTACCAGCTGAGCTAAATCATCACTTCCACACTCAGAAGCTGAGATGTTTGTCTGCCATTGACCTCTTCTACAGAGAAAGGCCCATCAATTCACTGGTTATGGACAGAGAATTTCTCATGTTAAGAAAATATTTAAATTCACAGGGCAACTTCTGCTGTCCAGCACACACATAAAATTCCCACTGACTTCAAAGGGAATTGTGCAGGCATATTGGAGTGCATGATTTGGCTCACTCCAGTTTTCCGTTTGCAGTCATACCCACACACACACACACGGTTTTTATCACAAATTGGTTTTACTATAATTCACTAACTCAAGTGCACCAACTTCAGAAACAGGTTCTGGCAAGTCTTACATCATTTCTATTAAGATTCCTTGGGTGCAGTTTGCTCTATTTGTCATAGAGTGAGACATCTTGACTCACTGACTCCCATGTGTGCCTGGGCTACTGCACAGCTATAAGTTGTTTTAAAATATTTTGCACGAAGGTCATTCCCACTTTTCCATCTCTTGGAACGAAATTTAAAACGAGTCTGACTTAAGTCAGCTCAAACTCTTATTTCTAGGTCCCCCCCGGCCCGCCAAACAGTACACACTTGCTTAACTTTACTGCCCCGCGAGGGACGTCTCACCACGGTAAAATTAAGGATGGGGCTGTTTGGAGAACCCGGGCCCAGAACTTTGTCTTTAACGGGTAGGGACCAGGGGAAGGAAGGAAGGAAACCGGCCAGGCACGCACAGCGCTCTCAGACTCCACTCCCATGAGGAGCGGACACGCTGCAGGAGAGCCCGACTTGCCATTCACCCCCTTACCCCAAATGAACAAACTCACTCACCCAGAGGACTAGACGTTCAGAGAACATAGGAGCGGGGTTAGGCGGAAGGAGCCCGCAGCTCAGGCGGCAGAAGTTAGCCAAGAGCCTTCCCGCGGCGCCAGCAAACCCCTTCCCACGGGCTGGCCCAACCTGCTCGTCGCTGGCCCAGCGGCAGCAGCGGGCTGGCCCGAAGCGGAGCTCACCTGCCGCGCCCGGCGCGGGGGAGGTCAGGGAGGCTCCAGGGCGCGGGGCAGGAGCCGGCTGGAGGAAGCGAGAGCCGCGGGCTGCTCCGGAGCCTGCCCGGCTCCCCCCTCCCTGCCCGCCTGCGCCCCCGAAAGCGGCGGGGCGCTCGCTGCCTCCCGGGACGCGGCCCCCTCCCGCCGCCGGGGCGCACACTCACCGGCTCCGGCTGCGGCGGGGCGCGCCTCCAGGCTCACGCCGGGCTGACCTGGGAGAGCCGCGGCTCCCCGGGGCGGAAAAGCGCCGCGAGCTCCTTGCCCCCTAGCGGCGGCGCCTCCCGCCAGGTGAGCGCGGCAGGGCCGGGCGAGGGGCACAGCTCGGGGCGCGGGGGGCACACGCCGCGCGAAGGGCAGCCGGGGCCCGTGGGTGAGGGGAGCGGCCGCAGGACCCTGGAAAGTGGCCGGGGGAGAGAGGAACAGGTGGCGCCCCCCCGCCCGAGGCAGCGCAGTGGAGAATGGCCGAGGGACCCCAGAGCTGCTGGGGGACAGCGGGAGGTTGAAGGTATTGGAGCAGCCTCTTTCCAGGCTTTGCACCTCTCATCAGAGCAGCCTAGGAGCCGCCGCCCAGGGCGCTGTCTCCAGTAGAGGCCAGCAGCCCTAGAGGGTCCAGAGGAAGGTGCGAGTCACCACGGGACAGCCAGACGCCTGACATGTACAAATGGCTGGCGGCCCTCAAGGGCAATGCCACCCGTGTCTAGACGACAGGGTTTTTTCCAAAAAAGTGGCCTTTTTTCCAAAAAACTTCCCCTGCGTTTGGATTGCCGGCGTGTTCTTTCGAAATGAAATCGAAAGAACGCGGCGTTTTTTTCGACCGCGGTAAACCTCATTTTACGAGGAAAAACGCCTTTTTCGAAAGTGCTCTTTCGGAAAAAGGCATTCTTGACTGCAAACAGGGCTTTTTCGAAAGAGAGCATACAGACTGCCTGGGTGCTCTGTTTTGAAAAAGCGGCTTGGTTTTTCGAAAGAAGTGGTTGCAGTCTAGACGCTCTCTTTCGAAAGAGGCTTGTAGTCTAGACGTAGCCTACTCTTGGTTCAAAGTTGGTTTATGCCCTGAGGGGTGCAGATTTCTCTCTCTTCCTAACCAGGCACTCTATCAAGCAGCAGCACTCCCTACCTCCCCCCACCCTAGCCTTGTTATCCCTATAAGTGACCGAGTGTTGAATCCTACTTGTTGGGAGGCCTTCCAAAGGCTGGCTGTGCATTGCCTAAAACAGGGGTGGGGAACCTTTTGTGGGTTGGGGCCGCTGATCCTCAGAAAAATCAGTCAGGGGCTGCACATAAGTGAGACGCCAAAAAAAACCAAAAGCCCCTCACTGACATGGCCCCTGGCTGAGAACAGAAAGAAATTCCCCATATTCCTCTCCCACACCAGAGCCTAGGGAGGCCCAGCCTAGTAGATTTTCTGTGTTCCAGCCCCGTGGTTGGTCAGTGGGAGGGCTGGAGTGCCAGAGCAGGCGCTCCACTGCTGGGTTGCCCTGAGGCTCGGGGGCCAGATCCAGACAAGCTGGGGGCTGCATCCGGCTCTTGGACCTGAGGTTCCCCACTCCTGGCCTAAACAAACTATTTCTTCTTCTGAGGTTTAGATTCACTGCTTTTCTTACCATGTGGCCTTTGTTCATGTGGTATGGGAGTGAACAGGGACACACAATTAATCATCTCTATGCCATTCTCCTTTCTGTCTGCCTTTATCATATCTTTGTTTTATTAACTGCCTTCTGAACTAAACAGTCCTATGGTTTTCAGTGCCTTTTCCAATGCAGTTTTCTCAGGCTGCCAGTCACTTTTGTTTCTCATCTGTGACTCCCCTTTGCTTCTGCTCTATTCTTTTTAACATAGAGTTACAAGAACTGAGCACAGTGTTCCCTGGCTTTATCTGGGGTATTGTATTTCATTGTTTACTATCCCATTCCTTATGCATCCAAACACTTTTTTTTCTGTTTTGGTTTTCTGCACTTTTAAAACACATAAAACTTAAGTGCCTGAATTCTGTTTTATGCTATCGCCCCTTATCCTCTCCATTCTGTTCCCCTACTGCCCCCCAGGGATGGAGTGTGTTAAACACAGGCTCCTTTATCTACTGACCTTTGCATTTCCAACCTGCTCTCATTCGCCTGTTTCTGCAGAGCACTGAGGCTGATAGGATATATAATTTCTTCAACTTGGACTTCTCAAAAACTCCTTTGTTATTACAGAAGTCAACTGGCTCAGGAAACATACCCAGAGTCACAGATCTCAGAGGTGGAAATATCCTTCCCTTTTCTAGTGATATCCAGTTGACAGTCTCAGTGCATTTTACTGGTAAATTAGATGGCCCCCTTCCCTTGTGAAGACATTGGATATTTTGTCTCACAGTTTTACAGCTGGGAAAACAAAGGACTAATCCCGTGCAGGGCTGAGCACACGTTACTCCCATTGAATACAGGATAAGACCTTGAAAGCAAAAAGACTTTACAGCCAGTGTTTTCACAACAGCTACCTATTGTGGGTGCTTAGATTCTGTGGGTCTTACTTTTTCAGCAGTTTAAGTATCCACAGCTGCCATTGGAGGAAGAAGCACAGTGTCTCTGAAATAGGCTCAAATAGAATACTTACATTTATCAATTTAGTGTTGCTTCACAAATGGTAAATGTTTCTGGATTTCTTTTAAATTAACAGAGTTCCTTCACCTGGACATCATAGCAGTCCAGGGAAGATCCCCAAAGAAAAGTTTTATTTTCACTTGTAAAATACATAGAAAAGGACTGAGCTAGGGATGTTAAGTTGCAATTAATTATCTAATCGAGTAGTTGATGGAATTTCTCGCTACCACTGTGGCTCCGCAGTTTAACTGTAGGAGGAGCTGGGCATGCAGGCAACCCGGCTCCTACTACATTTAAACTTCAGAGCTGCAGCAGGGTTAGCTCCCAGGGACAGCACGAGTCAAGACTAAGCAGTCCCAGTTCACGCCGACCCCAGGAGCTAACCCCTCTGCGGCTCTGCATTTTAGATGTAGTAAGAGCCCCAGTGGGCTCCTACTACATTTAAAATGCAGAGCCACAGCAGGGTTAACTCCTGGGGTGGTGCAAGCCAGGACTGAACAGTCCCAGCTCGAGCTGGCTTCAGGACCACTGCGGCTCTGCTTTCCCAACTCTCCCTCTCGCCCCCGCACCATGAAGACGGTGCTGGAGAGAACCGGCTTTTAAGCCGCCTCCCCCCAGCAGGAGCATACTGGCAATCAAAATAGGCCTGGGGAAATGGGTTGAGAATGGCCCTCCCCATGACGTCCTGCGTGCCCCTTTCCCTGCGTCATGTCTGGCACGCGGCGCAGGCGGTGGATCGGGCTCTGCATGCCGCATACAGCGCAGACGTGGAGCCACTCGGAGTGAGGGGCAACGGTGTGCGGACACGACGGCCCACGGGATGACGGCCCACCAGGAAATTCCCGGTAGCCCATCCGGCCAATCCGCCCCTGCCCCCCAGCACTGGCTCTTGCTTCCCTCCCCTTGCTGACTCTGACACAAAAGTAGACCCACCAACCATCTTGCCTGTGAAGGACCTGCTGCTGCCATGACCGTGCCCCTGCTGCTTTGCGCACTGCTGCACTGGAGAGCCCCATGGGGCTGCTGGAGTCCATCATCGGCCTGACCACCTTCTTCCTGGCGTTTTTGGTGCTGGTGGGCTAGATCCTGGCCAGCCTGGAGAGCTACAATAAGCGCGACTGAGCAGGCTGGTTCCCATCCACACCCGGACCCGCCAGTTGGACTCCCTGTGCTCCTGGTAAGGCGCGGCCTCCATTCTACACTGGTCCCTTGGTCCACTAATTTATTCTGTCTCCTGTGTGGAGCAGCAGCTGGCTGCCACGTGGGAGTGATTTGCATCTGTTACAATGAATAAACCCTGTTACAGACACTAGGGGGAAAAAAGTAAGTGCTGCCCAGACCCTGCACCCCCCCTCCCCATACCGAGATCCTCACCTCCCTGGCCAGACACTTACCCCCAGACCACTCCTGCCCCCTCTCCCTGGTGAGACACCCACCCACACCCTGCTCCTGCACCCTACCTCCCACCCAGATCCTGCACCACCATCCCTAGCCCACTTGTTGGCAGCAGGGCCGGACGGAGGCATGGGCGAGCCGGGCAGCCCAGGGCGCCAACCGATGGGGGGCGCCTGATGGCAGCTGTAAGGGGCGCACGGCGTCCCTTACAGCTGCCATCAGGCGCCACACGCCTGGCTCCCACAGCACCAGCCCCACGGCGCCGGCCCAGCAGCACCCTTCCCCCCACGGCCGCGGAGCCCTGCACGGCCCGGCGCGCACGCCAGAAGCGCTGGCCAGGCCGGGCTGGGCAGCGCATGCTCCGTGCACCCCGGGGGCAGGCCCCGGGCTGCGCGCCAGCAGCTGTGGCCGGCCCGCGCATGCGCAGTGCGCCCTTGGGGCGGGCCTGCGCTCCCTAGGGGGGTGGGCCCACACCCCACGGGCGGGCCTGCGCATGCACCGTGTGCCCAGGGGCAGCACTGCGTGCCCGGGCCCAGGGCACCAAAAGGGCTCGGGCTGGCCCTGGTTGGCAGCTCTGTCCCATGCACTGGACCCCTCATTTTGGCTCCATCCGAGAGCCTAGGGAGGCCACAAAATCCACAAACTCTGAAACCCCAGAAGAGTTAATCTGGCCTGAGGCCCTGCCCACCCACCCCTCTTCGGGGCTGGAGCACCAGGGAAATTAGGCAGGGCTGGCCTTACCATGAGGCGAACTGAGGCAGCCACCTCAGGAGCCAGACTGTGGGAGGGAAGGTGCCACTAGGACCCAGAGTGTAGAAACTTGTGTCTGCTGCTAGTGCATATGTATTCTCTCTGCTCTAGATGCACAGAGATGGTGGAGAGCTGTGCTGGAGGAAGGAGGGCACAAGAGACATAACAGGCAGGCAGGAGAAAAGGTGGCATGGGGGCATCATTTGAGCTCCCTGCCTCAGGTGCCAAAATGTTGTGGGCTGGCCCTGAAGTTAGGTGTCTCAGCTGGGGGCCACATCAGTGAAGGTTGGGAGTTTTGGGGGGGGTTGTTTTTTTGCTTCTCACTTGTGTGATCCCTGATTGATTTTTCTGTGGGTCATTGGCCCCTGACCCAAAAAGGTTCCCTACCCCTACCATAAATAAAGTCTATGTTGAAACCTTTTGTGTTGAGCATAATATTTTACTTTATTTAAAAATGAAGCCTGGCCAATAAGCCCCCAATTGGGGCTCAGCCTGCATCTGGCCACAGCATCATAAAACTCCTTCACCACCCCCCCACACATATCTGAGCCCTGAGTCCATCATATACCCAAACCCTCTGCCCCAAGCCTCTCATACACCTCTACCCAGATTCCTGCATCCCACATCTCCAGCCATAAGATTGACAGAAGATAGCCTGAATGTGTGCATGAAGCTAGATTTGACCAGGTATGACGTAAACTTCAAAGAAATGTGCAAAAAGATGCAGCAGCAGAAGTCCCATTAAATAAAGTCTCTGGGTACGTTTCATTTATGCCATTATGAATCATTGTCAATTAATAATATTAAGTTGTATCTTTTCAGTCATGCAAATGGGCATTCTTATACAGCTCTGTGCTGACCACTTGGTCTGAATTTTGATATAGTTTGGCTCTTTGGTTTGAAAAGGTTGCCGACACCTGATCTATACAGTCTGGCGGTACTGGTTTTGCAAAGTGGTAGGCTTAGGGCTGTAACAAGGGTAGGGCTAGCAGGGTGCTTGTCCCAGGCGCATCTTATTCAGGGGTGCAAAGATGCAATAAGTAAATATAATAAGCCGCAAAAGTAAAGAGCGTGACGCGTGCCAACTTAAGGAGAGGGGAGCATAATTAATATTTTGCCCTAGGTGCAAAAATACCTAGTTACAGCGCTGGGTGGGCTACTGTTCATGTTAGCATCTGTGGCCCTAGTGCAGACCAAATATCCTGATATTGGGGACTTATCTTAGGTGACTAACCACAACACCCCATAAAAAGTGTCCAGATTTTTCATACTTGCTATCTGGTCACTCTACCCTTGTGCAGTGCAATGCTTCCTGACTTGCAAAGGATCTTAGAACTAAACCGTTTTAAATTGGGCTTTTTTTTTTAATCACTATTCATCAAACTCTTTCATTTTGTCTTGCATAGGGTAAATCATGTTGCCTGTGCTTTACTAGTAATACGATAATACACTGAATTGTCAGTGTAGGGCCTGATCAAGAAAGAACTAGATAAATTCTCGGAGGTTAGGTCCATCGATACTTATTAGCCAAAATGAGTAGAAATGGTGTCCCTAATCTCTGTTTGGCAGGGGCTGGAAATCGGTGACAGGAGAGGGATCACTTGATGATTATCTGTTCTGTTAACTCCCTTTTGGACATCAGACATTGGCACTGGACTAGATGGACCTTTGGTTGGATTCAGTATGGCCATTCTTATGTTCTTATGATCTAAAGCCCATTGAAATCAATGGAAAGCCACCTCTCTGGAAACAGACTGGCAGTCAGTGCAGACAGCTGATGCGCTGGCATCATATACTTTGTAAAATATACCTCCTATCAAGTGACTGCCAAATTCTGCAATAGCTTTGGGTTGATTTAAGGAATTGCTTTGTCAGGAGCACATGGCAGCAACCTAAACTTGAAGTGACAGAGCATGCATGGCTGTAGTGAGGTCAGCATCGAGAAAGGGTTACAACACCCTGCCTAGTTGCAGAAGGAAAGAAGCAGATCCAGTAATTTCTGTTATGCAATATGCTCCAAGCTGCTGTTAGACAAACTAGGCAACTAAAATGAAAACTCAACTGAATGAATAACTGTGGGCACACATTTTTGCTAAGAGGGAGGGACAATCTTTGCTTCGCTGAATCTACCATGACCTCAGTCTTTGAACTGAGCCTCAGGCAGTGTGCTCTTGCCAATCCCCCGTTTCCTCCAGACATTTGAGAAAGGTGCTCCAGTGCCTTCTGTGAATCAGAGAAAATGAGGGAATAGGACAGAGTATCATCAGCATATTAAAAACACTTTAAAAAATGCTTCCTCACATTTTATTGGTTTCATATATTCATTTTGAAAAGGAGGGGTGAAAGATGAAATCCTTCATGAGACACTCGTGATGAGAAGAACCTTCCATGTGGAATAAGTTACCTAAGCCTATTAAGATCTAAGATTGATCTCAGATTGGGATCAGTCTGAGAGAGAAAAATGAAATCACCAGAGTGGGGAATGAGGTAATCAGGAATTTGCTTTTCTCGTTTTCTCTACTAGTAGCCAAAGAAATGCTTGTTCTCTCATCAGACTCTTATTCAAGTGTCTAGTCAGTGGACACTATTTTGGTGCTTCAGTGAATTTTGCAGCCCTAATTCGATAGATTTTAGGCATCTGGTAACTAATTCAGACCAACGCTGGCTCTGCCATAATGAGAGTCTTTCCATTGACTTTTTTGGGCTTTGAGTCAGACCCTTGGGAAGCACACGGAGTAGCAGGAATGATTGATCTCAAACTGTGAGAAGCAGATATTTTCAAGTGTGCCTAAGGCAGCAGAACTACTGTAGGCATCTCTACCCCAGATAAGAAGAAAACCACAAAAGTCAGTGGAACTTGTTAAACCAAGTTAGTAAGGTAAAAGTTAACTTTTAGTGCAGTGATAAGGTAGCTTTTCTGTTTATGCCTCCCAAATTGCAAAAGTTTGGATACTCAATAGTATATTCTTGAAGAGTACACTTGATGTTAGCCAGTAGATAAAAGTACTGTAGGCCAGTATCATGTATCTGAGTTTATCATGAAAAGAATGAATTTGTTTAATATAGAACTCACATACCACTGACATATTTTGCCTGAATTCTCTGAGGCTCATTGGAGATAGGGTGGGCAAATAAGGTATCGTGTATTTTCTGAGGCTGCCCAGTTATTCATACATTTCTGGAATTAAATGATTTTTGTAAAGAAATTATGTTCCCCTTTATGTATTATGGGGACTATTGGGCTACATCTACACTGCAGCACTATTTCGTGATACAGGAGTATTCCAAACTAGCTATCCCACAATTTCACAGCAAGCCTGTTATTTCGAAATATAGTTTGCTCTCTACTCCAACACCCCGAAAACCTCATTCCATGAGGAATAAGGGACATTTCGGAATAGTGCGTTAAATTTAGTGCTGTGTAGCCAGCGCCAAAGTACGAAATATGCTATTTTGAAATAAGATAAGCAGTTTGTGTAGCTCAAATTGTGTATCTTATTTCGAGCTACGGTGCAGTGTACACGCACCCTGATTAAGGATATAGAGAAGAAAGGGTAGTTATGTAACATAAGCACAGGAGAGGGTATAAAGTAAACTTGGGTTATGTTCCCAGCTGTGCTAGTTTTCATATGCAAGTTGGGGTAAGTCACCTCATCTCGTTGTTTCTTGCTTCCCCATTGTTAAAACGGGATTAATTATACTTCCATATAACAGATGCCTAAAAGGCATTAGAAAAAGATTAAAATCTTCAGACAGAAGGTGCGATATAAGTGCACAGTATTATTCAATAACAATGCAAAATATCCATTTTATAGTCTCCTGATCACTGCACGGGAAAAATAAATGTCTCACAGAGAAGCACTTACTAAAAAGAACTCCTTTCTCTTATTGAAACTTGGATTAGATTACCATAGTAAAGTACTGCAGGAAATGGAAAGTATACTGCTGTGCTGAGATCATATATGGCCTTATTTCAGAACAGATGGACTCCATTTACCACTTTAACAAAATTCTGAGGCATTTGAGAGTAGACAGACTATTCCATATATACATACATATAAATACTGTTTTATATGCCATTGTAAGCGGGCATCTAAGTGTTTGCAATGCAGTCTTTGGGTAGTTTTATCATTGGTAGGAAAACATTCTCTAAATAAAAACTGTAAATACATAATTGTTGAGTGTGGCTGCTACTAGTCTCCATAACAAAGTGTGCTAGCCAGACAGATCTGACAACTAAAAAAAAGGCATGGTCAGGTTAGCTTTCTTCTGCTTGTTTATTGTTACCAACTTATCCTTCAGGCAAAGGGCACTGTATTTGATGTACATTTAGGGCTTAATTTTCAAACGGCAACTTTTTGCCAATTTTATTAGTGGTTGGCATTAGGGATGTAATAGTATAGTTGATTAACCAATAAACAAAAGCTTATCAGTTAATGCTATAGAATACACGCATTTCTCCCCCTTCCTGTTGCCAATAAATATTTTAGCAGGCTGGCCAGCAGCTTGGCCCAGTCCCAGCTTGTGCCAGGTCCAGGACCTACCTCCATTGTGTGTCTGCATTTAAAGTCTATTAGGAGCCAGGCAGGCAGCCCAGTTCAGTTCTGACTCATGCTATGTCTGGGAGCTCAGACCTCTCCCCTCAGACAGGGGCTGCTGCCACCCTGCGCTGCTGCCTCTGTATTAGAGGCAGCAGCGTGGGGTGACAGGGAGCCAGTCTGCAAGGGGAGCTGGTTTTTAATCTGGCTCCCCTCATGAATACAGTTGCCAGATGGTTTCAGAAAAAATACCGAACAGCAAAAAAAAAACAAAAAAAAAACACCACATCACAGCAGGAAGAAGTTTGTTGAGCAAAAAAAAAAAAAAAGGATCCCAAGAGTTAAGCAACCCCCTCCCCCCCCCAAAAAAAAAACCCCCACCATGACCCCTTTAAAAACCGTGTGGTTTTTTGGCCTTACCAGGCTCGCCTCCCTGCGCCGCACCAGACAGCTCACCTGCAGAACCCGGTAAGCCCTAGGGTTGCCAGGATGCCTCTGTATTAAGCCAGACAGTTCGGGATTTTCGCCTCCTGGCCGGGAAAAAAAATCAGAAAGTACCGGACATTTTAGGTGTCCAGTATTTTCTGAATTTTTTTACCAGACAGGAGGCGAAAATATCGAATTGTCTGGTTCAATACTGGACACCTGGCAACCCTACTCATGGACCAACTCTTTCCTGGTACCCCATGCTGTTGCCTCTGATACAGAGGCAGCAGCAAGGGGCTACTTGGGAATGGGGCTGGAGCACACTGGCTACTGGCCCCACCCTCGGGGACTATAGAATAGTCGAGTAACCAATAAGAATTCATGAGGTTTATCGACTATTTAATTAACTGATATTTAGCATCCCTAGTTGCCATCTCATTGAACTCATCTTAAGGGTCTACCCTGACATGAACCAGGGTAGCAGAATCCAGCAATTAGTTTGCGTAGGAAAAACATTCCACCACAAAACAACCATATAGATGTGCAACTGTGTATCAGAGTATCCAAATTGCAGTTGTTGGCTCTATGTGCTTTTTATTTAAAAAACTAGGCCTTAGTTACCAGAAATCATCTGAAATTACATGGGCCAAATTTGGATATAGTGGCGTGTGTTTTTAATCTGCCTCTGTGAACAGTTATTCACAAGATCTGTTTCTCTAAGCAAGTACCTTAAAAACTAAGAAAGTCCAAAAAATGTACAATAATTAAATTGGTCTGCTATGGGAGAGAGAAAAAACAAATTTAATGTTCATGTTTCCAGACTTTATTAAAAGCAGCTGTAACTAACTTATTATTTTAAAAATTAGAATTCCCTTTAAAGCACTTTTTGAAATGTAGATTGCTATATTTAATGTAATTAATAAAATGAAGCTAACACCGGCAAATTTTACTTTTTAAAATTCAGACTAGTTTTCTCTTTTATTTCAAATTATTTATAATGTAATGCTCTTTTATTTCAAATTATTTAGAACGTTAATACAAAATATAAAAGTCTCTCAGTTTTACAGAAATTTCTGTTCAAAATTAAACTGCTGAAGCGCCAAGTACAAAAGGTTAAAACACGAAAGAAACAAAGGTCCATAGTTTTAAAAAACATAAATGGCAAAACATATTAATCATCAAAATTACATTTGATAGATAAAAGGAAGCCTACTAACTCAGGCTATGTCTACACTGGGAGGGGTTATTAACAAAAGTGCTGTCGACATACAAAAGTTGCCAAAAGTGAAAACCAGTCAAACCAGTTTTTCTGCCTTCCATTGTCAACATTTCATAGCCACATTGCTTTGCTCTTATCTGTCGACAGGGTGCTAGGAATGTGGATAGGCATTTTCTTGAGTCCTCTCCCTATAGCAGCAGTCTGCCTGCTGCTATGATTCGAGGGCTGGTCAGAACAGAAGCATTCCAATGACTTTCACTTTGTTCCCCAAATAGGGTTACCAGGTAGACCTTCCCCCCAAAATACCAGACACACTTGATCGTGGGCGGGGGACCACCCGGGAGGTGGGCGGGGCTGGCTGGGAGGAAGGAGGCGGGGATGGGGTTGGGTCGGGGGCCACAGGGCTGGCCGGGAGGAAGGAGGACCGGGAGGAAGGGGGCGGGAAGCAGAGCTGGGGGATTGAGGGCTGGGGCTGGATGGGAGGAGGGGAGCCGGAGGAAGGGGGCGGGAAGCAGAGCTGGCGGGGGGGGGGCAGCCACTGGCCGCAGCCAGAGTCCAACAGGCCGCGCCCCCAGCAGGCACTCCCTCTAGTTGCTAGTAGAAGCCATGCGGGGGAGTGACTGGGAGTCCCAGCCACTGCCCCCGCCCCGCCCGGATTTTGCACACGACCACAGAGCTCCCAGCGCCAATCGCAGCCCTGCCTCCCAGTCGCTCCCCCGCCCCTGCCAGGCTTCCGTCCAGTGCCCAGGTGGAAATTCAGAAAATACCGGACATTGCACGTGTTCGGTATTTTCTGAATTTTTCTACCGGACAGAGGGCACAAATACCGGACGGTCTGGTAGAAAACCAGACACCTGGCAACCCTGTCCCCAAATGAAGGAGCTCACTTAGCTGTCAGATACTTCCCTGATCTTTGAAAAGGGAGGGTCCATGTCTGCAGGGCATCAGAGCTCACAAAACACAGCACAGCCATCGGGATGGCTGTGCAATACAGGCGGAAGCCATTTCTCTTGACAAAAACAGACAGAGTCCACACTGGCTCTTTGTTGACAATAAAGGGAAGGGAAGAGACAAAAGTCTTTCAGGGGTGGAAGTATTTTCTTACCAAAACTGGGTTTTTCCTGACAAAAGTTGCATTGTAGCGTGTATGCTCTCACTGTTTGTCACCAAAAGGCAGTTTTTGGTGACAAAATGTACGAATGTAAACAAGGCCTTACTCACTAACTTTCTCCATGTATCTGACGAAGTGATTATTACCCACAAAAGCTTATGCCAACAAAAATGTGTTAGTCTTTAAAGTGCCACAGGACTCCTCGTTATTTTAATAACTCACTGTGGATTCAGTTTGCCTTCAGAACAGGCACTGCTCAGATAGGGTGCATCTACACTGTAGCCATAGCTCGAAATAAGCTACATAATTTGAGCTACATAAATTGCATAGCTTATTCCAAGTTAATTTCAAAATAGCTACTTCAAAATTTGGCACTGTCTACACAGCACTTATTTAGAAATAAATCACTATTCCGAAACAGCCCTTTCTTCTCATGGAATGAGATTGACAGTGATGTCAGAATAGTGAGCCCATTACATTTCGAAATAATGGTGTGCTCAAAAGACGCAGAATAGCTATTTCGGGATACCTCTGGTATTCCGAAATAGCACTAGTGTAGACGTGGCCTTACTGACTTCAGTTTTTTAAAAATGTAACAGCTGTTAAATTGGTCCCAAGACCTCCACTTCCACTTTATTTTATTTGCAGACTTTTCTGTATGCAGATTTTATTTTAAAGCGCTTTCCCTAGACTATTCTGATTGTTTTACAAGCAGATTTATACGAGGATTTTGAAAAGAGCTGCTGTGCAAATAAACATGGGCAATGTTCCTATACTGCAAACTGTTCTGCTGTGGCACTTCGTGGGCACAGCAGGAACAGGGCTGCAATTTCAGAAAATGTTTTTTTCAAATCCAAGAAGGTAATTTGAAATTGCATTTTGCATTGGAATATTTTGCATATGGGGTGATTATTTAATAAGTACAATAATGTGCTTTTAAATTCTACAATGACTTTTCAAGACATCCCTTTGTAGTGGTCATCTGAAATCATGCAGCATCACAGGAGACTATGCTAGGAAAGATGTGCCCATCCATGCTCTTTGTAGTGCACCTAATATCAGGAAGAGATGCTCCTGTTGTCCCATGGAACTATTCCAGTCTGCAAAGGTGCACTAATGACTATTACAGCGAGACAAAATGACCATTTATAGTGTTGATTAGAAAGAATCAGTTTTCAAACCATGAAGTGGATGAGACCATGTTGCATATGTAGGTCGTATTTGGATCTTAAAATTTTGTTCTCTAACTGTGGCCTTGACTGGGATGCTTGCTTTGACTTGCGTGGACTTAAGAACCAAAAACTCTCCCTATCTTCTCTCCTACTCATGTTTAACATTCTTTTTTCATGGGCAGCCTGAAAGGTAAAACAAGAATTTGTTATTTGCTCTTTTGTGTACTGTATCTTGTGGGAGGCTGCCCGGATAACTGCATAATCCCTCTTATTTTTATTCGTATATGTGATTTTTGCCTGAGTAAAGACTATATAATTTGATCCAAAGTGGCCACTAATTAGTATCAGTTCTATAGAGAGAATTGAAAATAGCATGTCATCCCTTTCTTACAGTAATTGAGTATGCTAAAGCTGTTTTGACTGCATTTAAATGTAACATTCTCTTCTGATATCTGAACATTTGTCAGCAATTCTAAATGCTGAAAAACTAGTCCTTCCCTGTGTAAAGAACTCTTATCAAGTCCTATGGAAGGATATATTTTTTAGTTTCCTTAAAACAAGCCTATGTTAAACAACAGAATAATTGACACAGACACAGGAGGAAGAAATGAGAAGAGAAAAAATAAACTTTCAATTTGGTTTCATAACACTAAGGCTAAGTTTATTATAAAATGAAAGACATTGTGGATTTAAGTAACAGTGAGAACAGAATAGATTTCTTTTTTTTCCCCCACACAGAGTGACAAAATTATCTTGCAAACTGTTTTTGATTTACACTTCTAAAATCTTTAAATCTTTTGAGTTAGCAGCTGGAAACACATCATAGAAATTAAAACAAAACACTTTTTTTCTTTTTTTTTTCAGCTCTGTCAAATAAATCAGAAAGAAACAAAGTAGTTCTAAACATTCTGCCCCCCCCAGTAGAAAATACCTTTATTTAATCTTGAAATCAGATGAGCTGTAGAAATCTAGATATAATTAGCATATTGTAGAAACCTCTTGATAAAGTCTCTCCTTACTAGATATAATGAATTTACCAAGCTTTGATTAGTTTAATTTTTTTAAAGTGGATTTTCAGTCTGTGTACCTCAACATAGCCTCATAAAAAAAACCCAATCAAATGAATACAATGACACTGATTTTATAGCAGCTGAGAGAAAGGCTCTGTGTGTGCGCTCATGTATAGTGTTCGTGAAAGGTTCTGGCTTCTTAGAGATTCATGGAGAGTTTTTGGTTTAAAAACAATCCCAAAAGATAATACATACAGCAAGGTGTAAGCTTACACCTATCCTACAACCTTTGCTGAGGCAGGGACTCCATGGGCTCTAGCCCATGTCAATTGTCAAACACATTGAAATATAAGAGAATTGTTCAGGCTCCTGCCAGGTATTGGTCTTTTTTTTTTAATGCTGCCAAAAAGGGGCCAAATGAGGTGATTTTTGTGATGTGGGCAAAAAGAGATGCTGCAGGCCCAAGTATATCTTAATTCCAAAGCCAGGAAAGAGATTCAGCCATATATGGAAATGTGCAGCAAAATCTCCTGCATGGTTTTAATAATCTCAATAATCAAAATGTGAGAATGGGACAGAAGTACAGTATACACAATATTAATACTATGAGGAAGTTAGAGCAGTCTCTTCTATTTACCCCGCTCAATAATACAAGAGCAAGGGCACATAATTGAGGGGTATATAATTGAGTATTGATTTAAAAAATTATACATGATTAACCTATGGTATTTAGTATCACTGGATATTCTCTGATTATTTCAATTCCTGGGTATGGCATTGCTTCTGACATTTAATTTGCTTTTATTACTGCTTCTGTTTACTGATTTTTCACTGAAAGATCCATATGACAGCTCAGTCTTCTTTCCTGAGTAGTTATGGTTCACGTAGAACCCACCAAAGTGCAGGAGTACTTCAAATCATTCCATCTACTCTCCATGAAGTTGTATTCATCAAATTAAAGTGTTCAAAGCACTGAAAAAAAAAAAAGATTGAAAAATGATCATGCTAGGAGTGAAAAAAAAAACAGATGAAATCATGTCTCCATAAAAACAATGGCAAAACTGCCATTGACTGCAACCAAGCCAGAATTTCATGCATAGTTCTTAAAGAAGCTAGGAGAGTCTAGAATTAGTGTGACAGAGATTGAGCTGATCTGAAAGTTGTTGTTGTTAGCTCTTCACTGTATTCTTTGTGTGCAAAGCACAAGTGGTGAGTTACAAACCCTGTCTATACAGGAAAGGTGCTTATATATAACTTTAAATTTAAAAGTGTAAATTTAAACATACACAGATCATTCCAGTAGAAAAGTGCCTTTATTTGGTTTGTGTACAAAAGAGGCTGAATTCACCTGAAAAAGTTATTCCAATATAGGGCTATCACAAGGACGGGGCAAGCAGGTGCTCACCCCAGGGTGCATCATAATCAGGGGCGCAAAGACGCAATAAGTAAAAATAATGAGGAGTAAGGGTTATTTCAAGGGAAGGGTTTTATCTCGAAATAACCCCATTTTTTCTCTCAAAATAGTGCTATTTTGAAATAGCGCCATAATGCAATTATGCATATGAAGCGCGGGATAATTAAATCCCTGCTTCATTTGCAATTTTGGGTGTCTGCATTTGCATTCCTCTCTCGGAAGAGGAATGAAATGTAGACATACCCTACGGCTGTGTCTACACTGGTATGATTTTCCGGAAATGCTTTTAATGGAAAAGTTTTCCATTAAAAGCATTTTCGGAATAGAGCGTCTCGATTGGCACGGACGCTTTTCCGCAAAAGCACCTTTTGCGGAAAAGCATCCGTGCTAATCAAGACGCTTTCATAAAAAGCCCGATCGCCATTTTTGCGATCGGGCTTTATGAAAACAAATCTCAGCTGTCTACACTGGCCCTTTTGCGCAAAGTTTTGTGCAAAGGGACTTTTTGCCCAAACGGGAGCAGCATAGTATTTCGCAAAAGCACTGATTTCTTACAGTAGGAAGTCAGTGCTTTATGCGGAAATTCAAGCGGCCAGTGTAGACAGCTAGCAAGTTTTTCCGCAAAAGCGGCTGATTTTGCGGAAAAACTTGCCAGTCTAGACACAGCCTGGATGTCTTCTAAGAGCCCAGTAAGCAGTGGAAGTGTTGGTAATGCCATGGTTTGGCAAATTATCTGGTTCCACACTGGTCAGGTCCCAAGGGTGCTGGATTAGAGAGGTTCATCCTGTACTGGTTATTGTGGTGTAGGGGCTTCTCTCCTCCACCCTGTCCACTACCTACAAATTGAAAACATCTTGGGGTTGTTCCACTTTGGATTGGAAATAGTTTCTCAAACCTCAAGATTTTCTGCAAAACTGAATTTTGTTTTTCCACCAGTCCCTATGATCAGGTCTGAACTGCATATTCTATGAGTTGAAGCACAGCCCAATGGCCAGCTAGAAGATGGTTGCATGGACAATTTGATTTTCCATGAAGACTTGTAGTGGGGGAAGAGTGGAAGCAGGGGGAAGAAAAGAATCAGGCTTTCAATGTTGACAAAAATGAAAGGAGTTTCCATTTCTAATAATGGGACCATAAAATTAAACAGCAACAGTGTATCTTAACTAACAATCCTTCTAGTTACCACAACTGATCTCCAACATAGATGATGGTAAGTTTTCCTTCAAAAAGTAACATTACAACAGGCAGTTTTTAAAGATACTAATATTTTAATTAGTATGCAAAAGCTAGGAAAAGGTATTTTTTTCACGCAGAGATTTTACTTTGAAGTGCTAATAACAAGAGTAATTATTACAGTAAAAGCTATGACTAGTTATTTCAAGAACCATTTATTTTCTGTTTAGTACTTAAATACAACCCTCAAATTGCCATTGTGATGTAAAATGTTAATTCTTTTACCCAACAGCTAGGGGGGTACAGAACTGAGGAGGACCTTGACTGGGGTACAGGATTAATTACTAAGCAGGAGAGATGGGGGTGAGACCTCCTGCTGCAGGGGCCAAAATCATTTTGTCCAGTACATTTGGGAAAGTGGGCAACACTGTTCAAAAATTAAGAGACTGGCCTAAAATACCCCTCTTTCCATATATATGTCATAATTTTTGGGGACAAGCTTATGATGGGGGGGGGAGTCTGGCTCACCATTTTTGATCCCTTGAAATTGGCAGTACTACTGTCTTTGTGGTGTCACCAACTCCTATGGATTTTTATCAAGAGTATTGTGATATTTTATGTGTTCCTCAAGGCTTCAACTCCTGGAAGCATTTGGTTTGAGGGGAGGCTCTCTTTTTATAAAATAAAGTTTAGCCATCGTGGTTACACAGGAAAGCTTGAAAATATGAATGAATGTGCATCGTAAAGCTTCAGAAATGAACAAGAATGAAAAAAAAATCCCAAAATGTGTTGTGTTTTCTTGTTTGTTTTTAAATCTCAGGATTTTTTTAAGCCAATCTCATGATTCTTTGGGGTCCTGACTCATGATGTTTGAATGCTTGCAGTTGGGAATACTGTGTCTAAGATTATACAGTAGTCTTTTTCTGTCTGTGTACATAGGTAGCTTTTTCTTGGTCTATTTTTTAATTTATTTGGAGGTGTCAGGATGCTCCAACGATAAGTGTTTAGACTGATAAATAAGATTTCCAGGACTTTATTGTGCAAAAGAAGGGAACATAATAACGTGATCTCAGCATAAGTTGATCACATGTAGCATAGAAGGAAAGTCTGGTGTTAATGGAAATACTAAACGTGATTTCACTATAACAGAACTAATGCTAATTTCTGATGTGTTACCAAAAGGGTTGAAAAGAAAATGCACATCCAGTTACTGGTGAAGGAAGGAGATACAGTAGCGTTTTCCAGCAGCTGTTGGGATTAGCTATCTATACATTTTCTGACAGTCTTTTCACAGCTATTGATTGCCAGGCAACCACAGTTGATTTTGATTCAAGGTCTACTCCAGTGAAGAGAAAAAAAAATGATATCTGTCTCCTAGAGTTTGTGGGATTAAACATTTTGTTTGAAATAGGCTGTTAAAGGAGAACTTTAAAGAAATGGCATATTTGGGAAGTTATAAATGGGGGGGAAGGGAATATAAACAGCAATTATTAATTCAGATCTTTTACTTCACAATACACAATATGAAACACAGCCAAGTTCTACTCAAAAGCAATAGAGAGTATTTGTACAGTTATCTTACATAGCAATCTCCCTTATGCAGATAGCAAAAGAAATTAGAGAACGAGCTTTTGAGTCAGAGAGGTAATTCTCCTGCTAGAGTGCAAGGCTGCATAAACAATCAATTTAGCAAGAATGTTTTGGCAATAGCGAGAGGTGAAAATCTGCTACAACAAATAAACTCTGAACCAGAGAAAAGAATTGCAGAAGACTGTTGATTATCTTAATGTAGGAATTTATCAGAACTGTTTGATGAGTTAAGCAGCCATAGGGTGAAGCATCAAAACCCTGCCTCATCCATAATTTGAGCAAAAAGGATATTTTCCTACCTGTAAATTGTTTTTCTGCAAACAAAGCTTTAACCAGTATGGTTCAATGAATTTTCCTCTGCGGTTTGAATTCCTAGGTAGAGCAACCAACTGCACAGATTTCTTCCACCACCACCCAGTTGCATCCATTCCACCAGTTGGTTTTTGCACATTTTTCAGTCCATTTTCTTCTTCTGAGAAATTTCAGATATACTAATAGACCTGTAGACTATAGGCTGAGTTTTTCAGTGTTCCTCTGAATAATAAATCTAACAGCTAAATAACTAACATTCATATGTGAGGTCCAGGGAGTTCTAGATTATTTAATGATTCGGTACAGAAACAAGATTTACAGATTGTATTAAAAAAGTTCTCAACTTCTACTCATTTAACAGTGTGGATTTAGAGACTCTAGGTAACTGTACTGATTGGCTTCTCAGCTCCAGAGGGAAAGGCCTTTATAAAGCATCAATACTCAGCACCCAGGGGCAAGGCTGGCATGCCTTATACATAGAGACCACAAAGTGGCAGCCTTACCCAACTTTTCTGGGGAAGTTTTTTTTCAAGTTGTGATGCCATGGTTTAAAAAAAACAAAAAAACAAACAAAAAAAAAACCACACCCCAACACCATCACCATCACCACAACAAAATAACAGCTACAGAAAGATTGTCCTAGAGAAAGGATCACTATCCTGCCATCCTTCCTGAACACAAACACCCACTGAAGTGAATGAGATCCAATTCAGAGCCACCTAACATTGAGAAAACCAGGAAGTTTCTCTGAAAAAAATCTACAGTAGTAACTGATATTTGAAAACCATCAAAACACCAGAACTTTGAACTTGTAGACTAAGCTATGAATCAGAACCACTGAAAAATGACTCATGGAAATATGGTAAAAAATTCCAATGTTTAGGCCATTGATATCTGAAGAACATTCTTGAGATAAGCTCTTTACAGTCCGGTGGAAGCACTAGTTAAGTACAAAATGAAGTTGTCAGAAGGACTGTGCATTATCCATGCACAGTGATGTGGCTTCAAAAAATGATGCATTTCCAACCGTGTAGAAATTGTTGCATTCTTCATTATGCAAGTCTACCTTCCCTATGGCTCAGTGCCTCTAGTTACAACAAAACGAGTTTTTCAGATCTTTCATATTTCAAAGGATTCTGCACTTGATAGACTGTATGAGAGAATTTGCACAAATAAAATGGTCAGAATATAATGATAATCCTCAACTGAGTCTAACAGGTGAGTAAAACACATCTGTGAAATAAAGAGAAAGAAGGAAAATTTCAACCACAGAGCTTAGGAGAGGGGCTTCCACAGGAGTTCCTCGTGTGCCATTCATGACTCTGAAGATCTTGGACCACTTGCCATGGTTCTAAATAGCTATGTAAAGGAATTGACCCAGTGCAGCAGTGCTTCCTCGTGGCATGGAGTGACGTAGCAGCTGTCTTCCACTCAGCCACCCCATTGACAGTTGTTCCTTCACAGCGGTGGTCTCTCTTCAGTAATTGGGCAACTGGCCAGGCCACAATTTAGTCCACCCCTTCCACCCAAACAAAATCAGACCAATGTCCTCAAAAAATATCTTTGGCCCCAATTCTTGGCCTCTGCTTCTCAGACCCTTGCCACAGAGCTTTCTAGTATCCTTTTTTCTCCTTCCCTTCTCCTGAGCTTCCTCCTTATTACGTCTTTATTGGGAAAGAGCAACTGCAGCTTCTCTCTCTGCAGCTCCTATCTGCTCCAAAAACTCTCTTCAGAAAAATGAGCCTGATTCTACCCAGATGGGGCTTCATAACTAGATACAGCTGGCTCTTCCTTCAGGTACATCCGGGTAACACAATTGGCCTCACATGTCCACATTAACCTATTCAGGGCCTATATTCCAAATTTATGCTGGAAGTTCCACAGAGTAAGCTGTAGTGAGCCAATATTGCATATTAAAAAAAAAAAAAACTTAACTATTCTCAGACATCCTGTAATTCAGTGGTCACCAACCAGTAGATCAGGATCTAGTGGTAGATCTTGGAGCCTCTGATGGGTGATCCTGACTGGTTTGGCCAGGAAGCTATCAAGCACTGGCACTTCAGTTGGCCCTTCACCCACTGTCATGCTGCTCCTGCCCCTGACTTGGAACTGCTCCCCTGGGAGCCTCCTGCTTGCTGTGCAGGGTGTAGGAGGGAGAAAACGGGGGCAATTATGTCAGTGTGTCCCTCCCCCCCACTCATTTCTCTCTTATGCTTAAATTTAATTCTTTGAGTAGTGAGTTCTAAAATGCCTAACCTGTCATGGCTGGAATCATTGTCCCTATGGAAACTGCTGCTCCTGGAAGTGGCTGGCATGTTCCTGCAGCCCCCACGAAAGGCAGAGCAGGGGGTCTCCACGTGCTGTCCTTGCCTGCAGACACCACTCCTGCAACTCCCATTGATCAATAATGGAGAGCCGTGGCTAATAGAAGCTGTGGCATCAGTACCTGTAGATGAGGGGCAGCACATGGTGCCAAGGAGCCATTGCTGTACATGCCAGCTACTTTCAGGAGTGCTACAGGGCCAGGGCAGGAGTTAGCCTACCTTAAACCCACTGCTCCACTCTCCGGAAGCTGGCTCAGTTAAGTCGTGCCCAGCCAGAGCCTGCTTCCTGAACCCCCTCCTGCATCTTACCTCCTGTCCCAGACATGAGTTCCCCTGCACTCAAATTCCTTCACAGAGCTTGCACCCTGAACCCTCTCCTAGATCCCAATCCACCACCCTGGGCTAAGCCCAGAGCCCCTCCCACACTCAGAACCCTTTGGCCCAAGACCAGCGCCTGCATCCCAACTCTCTACCCTGGTGAAAATGAGTGAGGTCCGGGGAGGAAGGGGGATGAAGTGAGCAAGGAGAGGCCTCAGAGGGGGTGGAGGAAGGGTGGGGTCTCAGAGAAGGGGCAGGAAGGAAGTGGGGCAAGGGTATTTAGGTTTGAGGTAGATCTTACATTGCACTTAAATTGAAAAAGTGATCTTATAGTTAAAAAGGTTGGAGACTATTGCTGTAATGTAAACCACATATGTAGCACTGGAATAGAATCCATAAGCTTTGACTCCTAAAGCACAGGCCTGTACCACGTAACATAGCTTCTTTATGTTGTGACATACAATACTTCCCTTCCAACAGTGTTTAAAAGCTTATCATGTTTGAGGCTTATCGTGACTTTCCTGATAGTTTTCTTCAAGTTTCTAACTCTGCCAGTTAGTTATGCAATAAATGTTTCCACTCATTCCTCCAAGTAGACTTGGGAGAACAACCAAACAAATCCAGAGCTCAGCCATGTTTCTTTAGATCTCTCCTTGTATACACCCAGAGCCATAAGTAAATGCTAGGTGTTATATAATTATGATTTCACTAACATTTGGGCTACGTCTACACTACATGCTTCTTTTGCAAGAAGCCTTTTGCACAAGAGTTTTTGTGCAAAAACTTCTTGCGCAAGAGCACATCCACACCTCAAAGCACATAGTAAAAGTGATGTGCTTTTGCGCAAGAGAGCGTCTGCACTGCATGGACGCTCTTGCGCAAGAAAGCTCTGATGGCCATTCACAGAATGGCCATCAGAGCACCTGTGCTTTTTTCCCCATAGGGGTTTCTTGAGCAAGAAACCTCTCTGGAGCGTCCACACTTGCCGTTTTGTGCAATAGTTGTAGCGCAAAAAGGAGTTACGCCTCGTAAAAGGAGGTTCACCTACACTGGCAAATGCCCTCTGTTCTGCCATTTTCCTGCTGATTTCCTTGCGAAAAAGTACATTTGAGATGTGGACACTCCACAGCTGTTTTTACGCAAGAATCTTGCAGTGTAGACGTAGCCTTGGAGATTTATCTGCTATTCCAACAGCAATGCAATTGGAGCAAAAATTATGCAGGTGGGCCAAACATGCACAGTGGGAGAAAAATTATGAAATAATGCAAATCTCTCTCCAGCATAGGTCTGGGCTGCCATTCCTACTCTGTGATTTAAAGCAGTAGCTATGTATATGTAGGGGGTTCTGCTGCAGGTTGAACCCTTCAGAAAGTGCTGCTTAGGTCTCTTCATTTACTCCTTTGTCTTAGCAGCCATTTGGGAGCCTGCCTCACACCTATCCATAGAGATATCACAGAGATGCAACACCCACAGCCACCACTGAAGAGATCATTTAGAAATTTAATTCTAGAATTCCCAAAAAAATAAGTTACAGTATGTGGGCTTTGAAATACAGAAGGTTTAGACCTGCCCACTCACTGCTGAGAAGGATTTGGCAATGATCTAACGAGCCCCAAGATTAAATGTAGCATAGGGAAGCCACGTTAATCTGGTATAACAAAAACAAGTCCTATGGCACTTTAAAGACTAACAGATGGACATAAGCATTTGTGCGTAAATGGATAATATGGTTCTACCATTAATTCTGACTGGATACAGCATAAATACTGGGGCTGGCAGACATGCGTGAGCAGTTGGAGTTGATAATGCACTAATAAGAGACAATGTACCTAAAATGGAAAAGCAAAAAAAACAAAACCAAACCCGTAGTTTCTATGGAAAAACAGTGTAGCACAGAACGTCAACCAAAGATTTCAGATAATAGTGTGCAGATAGCTCAGAACAGAGGAGGAAGACGATGCAAAATTATCAGATCTTTGGTTTGTCTGAAGTGGGTTGTGCCCACAAAAGCTCATGATACCCTCTACATGTTTTGTTAGTCTCTAAGGTGCTGCAAGACTATTAATAGTTTACGTTTTTTTACTCTAGTGTTAGCTATCCATTTTTATGCAGAAGAGTATTGAGACTAAAGCGGGAGTCAAATACCTGCTTCATGTAACATCATTATGGGGGTTTTTATTTCCAGTTTATCACTGGGATCTAGCTGAGCAACTTCTGATCATATAGTTATGTGACCTACTTAGGATACATGTGGGAAGGACCCATTTTAAAAATATCAGATGTAGCAAAGAACTTAAAACATGGATATTTTCTAGAATAATTTGTTTTCTACTGATTACCTATCCACCAAGGTTTAACAAAGATATTTAAAAAAAATTAAATAAGCGAGCTTTGTCACTCCTCAACCACCTGCACAACATGAGAAGTTCTGAATGAAGCTATCCTGCACCATAGTTCCTGAGCCAGGGAGACTGGCTCTCTCAGGTATGGCTGGAGGACTGGCAGACACTGTACCTGGACATAATATGCACTTCTCCTGAACAGTAGAGCCAGCATTAATGTGCATAGCTGACCATGGAGGAACCTGGGCAGGATTTGAAAGCCTACAGTCTTTAGCATAGGCCAGTACTGAGCATGGGTGTGATGGGAATGGGAAAAAAAAACAAACCTTCAAACAATCTGCCTTACTCAGTGAAACTACTATGAAACAGCTAAAAACACAATACATTGGAAAACTCTAAAATGAGTTATAACGCTGTTTTTTAAAGGTGAGCCACAGACTAGGACAATTTAAAGTCTGATCTGGACCAGGTGAAAATGAAACTGGAGATGTGACAGTCTGTCGAGCCCTTTATCGCCTCAGACAAAACCAGGTGATCCAGGGCACACGTTTAGACCAGTGGATGCTACTTTTAAATTCTCCAGCTCCAGATGCATAGTGTCCATCTGTGACACTCTCATTGGAATACAATAGAGACTATTGGTCAAAGAACATTTGTTTACTGGCAGGTTGACTTGTTTCATAAGGTAAGTGCTCTGTATTGAGAAGAATCAGGGTTTTTTTCCCCTATAGCACTGCAAGAGTGGGATGAATATGAGAACAGCCTACACAAATTCTAGCCTTGTAAACACTTGACATTTAAAAAAACAAACAAACAAACAAACAAACAAAAACCCCACAACATTCAGTGAGGAGGGTAAATGAACAACAGTCTGAAATCCTCTGAAAGAATGTTATTTTTTCTTCTCAAAACTTCAGATGTTCTTGGTAGCTGAAGCAGCAAGAAAACTGTCTCATTCTGCATTTTGAAAGGTTCATAAAGGACAGGCATTGAAGTGACTTCAAAATGTATGTGTCTACCTAATACAATAGACTTCCGATAATCCGAACCTTTGGACCTAGGTGGTGCCGAATTATCGGCTATGCAGGACTATCAGGAGGTACTATAAGCTTGTTTTATAAAAACGCTTTACATACAGTGTATACTGTCTGTGTGTGTGTGTATGCACACACACACACACACACACACACACACACACACAGTATATACTGTATATAAAGTGTTTTTAAACCCTTTTTATTGTAGCACAAGCACTGACCAGCATCACACAATGCCAGTGGCAGACTGACTCGGTCCCGTCCGGTGTCGCTCGGTTCAGCTGCTGCTGCTACTGCCTTGTGACTCATTTTTTGCCGAAGCTCACTCACTAGGCTCTTGCCATTTTGATGCCGGTCTATCGGGAGTGCCGTACAATTGGATGCCGGACTATTGGGAGTTTTACTGTAGTTTGTTTACCCCTCATTTTGTATTTAAAAATTGTAGGATCATGCATTGCTACAATACACACTGATCTGTTTCCAGAAAAGTCTGGGACCACAGCAAGTGAGAGCCTCAATTAAAGTTACACTCTGATAGAAGGACCATTATGTACTTATTTTAGTGCAACACCTCGCACACAGAACCTCAATCCTGAATAGGGCCCCGGGCTGCTACTGACATAGATGGCTAATATGATACAACTGTGGCACAAGTGCCAACTTCCAATTCTTGACAATGAACCAGATTCATCAGACCAAAGAAGTGTAGCTCCTCTTGGTACCAGAAGTCTGGAGAGGATGACATGGGTGAAATCACTGCTGGCTTGCCTTTCAACACTGCACAAGGGTACTGCACAGAGTACCCAGAGATGCCCATGGTACCAGGGGTGGGTACTGTCCTTTGTACCATCAATCAGAAGCAGGAGACAGCAGAGTTCCACCTTGTCAGGTACAGCAAAGAGGAAAGTCTCCAATGCTAGTGCATTAGGCATGGGAATTCCTGCAGTAGAATGGACATAGTCAAACTGCAGTAGGGTGCAAATCCTCATGAATGACCATCTGTAGCAGGTGGAATGATTCTTGATTCACCAGCCATGCTGATAGTGAGACTCATCAGATTGTGAACCATTGGAATATGCGTCAGGTGTTGAATGCATTGGGATAGTCTCTTGCAGTTGCTGAGCTATACAGCATGGCTGAGCCCAATGGTTTCACCTCAAAGAGGTTAATCTCAACAGGACAGATGCAAGGGCTGCAGGCAGCTATTCTGTCTGAGGTGCTTTGTGTGTAGGGTGCCACAGCATGGAATACTTTCCTTTCCAACACACTTGCTGGATTTCAGTGCGGGGGACCCCAATGTTCTGGATTCTGTGTTCTTTGATTCCATCTTCTGATGCTTCTTCTTTGGTACTGGAAAAAAATGATGGCAGAAGCTTGACAATAGGAGTGCTCTGAATCAAAGCAAACTTGCTCAGTGAATGCCCTGAACAAGGAGGTTCTGAGGATGGCATAGGGTTGCCTCCATCAGAAGGTGCTTTAGCCTGATATCCCTGTCTTAGTTTTGGGCTTAAAAGTTCCTGCAGATTTAGCACTGGTCCCAGATCTGATCTTCCTAGGAGTATGTCATTAACCAGCACTGGCTTCTTGCCTCCAGCACAAGGCTTGAAGCCTGGAGTGTGAGTCCCAGCACCAGTACCTGAACTGCATACTCTTCAGTTCCCACTAAGTACCCAGTAAAAAGAAATCTAGTATTAAAAATATCCTCATTCAACTATCAACTAATACATGAGTAACAACTTTATGTAACACTAAGAACAAAAAGGTAAAACTTACTGTAATAAGATAGAACAATTCAACAACAGTCATGGGCAGTAAACGGGAAATGAAGGGGTGGGCACTGTCCTTTGTACCATCAATCAAAAGCAGGAGGCAGCAGAGTTCCACCTTATCAGGTACTGTGAAAGGGAAAGTCTCCAGTGCTAGTGCACTGGGAATACATACTCCTGAAGTAGAATGGACATAGATAGTCACTCAAAGGAGCAGTCATACAAATAGTAAGTAGATCAGGAAAAACAAATGAGTAAAAAAATAGTTGTACTATGAGCAGGAGCTTTTAAATACCCTGTACTAGCTACAGTATTGCAGAGGTAAAATGTGTGAATGTCAAGAACGCTGATAAACTAGAGTATTTAGATTAAACATTTATTTTTTCATATATTCACAAAATCTTCACAAAAGTACTGAAACTCAAAAAGTAACTAGACTTGAATCAAATACAGAGATGAAATATACAAGACAAATGAGCAGGCAAACTAAAAGGTCTTGAAAGTATTTTACTTCAGATTGAAAAATGAACAGTTCAACTGTTCTGTTTAAATAAAGATTTGCAAGATATACAGTATTTTATTAATACAATGCTGGTCATTTGAGGCAATGTAAAATACACCTCAATTTTTCCTTCATGCTTCTTTTCTCTTTTAGAAAGATACTGTTTACCAAAAAGAAACTTGCAGTCCAGGAAAAGCTATTTTCCATTACATTTATGAAAACCATAAATTGAGGCAAACCTAAGATTCCCAACGGAATCAAGATTATCTTCCCGCTACCACCACCTTAAAATTATCACATGCTTAGTGGAACACTAATATCTTCACCCTAAGAGTTCATCTGCTTTCAACAATGAGGGTGATTCTTTATAAAAACACTTCAGTGTGGTAAATGAGATACAGATCTTTGCAAGTATTAAGTGTTTGGAACAGTTTTGCTAATAGCAGCTAACAATACTGGATTAATATAATTTATAAATAATTGTTCCCTAAACAGTGAACATAAATCTACACATTCACAATAATCTAAAACAAAATAAATACTGTGATTATGCATAACGTGGTACAATGTGTACTAGTTTCTATGAACGAAAGCGCAATGTCCTGTTAATAAAAATTATCTGATCAGAATAAAAATGTGAATCTAAAATTTAAAACATTGTCAAATTAACATCACTTTTTAAGCTCTTAATGTTTGTATGAGTAAATGTAATAAATTTCCATCTTTTTGAAATATGTATTTTTCTTTTTGAAGTAAAACACAAATATATTGTTGAAAATGTTTATTTCAGTGATGACATTAAGTTGGATCTTATTTTAGCATTATTTTATTTAAAAAGTCATTGCACTGATCAGTGCCCATGAAAGGTCAGGTTGGTCTGCAATGTTTTGTATATGTGTATAAAAAAAGTTCTAAAAGCTAACAGTACTTTTATAAAAACATCATCTCCAGGACAGCTGCATTAAATGCATGCAGGTATGTTGAACACAAACTCTTTCCTCTTTAAAGAAAAAATGTTAAAGTAAATGCCACTTAACATTCTATCATTAAAGTGCCCCCAACTTATTTTTCAAATTATACATGTGAATGTAATCACATATTTAATTTGCTTTCAAGGCATTAATTTATTGCAACCAAAATGTAAAGTGTAACTGAACCAGACAATGTTAAAACTTTTGATTGAAGGTAACAAGAAGTAGTAGGAGGAGGCTATGAAAGGTTTGGGTCTTTAAGGCAATACAAAATATATTTCCATTATTTGAAGACTAATTTTTATTAGTGTCCATATAAAATGCATAAAAGGGGAATGAGAAAAAATATTTTAATAAGAAAGTTTACTTATAGCTTTAACAGTAATTCTCACCCAAGTGAGTTTAGCAAAAATATATATATTAAAAAAAAAGACAAAAAACAGACTTTGAGGGAAAAAAGACACAAACAAAAGGCATGGGATTGAAGCAGCTCAGGAATGCAAACATTTGTACAAATGGACTTGGCTTTTACTGCAACTAAAAAGACAAAAATCCCAAATAGCTTTTTCTCTTTAAAAATTGGAGATTGCTGGTGGCTGTGGCAGGGGGAGGAGGAAAGAGGGGAAACGACAAACTGGAAAAAAAAATACAACAATGGAACTCTAAACAGGTGAAGATTACTGGTCAGAGATGACCAAAAGTTCAGTGTTTACACAAAAGTACACGTACACTTTATACAAATGAGACTTCATCTGCCACCATAAACTTTTTTCTTTTTAGAGGAACAACTTCTGAAGATCATAAATGTTCTATTAAATCATTTCAATGTGAACAAAAAGCAATCTGAGCAATGTAAACTAGTAGCGTTTTTAAATGAATGTTAAGATGACAATTCAGATTATTTTCCAAACTAATCCTGAGAAAAAATTCTGTTTACAATTTAAACAGTTATGTTATGTAAAAAGTATTAACAAATCCACTATTACAAATGTCAATTTTCCTATATGGTCATCTATATATACACACAATAAAATGGTATATGCAAAAATAATAAAAAAATCATGCACAAATTACTTCTTAATCTTTAAAGGCTGGATTTCCCTCAAAATACAATTTTTCATCTTTTTTCCTTTTTTTTGTGTTTTGTTTGTTCTGCGCCAAACACACTGAATACTACCTCTACAGTTCAGCATGAGCTGATGGGAGATATATTTATTTTACATTCAAGATATGCTAAATGACCCTGTTGTAGCACATGACTTATCAAATGATCAGCCTTCTTTCCTCTTTTTGCAGTGATCAATCTTCATGATCCATTCTGTGGCGAGCTGGGAAAAAAATGCAGTTGCTAATCAATGTCTGAACAGTCTGAAGCTCCACAAGAGATCCAAGGAGTCACTATCAAACTATTCTGTAGCATGAAATCATTGCACACAGAAGAACAGTCATAAAATAGGCAACTATCTACAAAGGTCAGAAAGGACAACGTCCCTCTTGTGTTTCCTCTTTTTGCCATGGAAATACTGATGTGATTTGTTGCCTTGATGCTGTTTGTTTGTCACTGAGGTACCATGGTTTGAATTTGTTGGACCCTGGAAGCCTTTGCTAGAGGAAGAGCGAAATAACCTTGCTGATCCATGCTGTAAAAGAAAAAGGACACGGTCAATTAACAGCAGAGTAAATAGAATATAGCTGTTACAACACTTGTATTGCTGGTTAGAACAATCAAAACACTACAGTTTCAAGAGGCAGGGCATTTGAAAAGAGCCTGATGTGAAGGGAAGAATTAAGTCTGTGCTTAGCCTGCAGCACAACAAGTTTTCTTTCACTTCACCCACCTCAGAAGAGAAAATACAAACAAGATGCTGGGCTCCATCCCTTAAATAATATAATCAGAAGATAGAGTCAGGATTACAGAACTTAATTCAAGGTATAAAGTGAAGCATTAGTCCTGTATTTTAAAAATGGTAAGACTGATTTTACTTGTGTGCTCCATGCAAGCCAGAACTGTAACAGCTTCACTATATCTTACTGAAACAGATTCAGAGTCAAGAAAAAGAGGCAAGTCTCAGACTATCCATTTATGTCTATCTGAAAAAACAACCACTACCACCAAAACACCTCACACACATGTGGAGTCCTGTTGCACCTGAAAGACTAACAGATTTATTAGAGAATAAACTTTTGTGGATAAAAACCACTTTGCCAGATGCATCACAAGCAAGATGCACCTGACAAAGTGGTTTTTACCCATGGAAGTTTATGCCCAAATAAATCTGTTACTGTTAAGGCACTGATCTATACTAGGACTTGATTTCAAAATAACTTTAGGTTGAATTTATAAGCGGCGTGTCCACACTACTAAGCCCATTATTTCAAAACAATAGGCTGCAGAATTAGAAATCTGTACTACTTGCTTTTCATCAGGAGTAACACTAATTCCAAAATAGTTATTTCGAAATAATGGTAGTGTGGACCCTCCAGTGCCGCTATTTCGAAACAATTACTTCCCCGGGTAATTCAAATTAATTACTCCTCAGTGCTTCCTGGGATCCAAGTCCAAGATAGCGAGTCCACATTAATGCAGCCTGCCTTGGACTAGTTTTGAGTCTTCCCCATATTGTGGGCACGCTAGTTCGAATTTGTTAAATCGGGAGTTAAGTCAGATTTAGTAATTTCAAAATGCTTTCCTAGTGTACACGTTGTTTTTGAAGAAATATAAATAGAGGAGGATCACACAATGATATTTCTTGCATAAAGATGGGGCAACATTTACCCACATCACAATCCACAGAAAGTACTTTATGGTGTACCCTTTGAAAAACATAGGGCCTAGTTTCTGAAGTATCTAATTTACTATTCACTGGAAATCATTAACAAATGTGTGTAAAAATATTGATACCTAAAAGTAGAAGAAAAATAGTTCTGAAACTCCTCCACCATTCAGGAACAACATTCCAGAATATTTTTAATATTTAAGTTGTTTTAATTGTATTTCTGTAAAAAAATGACACCTCACCATAAGCTGAATTTGTGCAAATCAAAAATTGGTTTGAAATAATTTTTCCAGACTTCTGTATTGTAACAGGACTACTGTCTAACAAGAGGGTGTTTCAGACTGTCAAATTATTTTGGATCTTATTTTTGGGGGGAGAGGTGTATGATAGGAGTTTGATCTTCATGCTAAATTAGTTAAATATGCACTTCTCCAATAAAGAACCTAAAACTCTTAATTTAGGAGTAGGACTTAAATTTGACTTGTAAATCCTTATAGTAGAGTTAAAAGTAGGTGACAGCTAAAGTGTTAGGCTTCTTTCTCTGGAGTTGTCACGTAAAATGACTTGTGCAACACCTTTCCAGGAAAAGAGCCCTCTTACTCTATTTTGGATTAAAAGTAGAAATTAAAGTCAGCAGGGAAAAAAAGGGTTCCACCATTAAAATAATTAAAACATTTAAGATTTCTTTTAAACATTTCACAAACCTGAGATTTGTTTGTGCTGTTGGATGTATTAGCTGTTTGGCTGTTTTGCCTTTTCCCACTGGACTGGGAGGATTCCAGTGCTATTTCTTGTGACCCCACCCTGTTTGTAGTAGACTGATGGCAACTCAACTGTTTAGATGTTTTGCATGGTGTTCCGTCAGAATCCTTCATAGAAATATAGGTATTAGTAAATTTATAGTTTTAAAGTAAAACTGAAGTGGACAAAATTGAAGAGATAAACATGCTGGTCCTGCTAAAGATTAAGCGTCTTAATACAGGACTCTAAAAATAACCCACAAATGGGCGCTGGCTTGCAAATACTTTAATGCATGATTCATTCCATGCCATTTATAAGTTAGTACATTTTAAACCAGATTAAAAGAAATCCAAATGGAGAGTCTATTAAAATAAGTGTTTACCAGGCATTTTTTGAATTTCTCCTAGATCACATTTATTGCTACCTATCTCTTTTGAAACACAGGTGTTTCACAGATGAAAAGGAGGTAAAGAATATGATTGTACTCATATAAGGGAGTACTTTTTATGCAGATATAGAAGTACATTATGCCAAGGATGTGTTCTATGACAAAAAATTCATTAGAATAAACTGGAATTATATGAAGAACTTCCCCTTACACAAATCTGAGATGTGGAGGAAATGATTGGCTATACTTACATTGTTCAACTGTGTACATAAACAGTAGAGAATAAATCTAATCAAGTTCAAACAAAAGCTTTTAATACTAACCACATCACTAGAGCTGGACAATGTTGAAGAAGAGGAAGACAATGGACCTGATGAAGAATTTGAAGAATGTTTACTGAGTGTTTCTGAGGTTTTACTTCTAGATTTTCCCAGTGCTTCATTTGCTTCAGAGAGATTATTGTTACACTTGTCTAGCTGCTGAGTATCTACTATCAAAGTTACTCCGTTAGCTGAGAAAAAGAAAGTCAATGGAAGAAAGAGTATTACTTTCTATTAAGGGCTGCATTCTGTAAATAGAACACAATATTTCTGCAGAATAAGTCAATGAGCTGTGCATATGAGTAAAAAGCTTCATGAATGGACCCAAACCTCAAAAAACCCACTAGTGTATGTGATGAAAAACGGTCATGAACTATACATAGCCTAACTACATGAAAGTTCAAAAGGGAAAAAGTGTTTCTGTGGTCTATCAATTACCTCTCCTTGCCTTAGATAGGATTGTTCTAGGATAGATTTTTCAAGAGTGCTCATCTCTGTGTCTAAATGAAATGACCTGGTTTATAAAGTGCTTAGTGCCTAACAGTTCCCATTTTTCCCTCAAAGGGAACCACTGGTTGCTCAACAATTCAAAAATGATCTGGCTTTTTTGGGTTCCTACTGGTAACTACTGGGTGCACAGCTCTTCTGAAAATCTGGCCCTGAGTGTTTTTGTGAAGACTAGTAAAACAAGGAATAAGTGTGGGGGGGAGGAGGGGAGAAATCAGTCACATAAAATAAGGTAGACTGAAGAAAATCCTCACTGTTGTATAAAATTAAATTGTTCCTATAGACAGTCTATTTCATATAGACAGAAGCCACTTTGCTTATAGATGAGAAATTAAGTGCACTGTTTACATTTAGACCTATGTCCTTTACCTCATCTGGGTCAAAAGCAGCAAAATTTTGTTATATTGCCTATCCTGCAAAAAGCATGCAAAGGAAACATCACATTAGGTAGCCAAATCTTACCATTGCATGAAGACTCAGTCCTACTCTGCATTCCCCAATGCTTTGATATCCACTCTCTGTATGAGGCCACTTCTTGCGTTACTCTAATTATTCTACCCAATATACTGCAAAAGAAAAAAAACAAACCACAAACAAACCATGGATTAGTTTTAAATACACAGGAGGAATATATACAACTAATGATCTGACTTGACATTAAATTTTTACCTTTCAGTTTCATTGTTGGGATAATATTTAGCTATTGGTGATACAGCATGGCTCAAAATAACATATGCATAATCAAAGGCCTGTTTCACTTGCATGGCACCATATGAACTCCTCCCAACATCATTACCTTAAAAATAAATACACAGATAATCCATTAATTCAATACAACGTTTACTGACTTTGAAACACTGGAATACGAGCTCACAGAAAAAAGGATTTGCTTTCTTAGAAATCCTGACTCACCTTAAATAATTCCTTGTGGGGGATAAAATTAAAAAATTAATGAGCTGAGAAAAATATACAAAGGAATCTAAAAGCCCAGAGGTAACTGGAATCTGTTAGATATAGATGTCAAAATTGGAAATTCCACAAGCACAAACATGAAAAAAAAAGTATGTATGGTATAAGGCAACATTTTTATGGCATCTTCCACATGAGGTTTCAGTTACATAAGCTTTTGTAATTGCAATTATTTGCTGCTATCAGTTATACCAAAAGCTTAATCCTATTAATGGAAAAAAAAATCAGTGTTGTAACAATAAACAGTGAAATCACTAAGTATTCAGGCCACTGGTCTTGAATTAACAGGACACTAGGACATGAGATAGAGATGAAAGGCTAACTCCTATTTCTGGAATGCTTTATAAATAAAATGAGCATTTCCTCTTGGAATTCATAATTACTGTCTTTATAAACACTTTTCAAAAATTGAATGAGGATTTTACTTTCCTCTGAGTTAGATTTTTAATCACAGTCAGTATGCCATATTTGACATTTTACATATTCAGTTATGATACCTGGCTGTAGTGGATCTTCAATATATAGCATTGATGGTCTATACCCATCCAGCATACTCTTTTGAACTTCATCTTTAGCCACATATGAACCACCATCCTTTATTCGGATTCCTGTCTTCAGGTAATTGAAGTGACGTCCATATAATTCAAAAAATTCTATTAAAAGGACACCATAGTTGGCACTGGGGATGCAGGCATCTTCCCTGGGATGCAACTATTAAAAAAGGAAAAATAAAATTGCTCTCTTGCCTTAAAGACTCCAGACTTCAAATATTTTTATATTCCTTTTTACTGATTAGAAAAGACCCATCTAGGCCTTGATTTAAACCATTTAATTTATTTAATAGTTGACAAAATCAAAGCATTTTACAACACTTCTGTGAAGCAAGCAAGCATCCTCCAAATTTTACAGATGGAGAAACTAAGTGAATTTCCAAGCCAACCAGCAGAGTGTGTGTCACGGCATGGATTACAAATTCAGGAGTTAATTTCCAGACCTGTGTTTGGAACACAAGCATAATTTAGCCTGGCCAGCTGTCTAAACATGGGCCATACACTATTGTGCATAAATTCTAAAGTACGAACACTGATACACCAGAGTGCTTTAATTTGTGGCTGTGAAATTAAAACAGTAAAAAGTCTTGAAGATGTTATGCTCTAGGCATATACTATTAGAAATATAGGAAATGTAGGAAATTGAAGATATACAGTACCATCATCAATACGGTGTAAGAACATATCACCCAGTATCAAAAAAATGGGAAGAATGCATAGGAAATTAATTAGTAACAGGAAGAGGGATTTTTTTTAAATATAAGGAATATAGAAGCACCTTAGAAAAGTAATACTATATTGCTATTTTGGGGATTCTGGGACATCACAATACAATTTTCCACTTTGACAGATTAAAATTCCATCTGAAACCTCTTGATAACATTATGCAAGCATTAGTACAAGTTTATCCTAGACACCTGAATAAATTATGTACCGCTAACAAAAGCACAAGTCATGTACAGAGAAGACAGGATAGGGAAACGGAAGAGAATTGGAGAAGAGAATAAATTCTGCATATGCCTAAAGTATTTACAATTAATACTTATATTGGATCTTGGGGGGTTTAATATGAATAAACCAATTCTGCTTTACTTATAGCTGTGATATAGTCAAACTTCTCAGTGGAATACAGCTTTAGTATTCATTATTAGTGAATATATTAGTTTTTATTATTCCTTAAGAGTTTTCATCTATTTTAAAGCACAAGTTTGTATGAACCACAGACTGATTTTACTGGATTCATTCAGGTTTATGTTACCAAGGGTGTTCAATCACTGACAACATTTTTACCATCTCTATGTAATTAGTTTTTTGGGTTGTAGTGAGATTAGCATTTGATGGCTGTTAAATACCTATATTCATAAAATGTATGGATGCAATTTATGCAATCCATACAAAAACCGACCATCTGAGCTGTCTCCATTTTGAGTCTTCTTGAGACACATGGTCATGACATAAGCTACCCTCTCACTCTTAAGGTACGTTTACACTGCACACTCCTTATGGCGATACATACAGTACATACACTGCATTCCCCCCAAGCCTGGGTATACACAGCCGGGTAGAGGCAGAGGCACAGCTTAGGTGAGTAGTGTATACGCATACCAGAACCTCAGGGTACCTACCTACATAGTTATGTATATGTCAAGCAGCTCCTCCCACAAACACATTGCTGTTTTTAGCTGCATAGTATTCCACTATCTCCCACTGCAGTGGGGAGGGAGCAGGGAAAGGATTGGACAGCTCACTGCAGCAGACACACAAACTCCACCATGGTGGATCTGTCGGAGCCCCTCCAATATCAGCAAAAGGCTGTCAGCTTCCTGTGTCTGGAACCTTTCCCTGATGCCTCCCCCTGCTATAGAACCTTTCACTACCATAGGTAATTATGCATATGCTAGCGGTGTACAGTGTAGACATATCTCTAAAATGGTTCCCAAACAGAACAATATGGTATGTCTTGTGCTACCTCTGTTCAGGACGTGGCCAAAATTTAATTTCAGGCTAAAGGAATGCCAAGCAATTACTTTAGAGTGTACTTCTATTCTGAAAAGTGGCTATATAATAAAAAAGGGTATTCTACTAGTCAACAGACTTATGTGCATGCACATATGCATGTAGTAGTAGCGCTAAGCATCAGATTGGCCAATTTCAGATAAAAACATTTAAACTACTTTTTACTCTTGTTAAAGCCTACAAAGCAAAAACACAGATATGAATGTGAGATGTATTAGAAAATCATATTTTCAAAAAAGTTTTTAACTAAATTCCAATTATAGAATCAATTTTTGCCCTCATTTACAACTGTGCAACTCAATTTTGGATGATGAAATTTATAGGTACAGAAAGGAGAATCTGTCCTTCACTGGTTATGGTCCTGATATTGCCTGAGCAGGAAAGAACATCTTGATTTTCAGAGCAAAATTCAGTTGGCAGGCTGACGGGGGAACATTTATATTATTTTAATACTTCTAAACTAAGTAAATTTAATCTGCAAGTAATTGAACAACATATACGTAATGCCATGATGCCACTTTTACAGTTACTTTTCAGAGTAGAACCATATTGTAAATTCATTTGAGAAAATATTTAGCACAAAAATTAATTTTAAGTTAAAATGCTTAAGTAAATTAAAACAAGAATCAAATCCTATTTGTCCTAATGCCATCAATAATTTCATTTAAACTTACCTGGAGGAAACTGACAGCCATTAAAAACAGACTATAAGACCCAATTCCACCTGTGAATACTTCATTAAGGTCCCTCTGCAACAGGAACTGTTTTAATACTAAAACTAGATATGGTAATACAGGATATTTCTGAAAAAAGAACAACACGGATGTTAGGCTAAATGTTAGAGATATGTACACGTTTGCTGTGAAAACTATACTGAAATGGACTGCTCATAAAAACATGGACACAAAAAATATAAACACAGATTTACTATATAAAATGGTAAAGTGACAGCTAAAAGATATCCATTTGTTGTCGCTTTTTTTTCCTTTTTTGGATGTGTAATAGGGAACAGGTGGACATAAAGCAGTTTTTGGACAAAATAATTTTTTGCATTTAAATGAATGAGTGGCAGTGGTCTTCCCATTACTAGCACCCATTTCAATTAATATAACGGTAAAGAGGAAAGAAGCTGGTTTTATTTGAAAGTAACGCAGACATGCTTCTTTTTTTACAAGATCAGACAAATTTGCACTGAGAACTAAGGGGATGTTGGTCCAGTATGTACCAGGATACCGGTAATAAAGCTCCCTATTTCTCAGTTGATATCCAAAACAATATGAGCCCCTGATCCTGCAGACACTTATAAGTGTGCTCATTTTGATACTTTGGGAGTATAGGTTGTATCTCCCTGGTCTGGCACTCTCGAAACCTGACTGGTCCCAGATGAGGGAATTTGCTAGACCTGGGGAGGTCAATGCCAACTCTTCTGCCGTCACCAGCTGCAGGGCTCTTCTCCAGTGGTAGCAAAGCGCCTGGCATCGACTGAGTGGTGACCACCCAGCCTCTTCCCCTGAGAGTCCTCTGGCCTTGCTCCTCCCGTTACCTCCCTGAACTTGAGCATCGCAAATGAACTATTTGCAATGCTCCAAAAGTTCTGGCAGAGTGGGGGAAGAGTTGCTGAGTATGTGGGCTTTTCCCCCCCATGAGTGCTGGGATGCTGGGCCGCAGATGTTGCTGGATTATGGAGGTCAAACCTGTAGCCCACTGAAGTACCTATTAAATATAAAGTCATTAAATCTTCAAACTATTTCAAAAAGAACAGTCACTTACCTTATTGTGACTGTAGTTCTTAAAGTGTTTTGCCTGCAGGGATCCCACTCTGCAGTTTCTAGCTACCAGTTCTCTCTATTGAGCTGGGCTTTAAGGGTCTTATCTAAATAGACTACAGGACTCCCCTACCATACTAGACATCAAATCTAGTACCTGCAACTAGTGAGCAGAGCTGGACATAAGTATGTACTAAAGTTCCAAGTGACCATCCTGCAAATTTTTGATGTTAGGACATTGCTTGAGCATGCCAAGGAGATCATTTGGTTCTTAGTAAAATGTACTTTATTAGGAGAGGGTGGAGGTAGTTCATTTGGCTGATAGGAGATATTAATACAGTCCAATACTCATTTCATGCAAGTGTCTGGGTCATAACAGTCCATCTTCCTGAACTGTCCCCAAGTGCCAACAAGGGCCTAGGTAACTTGCAGAAAGGCTTTGTTTTACACAGGTAGTTGGAGACGGCCCTCAAGACAGAACATATAAAGTTTTGCTCCTCCATGGAGTTTAATAAGTTTTTGTAGCTGGATAGGGACACATACTGGCAGATTTATGTACTGATTTAAATGGCAGTCTGAGAGTCACCCTGTTTTTGTGAATTCCTACCATTAACACCTGAATCTCGCTCGTTCTTTAAGCAAAGGTAATTGCTTCTAAGAATGCTCTCTTCATAGAAAAGTGGTATAAAGAGCACAAACTAAAGCTTCAAAAGAGGGGAATTAATTAGGGCCAGGAATATAATATTTAGGTCCCAGGAAGAGAAAAAGTCCATTACTGGGGGAAGTGTGTGGATCACACCTTTCAAGAATTCAGACATAGCTGGATGTCAGAATATAATGAAGAGTGCCAAACAGATATGGTGGCTAAATGAACTCTAATAAAACCTGACTGAATGTCCCAAACGTTTCAAGGGTAACTAGTCCATAACAACAGGAAGAGATATTCAGGGATTGAAGATCATGCTGAACATCCCAGAGCGAAAACAGTTTCCATTTGTCTTGCAGAAGCATTTATGCTTTGAACAGAATATCTCGTATCTCTATGGGGCAGCTTCTGCCTATGGCATTTAACCAGCTAGCATCCATGCTGTCAGATGTTCAGACCAGGGGTCCATGTGTATGATACGAATAGCAGAACTCACATTCCTATGCTGGTACTTTCAGTATTAGCTGGCCATTGTCTCATCTTACTCTTCTGGAGACTAATGGGATTATCAGGAAGGCATATCTCAAAAATCTGTTACATTGGATCAGAAATGCATCCAAAAAGGAGGCTGAGTTAATGTGTCCTTGGGAGCAAAAATGCCAAGCATTTCTTAGTGTAGTTGGTGGCAAAACAGGTCTGTGGTTGGAAGACCTGCTTTGAGGAAGACTTCACTGAATTTTTGAAAGTCTACTCATGACTTCTAAAACACTTCCTGTTGAGGTGGTCTGCAGATTGCTCTGAACACTTCATAGTGTAGAGCTAGGAGAGTCATTCAGTGTTGTATGTGCTAGTCCTCTGGGAGAAACTGCCTCTTGTCAGAGCAGAGATGATGTCACTCTACCTTTTCTGTTAACGTATCCTGTCACTGCAACACTGTCTATCAGGACTTGAATGGTAGCCCCCCCTCGAGGAGGGACAGGAAAGATTTGCATTGTAAATATATTGTATTCCAGTCCATGTATAGATGAGTCTCCTGGCTGTCATCAACCTTGTGTCTAAGACGGTCTAGGTGTACCCCCATTCTTGTTTAGAACCATCTGTTAACAGTTTTGATGGGAGATGGGAAAGTGAACATGATGCCCTTGGTAGACTTTTGCAGGTCTTTCCACCAATCTAGAGAGGACAGGACTCCTAACAGACTTACAACTGGCACATGCATGCTGTAAGTGTCAGGTTAATTTTAATTACCCTTAAAGAGGCAGAAGGCAAAGTTTGGAATACAGTATCTCAGGTATGAGAATGCTATGTGGCCCAACAACCCAAGAGTCCTTCTCCATGGTTCTCAATTGACTGTGCAAATTTGAAATGGAGCACACTCTGGTGCAAAAGCTCTCCAGCAAGAGATAAGCTCTCACAAACCTGAAAGCTCTCAAAAACTGCTCCTATGAACTTCATTGTTTGAATGGGCATGAGAGCAGACTGATTGATCTTGAGGACTAATGAGAAGAGTTAGAGAAGTTTGTACCCTTTGGTGATCTCTATGAAGAAGTTGGCCCAAATCAGCCAGTTATGAAGGTATGGATAAATGTGGGGGCCATTCTATCCTAAATACACTGCCACGAGTGATAAGCATTTGGTAGCAAATCTTGGTGCTGTGGAAACTCCAAATGATAGTATTCTGTACCTGTAGTGCCCATTTCCAACCATGAATTAAAGATACTGTCTGTGAGTAGAATAGATGCATGGAAGTATGCATCTTGTCAACCAAATCTCACAAATCAATCCTGAGGAATTGCCATAGGTGCAGAAGGGTCTGCTTGTTCCTCTTGATGATCACCACTACTCCAGAGGTCTTGTTCCAGCTTGTGTACTTGACCCTGTTGAAATACTTATGTTGTTCAAGGAGTCCCAGCAGAATGAGGCAATTTATTTCTGTGTTAAAGGGGTCTTGATGATCAGGGTCCTGAAAAATGAGTGTGAGGATTCTATGGTAGCCAGTAAGGCCAGATCTGCACACCATAGTAGGATAGCATGCAAGGATTCCAAGTGGACAGAGCTGAGATCCATCACTGAGTTAAGAAGGATCTGAGAAGTAATTGGGCCTTTGGGTGGGGTGGAATTTGAGGATGTGCTGGGCAGAAGTCAACCCCAGTTGACACAGATCGCCAAAAGATTCTAATCTTGTGCTCCTGGGGCACATGCACCCTTAAGAGTGTGATCCATGTGGACAAATACTTTACTCAAAGAATAATTCTTCCAGTGGAAGATCACAAACAGTTTTGGAACAAGTGTTTAGACACATTTCTAGGTTCTTCCCCTGGTTTCAAGGTAAGACCCCGATCTGGTAACACAGATGCACAACTTAACTGGAATAGTCTTGTGGAAGCCAATGGGACATACTCACATGCTTCAGAACTAAGCACATGCATAAGTGTTCATAAAATTGGAGCCTTAGCAAGTGAAAGGTAATACTAACATTCTCATCAGCTACTGAAACCCGAGATCTGAAAAACTGGCTCACAACCTGTTACTACAGCAGAATTACACTTCCAAGTTTTAACACTAAGGGTTAACTCCTGCTTGCCATACCCATGTGAATAGTTTTACTAAGTCAAATGGCCAAAGGATTTTGCTCTGAAGTTATAACTATTCAAATACTTATGAGACTAGATGGGTGAGGGAATATCTGTTACTAAACCATCTTCTGTTAGGGTATGTCTACTACACAGCATCTTAAACTCAAAATAAGATACGCAACTTGCGCTACACAAATTGCGCATCTTATTTTGATTGAATTTTGAAATAGGTTATTTCGAAATCTGGTGCATCTACCCAGCACCAAACTACGAAATAACACGCCATTTCAAGACATCCCTTAACCTTTGTGGAACGAGGGTTACTGGGATGCTGAAATAGCATGCCCATTATTTTGAAAAGTATTTTGAAATAATGGGCAGCTTGTGAAGATGTGGGGTAGCTACTTTTGGGATACCTCCAGTATCCTGAAATAGCCGTGCAGTGTAGACGTACCTTAATGAGAGAGAGATGCTTTCAAGCTTACACAAGAATACGTTTGAAAGCTTGTCTCTCTCAACAACAGAAATAGGTCCAATAAAATAACTTGTCTCTCTATCATCCCTGGACCAGCATGGCTACGACACTGCATACAAATATTTAAGGTCAGTCTCTGAAGAAGTATTCAATTCATCTGTTGCCATGGTTAAGTTTTGATTAAAGAAAAAAAAATATAATAAAGCAGTTACCATCAGAGAAGGAATACCCAGCACTCAATGAGACTGAGTGTCTCTCTCTTTGTACCTACACAGAAAAGACAGGACAAACTAGCAGGGCTTTTTGGATTTGTTTGGTTACCAAAAGATTTGGATTTGTTTGGTTACCATGTATTTCTAAAGGTCTGAATAAAAGAAAGGGGAAAAGAAGTTCAAAGATTATGCACAAGGTTTTAATATACCCATCTATTAAACTTACCAGTTAGTCTACAGAGTAAGTCAAAAACAAAAAAAACCCCGGCAATAGATCTAGAATAACTAAAGTAGTAAAGCTTCAGGGGGTAGCTGAGTTAGTCTGCACAGGATAAACTTAAAAAACAAAAACTGGTGGCTGTCTTGTCACAAACAAACTCTACCAGTCAAATACACAGAGAAGTGTTGGAATTACAATTCATCTGCAAGTTCAATTCTCATGCTAATGGCCTCAATCGGGATGAGGGATGGCTGGGATATTACACAAAGGCTGTGTCTACACTGCACCCCTTTTCCGGAAAAGGGATGCAGATGAGACAAGTCGGAATTGCAAACGAAGCGGGGATTTAAATTTTCCCGCTTCATTTGTATAAACATAGCTGCGCTTTTTCGGCTCGGGGCTTTGCGGAAAAAGCGCCAGTCTAGAAGGGATCTTTTGGAAAATAAAGCCTTTTCCGAAAGGTCCCTTATTCCTCTTAAAATCAGGAATAAGGGACCTTCGGAAAGGCTTTATTTTCGAAAGATCCGTCTAGACTGGCGCTTTTTCCGGCAAAGCCCTGAGCCGAAAAAAGCGGCAGCCATGTTTATACAAAATGAAGCGGAAAATTTAAATCCCGCTGCTTGCAATTCGACTTGTCTCATCTACATCCCTTTTCCAGAAAAGGGGTGCAGTGTAGACACAGCCAAAGAGCTGTTTGCACCTTCATTGAATGTTAGGTTGGTAGATTCTTACGTTAGTACCCTCCCTACCTATTGACTTTGATCCTTATCTGCTTTGTTTTAACTATCCAATCTTCAGGTGCTTACTTATGGCCTGTTCTGCCTTCGTGTTTTTCCCTTTGATATTTTCATAACCTCTGCTCCTTGTTTCCCACCCCGCTCCTTTTTTTTCCTTCCCCTTTCTCCCCTATTTATTTTGGGTCTGCACATCCTAAACTCAAAACTCCGGTCATCTGAAGAAGTGGGCTGTGCCCACGAAAGCTCATGATACCATCTATATGTTAAAGTAGTAAAGACAATTATCCAGTATCATATTTCTGGAATACTTTGTACTTAGGTTAAGCTGTATAATTACAAACTGATTTCCATAATGCCTTGTATGCATGCTGAGATTTATTGTGGACATTTGCTATCACACTGTTAACTTTTTTCTTTGAATATGCAGAATCCATCAGAAGCAAGATGCATGCTTTTTTAAATTTTGTTGAGTATGAACAGTGTACAAAATACACTTACATCCCTAATTGAAAGGTTTGCAGTAATAATATAACCATTTAAATGGTTAACTGATAACCCTGGGCTTTTACCATTTTATAACCATTTACACACAAGCTCCCGGCCCCACTACTGGAGAGCCGGCTGCCACCTTGCACAGGCTGGCAGACAGCTCCCCGAGAGTGAGTCTGTGGGCAGGAGCTGGCTACCCCATGCTGCTGCCTCTGATGCAGAGGTAGCAGCACAGGGTGGCAGACAGCTCCCAGGGAGAAGGGCAGCAGAAGCTCCCAGAGCCAGCTGCCACCCCATGCTGTGAGCTCTGCAATATAAAGCTTATACAGGTTGAACCTTCCAAATCCAGGATTCTCTGATCAGGCAACATTCGTGGTCTGGCAGGGCCACCAATGTTGCTGGACCAAAGACCCCAGCGGTTGGAGCAGGAGCCAGCTGAGAGAACACTAGGCTGGGGAGCCCCAGCTGAGCCAGCAGTGGCTGAATCAGGCAGAGACCGGGGAAGCTCCCACCCTGGTCAAGGAACCCCTAGAGTCAGCTGGGCCAGGCAGCCAGGGAATCCTGACCTCAGCTGGGGAACCCCTGCTGCAGCAGGGCTTCTAGTGACTGGCAGCCCAGCCAACCCTCTCCCCCTGAGGCAGTAGGGCTGTCGGAGACCGGGTGGCCCTGGCTGGGACCCCCCAGGATACCAGATAGCAGCGAGGCTGGCAGAGGCAGGCGGCCCCAGCTGGGGAACCCTAGGGAGTTCCCAGCAGCAGTGGGGCTGGTGGTGGCTGAGTGGCCACAACCCGGGAACACTGTGTGGCAGTGACGCTGGCAGCAGCAGCCAGGCTATCCCGGCCAGGAACTCCAGGAGACCCTGGGGCAGAGTGTAGGCAGCAGGGTGGCCAGCGTTAGCAGGGCCAATGGCAGGGCAGGGAGCAGCGACCTCCCCAATCTGGCAAACTCCCTGGGTCAGGACAGGTCAGGTCCCGAGGGTGCTGGCCCAGGGAGGTCCAACCTGTTCTTCAGAGCCTGTAACTACTGAGAATTTTCAGCAGTTACACAATTACCTAATTAACCACTTTTAAACATCCCTGGTTTTAATGGTGGCTACTTGTACTCTACCGTCAACTAATATCTGAAATACGTGGAAACCTAGAAGAAAAAAAAAATGTGTCCGATCTGTTGTTAACAAGGGGAAAAAAAAAAATACGAGCTCAGTTAAGCTCATAATTTGGAACAGAGTGAAGATGTAACTGTTACAAGTCTATTCTCCAATTGGTAATGTATAAACATTTGTCTATTATAATGATCTAGCTTTGATTAAGAGAGCCTGGTTGTCTGCTGTCTGAGTAATAAAGAAACTGAATTTTCAGTAAGACACAACATTCAATATTGAAGCTAATGCACTTTCTATTGCAAACACATAGTTATAATTTCTCTGAATACTTTCCATCCATATTTAATTCCAGATTGTTTAGACAGCAACATGGCTCTTCACTTTTTAGGACTCAAAAGCAGCAATATTTTGCTGCTGACAAAAAGAATGTTTGAATATTTGATTCTGCATTTTACTTTAACCCATTCTTATTACAAAGTGAATCATCAATGTACAACTCAATAGTGCTAGTATAAAGCATTATCTAACCTTGATAAAATCTCTGATGAGTTGGGCTGCTTTAACCCCATTCTGTACATTAAAGCTGATATCAACTTTTACTTCAGTGAAGGAATCTGTCAGTTTAATAATAGGTACCTGACAAAAGAGCAAGATATAAAGTTAATATTTAACTATCTGAAAAGGAAAAGCAATACTAAGTATCCAAGATATACTTAGCTTCATTACTAAAATATGATTTATGTAGGTATTTGCACATTTCAACTGTGTTATAGATTTTACAAGGAAGGGATGGAGATGGAGGGGTGGGGGGAGGAGAGAGAGAGGAAAAGGAGAGACATTACAGGAGCCTGTAATTTTAAGATCGCACCCCCTTTTATGTACGTTTAATTGAATTGGGAATCATTTTCTTAACTCATACTGAAACTATTTTAAATTTAAAATCTTTTATGCATAATATTACTCTGAATTTTTTAAAAATACTGTCAAGTAAGTAACTGCGAAGTCAAAACAGTACAATTTTTAGTAAAAGACAAACACCGGAGAGAGACTGATGCACAACAACTAAAGATCCCTGACTTCATACAAATATTATTAATGAGAGGAGGAAGAGTAGGTTTACACTGCACATGAATTCTGGTCTCTCACTTAGGTTTGAGCCCAGGCCCCCTTTACATCCACAAGGAAATCAGTCTGACTTGGGCCAGCAAGCACTCAGAAGTCAAGTTCTAGGACTGTGCTAAGGGAATAAATCACAGCCCACTGTTTTGCAGTGGGGATGCAGCTCAAGTCACAGGGTCAGAAGGCCTATACAGTGAAGTATGGATGCGAGGCCCAGGTCTAGTAACTGTAAGCTTAGGTTTACAATGCAGCATGAAAGCTTAAGACCAGGCTCAAACACCAATTACACAAGGTTGGGTCCACAGATTCAGGTTTACAATGCAGTTTAGACAAACCCACAAATATCACAGCAAATTTATCCATACATTTAAAAAAAATTACAAGACACATTATGAGTAATAAAATTGTCACTAAATAACCAGATTTGATTTTGAACATCACAAAGCAGAATCTGAGTAAAATGGTGCTATTTTCAAACGTCCTTTTCAGAGTAGACATATGCTTTAAGAAACTAAAGACGACTTACAGTTGCTTTGTCTAGAACCTTTACTGAATCTTCATCTGCTACATTGTGCTTTCTAAGAGCCTCTTCCAGGGTCCAGAGAGGCAAAGTCTCCCATTTTCCAAACACAACTAAGTCAATATCACTAAAATTACAAGAGAACATAAAAATAGTAGAGTTAAAATACATACTGATACTAGGTTTTGGGTGCATTTAAAAGTGCATGATTGGAGAAACACCAACAGAAAGTAAAACAGCACACTGAATTCTCTTAAGTGGGAGGAAGATAAGAATTAAAATATATAAGAGTATTTTTTTTTAATTTCTAAAGCATAATAAGGCGGACAAGGTGGTAATATATCTTTTGTTGGACCAACTTCAGTTGGTGAAAAAGACAAGCTTTTGAACGCCACAGAGCTCTTCTTCACAGGACTCAGACTTCAGATGAAGCTAAAAATTATTTCTTTTACCAAGAGAAGTTGGACCAATAAAAGATATTACTTGATCCACCCTTCTGTCTCTCTCAGCCTGGAATCACCACAGTTACAACACTGTAAGTATACTAAAATCAGACAGCAAGCTATCATCTGGACAATTTGATAATGTGATGGGGGAAAGAGGAACAGATTGGAAGTAAATTGTTCAGAAGAGCTATGAGCTGTTAATGTATGAAAACAGTCAATGCAATCATTATACCAATCACAGTAATTTCTAAATATCTAGAACAACCCTGAAAGAGTAGAGTCTTTCACTCCTACTCTGCATCAAACTGGCTGCCCCCACTGCACAAAATAAACTAAGAAATATCACAAATGGAACCTCTCACCAAGAGAGATCACACACGTGTTCACTACATAAATACTGAAGCAGAGTTCTGAAAAAGATATTTAGGTATTTGAACTGTTTTAACTAAGCCTCACTAGTCTTCTGAAGATAGTATATCCTGATTAGAATTAATACTCAGAGCACTTTTCACTGCAGGAGAGAGAGAGGAGATCCATAGGAGCCCAGTTTGGGCAGTAGATGAGGTTTGCAGGGATGATTTTTTTCTGATGTATGCATGGAAAGGAGTGGATCAATAAACTGATGGAACGAATTGTTAACTATCCAGTATTACACTACAAGTTTCAAGGAAAAACATAGTTTATGAACACAAAGGAATAATTATCAATGTTCTCAGAGAGAACAGATTTCAGAATCATTAAACGTAGCATCCATCTAATGGGAACCACAGTCTTGGTGAACATTTTAATAGAAATTTTAAAGGTGCCTAAATGACTGTGCAATTTTCTTAGAGTGCAAAAGAGTCTTTAAATTTTAAAAACTGTGAAAAATGTTTTGGAGGCTTTGAAGAAGCTGAGCTATATTTTTTTCCAAATGACTATGCAAGAATACAGCCAAATTTAAGCAAGCAACATGTTACCTTGGGGACTTGTGTTTCTGACAGGCCTGTAAGTCAGAAATTTAGCAACTCAGTTTGATTTTTTTCTTGTTGCTCAATAAGTCAAAGCCAATTGTATAAAGAAGTTTGTTTAATTTGGTTCCTAATTTTAAATAAGCATTTTCCACCTAAGAGGAGATGGAAAAACAATAATTACAAGACAGAGAAGAATATTGTAGTTAGGTATGGTGATCAACCAATTACTCATTCTGAAATGTTCCCTAGGAAAAAATACATTTTAAAATAGTCTTTAAAGAGAAGTATTAATTACAGTCTTTGACTTGCTTATAGGACTCTATCCTGTAACCATTAGTAAACTTGAAGCTTATTTTAATTTTTCCAGTTAAAAATGCATTTTAAAACACTAATGTGATCTTGTAATGAACTTTCTTTAGATGGAACTTAGCCTCCTATTTTGTTATGCTCATTGTTTACATCAGTATACAAAAAAAAGTCTGGGTTCTTAAAAAGATTTATTCTCCTATCTTAGTGGACAAACATACCAACCAAATTGATTAGTTACTATTTTAATGTTTTAATTTCTTCTTTTGGAAACTGGATTCAGCTTCTCTTTTAAATGAGATAAATAGTTTAATACCTGAACTCAAAGGTCAAGCTTAAATCATGTCACATGCTGGGAAAAAAAAAAAATCAAAGTGAAGTGGGAGAAATCTAAGATTTACTATGATTTACTCTTATAATTAGACTGAATTACAAAACTCAGTCTATTTTTGATAGTACTACAAGTGGGGTTATATTTTAAATTAATACAAATAGGATCTAAACAAGTGGATATATCCTATTTCATAAGATCCATCTTTATTTTATTTTATTCTTTTACAATGTATTCTACTGGGAGGGCTAAATAAACCTTTAGGCTTGGGCAGTTTTCAGATTTAGTCAGAAATTTTAACACACAGGGCAGTCTTTTTAAAAAAATCTAATCTTAATCATCAGTGAAATGGGTACTATATAAAAGTATCTGCATAAATGTCATCTTTGAATATATATTGATAAAAATATATTACATAAGTCAGTAGTTAGAAAAAGAGTTGAGTGACAAGTGCATATACCACCCCAGGAACATGATTTTATTATAGTGCACAGAAATTCAACATACAGCAATGTGAATAGAAAAGGAAGAGACTTCAAAACGTGTAAACAATGTATAAGAAAGTTAAGAAAAGGTACTAACCTAGTTGGTAGATATAAACCAGTTTTAAAACTTCCAAATATCTGCACCTGTAACAGAGAAATAGGGCATTAGAATGCATCACAAATTTCTGAACAATTATCTACTGAGTGACTAGTAAAGTTTGACTATTGCTACCCTCCACTGGTAGTTTTAGGTATTACTGAAAGATTTTACAAGACCATAAAACAGGAATTTGGCAAACAAGTATTTACATCTTTAACTTTAAAAGAAGATTAGAAAATAGAGTACTGTAGCAATATTCATTATGTTAGGCAGATGCATAGACAGAAGACAGTATCAGAATAAATATTATTTCTAATTAAAGTGCTGTTTGTGACAGTAGAGCTCTAACTCCATCAGTTTTTCCATTACAAATCCTTCATTTTGAAAATACTTAAGAGTATAAGAAACTATTTTCAAATATAATAAAACTAGACAAAAGCATCAAAGAGTCTTTGTGTTCTAGCATTATAGCCAATCATACCTTTATGCAACCACAAATATACGCTAATATCTCTCTCACAAAAGTGTTGCATGTGCTAACTTTTTGGAGTGGGCTGAGTGCTATTTATACTATACTGCAGCGTTCTTCTGTTGCTGCTGGTGCATTTTTTTGCTTGCATTAGGGATGTAAAATCCTATTTAATTGGTTAACCAGTTAAACGTATTATTTAACCAATTAACCAATTAAAGGGCAAGTGCATGGTGGGGCACCTCCAGCCCAGCTAGAGTGGCTTCCCCGCCCACCTGAATCCCAGACACAGCAGACTCTGCCTGTGAGATCTACTGTGGACAGAAGCTACACCAGCTGGGCCAGAGCAGTGCCTGCCTGTGAAGCACCCAAGCATACCATAGACAGAGGCTGTTCCAGGCCAGCTAGAGCAGCTCATTTGCAGTGCCCCCCTGCTGGGCAGGAGCAGCCCCCTGCCTGTGGCAGGTGGGAAGCTGCTCCATCCCCCTCTGGTTAACTTTAATCAGTGAGGCTTATCAATTCACTTGTTAAACATTCACATCCTTAGCTTGCATGTAGCCTAATTATATTTTTGGTAACATATTTGCAATCTTAGTGCATGTGCACACTTAAAATGCTACAGTGGCATAGATGCACCTGTACCATTTTAACGATTCAGAAAAGACATTGCCTACACAATAGGAAGGCCTCTCCTGTCACCATTCAGGATGTTTTAAAAAAAAAAAAATGTATAAAAGTAGTAACCAATGAAAATTATATCTATTACATGGTTAAACGTTACCAGGGGATAGGAATAGAGAAGGAGGGAAGGGTGCTGGAGAGCTGCCGGCGAGCTCCGGGTGAGCTCTGCGGGCTGCCATAGTTTGCTGGGTGGTCGTGGGCTCCAGGTCCGAAATGCTAATGGGCTCCGGGCTGCCGCAGGCTCCATGAGCTGCCACAGTTTGCCAGCTGGCGGCAGGCTCCAGGTCTGGGCTACCAGGGCAATGTGCTCCTTGGACCTGGCGGGCTCCGGGTCAGCTCAGTCAGACTCTGGACTGCCTAGTGACTTTAACCATTAACCAGAATGGGTAAGTATCAGCGTATTGGTTAACCAGTTAAACTCTTACATCCCTAGTCAGCACATTGCACCAGCCTGAGAGATGGCAGGTATGTTGAAGGGCAAAGCTCTCCTATCAACATAGCACTTTTTCACTAAGCGTTACGTTGGTGTAACTGCATTGTTCAGAGGTATGGGTACTGGCCCGGAAGCTAACCCCGCTTCTGCCTTTTAAATGTATTAAAAAGCCTGTCAGCTCTTTCTACATTTAAAAGGCTAAAACGCAGCAGGAAGGACCCAGTGCAAACTGGAACAGCAGATTCCCGGATCATGCAGGATCCCACGCACTGTAAACCAGTCTTTTAAATGTATTAAGAGCCTGTTGGCTCTTAATACATTTAAAAAGCAGAAGTGTGTCTGGGACTACGTGTGAGCTGGGAATCAGCTGACAGAGGCAGCAAGGGGGGTGGGGAGTGACTAGTCAAGGGACTAGTCGACTATCCTGATTATCCGATAAGCATAAGCTTATCAGGATAGTCAACTAGTCGCTTACATCTCTACTAGAGATATTAAAATGCATTTAATTAAGTAATCACGTAGCCTCTGAAAATTTCAGCAGTTACACACGGGGCTGGCAGTCAGCTCCCGCCTGCTCCCCTGCACTGCTGCCTATGTCTCAGAGGTGGGAGGGGAGAGAGGCAGTCCCCAGAGCCTGCATGTAACTGTGAAAGTTAACTGATGAGCCTGGGCTCATTAACTGTGTACATGATTACATTTTCACTTCCCTACTACATACCTAGATATATTCATTCTAACACACAAATCCTGACAATGCCCACAAATTAATGCAAAACAGGAACTCTATGCAGGCCAATTTATATTCCTCTCCTCTCCCACCCCAATACTTAAAAACACTGAATTTATGTTTGCCAATGTGAATATAAAGTAAAACTCAAGTAGTCCGGCATCCAATTGTACGGCACTCCTGATAGTCCAGCATCAAAATGGCAAGAGCCTAGTAAGTGAGCTTCGGCAAAAAACGAGTCACAAGGCAGCAGTGGCAGCTGCGGAACCGAGCGAAAAGGGTTTAAAAAAAAAAAAAGTTAAAACGCTAAAACATTACAGTATACTGTATACAGTATGTACAATAAAAAGGGTTAAAAACACTTTATATACAGTATATACTGTATACAGTATACATAACCATCTTATAGTACCTCCTGATAGTCTGTCATATCCGATAATCTGGCACCATCTAGGTCCCAAAGGTTCCGGATTATCGAAGTCTACTGTACTTAAGTTTACAGTATCAAATGTTTTCTAACCGATGCAAAGGACTGTGTAAGTATAATGTGTAAAGCTTTCCTCTAAATATCATTGTGACACAACTTTTGTTTAAACACCACCACAAGATTTGAGGATCACTTTGTCAAATTATTTTAAAGGCCTTCCCTTAAAAATCACTAAATGTTGTTCAGTTTCACTGTAATTAAAGCCTCTCTTATGGTGGAACTGATCTGATGCCATTTTACAAGGAATGTTTCCTTCTAAGCATGTGCCCCTCAAATAAGAGAGCAAATGACAACTGCCAAAGTCTACAAATAAAGTTACAGTTTAAGAGGCATAGTTTTACCCAATCACCTTTTCACCATCTTCCTGAATGCAGTTGGGGTAGCATAGAATGTATGTACCAGGTCTTGTTTTAAAGTTTCATTATGAGTACACGTTTTATTTTTTGTGCACAAAACTGATTTCAACATTCATGGTGTTTATACCTTCTTACCAGTTGTATATTTTGACATGAAAACACACAAGAACATTTAATCTTACTTAGTTCATTTAAATTCAAGTTACACTGTAACTGGATGTGTCATATCTGAGGCTTATAGGGTTTAAAAGCAACTCCGCACCCAACTTAATGTGAAAAGCACTGGCTAGAACCAAGGACAGAAAAACGAGGCACCACTTATGTTTCCTTTCCCCAGATAACCACCCAGCAATAACATCCTTTGTGTAGGGGAAACAATATTGGCAAAGGGCCACTACTATAGAGAGGAGTGGGAGGGCTACCCGCCACATGACACTCTCCTGCCCCCTCCGCCCCCTCCCCCGCAGCCTGGGGAAGGGTCAGGACAACCTCCCTCCACCCCAGACCCCCGCCCTACTCCATCTCTTCCCCTGCTCTGCCCGCATCCCTCCTCTTCTCCCAACCCATGCAGCCTGCCCCACACTCACCACCAGGAAGCATGGCAGTCCTGCCTCCCCGCACCCCCCAAGGGATGCACCGGGAAAGCAGAGCGAACTGGAGATCACATTGCTCTACTTCCTCTGCTGCTGCCAGTGAGTGAAGGGAGGACCCAGCTGTGGGCACCAAGCTCCCCTGCTAGGCCCTGGGCTGCCCAGAGGCTCTGGGTCCACTGGCCAGCCTCTTGCCCCTTCCATTCATGGCATTTGGGGGAGCACATGCTCCTCATGTCACCCTTGAATACTAGATTTCTAAAGTACATTCCACAGAGTGATTTTACTACAATACCACCTTATTTAAAATTAATCAGTTTAAAATTGAAAGCACATGCAAAGATTATACAAGATGAGAACTACAATAATAATTTGAGTCATGAGTAACAGCATTAGGGTATCATCTTTACCAGTGGTCTCTAACCTTTTTACACCCAAGATCACTTTTTAAATGTCAGGGCAAGCCAAGATCCATCCCATCCCCTCCCCAAGACTCCACCCCTTTCTTGAGGCCCCTTCCTCTCTGTTCCCCTCCTCTCCATCATTTGCTGTCCCCAGCCCTTACTTCACTCTCACTGGGTTGAGACAGGAGGTGTGGGCTCTGGGGTGGGAATGAGAGATTTGGGTGTGGGAAGGGGCGAAAGGTGCAGGCTCTGGGAGGGAATTTGGGTGCAGAAGGAGGTGGAGAAGGGGCTGCTGGCTCAAGGAGGGGGATCCAGGCTAGACAGTGTTGGGGTCAGGTGGAGGGTTGGGGTACTGAGCAAGCCACAGGCTTGTGGATGTGAGGGTGCAGGAGTTCAGGTTGAGGTGTACGAGGGGCTCAGGGAAGGGGGGTTGGGAGTATGATGGGCTCAGGACACAGATCTGCAGTGTGTAGATAGTGCAGTAGTGTTGTTACAGAAGACTGGGGATGTGAGAGGCTCAGGACAGGGGGTTCCGGTGTCTGAGGGGCTCAGGGTTGGGGTGTGTGTGGGGATGCAGGGGTGTTATGATGCTGCGGCCAGATGGGGGCTTGTTGGCAAGGCTTCATTTTTAAATAAAATATTATGTCCAACACAAAATGTTTCAGCATTGTCTTTAATTTATAGGAGGGGCGGGGAACCTGTTTTTGGTCAGGGGTCACTGACCTTCGGAAAAAACCAGTCAGGGAGCACACAAGTGAGATGCAAAAAAACAACCCTTCCAAGCCCCCCCAAGCCTCACTGATGTGGCCCCAACTGAGACACCTCCCTCCCCTGGAACCCTAGCCCCATGGGGAGAGGGTAGGTAGGACAGAGGTTCAAGGCCTCAGGCCAGATTAACTCTTCCGAGGTTCCAGGGTTAGTGGAATTTGTGGGCCCCTATGCACTCTGAGGTGGGGCCAAAAATGAGGGCTCCAGTGTGTGGGACAGGGCTGCCAGTGCGTGAGATAGGGACGGGATGCAGAATCTGGGTGGAAAATAAGGTACAGGAGCAAGCTGGGGGTTGGTGTCTGTCCAGGAGGGAAGGGGCAGGAGCAGCGTGCTGGTGGTGTCTGGCCAGGGTGCTGGATGGGGTCTGGCCAGGGAGCAGGAGCATGGTGCTGGGTGGGGTCCTGGACAAGGCCCTGGGCAGGGTGCAGGTGGGAGTCTGGCCAGGGGGCCAGGTGCTGGTGGGGGCTCGGGAAGGGGGCAGGTGGGGCCCTGGGTAGGAGCAGGGTGCTGTATGGTGTCTGGCCAGGGGCCAGGGCTTGGTGCAGGTGGATGTCTGGCTAGGAGGCAAGAGCAGAGTGCCAGTGGGCGTCTGGCCACAAGGCAGAGATAGGGTGCTGGACAGGGTTTGGGCAGGAGCAGGGTGCTGGTGGGGCTCTGGGCAGGGGGGAGGAGACAGGTACAGCTCAGCTGGTACCTGGGGGTCCCACAACTGCGTGCCAGGTCCGACTCAGGAAGCACATGCGCTGTTTCCCCCCTCCCCAAACAGCTGGCGTGCCTCCTGAAATGCCAGGTCTGTTGCACTGCTAGGGGCTTCCCTCCCCTTGCTGTCTTCCTGCGCGTGGGGGGGGTGCGCACAGTGGGAATGCATGCTTCCTGAGCAGTTGGAGCTGGTGCAGTCCCGGGACTCCTACTTCCCGCACCCCCACAGGCAGGCAGCAAGGGGAAGGAAGTCTCCGGCGGCGCAACAAACCCAGCATTTCAGGAAGGGCCAGGAAATAAAACTTGGAATAGACTTCTGGCATCACCATTGTGGTCTGTCACCATGATGTTCCAAAATAAGAGACATGTCTGTCATATAATATGAAAAAATGACCCTCAGTGGCAACTGGCAATTCTAGATTTCTCTTAATGCAACTTTCTGTACTGTATACTGGAGTGACATATGCTAAATCTAGTTAACTAATTAAACAAGACATAAGGATTAACTAAGATTTTTCTTCTAGCAACATCCAATATAGTCAACAGCTTGGGAATTTATGTGTCAAATCACCCTTACAATAAAAGGCACAAAGAGAGTCTTGAAGAATGGTGCATTGCAATGCTGATCCACATTTTTCTTCAGACATAGCCACATCTTCCTCCACTTCATTTTCTCTCAATAAGCAGTTTTCCTTACTTGACACGTTTTCCTTTTTTTTTTTTTAAACCCAGGGAAGAAATTTCTTCAAAATATTCCCAGGGTAGGAGGGGGGAAGTCTCTTACTCTCATATGCCATAGTAGTTTTTCTGTGGAAGAAGTGTGGGTGAATATAGGAAGCTGTGTCTATGCTACGTCTTCTCTTTTTCTTTCCTGTCCACTCCACTGTTCCTTTCTATACTGCCTCTGTCCTTTCCTACATATTGTCTCTGTCTTTAGACAACATCTGAACTAACTCCTCTGCCATGCTTGGCCCAGAGCCACCACCACAATGCACAAAACAAAAACAATACTAACCAGTCTATATCTGCTGAGAAACAGAAACGGAAAGCCCAGAACGTTCAAGAAGCAAGAGCTGATTGTTAGGCTCGACAGATTAGAGCCACTAATTCATTTTTATGAGACTGTACGTGTAGGTGTAGCATGTTTGTGATGAGATTTAATTGTAATGTATTTTTAAATGAGAAATGTAGTATTTTATTGATGATTAAAAAAAAAAAAATCAAACACATCCGATTTAAATAATTGATTTTTATTCACTCTGATTCTAATAAAGTTGAAAAGCTAAAATTATTTCTTCTAAATAGAAAAATATGGGATAAAGGCCAAAACAGCTCCTGATTCATCAGCTGCTGTTAGGAAACCAAGGTTGTGTAAGTGCTACACCCACCTTTAGAGCCTCATCTTCAGGAGCCAGAATGGGAGAGACAGGAAGGGTTGTTACAGTACACCAATGGGCATTTGCTAACAAACAATTCCACCATCAGTACACATCCCATGAATGGAAACACACACAGGTTACTCAAAGCAGGATTGTAAAGTAGCAAAAACTTCAATTCGTGTAGTAACTAAGGATCAGAAGTGAAAAGGGGAACAGAGATGATACACTCACCCTCTCTGTAGGCAGAAGTGGTTTGGAAGGGACACTAGAGACGGACTCCAAGTTGAGACAACTACTAGCCCAAGCAGATATGAAAGACTAAGCTCCATTGAGGAGGGTCCAGGGACAGCATCCCAGTAAAAACTATATCACCACCTGCCACTGACAGCAGCTTGAGGTAGAACTGATTAGCTTTGCCCATGGGAGCAGTCCCTTAATAGTGGGGCCTATCATTCTACATATCTGCCAGATCAATACATACAGTCTGTATTACAGTCTATATTACAGGGGCAGGCAAAATGCGACCCGTGGGTGACATCTGACCCGCCAACATGCCAGATCCAGCCCATGGCCCAGCGAGAGCCTCAGCCAGGCTCCCTGTCTGCCTCGCCCCACCAGCTACCCCTTGTGTCTCTGAATACCGTGACTATGTCTACACAGGACATCTCATTGTTTATGCAGATTCAGATTAACACGGCTACCCCTCTGAAACTTGTTTGAATGGACAAGAAGTAGGACTGAGTGGACTTGTAGGCTCTAAAGTTTTACACTCTTATTTTTAAATGCAGGATTTTTTTTACATAATTTTACACTCATAAGTTCAACTTTCATGATAAGGAGACTGCACGACAGAACTTGTATTAGGTGAATTGAAAAACACTATTTCTTTTGTTTCTTATAGTGCAAATATTTGTAATTAATCTGTGCTGTAATTGAAATGAAAATATTTTAAAAGGTAGAAAAATATCCACAGTATTTAAATAAATGGTATTCTATTACTGTTTTATAGCATGATTAATCACACGATTAATCTTTTTAATAGTGCAATTACCATTAATTTTTAATCACTGGACAGCCTAAAAATAAAATGCCAAAATCAACTATGGTAGCCTAGAAATAGTGAATATCTTCTATACCACAATTTAAGCATAAAGTTATTTTTGCAATAATGGGGAAAGTGAATGTGTAACAAAAACAAAAAAAGCTGTTCACGAAGACAAAAGCAGAGACAAAGCTTGTTAGAGCATGCCAAATTCTACTCACATCTGCATTTGGCCAGAGCTCCTTAATAACATTTTCTATTCTGTTCACCACTTCCATTCGCATTCTTTCTTCTTCCGGTCTGGGAGACATGTACTTGTAGAAATCAATGATTTCTTCGTGAAGACTGAGGAGAGAGAGAAAAGATAAGTTAACAAAGAGAGAGAAAAATGTAAAATGGCTGCCATTACCTCAAATGGTTTAGAAATATTCAAGAACAGCGAGCACTAACTTTGAACAAAACCATTGCCTCCTTTCAACAGAAGCAAATTCATATTTATGGGAATTTAATTTTAATATATTAACTTACAATACACAGGATTTACAAAGAATGTGCATTTAGAAAGAATATGAAAATTAATCAAAACTTCTTTTGTTCACACTAAAAGTGAAAGAAACAGCAACACTAAATATTTTAATACCAGAGTGATATATAAAGATTTAAATCTTCATGTATGCCTGTAATTATGAGTTCAGGGTTCACACGTTATCCAAATATTTAAACAAAAGCCTTCTAAGCTAACCTTTTTAGTTAGCCTGTCATCAACTGAGTCATTGCCTGTGTCAGCACAAGCAATTTGTTAACACACAAAAATCAGTTCTGAGACATTTAAACAAATATGAAATAATGTTAACAGTTGTTTGCAATTTGAGTCTTCTCAATTATAGGTACCTGTTTGCCCAATGTTAAGTAGGGATGTTAAATATCGGTTAATAGAATAGTTGATTAACCTCATGAATTCTTATCAGTTACTCAACTATTCTATAGTCCCCGGGGAGTGAGGCCAACAGCCAACGTGCTCCAGCCCCAATCCCAAAGAGCCCCGTCACTTCTGTATCAAAGTTAGCAGTGTAGGGTGCCAGGTGGGAGCTGGTCTGCAAGGGAAGCCAGTTTAAAAACCAGCTCCCCTCGTGGCCCAGCTGCCTGTTGCCCCATGCTGCTGCCTCTGATAGGGTAGGTCTACATTGCATTCCTCTTCCGAGAGGGGAATGCAAATGCAGACGAACGAAATTGCAAATGAAGCGCGGATCTGAATTTCCTGCGCTTCACTTGCATAATCGCATCCGGGTGCTATTTCGAAATACCCTATTTCGAAAAAAGAAACGCTGTGTAGATGCGGTTATTTCAAAAGAAAACCCTTCAACCTCATTTTGTAAGGTGTAAGGGTTATTCCGAAAGAAGGGTTTTCTTTCCAAATAACCATGTCTACACAGCGTTTCTTTTTTCGAAATAGGGTATTTCGAAATAGCGCCCAGACATGATTATGCAAGTGAAGCACGGGAAATTCAAATCCGCGCTTCATTTGCAATTTCGTTCGTCTGCACTTGCATTCCTCTCTCGAAAGAGGAATGCAATGTAGACATACCCATACAGAGGCCCTGTCTTGGGGGGTGGGGGGAAAGGCAGTGCGAGCCAGAACTGACCTGGGCTGCCTGCCTGCCCAGCTCCTAATACACTTTAAATGCAGAGCCGCAGCGGGGACAGGTCCTGGACTTGACACAAGCTGACACTGGGCTTAACAGTTAATCAGCTACACTATTACATCCCCAACACTAAGCAGAAACATTCATACTATGCACTGTATTCTCCTATTAGTTTTAAAAACACACAACACTGGAACACAACAGTGGAATATTGGATAGAAAGAAGTTGGTAGTCAGCTGCATTACCTTAAAAATAATTCCCCCTTCCCCATTTTTTTTTGGGGGGGTTTAATAAATTATGCTTAGAATAGCTGTTTAAATAAAACTCCAGGTAATCTGTGTATCCTTTTTTTCCTATCATGTAGCAACATCCTCCTGACTAACCAGAAGGCTTAAGCCTATCCCCTCCACCCCACGTTCACTCTGTCAACACCACTGAATTTAAACAGTCACTGAATTCCTGCAAGATTAAATAAATCCCTGGCATAGTTTGCTGAGTTCATTTCATTTGTTTCCTACAGTACCCATTATAGTAGCAGCTAAATGTTCTAAAGAGAGGTGGGTGTGTTTTGTTTTGTTTTGTTTTGTTTTGTTTTTTAAAGTTAAATGTCAAAACAAAACCTATCTTGCCTGGAAGCAGGGGTGGCCCGTGAGCCTAGGCGTGCTAGGCAGCGCCTAGGGCGCCGCTGGCCCGGGCACCCGATGATGATGTCACAGGGTGCCAGGGCGCCCCGTGATGACGTCACGGCCATTGTCGGCCATGCAGGCAGGGGCGCCAATTGCGCTGCCCCGCCTAGGGCGCCAGCTGCTGCAGCTGGCCTTGGGCCGCTCCTGCCTGGAAACTCTAGTGGACTACCAAGGGGAATGATTTACTAAGTTGAAGGTCATCAGATGGAAGGTGTAAAACTCTTCCTACACTCCCTCCCTACCCATCACCTCACGCACACAATGCTGGAAAATGGAAGCTATACCACACGTCATAAAACAGATGAAGAACATCTGAAAGGAACATGACTAAAGAGACATGCAACTCAAATTTCATCCCTCTTCAACATTTTAATATTCTCCGCTTACAAGTAAGATTGTATATTACTAAAATTGAAGAAAGATTAGAGTGCCAAATATTTTTTACACAGATAAAGACCATGTTCTTTGTAAAGAGTTACTTGCATTTCTACGTGATGCTCACGCATGCCATTCTGTAGCAATATCTGAGGAACAGTGTTTAACAGCAAAACTGCAAAAAGCTGCTCTCAGGGTACGTCTAGACTACAGAGCTTTTCCAGGATACCGGAAAAGCTCTGCCACGTCCAAGGAACAGGTCTGCTTTTCCCCAAAAAAATTCAGAAAAGCAGATGCATTTTTTCGGCATCCCTGTAAACCTCTTTTTACAAGGAAGAAGGGATGTTCCTCCGAAAAAGGGTTTTCCCCCCAACATTTGGCCCTATGTAGACGGGCCAAATGTCGGAAAAGCCTCTTTCAGAAGACAAAAGTGGAAAAAGATGAGCAAACAGTGGTTCGCAATTTGCGTATCTTTTTCTGACTTTTCTTTGTAGTGTAAACACAGCCTAGGTGCTTACTTGGTTGTTGCTATAAAACTTGTCTTCCTACTGTCTTATTCCTTCCTCATCTCCCCGCTTGTACTTTTCATTTAAAAATCTTCAAGGCCAAAACACAATTAGTGATGTGATTGGTAACTGGTAAGCATCACCCTTACCGGTTATGGTTAACTGGCAGCCTGGCCAGTGCAGCCCCCACCTCAGGCGGGCCCCGTCTGGCTGGAGCAACTCCTCCCTGATGCAGAAGGGCCTGGCCTCCTGCCCACTCCTATTTAAGTGGTTAACTGGTTAAACATAATATTGAACCTGTTAACTGGGATTTTACATTCTTAACACACACACCCTGCCAAATACTGTTTATGATCTGCTATCTGGAGGTATTTAGTTACCTAATCATTTGGTTTGTTAAAAGTCTCCTAGTCCACCACTAATATTTCTTCTTAGCAGTCCTGATGCAACTCAATCTGTTGATAACATTTACAAGTTCTTCCATCACGATAACTCTGTCATGGTAATTAAGTTTATATGAGACACACATGCTGGTAGAACTCTAGTCTGAACATTCCATGGCCAAAAGAGCTTATTAGGTAACAGAGAGTCTAGATTTTTCAGTCATTGGGTCACATTATCTCAAACTACTGAGATTTCTAGCTAATAGCTGGAGTACAGAGATTACTGTACTGTTAAGTACAGCCTGCAGACAAAGCAAGGAGATGATAGACTCTGGAGTCTGTTTGCCAGAATAAAAAAAGTGATAACCTAAATCTTCCTGTTTGTAAATTTTAAAAAAAGGAAAAAAAAATAGAAATTGGATGTTTTGAGAGGTTATGGGGGAAAAGCAGAAAGATGTCCATTAACTCAGTTACTTGACTGTTAGTTAGTTTACTGTTGACTAAACTTCAGCTGCTTTTAAGTAAGATTACTCTGTTACAGATTTGTCCCCTAGTTCTTTATGAACATTACATTCCTGTTAAATCAAATAGCCACAAATCTGTAAGAATTATATATTAAACATAATAATAAGCAAATATGACCTGATCCATATACAATAATAATACAATCACCCAACTCTGAACATGGACCTTCTACATTAAAAATAGTTGTGTTTGTTTGATAGTCATTTATCCAACCAAATTATGGAAAAAAAAAAACCCCATACAAAATCCTGTTTCCTCTAAAATGTTAACATTCCTGCTCCCAATACTTTATTTACTTTAGTGAAGATGGGGGAGGGAGGAAAAGGTGGCTCAAGTCCCCCCACCCCAGATTTGTACTTGGGACATTCCTGGCTGTTTTCTTTGCCATAGTCAGGAAATGATGGGAAAGTGCAGTTTGCTGTATTTCTCTCCCTCTGGCTGAGGGCAGGGGGCAGATGAGCTGCTGTGCACTTTGCTCTCACTGCCTGACAGGAACAGAAAGCAGCTTCAGGCCTTCTGCCCTCCTCATACACAACAACCCCCTACCATGAGCCCCTCCTCACCCCCCAACACTGACTCCTACACCCCCCCACACCTTCAGCCCTGTCCTAAACTCCATTTTCCAAAGCCCTGCCCTGACTTCCTGCATGCCCCCCCACATCCTCACCCTCTGCCCTGAGCTCTCCCCACCCCCAGCCCGATACTCTCTAATTTCCTGCCTTGAGCCCTCCACACTCCACCCCACACTTAAATTTCTTACAGGTACAGGCTGAACCTCCCAAATTTGGATTCTCTGGTCCAGCAACACCACAGATGTTACTAGATGAGTGTGTCCTGAAGCAATCTGAGACAATGCAGGGGCTGGGGAGCCCTGGACAGGACAGGTGACATCTTGGGAGCCACCACCCTGGAGAGGAGAATCCCCGGCATCAATGGGGCCAGGCAGTGGTGTCAGTGGGGCTGTCAGGAGCCAGGTGTCCCCGGCCATGAACCCCGTGAAACCCCCAGCGGCAGCGGGGCCAGAGTAACCAGACAGCCTCTGCCGGGGAACCCCCAGATGAAGTGGAGCTAGCAAAGGTGGGCCTCCCCAGCCAGGAAACCTATGGAATCCCCAGTGGCAGCGAGGTGGCCCTTGCAGTGGGGCTGGGTAGCCGGGTGGCCCCAGCCAGGAACTCCAGGGAACACCCTGCAGCAGTGGGGGCTGGCAGCAGCCAAGCAGTCCCAGCAGGGAATCCTGGGAGACCCTGGGGCAGTGGATGGGCAGCAGGGTGGGGAGCCATACCAGGCCAGCATTAGTAGAGCCAGTGATAGGACAGGAAGCCCCAAGGACTGGAACCCGAGGGGCTGCAAGCAGGGAAGCACTGACCTCCCCTGGTCTGGCAAGTTGCCTGGTCCAGGACAGTTCAGGTCCCAAGGGTGCCAGACCAGGGAGGTCCAACCTGTTGTTGAATATCAACCCCTCTCGCCCAATTTCCTGCCCTCGCAATAGCACAGTACCTGTAAGAAATTTAAGTTACTTACATGCATGGACTGAACCAAAATGAGCCAGAAACATGGGATGAAACTTAAATAGGTTTGCTTGTCAATAAACCTTACAGAAAAGGGATAAAACTGAGGAATTTGAAGTAGTGCTCTGTTTTGGCACAGCCAAATCAATGCTTAAAATTTGAAAACTAAAAGAAAACGTTATTGCAAACCAAATTGACTATAGCCTTTTTTGTTAAAGCATAGCAAATTGTAGGTATTTATAGGGATGAAGAAAAACACACAATTAATTCCCATTAAAAAAATTAAACAGAAAAACTGTAATCCTTTTTTAAGAAATCTGAAATAAAAATTAACTTCATAAAAGTAATACTGTTTTAAAAATACAAATAATTTAAATGAAGCATGTACATTTTCCTTTTTATTTTCTTTAAAAAAAGAAAACCCAACAGCTTAATTAAGTACCTGAACAATGCTGGGTAAATCTGCTAGTATTATATATATATTTTAAACGAGTAAGAGTAAGGATGTGGTGCGATTATTTCTGTCTGTATCCTTTAAAGAAAGGGAAAAATGTTTTAAACCACCCTCACATTTCAAGAAAAAGCAACAATAACCCTTACTAAGCTACTGACATCAGTTCTGGAGGCTCAGGAGGAAGGCACCCAATGCATTGATCAGTCTGTCAGTTACTTCAGTTTGCACTGCAACACAGATGCCTTTCAAAACCATTTCCAGTGATCTAGCTCTGCCAGTAAACTCTAGTGGCAATTTCCACATTTACAGAGGGTTGTTTTTTTTTTTTTTTTTAATTTGTCAAGCTTTAGGATACAAAGATTCTGGTTAGATGTGTTTTCACTATTGATAACAAGTATGTACATGAAAGCACACGCTAGTCTGCAAAACCTGTCTGGACACGTATTATACCTAAACAAGAAGAAGTGACTGGCTTAGCTTGAGAGATCTGTTTACCCTCAAGGAAAGGGATCTCAAATGTAGCACTAATGAAATCTCTGCTGATAGGAGTCTGTAGTAAAACTGTTAAAAAATATGCTAGTCTGTTTGGGGACTGGAAATGAGTATGTGATTGCAGTCTTGGGGTTAGGGTATTCATAATTAAAACACTAAAGCCTGTTTCCCAAAGTGATTAAAAATGCTATTGCTTGAATAGTTACTACTGTAAGCAAAAATGTATTGCATCTCAGAATGTACTGTCTCATACTAACAGCCAGCTTCATGTATGCATTGTATAGTAGATCTGCTTTACAGTAGGGATGTAAAATCCCGTTTAAGTTTAACTGGTTAACTGATTAAACTGGGAAGGGGGCTGGAGCAACCCCCTGCGCTGTGGCCAAGAGCTGCTCCAGCCCAGCTGCTTCCAATCCCGTGTTGGGCTGCCAGCTCCCAGTCCACATCGGCTGAGAATTGGTAACCTCATGTGAGGCCAGAAGTGGCAGCAGGGGGGCTGGCTGGAACAGACGGGTACAGTGTGTCAGCATTTCTAGCCCCCCAGGAAGGAGGTGCCGGGAGTGCCGGGCATTGTGGGAAGTGCTGTCTCCTTAGCCTTGTGGGCAGACCCTGAGAGGTGCTGGATGGCTTACACTAGCCACAGCCGGACAGCCCTGCTTCCATCCCACATGGTGCAACGGACTCTGGCGTGGGGACATCAGCCCTTCTGGGAATCCAGGACAGGGCTCTCGGGCACCTATTCTTTTTTGCCTCTCATGTTCGGCCTGACTCACTCAGCTCCCTGCCCACCACACGTTGGAGCGCTCTGGCTTGGAAACTTTTTCTGAGTAAAATCACTACAAGAAATGCACAATCTGAAGCTTCAAGCTAAACACCCAAAACAGTGATACACAATTTTCTTTTTAAAAGTGCTCATTAAAAGTACTGTCATATGGGTGGAAAATTACATGTTATTATTATCAATAGAACTGACTTAAATGGGGCCTGGGTGTTGTGTAGTCTTGCCTTAATTGTATTCATGCCCATCAGTGTGAAAGAAGCTATTTGCATATATATTTGCATGTATATGCAACCACACTTAAGTTGAGGCCCTCGGCAGGTGCTGTGAGTATCACTGTGGCCCCCGGGGCTTCCAAAGTTGAGTAGCCCTGGCTTAGAGTCAAGACGACAACAAAAAACAGGACAGTATTTACTTAGTGGAGCTAATTAAACTAGATTTAGCCTTTGCACTAAGACTGTCCTAACAATTTTGGTCCTTTTAAACTTCAATAGAAGTAGGACAAACTTACAAATAATTCAATTTGTAGGAAAGCAATATTTTTAGTATTTTGATGTCTTTTATAGCTTGTCAATGAAAATTTAAAGTAAAATCGGACATACTGCTTTGCTACTTGGAAAACTAAGGCAATGGTCAAAGCTTTATGACGTGTTTTCTGTTTTACATTTTTAAATGTTCACGTGATCTACAAAAGAGTCCCTATAAAATCACTCTAATTGGATTTTCTAAATTAAAATGTTCAAATATTTTTATAAAAGGATTAAAAGCTATCCTAGAAGATTTTACAAAAAGTTTATAATTTAACAGAGCACAACATGCCATTTAAATTACAAGCAAAAGTTATGATACCAACAAGCCCGACTGGAATTGTTTATTACACTAGAACTGCTAATCATACATATATTATTTACATCCAGTGTTGTATTTAGATAGCTTACAAAGTTAATACGTAAGTGAAGTAAGCCTATCCTCTCTAAATTCCAATTTCAAAGCAAAGGCTATTTTCCCTTACTTCATCATCTACCAATACTTCAATGCTACCATCACAGCCAAATTAAAAATATATATATAAAAACAGAGAGCAAAGAATTTTTACACCTTGTTCCAGTACTGTGTCTACATTAGATATGCACACCATATCTACATTCATCAACTCTGGGACCTGCAGGCAGGATCTGTATATTATCCCACAATAGTCTCCCTAAAGCAGATACCATGCTACACTAAAACATATTTGCGCCTGTTCACTTTTTTGATTTATTCCAACAGGTGCTTCAAGATGTTTTATTCTGCAAAGGGAGAAACACATGTGCACTGAAAGGCATGGGACATGCTCTCCTGCACTCTCACACTTGTAGGTGCACTAGGAACAAAGTCACTCATCTCTGTTTGAACAGCTGGACCACATTTGGACCAGTGGGCTTGGTGACCACTGCCAACACAAATGTTTGAGAAAAGATCCTCAATTTCACTCAATAAAAATGTTCTCCATTCTGGTTTCATGGTTGATTGAAGGCAGCAGGGGACATGGAGAGAAGGAGGGAAAATGTACTGCTTGTTGGGATGAATAAGGTGGTAAATGAGTTAGTAACTAATGATCTATTTCTACTGTCTTTTTCAGATCTCAGATATGATGGAGGAAGTGAAAGGAAAGCTGTGGCAACCCAAAGAAAGCGTGCACATTTTGAGAAATGTGTGAATATCTAACTAACCAACCTTTGGATTTTGCCATTTTCCCCCACCCTTCCATCTGACACCCTAGGAGACAAAACAAGTTATTTTCATTCTATCCACGTTCTTCTCTGTTGCTCTGAGGATTCAGGCGCTAGTGGGGATAGCTGAGCAGAAGAGAGACCAGCCAAATACAACTTCAGTTGCTCTCGGGCCTGTGTGCAGTCATCTTGACATGAGGCAGAACCAGTATTCTTAAATCTCGAAATCTGTAACCAAAGGGTAATCGAGAGCATTGAGAGATTGCACTAGATGAGGCCAATGTACTGCTGATGCTGCTCAACCAGCAATTACATCAGCAAGTTGACACAGTTGCGGCAGATGTAATAATTTATATATGGACTGAGCAAGTACAACTTCAAAGGTAGTGATAATCTCTGTGGGTTGCCAAATGCAGGGGGTAAAATCTGGGGACTGAGTCACTCAGTGCATAGATTAAGCTTTTCTAAATGAGGGCACTGAATATGTATGCTATGTAAAAGATCTGGAAACTGAGGGGAAAAACTCCAAAATGGACATGGATATGGAGAAGGGCACCACTGTTCCAGACATATTCCATGGCAGGTCCCTTGAAGGGGCACAGTGGTAGGTGGAAGAGAGAATCTGTGCGGAGACCAGTGGGATCCTGCTTTGGAGTTGTGATACGTAAGATTACACCTCTGAGTCCAATCATAAGAATTCTCCTTTCTTTTTCCATGGTAGGGCTGATCTAGTCAGCCATTGGTGCCGAGAGCGTGGCAATCAACGGATCAATGCCATCATAGCAGGCTTCCCTTTGATAGTACCAAAGGGCTTCCTCCTCAGGAAGCAGGCAACTATGGTACAAGAGGTTGTAATGCAGGCAGAAGTGGCAGCAGTCCTTAATGACTAGACTCCTTTAAGGAAGAATACACCTGTATCAAGAGGGAGAGCAGGTTGATTGCTGACACAAATGCCTCCGGGGCAATTGGCACCAAGACAGTCTTTGCTTTGGTGCCAACAAAGTCAACACTGCTGCTTCAGGCATAGGGCTTGAGCTAGTGCCCCTTGCAGAGCCAGAGCCAACTGTGCTACAGCACCAATTTGGAGGAGTGCATTCAGTGCACTCTATTCAATTCCTTCTCAACAATCTGACCATACTTAGAGGGTAGAGACCTTCTCCAGGACAGTGCTTTTCTGGAAGCTCTGCATTCTGACTCTCTTTAAATGAGGGAGAACAGTACTGGAATTCCACAAACACTGAGAAGTTCATTTCCAGTTAAGCCAGAGTACTTGGCATGAAGTCAGACCAGGATAGCTTTAACAGTGGCTGGAGCATTACTTCCATCAGTTGGACTTTCAACCTAGCCTCTTTACCGTGCCTGGTCTTCACTGGGAGTTTAGGTCAAACCTAACTGCGTTAGGTCAGTTTTCTAAAAATGAGGTCACATCACCAAGCTTGTTCCATCAACTTTAAGACTGTTAAAGTTGATTTCTGTACTTCTTCAGTGATGAGTAACTGCTAAATTCGACCTTGCATTGTTGACTTTACGGTAATGCAGTTTAGGGATGTTAAATATCAGTTATTTGAATAGTCGATTAACCTCATGAATTCTTATCGGTTACTCAACCATTTTATAGTCTCTGAGGGTGGGGCCAGCAGCCAGTGCTCTCTGGCCCCATTCCCAAGGAGCCTCTTGCCCCTCTGTGCTGCTGCCTCTGATACAGCTTTTGCTTATTGGTCAATCAGTTAATCAACTACACTATTACATCTCTAGTGCAGGTGCAGAGCTTTGGAAGCTGGCATTCTTGGCCTGCGGGAGATGTCTCTCAGTGCCTCATGGTGACCAGTCTGGCCATGACTTTCAACTCTACTGTGCTCTCGAGGAACAGGAAAAGCCCCAGGAACATTTGAATTTCATTTCCTGTCTTAACAGTGTGGCAAGCAAACCTCAGAGCAGGCAGCATACCTGAGCAATACACCTGACCATGAGTTCATGAGTTCCCAGGGTCGCAGACGAGCACCAGCACAGAATGTGCAGGAGATCCTGGATCTCATTGCTATACAAGGAGAGCAATCTGTTCTCGCAGAAATACAAACCAATAAAAGAAATATATAAAAGATATCTATGCCAAGACTGCCAAGGGCATGGAAGAGAAAGGATACACCAGACACATCCAGCAGTTCCAAGTGAAAGTAAAGCAGCTGAAGCAGTCGTACCAAAAGATAAAGAAGGTAAAAGGATGGTCTGGAACTTTGTTGCCAACATGCCGCTTCTATGAGAGTGCTGGCGGGGGTGGGGGTACACTCAGGCAGAAAAGTGTAGGACAGCATGCAGGAGGAGAGGAATGGTCAGCAGATGAGAGGGGCAACCAATGTCACTGACACAGCCAAGAACTTTTTCATAACTTTGGAGACAATTCCCTCCTTCCAGGATGCCTCACATTTGGGCACTGAACTTGGGAGGGCACTTCTGGTGGAGTTCACATTTTTTATCTTGCTAAAAGTGGGTTAAGGCAACCAGGGCTACACAGCAGGGGGTACCCAGAACAGCTTGTTAATGTGCAGGGAGGATTCCTTCTCTATCTCCAGACACATCTCCGTAAAGCTCTCATACATAGAGGAAATCTTCAATCCTTCTCACAAGGTTTCTGGGGAGGCCTGCCATATTCCATCCTCCATGGTAAGACACCTTTCCACACACCAAGTCAGCAGTAAGTGGTCTGGCATCATTGTAGCACAAAGCACTGCAATATAAGGTCCAAGTTTCTGGCCATGTTCAGTCAGTATCCGTTACATACCACTCTGTGTGATTCAGAGGAGGCTGATGTCACATGACAACATGGATTAAACAGGAGAAGCTATTAGCTGATGCCTCTGCAGTAAACCCCCTTTTGCTCATCTCCAATGAAACATGGCATGAGCCCAGGCACTGCCTCTCTGATTTGTAGTGTCCTGCTGTCACGGAATGTCGGGGGGGGTCCCTGACCCTGTACCCCCATCCACAGCAGAGATGTGACTCTCAGCCAGCAGGTAGAACAGAAGGTTTTACTGGATCACAGGGACACAACGTAGCATAGGATCAATGTTAACACAGGTACCAAGATCAGATAGCATTGTTCTGCTTGGGGAGAAGGGGACCCAGGCCCTTCTCCCCCTTTTCCTGCTCTCCAAACCTCTTTCCTTCTCCCAGCCCAGCTGAGACCGGCTCATCCCCCAGGCCCTACTGCCCAGCCTGGACTCAGCTCCACCTCTCCTTTGTCTTCCAGGAGTTCTCATCTCCTGTGTCTGGGCCCAATACACCTCGAGTGAGTCATGCTCAGCCTCTCCCACCTCATGTAGAGAGTGCTGGCGGGAGGGGCGGGGGGGGGACACGACTGAGGTACACGTACACCCACACACACAGCACAATACATCAAAGAGTGAATGTAACACCCCTTCCCCAAACAATGTCACACCTGCACTGTGCTCTCTTTATTGATCTGATGTCTGGCCGCTCAAAATCTCTGCCTTAGCCTCCCACCCTGCCAGATAGCTTTCCCCCCCCCTTACTCTCTCAACTATTTTGAAGCACATGGCAGGCTGTCACCACAATCCTAGAATGGAAGGGACCTCGAGAGGTCATCGAGTCCAGTCCCCTGCCCTCATAGCAGGATCAAGCACTGTCTAGATCATCACTGACAGATGTCTGTCTAACCTGCTCTTAAATATCTCCAATGATGGACATTCCACAACCTCCCTCAGCAATTTATTCCAGTGTTTAACCACACAGACAGTTAGGAAGTTTTTCCTAATGTCCAACCTAAACCTCCCTTGCTGCAGTTTAAGCCCATTGCTTCTTGTCCTATCACCAGAGGCTAAGGAGAACAATTTTTCTCCCTCCTCCTTGTAATTCCCTTTTAGATACATGAAAACCATTATCATGTCCCCTCTTCCGTCTTTTCTTTTCCAAACTAAACAAGACAAATTCTTTCAGTCTACCGCATAGCTCATGTTTTCTAGACCTTTAATCATTTTTGTTGCTCTTCTCTGGACCTTCTCCAATTCCTCCGCATCTTTTTTTAAATGAGGTGCCCAGAACTAGACACAAAACTCCAACTGAGGCCTAATAAGTGCAGAGTAGAGAGGACAAATGACTTCTTGTGTCTTGCTAACAACACTGCTGTTAATGCATCCCATGTTTGCTTTTTTTGCAAGTGTCACACTGTTGACTCACATTTAGTTTGTGGTTCACTGACCCCTAAATCCCTTTCAGCAGTCCTCCCTCCTAGACAATCACTTCCCATTCTGTATGTGTGAAACTGATTTTTCCTTCCTAAGTGGGAGTACTTTGCATTTTTTCTTATTAAGCTTCATCCTGTTTACCTCAGACCATTTCTCTAGTTTGTCCAGATCATTTTGAATTATGACCCTATCCTCCAAAGCAGTTGCAACCCCTCCAGCTTGGTATCTATCATCTGCCAACTTAAGCGTACTCTCTCTGACATCATCTACATCGTTGGGAACGGGAATGTTGCTTTTGCTGAGGTCTAACCTAGTCAGACTCCTAAACCTTCCCTTTAAATGCCCAAAAAGCATATTATACCACCATTATGCACTGTCTCAGTATGTAGTTGAACTGTTCCTTACTGCTGTCCAGGCTGTCAATATACAGCTCTGCAATATTAAGGGACTAGGCAGCCAGCAAGCACAGACACTGGCTTCGTCCCTGGTCCCGGGTCTCTCATCAATCTGCATAACCTCCCCCACTGCTGCTCTGCATTGCAAAGGACTGGGAGCCTTACAATACAGAGCAGCAGCAGGGGAGGTTATGCAGACTGACAAGAGACCCGGGACCAGGGACGAAGCCAGCATCTGCGCTTGCAGGTTCCCATGCAGTGTGGCAGCAGGAGAGGTTATTCTGGGACCCAACACGAGCCAGACTGAATGCTGTAACTGCCTACCCTTATTGAGTAATCAAGTAGTCAATTAAAAAAAAAATTTATCAACTACTTGATTAGGAAAGTAACCACATTTTAACATCCTTAATCTTGTAGTGTAGATGTGGCATCAGTCCAAGGGTTGAGCTCTCTGCCCATGTGATGCTAGTCCTTCATATGTGCTTCCCCAAGCACTTCAGACCGTTACATGCAGACTAAAGACCAGACTAACTACACACAGTTCACAAAGACAGACAAATAACTTTTTAAAACAGAGTTCAATAAAAATCAAAGGCAGAAAGAAGGACCAGAGTGGCTGAGAATGACTGTGCCTTAACTGCATGAAGTGACATGCAACAGCAGAGGGAGCTCAAGATGCACACATAAGATGCTACAAGGGAGAATGTTTTCAATGGTTATGCACTGGATGCACCAACACCAAGAGTGGAACATACATGGGCAATCACTGGACGACCACCACATATTAAGGATGTTAAAGTTAGATTAAATCGAAAAGTCGGTGCAAACTGCATCGACTAGTTGATTAGTCGATAAGGGCACCTCCACCTCTGAAATGTAGCAAGAGCCAGTAAGGCTCTTGCTACATTTCAAAGGCAGAAGTGCCTCAGGGAGCACGGGGCCAGCTGGGGACTCATGCAGTCCCACACTGGGCCCGTGCTCCTCACGCGTGCTTTGCTTTTGAAATGTAGCAGGAGCCCCACTCATGCTACATTTCAAAGGCATAAGGCCCCACCAGTTCCCCGCTGCGCCCCTGCTCCCCCTCACGGAGATAGTGCTGGGGGGATCCGGCTTCTAAGCCGGCTCCCACCATCATTGGCTCCTGCTCCCCCCCTTGCTGCCTCTCTCTGACAGAGGCAGTGAGGGGGGAAGTGGGGGAGGGTGATTAGTTGAGTCGACTAGTCACTTACATCCCCACCACATACTGAAGTCAAAACTGAAAAGTAAACATCAAACCAAGTCAATAAGAAGTGTTCTGCAAGGACATCTTGAAATACATGAAATCAGTAGCCCAACTAAAAAACCTGGGAAATAATCAGAAAAATACAGCTGTACATCCAATGGTTTTAAGCCTGGCTCAAATAGTTACCCAATCTCTATCAGAGCCTTTGCAGTAGCCATCATTATTCAACTCAAGACAATTTTCTTCTGCATTAGGGTCAGCTCAATAACTGAGCAAGATTCACACATCTTCAGTTTACAAGAAATTTCAGACTTGACAAGGATAACTTCATCCTACTATAAAAGCCCAAGTTCATGTAAAAACTAAACACAAATTTCAGAGATAATTTTCAGAGATAATTAACATATCAATTTTAGAGCAAAACCATAGAAAGAAAACAAAATTGTTGTCTGAATACACATAAACAATTCAAGACAACGGGCTCTCTGTTTTGTTTGGAACTTCCAAGAAAGCATTAAAGCCTCCAAAAGCATTAGAAAGCGAGCAACAAATTTTAACAAGTGACCTTGCCAAAGGAAGGCTCACATTAGGGCTCACTTGACTAGATCAAGGACAATGTCTTGGATGGTGGGAGTGATCAATAAACCTTGATTGAAGAGTCACTCTAGTCAAGCTATGTATTTACTAACAACAGGATTAACACTGAGATCATCAGAAACTACCTTTTGGAGTACAGGCTCCTGCATGACACAGCCAAGGATAGACATTTTACTATAACTACAGATGGTGTTGTGCCAGTACTCCTGTACTGAACCAAAGGAATGCTGTCTAAAGTGCTGCTAGTACTACCTTAAAAGTAAGAGTTTCTCTGCCTCAGTCCAGAAGAGAAGAGAGTCATGGTATTTATTCTTGGACAAGATTCCTATTGTAGGTTCAACTTTCAAGATGATTTAAGGTCAAGTCGCTACTTCTGTAAAATTATTTAACTTTAGAAAGGATGCCAAGGCATCACTCCTGGTCATCAGTTTTTAACATCTCTCCTTAGGAGGGTAGGGGAATAGCTGTCAGAACAACATGCAGATAAATAAAAGCCAGAACAAAATTCCCTTTCCCTACAGCCAACTTACATTGGACATGGCTACAACAGTGTTGCATACACGTCAGTCCCAAGATATTAGAGACTGTTCCATCCTGTATTTAGCTGTGACACTCTGAGTATGTCTCCCAGCTCAAAGGAAACATACACTAGCTGTATAAGCTTGTCTCACCAACAGAAGTTGGTCCAACAAAAGATATTATCTCACCACCTTGTCTCTTACATTAGAAGTGTAATTCAACATGACATGATAAGACTTAATCTAATTTAAGAAGCCGTCATGCATTTAAAATGTTATTCAACAGTTTTCATATCAAGAACAAGAAAGTGGTGTCATTAAAATGCTTTTAAAATATGAGTCTTCATTTTGTTTTCTTATAGCTAAGAGTTTTACATCATGCACATATGTAAACAAAAACTCAAGTTAATACCAACTCTACTTTTTTTGCACACGAATTGTTTAACACATTTAACTTGCCGATGTTGAAAAGTCAAGATTTGTTCTGGTTCTGTTAATTAGGAGTTTAAACACAAAGTGGGAAGTTTAAACACAAAGTATAAAATACTACAAACCTGCATGTTTCGTTAGTTTAAAAAAAAAAAAGTCACATGTACAGCTTCCTGAAATTAACTAGATGCCTTTAAAAAGGCTTTGAAGTTGAACCAGTGAGTCCTGGCCTTTAACCTTATTATTTCTAAACTAAATCAGAGTTAAATATTATATGAAAATGAGTTAGATTCTCTCTCAATGATTCCTTTAAAAACAAAGAACAGGTCATTAATTTTTAGCAGTTAGTGTGGCTGTTCATTTTAATATAGTGGTCTGAGCTTAAAGGCTTTAAGATTGGCTTTGTCTTACTGTGCTATATGAAATACAGGACAAAGAAACAGCCTAACATGACAGTAACAGAGGATTCAGGGTGAAGGGATTCAGGGAATGAAGTCTACACTTAGGGTATATCTTCACTGCAACTCTATTTCAGGATACTGGAATATCCCAAAATAGCTATCCCGAGTCTTCACAGCAAGCCCGTTATTTCAGGCTCGCTATTCCGATGTCCCAGTAAACCTCATTTTACGAGGAGTAAGGGATGTTTTGGAATAGCTTATTTTGTCAATTTTGAAATAAAGCGCTATTTCAAAATAGCATCAAAATAAAATATGCAATTTGCGTAGGTCAAATTGCTTATCTTATTTCGAGTTACGGTGCAGTGTAGGCGCACTAATAGAAGTCTGAGGAATCACCAAAGTACATAACAGTGGTGACCTTAAAACACTGTTTAACATGTAAAAGCTTGGTTTGAAAAAAGAACAAAGTAATGCCTGTTGTTTGTTTGTTTAAACTAAGACACCACCTATCTGGAATCATCCTCAGGCAACAAAATGCCTGAATTATGAAGACAGAAATAAACGTAAGAGGAAGAAAACAAAATAAAAACAAAACAAACAACCCACCCACTATTTCTTTGCATGTGTAGAATCTGCAGGGCTCTCAGACTCCCCTTTAGTCATCTTCATAAACATACATTATGGCCACATTCCAAGATTTAGCACATCCAAACAATACTATTACACAATATTTACTTTATACTTCAAAAAGATCTTTCAAAACTGCCTTTACATTTTGAACCCTGCCCCAAAGCCTATTTGTTTTATCTCACTTCTTGCAACAGAGAAACTATCACCAAATGCCTCGAGGTTATGGGCAGTGCGCAGATTGTGACTTCCCACAAACCTCAGCTAACAGACTGAGGCCAGGTCTACACTAGAAACTTACATCTACAGAACATTACCGCTAGGTGTACAAAAGCCTCACCTCTAAGAGATGCAGTTATACCAAGCTAACTGCAGAGTTAATCCACTTCAGTGACTTAACCAAGACAACTGAAAATGCTCACCTGTTAGCACAATTGTGCCCTTAGTGAAGTGGAACAGTTGCACTGTTGTGCGTGTAGACATGCCCTGAGAAGTCTACACAATCAAAATGATCAGAAATAAGCCTACAAGTTATAATTACTTTAATTCCAATAGCAGCTAAGTGACAAATCCAGAAGAGATGAAGAAACTTGTCAGATGTACAAAGGAAAAGGATTTGTGACCCAGACACATCCTTGCTCTTATCCCTCATGGTCTTTTTTACTTTTTAATATATATTTTGGCAGGTTACCAAAAACTGGATGAGGCTTTCCTAGGAATCTCAAATTACTGCTTATGGATTTTTAAAAAAAAAGTACTCTCATACTTTAAAACATATATAATACATTCAACTGCAACTTTCATATTCTGAAATCAGTTTCTCCAAATATCTGGCAAAACAATGCAACTGCTTTTAATTTGAGAAACAGTTAGTTACCTGAAAAATGTACAGGATTTTGGTTTTTTTTAAAACTTTGCTACAATTTTTGTGTGTGGTCCCCCACTGATTTCTCTATGGGTCAATGGCCACCAACCGAATAAAGTCTCTCCTCCCACCCCCCCACCAACCCTGGTCTGCAGCTATTCCCCTTCAATAGTGTTAATATGTTTCACATTTATATGTCATTCTCCATTTTACCTGACTACAGTGAACACTGTTAATATTTCCTAACAAAAAATGTGAGTTAACTCACTGGCCTGTGCATCCAATACATTCTTCCAATGCAAACTTTCACTTCCCTTCTCTTCACAGCTTCCATTTTAATCTGCTCAAAACAAGCAATATTCAGTCTATCAAACTTGTTTTTTCTCTAGATCCTTCATGGATCTACTCCCAACAGGAATACACTCTGCATGTTGTCTGCCTGGGACTGAAGATGAGCTTATCTACTCCTTTCTAGCTTGTTCCCTATAGAATTACACTCTTTATGCCGTTCACCTGAATGGTTCTTTCCTTTGACCCTGGGACTCCTGCAGGAGCATTCCTACTCCCTGAAGTTCTCCACTTCAAATTTAGTTACTTGTTGGTTTTTATGAGGACTAGGTGATTTTCAAGCTGTATCTGGTCTCTGCCCTTGTAATATTAGATAAGAAATAACAGATGAATCACAGGTGGGGTTAGACCAGGCACAGTGCAATAAGTGCAATACAAGACAAACCTCTGGAAAGGAATAGGCTAGTCAGTCAGCTAAGTGTCCAAAACTTCAGAACTCACATAGAAAGCCAGACAAAGATATGTCTTCAAAAGACATTCTCAAAAATTGCCACTGCTGGGGATATATGTATTTTGCATAGGAGTGAATTCTGAAGGAGCTGGACAGCTACTGAAGAACTCCTAACTTCAGCTCACAACCTTCAGTCTCCAGAAACATTACTGAAGTAGTATTTGGAACAGAGCACTAAATGTAGAGATCAGATACTTGTATTTTACTGAAATGTATTTTCAGTCAGTTTGAGAAGAGCACAAGCATAATATGCTCTAATATACATGTCCAACTCAGATGTTTACTTTCTCTGCCTTTGTTCTTATGGCATTATACTAGAACGTCAGATACTGAATAAGAAGGAAGAGAAGATTCATTTTTATAAACATTTAATAAGCTTCACTGAACTCCAGTTGTGGTAGCAGCCTCTGAAGTTTAGAATGAATCAGTTAATCAATCTAATTGCTCCCCCTGTTCTTTTGCCTCTGAAATGTTGGCAGAAACATTTCAGCTACTTTAAACATGGGAAAATACACTTCTCATGTGTTTCAAATTTTAAAACCACTTAAGAACTTCATAAACCAGAAACTCCAGATTTAGCTTGTCTTGATTAAAACTCACTGAAATCTATAAAACAAATACCTAATTTTCTTCATACTTAAAAAAAAAAAAAAAAAAAGATATACCACTAAGATTACTTTAGTGCTTTTTTGCCACTATGGCTCAAGACAACATACTACTCTGCTAAGGGTACTGTGGCACAGCATATTCATTTAAGCAGTCTTTGCCATATCAAATATATACACTAATCTTACATATATATGAATTACAACTTTTCAATCAGATTTTTAGTTTTATTCTTTACCACCATCATAAAAGCAGGTAAGATACACAAGCTGAATCTTTAAGCAACTTGTATCACAGGTCACTTTAATATCAATAAACTTACAAGATCAATAAGAAGTTGCCGACTTAAGGATTCCAGATCATGGAAAAAAGAAATAAAAGACTCTGGCCATGTGATATTTTCTGTTCCCTTTATCTCTGATAAATGCAAGCTTCAATATATTATTGTTTGTTAGTAACATACGCCATAAAACAGAATGTACTCAACAGTTCCTTTAACTCTGCAGGAGCAGCATTAACTTTTAAAATTGACAAGGAATCCTGTAGCACCTTATAGACTAACAGATGTATTGGAGCATAAGCTTTCGTGGGCAAAGACCCACTTTGTCAGACGCTTTTGCAGATATAGACTAACACGGCTACCTCTCTGATTTTAAAATTGACTGACTTTTGAGTGCTTAATATTTCAGCCTTGATAGTACATACAATTTTTTTTGTATTAACAGTACAGTGAAGAAACACCCAAATAATTTCTGACTCCTAATATCACAAGTGAGTCATTTTAATATTAATTTATTTCAACTCACTGCCTATGTAAAATATTTGAACATGAATGGTATGTTCCTCAATCCAAATCCAACAGTAAAACAGAAGCACCGATATACCTGATGGAACATGATGGCTGTCTAAGAGAGAATATATTTCCAATATTTCAATATATGTGCTTAGTTTAATTTAACCTTCTAAACTTTAGTGATCACTATTACATCCAGTTAAGTGTCTATCTTACTGTTCTTGCAGGTTTGAACTATGGACCGGATTTTTAGAATGTTGAAACTCTAGACCCCTATGTGTTTGTTTGTTTTCTTACTTGTATACCCATTTGGTACAAGCAATACATATTCACCTCCCTAATCAGGAATGAAAATACCAGTAAATATGTTGAGTAGAGAAGATCTGAAAGTAATTCAGATCTAATGTTCTAAAAATAAATATTACATATTCCATAACTTCATACTAAAGTAACTGACAAAAAAGTGAACAGAAAGCTTAAACTTACATATACTTTTTTATAACATGAATATCAGGGCTTTTCTCCATTTCATGACAATAATTTGCATGGAAATAGCAAAGTAAGAAATGAGTTTAAGACCTGTTGACATTGATAGTGTCACTTCATAAAAAAAATTAGCAGGCATCCAAAGAAGCAATGAATTATATTAGTCAGTACTATCCTACAGTAGTGTAAAATGTATTCGTGATGATAGAAGAAAATAATGAACTCAATGTACAGTACATATCTCAGCAGAAACCTCACTTAGAACAAGATCACAGAACTCTCTGATCAACATTACCATCTAGCATTACAAGACAATGAGACACTGGCAACAGTCTGTAGTTATTAGTTATAAGCCTGTATGTTTGAATTATGGAAGCAAGTTAGTTGTATGAAATAAATTATTTAAGAGACATGGGTTGTTCAAATGCAGGTAACTGGATAACCATGTAGCCACTGAAAACTTCACGGCCTACACAGTTACACACACCTGCAGTGGAGGGTGGCAGATAGCTCCCCAGGAGCCAGTGCACAGCAGGAACCCAGCTTTTAAGCTAGCTCCTGGTGTGTACCGGCTCCCACCTGTCGGCCCCTCCCAGGTACCTGGCTGCCACCCTACACTGCTGCCTCCAATACAGAGGCAAGTATGGGGCAGCAGCTAACTCCCTGAGAGCAGGGTGGGAGCTTGCATGTAACCATTTATGGTAACCAATAAGCCTGAGCTTATTGGTTAACTATGTAAATGGTTATCCTATTACATTCCTATAAGAGACCAAGGAAATTTTAGAAAAAAAGGTATTAAATCATGATAACTGTGCAGTAAGTCTTGATTTAAATTTAAAAAAGCAAAACAAGTAATCCAACATTCAAACAGAACTGGCAAATTCACAAGATGTCAGTTACACAAGTGTAATTTGAGTTTAAATGACCAACAGTTGGAGGACTACTGACAAGGCCACAGCAGAATGTGTAGAAAATACTGATACTCTACTTTGCCCTGCCCACAAAGCAGAATAAAGGCAAAGAGGAAAGTTGGCATTATGGTACACGTGTATATATCACCACTAACTAGGGATGTTAAATATTGGTTAATTGAATGGTCTATTAACCTCATGAATTCTTACCAGTTACTTGACTATTCTATAGATCCCGGGGGTGGGGCCAGCAGCCAGTACACTCCAGCCCCACTCCCAAGGAGCCCCCTACCACTCTGCACTGCTGTCTCTATATCAGAGGCAGCAGCGTGGGGTGCCAGGCGGGAGCTGGTCCGTGAGGGGAGCCAGTTTAAAAAACCAGCTCCCCTCGCGGACTGGCTGCCTGTTGCTCCATGCTGCTGCCTCTGCCTCTATCAGAGGCAGCATCCAGTTCCAGGACAGCATCTGAGCTCCTAGACCTGACACAAGCCGGAAGTAAACTGGGGTGCCTGCCTGCCTGCCTGGCTCCTAATACACTTTAAATGCAGAGCTGCAGCAGGGGTAGGTCCTGGACCCGGCGCAAGCCGTGACTGAGCCAGGCTTCTGGCCAACCTGCTAAAAAATGTACTGGCAAGGGGTGGGGAGGAAATGCATATAATCTATAGCATTGACCTATAAGCTTTTGCTTGTCGGTTAATTGACTACACTATTACATCTCTATCAAAAACAAACTCAATTTTTTCTAAGATAAGAAACTGATTTTTTTTCCAATCTTGGAACCCCTTTTCCACACAGAGTTATTTATAGGACAGGTTCAACGTGCAGCCTTTATTCCTTTGACAGTATCTTTTTAAATCCTTGACAGCAACTAAAACATCTTTGATCTAGTTATCATTTAAATTGTAAACCAACTAGCTCTTGCTGTTTATATATATATAAAACAAGTATGATCTGCACTGATTTAGTGGGACAATAATTATCCAACTGGAGCTCTGCTCTTATGACTGCTGTCATACTTAAGACCTAAATAATAAAACTCCTTATATCTCATTGAACCTCATCCATTGTTTTCTGTAACTTCAATAGCGGGAAAAATTACATTGAATTTATGAGGATACATTTTAAAAAAAATTCTTCTCTCTTGAAGTAAAAATATGACAGAATAGAAAATGAACTAAAAAAAATGTTTTCCAAAATTACATGTCTGACATGGGGCAGACACTTTGTGAAAAAAAAACTGTAGTAAAGATATCACTGACTTCGTGTACATAGACTCAGCAAGTTATCCCTAAGCAGCAAGAATTTAGGTTGGGAGGGGGCTCAGGGCTGGGGTGTAGGGAGGTGCCTACTTGGGAGAGCTCAGTTCATAGCTCCACATTCTGCCTCCCCGCTGCAGCTCCCACGGGCTTCAGTTCCGTCAATGGAAAGCTACAGAACCAGGGCTTGGGGAAGAGCAGAGGCAGCATGTGCAGCTAGAAGGTGGCAGTCCCCACTACTCAGATACTGGGTAGAGAGCCTGTCCTAACTGAGCCAACTCCTCCTCCCCCCCCCATCCCCCCAGCACCTGAGGCTGGCCAGCCTCCTAGAACATGTGGCACACCCAGCTTTCCCATCCCAAATTTTAGTCAGAGGTACATAATAAAAGTCATTGAAAGGTCATGGGCTGTGAATTTTTGTCCATGACTTTTACTAAAAATACCCATGACCAAATCTTAGCCTTAATCATCACACAATCTCCATCCAGAGAGTATGCGAACATATGCGTGAAGTAAAAGAAGTATCCAAAATGTTTTCCCCAGATCTTTCATCCTAAGCCCACATATATAACATTAGACGGATCTATACAAATAGCCCCCTCAATAATTTCCTTCATATGTGGGAATATGACAGTAAATGGGGTGTGTTCACATGCCCACCCACCATATGTTCACCAGTCACCAGATGGTGAGGGCTGCGTTAGACACGCTACCAAATATATATACACAGCACAGAAGGCAATTTATACGAGACATCCAGATGCCTACATACAGTCAGAAAAGGTCTAAGCAAACCACAACTAACCTCACATTGACATTGCCCCAGATTGTGTGCTTCTGCCTCTCAGAGAGGGAAATGTTGTCAGCTGGTGAGCACTGCAGAAATGGCATTCTTGTAACTGTACCATCAGCCCTCAGCAAAATATACTCTCTATGGGAGTATACTCAGTGTCAAAAGGAAAAGTCCATGTACTTCACAGACCATTGCATGAATACAACAAGATATAAAAGCAATGAGAGCAAGAGGTTGGTGCAAAATGCCTCACCAAGTGAATGTGAACACATGCAATTTTAGTAGAAGATATATGAAGAGCTAGAACTCAGAAAAAACACTCTCAATCACCTTGGTGCAAGTGTACATGAATGCAACAAAAGGCTATTTTACTATTTCCCCACCACCATGCACCATACTCAGGGCAGGTGATGTCTGAGAAATATGCCCCACCCTTCCCATATGGATATGTATTCGCATGGACTTTAGAAAGGGCCTCAACAAATAATAAACATAAATATACTAAAGCACTTTACCCTCCATCTTCAAAGTGCTTTGCAGACATTAACTAAACCAAGCATGAAATCCACAACACGAATGTATGCAGTGACAACAGGAGGAGTCTACAAGGCAATTCCTCCCTCCTGCAAATGGGCGTGTCTACAACATTAGTATTCATATGGACACCTCCCTTGGGCATTTCCAGAACAGCATAGTTTTTTGCAATTGAAGATTTTCTTTATGTACTCTGACATTAGGTATTATTCCCTGCTACTGTGTCACTGCAATCATATTATGAGATGTCCATCCACTAAGGTCCTTAATTTCACATGCACAATATGCCACCTAACAAGCCTATCCTGCATGCTTGGAAGCAGAAAAGGTGATGATTACTGCCCACTGGTGCAGAAACTGTGGAGGTTTATATTGCACAACCAACTTGTCCTTGTACAATTCTTTCAGGTATTGCTAACAATCCTATTGCCATGATATCCAAGAGAAAACAAATGAAGAGATTGCTTTGAAATAACTCTTCTTCCTCCCCCGCAAAAAATATGAGCCTGCCTGTGGGCAATGGCAGCAAGAGAAGATGCTAGAGTAGGCAGCATGCCTCTTCACCCTCTCCCATATGCATCTGAGCAACGGGCAGCAGGGAGTGATGCTCCTGATGGGTGACAGCAGAGGAAGGTGCCTGCAGAAACCACCCCCCACTCAATAAATAAGGGGGGGGGGCTACGCAACGACAGCAGGAGGGCGTGCAACAGGCCCCACCCCAGCCCCATATCTGCGTGTATGTGCAGCGACAGCGGGAGACGAGGACTGAGCATGCTCTGCCCTCCCTCCACCCCATGTGCGTCCGGTTAGGGCAAGAAGAGGCGGCGGCAGGGGAGCAGAGCCCCCAAGCAGCCAGCCTGTCCCGGCCCCATAGGGGACGCGTCTCCTCACGTGGGCTGTTTTCCTGGCCCTACGGGGCCCTCCGCCCCCCGTCTCGTCTCCATCCCCATGGCCTTTCCCCGCCCCACGGCCACCGGCCCCGCTCCCCGTCAGGCCGCGCCGGGCGCTTACCCCACGACTCCCTGGCTGTAGTTCCTCCCCTTCCAAGGGGTGCCGGTGAAGAGCGGCTGGGCCTGCTCCCTGGCGACCGGCCCGTCCCCCGGGGCGGGGCTCCCGCCCTGCTCGGTGCCCCCCAGGAGGATGGTGTAGTTGAGCCCGTAGGTGCTGGCCTTGTTGTCCCGTTTCCTCTTGTTGCCGGCGGCCGAGATGGAGGCGGCGGGCGGCGCGCCCCGCGCAGGCCGGGCCCAAGCGGTGGGCCCCGGGGGCGGCGGGGCCTGGTGGCGGCTGTGGTTGTGCTGGTTGTTGGCGTTCTCGAGCGGCAGAAAGTCGGGCTGGGGGTCGGTGCGGGGGCCGCGGTACATGCCGGGCGGGGAGGCCGGGCCCACCCCGGCGGGGGCGCTCTGCTGCCGCTGCTGCTGCTGGAAGTACAGGTTGCGGACCCCCTGCGTGGTCTCCCAGATCTGCATCCACAGGCGGTTCGAGGGGCCGAGCTGCTCTGGCTGGAACCAGGCGATCCGGGGATCCATCAAACGGGGACCCACCCCGGCTGCCTCCGCTCCCGCTCCGCGCCGGCCGCCGTCGCCGAGACCCTGTCACCGGGTCCCAGCGCTAATGGCGGCTCCTATAGAAGGGCAGCTCCGCGCCTGCCTGCTGCTGCCTGCGCTCCACACAGCCCCCGCCCCTCCGAGCGAGGCGGGGCCCGGCTGGGCCGCAAGCACACGGGCTGCGCGTAATAAAGGGGGAGGCGGCGGTGGCTGCTCCGGGAGGGGAGCGGGCGGTAAATCACGTTACCCCTGGGCTTAGTGGCCCCACTAGCCCATTAACACCCGGACAGCTGGGCTCCCTCACCCTTCCCCCTCTTCACGCCTGCCCTCCTTCCTTCCCCCCCACATAGGCTCCCCCCCTACTACCCCATTCTCACAGGGCTGGCGTCTCCCCCCGAGCCCCCTGCTCTCCTAGCTTCTCCCTCCTTCTTGTATGTGCGAATCACTCAATATTTTTTCCAGCCATCATAAATTAAACAGCTCGCCTCCGACCTGACCCGAGAGCGCGAGATTATTAGGGCGCTCGCGTGCCAAATTAGATTTCGTGAACAGAAAGCACTAAAGGACCTGTTCAATGGCAGCGAAGTCAGCCACTGAGCCTAATCTTCCAGCGGGATTCGCCCAAATGGTTCTTTGCACAATGGGTCTTCCTGGAGCAGATGGGGCCACGTGGGCCGATTCAATCTTAGACTCAAGATCTATATTTGGATTTAACTATCACCCCTCCGGGGCCATGTAGGCAGTAGTAGTGTCTGAAAGTGAGAAAGTGAATCTGATTAAAACAAAGGGGAATGAAATGTAAAAAGTAAACAAACTGCATAAATAGTACAAAGAAAATGATTATCAATTCATTAATAAAAGTTACCAACCATTCAAGAAAAGTATTTTGTGGGTTTGTGTAATTTTCTTCTAAAATACTTACTTTTACTTCTATTACTCTGTTATAACTGTTATTCTTGATAATATAGGAAAATGTGCTTTGATAGTTATTTCATATTTTTCCTATAATTGTTGTTCTATAAAATACATGCAAATTGGTAGATTTTTGAGAGCACTATGTTCCCCATTCCTAAAACACTGTAACTAATCTGAACCTAGGGCCAAATGGGACTACACAGTACCTGTTCAGGTAGAAATTGAATTCTCTGGCCCTTTCATGGCATGTAAACTATAAACTTCTGAGTTCACGCTGAACTCATACAAATCATCCAGTTAGTTACAATGCAGAATATATTACATTGCTAAATTGCAGGGGGGGTTGCAGAGACGTGCAATTAAACGATCCCAAGTATTACTTCATGGGCCAAGCCTTTGTTGCTGACACCTGTTGTTAGCAATAGACTATTTTCTTAGTGTAGATAAGGCCTGAGATAGAGTATAGTTCACACCTTTGCTGCTGGTGGTTTTTGGTTGGATAATTCTTTGCAAGACTGGGTTAAAGGTGACCTGCAAAAAGTGGGGAAGTAAATGGGCTTGTACCATTTTTGTTTTATGACATATAAAAAGGCCTGAACCTTTTTTTTGGGGGGGAGGGGGGTTATTTTTACTTTAGAAATTCAGGATTTGTCTAACCTGTAAGACTATGGATGCGGCTAACTCAATCTGGGAAACAGAATGGGAATAAGAACCAACTGCCCTCTAGTTTTCTAGATACACGGTTCCCATCATAGGTTCCTAAAGCATCTACTCCAAACTATATTTGCAAAGACTGTGCACAAGTAGTGAAATGTCTAGTTTGAACATATGGTGTGCTTCAAATGTTTTGGGAGACTAAAAGAGGGTCAGGATGGCAAATATCACACAGCCAAGAGAACATATTTAGAAAGATAAAAGATTTTTGGTTAGACTTTACTGTATATTTTTGTTTTATACTTAACATGTCATAGAATTTTATGCTACTATCACTATAGTATCAGGATTAAGGATGTTAAATTTGATTAATCAGCTAATCAAGTAATCAATGGAATTTCCATCAACTACTCAATTAGTTGATAAGGGGGGCACTCAGTATCCCGCTGCGCCTCTCCCTTTGAAACGCACAAGACTTGCCCATAACTATTGTACATTTCAAAGGAAGAGGTGCAGCAGGGAACTGCTAGGCTAGTCTTATATGGTAGTCAACTAGTTGCTTGCATCCCTAATCTGAATGCCTTCTGCATAAAATCAGTAGCAAAACCCTTAGTGGAATTAATGGAATTACTAGCACTTCTGCCTCATCTCTCTGCTTGGGTCAACTTTCAGTTTTTTTGGTTTTGGTGGGAGGGTTGGAAGAAGTCTGGGAATAAAAGGAGTGTTTAAATTGTGAATGATACTTAGGCTGAAAAGGCTCTTTCAAAAGAGGAGTGCTTTGCAACATTTCCTAAAGATGATCAGCCTCTAGATTCACATGATGTCCTCTAAAAGACTGAACAAAAGACAGGACTATGTAGCACTTTAAAGACTAACAAGATGGTTTATTAGGTGATGAGCTTTCGCCTAATAAACCATCTTGTTAGTCTTTAAAGTGCTACATAGTCCTGTCTTTTGTTTCAGCTAGACCAGACTAACATGGCTACATCTCTATTACTACTCTAAAAGATTGTTCCATAGCTGAATCCCCTCAACAGAGAATGCTTTGTCCTTAGCTCTGTTTTCTCCTGAGATTTGCAATCCACATTATCACAGTTGAGCACAGTTACTGTAATCAAAATTTTGTCTGATGTAGCTGTGACTTCATGTATTAACTGCTTTGAAAATTAGGACCAAGGCCTTTAAAAAGCCTGATTGCTAGTATAGGGACTTTAGCAAAGCACATCTTAGTGAAAGGAAGCCATTGTTAAATACTCAATACACCTATTCCTTTAATTAAAGTATAAGTGCTAGCACTATCAATTTTCTGAGGCACACAACAAGTTCTCCAACAAAATCATAGAAGATCTGAGTTGATATTTCCAAAATTTCAATTTTTTTTAAGGAAAGAAGGAATTTAAGTTGTCTACTCCTTTACAAATAATGAAGAGGTGGGGAAAAGCCCAATTTAAAAAAAATACAAACTCTTTGAGGTCACTCCTAAGAAGGCAGCTAACAACAAAGGTAATACATTGCAGCTTAGATCCCAAGCTTGCTGACACTGAAGCCACTCTGATTTGGCATGCGTAAAGTTAGGCATGTGCCTAAGTCTTTGCAGGACTGGGACGTATTTGAATCTTCTGAAAAACCATTGTGTATTTTATTAACATACATACACTTAAAATCCATCACTTGAAAGGTCTTCCAGCAGCAGGCCTTTACACTGTACCTGGCCAAATGAGGCCAGGATGGCAGATAAGAGTGATGTCACAAAGGGAGCAAAATTCATTCAGGCTGTTTTAAAAAAAAAAACAGAGCAAGTTTAGAACTGACTTTTCAATCACAATTTGTATCCATTCCCTCCCCTTCAAGACTAGTAAAAGGCTACTCTGTCAATAAAGATTACTTATTTACACAAAAATATTTTGGACCAACCATTTTTAAGTTAATCACTTACAACAAACAAAAAATGTGTAAAATGTCTTTCACTGTCCAATAACTCAAAAATTGCTAGTATATTTTCTTTAAAAGTTAAAAAGAAATCAATTCAGCTCTGTAATAAGACAAAGAATGTAAAGTTTTAGTCCCAGAGGAGAATTTTCAGCAAGTTAGAGGCATGAAAATGGAACGCTCATCAATGAAACATCAATCCATTTAAAATTAAGCACTCCCCCCCATTACCATAGTAATGCCCTTCTAAGGCAGCAAAATCCTTTTAGCAATCACAAAAGTTAGTATAGTGTATAAAATACTTTAAATGGGGTCTCCTGTTTAGAGGTGAAGGAGATTTATTCTGGGGCATCTCACTACTTATATCCCACAATGCAAGAAGCTCTTGAATCCCAGTTTAAATAAAATGTGCTGCACTGTATGATATAGTGTGGCAGTGCCAGAGTATAGTTGGAATGGTACTACTTTATCATTTTCCTGTGACTTTTCTAAAACAAGGTGCCACTCTTCCTCGTCTCTCAAGTTTTGAACTTCCTACCCCAGCTCCACATCCATTCCTGCTCCAGGCCAGGTCCCAGACCACTGTGCCTCTGCATTTTAAATATACTAAATGTGCCTCTGCATTTTAAATGTATCCTGGCTGCCCTCAGTCTGGACCACTGCACCTCTGCCTCCCCTGCACCTTCTCTCCTGCACCACAGAGACAGTGCTGGGGGGAACTGGCTTTTAAGACGGCTCCCCCAGCACTGGCTCCTGTTTCCGCTCCCCTTGCTGTCTCTCATACAGAGGCATCAAGGGGGTGGTGGTGGAGGTGAGTAAACGACTACTCAACTAGTCGCTTTACAGCCCTAGTGCAACCTAGGCTACATCTAAACTACGAGCCTCTTGTGGAACATAAGAACATAAGCAAATGGAGCGCCGTGCATATGTCAGACCTCATCTACATTTCCTTTCTGCCGACAGTGCACCAGGTGCAGAGGGTTTTGGACCGAAGACAATGATCAAGCGATTTGTCTCCTGATCCCTCTCCAGCCTCTGTCAAATCCTGGATTATTTGAATTTTTGATTATCTGATCTGAATCCCAGTCCCTGTTAGATCAGATAATTGGAGTTTCACTGTATATGTTTGTATATTCTCCCAAAAAGTAAAAACTAAAAAGTCTCTGTAAAATTTTAAATTTCATGTTTTTCTGTGACCCATTAATTCTATTTAGGAAATCCAATAAATAACTTTTCACGGGAACTAATGAAATAACTTTTCTTTATCGGCCAATGGTCCATCTAGCCCCATATCCTGGCTTCAAACAGTGGCCAATGTCAGACTCTTCAAAAGGAATGAACAGAACAAGGAAACTTATTGGGGAACATAACCTAGGCTGCAGGGTTTAAAATTTAACACACAGACTGGGGTTGATGACTGCCATATAACTGACAAGCAAATGAATATGGTATCAGAGTTTGCATCTGAAATATATCTAATCTGTGTGACTATGAATTGATACAGGATGTTAGACCACTATCGTCTCTACACTCTCTCTGGATATTCACATGCAGGTCATATCCAAATCATTCTGTTTTCTCCTCCGTAACATCTCTAAAATCTGGGCTGTCTGTATTCAGATTACCAAAGTTCTTATCTGCATCCTCTTCATCGCCTGCCTAGTCTACTGCAACTTTGCCCCCACTTTAAATCTATTTAAAAGGTTGCTTTCAAAAATTATCTCCCTAGCTCATCAATTCAGTTGTGCCATTCCTTCTTTTAAACCAGCTTCTAATGATAAACCTTATTTTGAAGATCCTTTACAAATTAGCTCCTCCATACTTTTCCAGTCTCTTATCTCACTAGGCCACTTCATTCACTGTCAGGAATAAGCAGCCTGTCATTGATGCGTAAAGTGGGAAAAGTGTACATTTTCTTCCATCCTGACCTATGTGCATGGAATACACTCTCCAAATGACTTTGCACAGCCACTATCACATGATTCCCCAGGCCATTTCTGTCTGCTCATCAACACACCATCCAATCAGGATGGCTAGATAGGTTATATCTTAGGGTCTCTTGTACGCTTTGTTTATTTAAAAACTATGGACTCTTCAAAGGATACACTTGGCTAGTTATTGATATTACAGTAGTGCCTTGGAATCTCAGTAAAGATCAGTGCCTAATTCTGCTAGGTGTTGTACAGAGAAGTAACAAAAACAACAAACCTTACTCAGAAATCTTACAACCCGCAGGAGGGCACAATAGGCAGATGGAGCAGATTAACAGGGAGGAGTAACAATGAAAAAGGGTTTAACATATAAAAGCAGAAGTCTGCACTCAATACTTTCCTAACCAATAACAGATAATGAAGAACTCATCTGAAGAAGTGGGTTGTGCCCACAAAAGCTCATGCTACCATCTGCATGTTTTGTTAGCCTTTAAGGTGCTACTAGACTATTTGTTGTTTTTTAAGTTTTTAGGGGGTAGAAGGATAAGGTTGCCAGATCCTATATAAATCAAGGGAATGGATTATAGTCCAGAGTCCACTCCAGGTAAAGGAAAGTTCTGGTAGTATTGGCGAGAAGGAATTAACAAAACTCGTTATGGAACACGTAGGCTTTACCAGGTATCCCTCCAGGTTCCTCTTGAGTTCACAATGAACTCATGCACATAAAAAATTGCTTTTTCCCCACTTAACTCTACTACATTCATTATGAGCTTCCCCATGACCCTAAGAATCCCTCAGTGCTCACTAGGGCTATGCCTACACAGCAGCATTATTTCAGAATAACTGACGCACATCTACACTACAAGCCTTTATTTCAAAATCAAGTAGAGTTGGAGTACTTCTTACCCCTACTCCTGTAACCCTCATTTCATGAGGAGTAAGGGAAGTCAAAGGAAAAGTGTTCTTCCTTCAACTTCCTGCTGTGTAGACAGCACTAAAAGCCGAATTAAACTATTTCGACTTAAACTACACAATTGACATAGCTGAAGTTGCATAGCTTAATTTGAGTTTTGTCCTGCTGTGTAGACATACCCCAGGAGAGGGCCCATTATACTGTAAATCATATCAGGCCTGACATGATCACTATCTCCAACACATTGTTGTCAAAATATGTATCCAAAACATAACTTTTAAGATATCATGCATATCTCTGAGTGATATATGTAATAGATTATGTGTAAAGAATTCTGTATGCGTGCTGGAAATACATTTATAAAATGTGTTTTGTAAATAGTGCATAAAAACTGCCCTAGACAAAGGAATGTGAACTTACCTGTCTGACCAGCTTGCAGGCAGAGGACAAAGAAAGTATATATATGAATAAGATAAATAAAGCAACTAAGGTAACAAAGGATGGAAGACAGTTTAGTGAACACAATGGAGGACCAAGTAAAGTCTTCCCAGCTTTTGAGGCAGAGACAATGGACTTTGGGAAATGTAAGGGGAGCAAAAACACATTCTAGTTGTCCATCACTTAAGGAACAGAGGGAAGGGAACAGCACCCACCACCCCCAATTCTATGAAAGTTCAGTCCCCTGGCCTTGGACAATTAGAGCTGCTGGCAATCTGATGTGAGAAAATTATTTATGTGAAGATTGCAACATGCTAAAATTAAGTTTAGTCACTAGAAAATGTATCTTGTTTTGTTTGTAATCATACCTACTTGTTTTCCTCTATCACTTCAACCTCTGTTCTTTGTGAATACATTTGTGCTTAGTTTTACTGTACACCGTCTCAGTGCTATTACATATAAATAAGTGTGCATCCTCTGCTAGAGGTGAATGTATGTGATCTAGTTAGAGGCTGCAAACTTAATAGATGTGAGTGCTAGTGAGAGACCGGACATGACAGATCTCTCTGGGGAACTCAGGAGTTGGGGTTTGTGCATGGGCATCTGGCAGCTTAGGAAGACTTTGCCTTCCCAAACTGCCAGGTATGGCCCCTCCCACACAACGCCTGCTATAGGCGTTCTGGGGGCAGAGTGTTGCTGCCACCAGCTCCTGCCCTCCCCGTGCTCTGGGCCAGGGAGACTCGGGCCACATGGACTCCTCCCTCCCCGGTGCTCCAGGACTGGGGCCATGCCATGAGCCCTCCCCCATTTTCCAGGGCTGGGGAAGCTGGGGCCATGCCACGTGCCCTCCCCACAGTGCTCTGGGGCTGTGCTGCGTGCCCTCATCTTTCCCCAGTGCTCTGGGGCTGGGGAGGCTGGAGTGAGTATGTGCCTGCCCATTCACCTCCCCTCCCTGTGGGCATGGGGAAAGGACAGGACCTTAGCACAAGGGGCAGGGCTGGAGGTAGGGCTGGGGGCTTGCCTCTCCCAGCCCTAACTTTCTGCTCCGCCATGGGTTTGTACAGAGAAAATGAAGAACAAAGAGAAGACTGATAGTCTTGAATCTGCTGATGAACTGAGCAGACCACACCCTTTCCCAGGCATAGGGCTAATGTAGTGGCTTACGGTTCTTGGTTCCATGAAGAGAGTGTCACATTCCCTACCCCTAACAGCTTGGCCAGGGAGCAATAGCTAGTGCTGCTGTGCAGCTTCTCATCTACTAACACAACTTGCAGTAGCAGGGATTCTATTTCACAGGAGTGGTTTGATGCTCTAAATACCACCAGACTTGAAAGTGAACTTTGTCATTCTCAGGTTTCTTGGCCACTATTGGATAAAGCTGGGCCTGCTCAGCCAAGAAACTCTTTGCTGTGGTTTGCTTCTGTAGGGTAACTGGCAAAAACCTCCTGAAGATCAGCTCCCTTATCACTGATTTAGCTGTTTTCTATAAGCAGTTCTGTGCTGCTTTGCTTTTAAACAGAAACTCCCAGAGTGGAAAGCTCAGGAACCTGAAGTGTAAACCCAGTATTTGAGAGAAGGCAGGATTATGGGGATTATATAATCAGTTCCATAATCTGAATGGGGGAATAGGGGAGAGAAAACTTTATGAAATAGATACCCATAATTTTCTCTGATGGCAACAGCAGACAACTCACCAAGGAATAGTTGTCCAGGTTTTACCAATGCACTAATACAAATACAGCTCAGTAGCACAGTAGATGTGGCAAAACCAGTACAGTTGACACTTCACTGTATTATGAGAAAAGCTGCTGTGTGGACTCAGTTGTGTTGTAACTAGGTCAAATGAGTGTATCATGATCTGTTACAAAATTGCGATTGTAGAATGCAGAGGGCTTTGGAGAAAATAGGAAACGTAGGGCTTATAGCTGTAGAAATATAGTATATTACAGACTACCTGGTTAGGATGGTGATGGTGATTGTGAAATGGTCTGAGAGATTAGAGAGGCTTCAAAATAGAAAACTCAGTAATAATGGGAAATTTCAACTATCCCCTATTGACTGGGTACACATCACCACAGGATCAAATACAGACAGGGCCGTCCCTAGGAGGGTGTATGATCCAGGACAAACCACCCTGCTATGCCCCAGACCACACCTCCATTCCACCCCCTTTCCCCAAGCACCCGAGCGATGCAGCCCAGAGGATTAGTGGTGGACCCAGCCCCACACGCACCAGTGACAGAGGGAAGCGGAGAGACTCGGCCCCAGCTTGCTCCAATCCCCAGATTCTCAGCCATGGTGCTCCGCTTCCCGCCACCATCCGTGAACGTGGGGGCGGTTCCATGTCTTCCCTCATGCCCCCTCCCCAAGCCGCGCGCGGCTGGGAACTGGCAGAGTGGAGCAGACTGGGACCAGGTCAGTCTACTTCCTGCTCATGTCCAAGAGTGAAGGGGCAAGCATCCTCCCCCGGAGCAATGTGGCCAGGAGCTGGCAGAGTGGATTGGGTTAGGTCTGGGTTGCTCCACTTCCCACTGCTGCTGTTGAATGTGGGAGCATGCACGATCCCTGCTTCGGACACGTGGTCCCCTGCTAGACCCCAGGCCATCCTGGGCCCTGTGGGGCCCCCTAACATACAGGGCCCGGGGTGCTTGCCCTGACCAGTCTGAGGGACAGAACAACTCTGAATATAGAGATAGTATAAATTACTGCTTCTTGGAGCAGCTAGTCCTGGAACTCTCAAGGGGAGAGGCAATTCTTGGTTTACTCCTAAGGCGAGCACACGATCTGTTTGAAGAGCTGAATTAGCTGAAGTGCTTGGTAATACAGGTTGAACCTCCTAAATCCTGGACTCTCTAGTTTAGAAACATCTGTAGACCAGAGATCCCTGGCGCCCGGGAGTGCAAGCCAATCGGGAGTCCGGTGGCGGGGAGCTTTACCATCAGGACTGGCGAACCCCATCCCAGGGAGACCCTGCTGGGTGCAGCGCAGCAGGGCAGCTGCAGAGCCCCAACCAGCACGGCAACAGAGGAGCAGCTGCAGAGTCCCAACCATGGAAAGCCCCAGCCAGGCAGGACAGAAGCTGAGCTGAGGCGGCTGGGGAGCTCCATCCACAGAGAGCCCCAGCCAGCTGGCAGAAGAGAACCAGGGCCAAGCCCAAGCCCTGTAGCAACAGGGCTGGAGCAGAGCCAGCCAGAGGGAGGGGAGGGGCAGTGTCCCGGGAGGCTGGCGGCAGGGGACCTCCCCTGATCCAGCAAATTCCCTCATTCAGGATGGGTCAGGTCCTGAAGATGCCGGACCAGGGAAGTCCAATCTGTAGCAACCATAATGTATTTAAAGTTAACATCCCTGTGGGGGGGAGGGAGGAATACTACAGAAAACCACTAAAGTAAAAGGGGATCAACACATAAATGAAGAAACTAGTAAAACAGAAATTAAAAGGAACAACCACAATAGTAAAATGCCTGCAAACTGCATGGAAACGACTTAAATAACCATTAAAGAGGCTTAAACTAATCATATATTCAAAGCCAAAATCACAGTAGAACCACCCAAAAATATCTTTATGGCTAAACAAAAACAAGCAAACAAAAAAAAGAGGCAGTTAGAGGCAAAAAGGCATCCTTTAAAAATTGGAAGTCAAACCCTACTGAGGCAAATGCCAAGTCAAGTATAATTAGGCAGGCCAAAAAAGAATTTGCAGAGCAATTAGCATGACACAAAAATTAACAGCAAAAATTTGTTTTAAGTACTTCAGAAGCAAGAAGCCTGCTAAATAATCAGTGGGGCCACTGATGGCATTCACTCAAGGGTTCTGAAGAAACTCAGACATAAAATTACAGAACTACTAACTTCGGTATGTACCCTATTTAGCTTAAATCATCTTCTGTTCCAGATGCCTGAAGGATAGCTAATATAACACTGTGTTTTTGTTTGTTTGTAAAGGCTTCAGAGGCAATCTGGACAGCTACAAACTGGTAAATCTAACTTCAGTACCAGGTAAATTGGTTGGATTATAGTAAAAACAGATTGTTCCTTCCTAAGTGGAGTACTTTGCATTCGTACCTTGTTGAATTTCATGTTATTTACCTCAGACCATTTCTCGTTTTTCCAGATCATTTTGATCATCATGGATAGTTCTCTGAAAACATCCACTTTAACTTGTAGCAGCATTAAAAAAATTAAAAGACTGCTAGGAACCGTTAGGAAAGGAATAGATAATAAAACAGAAAATATCATGCAAGTACAGAAATCCATGGTACATCTTGAATATGTCTTGAATATGTCTACAGTTCTCATCACCCCATTTGAAAAAAATATATATTAGAATTGGAAAAATGAATATAGAAAGGTAACAAAACAGATTTGTGCACAAAGCAACTTCCATATGAGGAAAGCTAAAAAAGGGACAACTAAGGGGGATATTACACATTTATAAAATCACGAATAGTATGAAGCAAGTAATGAGGGAAATATTACTTATCTCTTCACATAACACAAAAATTAAGGGTCTACCAATACAATTCATAGGCAGCAGGTTTAAGGGGGAAAAATGAAGTATTACTTCATACAAAGCACCAGCGTAGCTCATTGCCACGTATGGCTTTTTATTAGTGACCTATATAAAAGAAAGCTATGTTGATGTTGCTCAACTAAGAAATCTAACTGTACAGGGTCATATTTTGGAGTAAGGTGCTAAAGGGAAGTGAGTGTAGCTTGGCCCACTTCATGCATTGCTTCTATGCAGGGTTGTGGAAAGCGCTAACTGTATTTCAAAATTTAAGTACAGTTTTAATCTCAGTATTTAGGGAGCAATTACTATGGAAGGTGACCTTCCTGAAATGTTAAATCATTTCTGACAGAAGCAACATATGCGGAGCTCAGCAGGCAAAGTCATTAACATAGTTCAGCATTGCAGTCTAAAAAAAATCTTGCAAACAGGTTCCACTACTGAACTGCTGGCTAAAGTGTACTGCAGGTATTAGATCAATTTGCTCACATGCACGCCTGTCCAGAGAGAATAAGGAACTCACTTTGCTAGTCAGAGGGATTTCATAGGCTACATCTATACTTACCCACAGATCAACGCTCCAGATGTCGATCTTCTGGCCATTGATTTAGCGGATCTAGTAAGGACCTGCTAAATCAAACACTGAGGGAGCCCCGTTGACACCAGTACTACTCCTCGCAAGGAGTAAGGGAAGTCAATGGGAGTGTTTCTCCCGTCACCCTCTCGCTGATAGGAGGCCAGTAAGAACTAATTGGCCAAAGTTTGAATTAAGGTACGTCGACTCCAGCTACGCAATTAATGTAGCTGGAATCGTGTATCTTAATTCAAACTTATCTCCTAGTGTAGACCAAGCCTCAGGGTATCTGTGTACTCTTTCTGCAAGCCTTTTCCTTTCCTCACCTCACAGCTTCAATTATTATATGAGGAACACTTTAAGATACTTTACAAACACTCATATTCTATATGCTAGGATAAGGAGAGAAGTACAGAAGGCACTAAGTGACTTGCCCAAGGTCACATAGGAAGAGCGTCCAAATTGGGAGTGGAACCCAAACTCCTGTCACCCACTCCTGTGCCTTAAACACAAATCCATCCTTTCCTCAATTTCCCATAGTTACACAATCTATGCTACTTCACATTGTTTTCTTCCTGCCTCACAGCTTCTTTCCTCAGTCAATTATACTTCCTTCAGATCCCTCTTACTTCCAACTGCCACTGCCATGGAGCCTTCTCATTTCCTCTTTTCTCCAACTAGTGGGCATCACAAAGCACATTTTGCCTACTCTCTGATGAGCAGTAGAAAGGAAAGGAATTTAATTGTAATCAACTCCGTAGAAATAGATTCACTTTTTCCTCTGCCCCATTCACTCATTTGACAAAGAAATTTATTTAAAAAACCTGACAATATTTGTATATATATATTCAAACTATTTAGCCAGGTCTGTAAAACATACCTTCAACCCCAGTAGTAACTCAACTGGTATGAAGAGCAGTATCTAAATGTAAAAAAGATCATGATCTTTCTCAGAAAGTCCTTTAATTTGCTGGATCCCAGAAATCCAATTGTTAGTTTTCTATTGTTTTCTATGCATTGGCCAGTTACCACCTTGCTACACAGGTCATGCTAAAAAGCCAAGGCAAGGAATAATAAAGCGTATAATACCTGTCACATAAATCATTTCGTTTTCTTTTTGCTATGTTGCCAGTAGATTTTGAAATGAAAAGTTTATCAAAAAGAGGGTACCCACATTTTATAACATTCAAACCTCTAACATTAGAACAAAAACCACAACACATTTAGTATTTAATAAAGAAAACATTTTTGGTTCAGTGCAGCATCAAAAGCAAGTGTCAGGGTTGCTGAATATAAAAAATCTTAACTTGCAGTGAAAGGGAGGGGCACACTATTCAGGCAGTCCACAGCTAGTGATGAGAACATATGACAGGAGTGGGGATGTGTATGACATACAAGACATGCACTGAAGAGCACAGCTAATCTTTACAAAGGAGGATATGGAAGAGGGCAGCAGGATCCTCCACAGAAGAGTGGGTAGAAGGGCTAGAATTTGAAGATGAAAGGTGAGCAGAAATCAACTACAGAAGCTGCTGCCTCAGCAATTTGTCTTCCACGTTTATCCTAGATTTGGGCCCAGGCCTACAGAGACATGGATGCAAATATCATACAGTGGTCTGACTGTACAAATAATTATTTTAATAGTACAGGGAAAATACAACTCACTCTCTTGTATTGGTTGTCTAATGCTTGAGACACACAAGAGATGTGAGGACTTAGACCATTGTATGGCTGTCAGTGTAACTCAGCAGGTGGGTCTCTTAGCTTGTATTGGGGCTCAGAACTTCACAAGCAGTAGTCACTTACAACTTGGATTAGTGTGTGCAGTTCAAGGGCTTATGAAGGCATCAGTCATTGAGCAAGGGTGCTTTTTTGGAAGGAGAAATTCTAGCAGCTCATCAGTCCTACAAGGACAAAGTGAAAATTGTACCAGGTATTAGAGCAGGGAGGAAAGACTGAAGGAGCTAAAGGCAGGAAGGGAGCAGACTACACTGCAGAACACACTAGAGTGGAAGTAGTATGTTTCTTTCTTTCTCAAGGAGTAACAGTCATTTTTATAGTAATTTCTTGTCCTGTACTGGAACAGTGTTTCTTGTTCTGCAGCGTCTAAATGAGGATACCTTTTCTTTTGTCTTTATACCTCAAAACCACACTACTAGTCCACTTGTAAAATGGGCAGACAAGGATGTGTACATCACACTGTGGGTTGAGTCTGTTAGTGGCCTAATGCATATGGCATTACTCTCCAGAGCCTGGCGTTGCAGGTTCAAGCTTCCTCAGAGCTGGAGCTGAAACTAGCTGAAGGGAGGATAAGGCAGCCCTGTGAGCTGGGTCCTCCAGTGGCTTAATGGATAAGGCAGGAGTCAGCAACCTTTCAAACCAAAGAGCCAAACTATATCAAAATTCAGAAAAAGTAGTCAGTATGAGAATGCCCATTTGCATAACTGAAAATATACAACTTAATATTATTGATAATTGACATGATGATTAATATCATCATAAATGAAAGATTGTACTCACTAACTTTATTTAATAGGACTTCTGCTGCTGCTGCTAGGGGGGCAGGAATCTGGGTTGGGGTATGTGAGGTGCTCAAGGCAAAGGGTTGGGGGCAGTGTTCCCTCTAAGATTTTCCATCTGTGAGCGGAGTGAGTTTTGTCTCGTGCACCAATAGCGACATCACGTGCACTTGTTCGGATGTGCGCCCCTGTGGCACCCACCAGTTACTAATAAAATTATCTATATATACACATAAAAATTTAAATTGTTATACAAAAAATACTAAACCAAGGGACAATTAACAAGGTGTATGACTCTGTGGTACAGGAATCAGGGCAGCGGGTAGGAGATACAAGGGTATTCAGGCCAGGGGTGAAGGATTCATGGCAGTGGGAGCTCAGGATGGGGGGCTTGGCGGTCCGGGAGGTGGCAGCTCCTTGATGGGGGTGGCTGGAGCTGGGTTGCCCATTACTCCAGTGGTTCCTTGCAAGGGGTAGGCCCAGGACTTGGCTGTCTGGCCCCTCAGGAAGCTGCTCAGTAGTGGGGAAACAGAGTTGGGCTGCCTGACCGCTGGCCACCCAGCAGCTCTTTATGGAAGAAAGGGCTGGGGCTGGGCTGCCCAGCTCCCTCAACCAGTGGGTGAGGGGGGAGTTGGGGCTGCACTACCCAGCGCTCTCAGCCAGCCAGCTGGCAGCTCCTGGGATAAAGCCGAGACCCAGGGGGATAGGTTTGGGGGCCACATGGCGGCTCTAACCCTGGCCGCCAGGGCTGCTACCACCCGCCACGCAGCTCTCGCTGGGGCCACCAGAACAGCCTCTGCCTGCCACATGGCTCAGGGCCCAGCTGGGGCCACCAGAGCAGCCGCCACCTGCCACGTTGCTCTGGGACCGGCTGGGCCACGGCATGCTGCCTGCTGTAGCTGAAACTGGGACTGGTGAGGCTCCCCAAGTAGGGACAGCCTCACCGTGCCCAGTAACCAGCCGCCCGCCACCACGCAGCCCCACCAGAACATACCAGGCCACCACCACTCACCTTCTGGTCCAGCAGGAAAGTGAGTGGTGGTGGAGTGTTGCTATGTGGCTCTGCGAGGTAGGCGGGCCTAAATTTTTTTGCATGGCGGTGCAGCTCAGAGGGAACCCTGGTTGAGGGTGTGGAAGGTGCAGGAGGCAGGGCAGGTTGTTTGGGGTGGAAAGTAGAGTATGTGGGGGGCCGTGGGGCTGGATTACCTTACCTGGCAGAAGCTGGGCTATTGCTCCTGGGCAGCGGTGGCTGGATGAGGGGCTGGGCCAGGATTGCCACAGCCAGATTGTGGCCTCATGTCCTACCCATGCCATAGCAGGAGGGGGGCCACCGTCTGCCCTTCCTGCACCCAGATGGGAGCCAGACTGTGGGCCTTCCCCAGGTTTGGCACCAGGGCCAGGATGCTGCAGCCAGATGGGAGCTGGGCTCTGATTGGGGTCTTCTTGGCCAGGCTGCCATGGCCGGAACCCAAGTGAACTGCTGCGCCCAGGCTGTCATGGCTGGAACCCAAGTGGACTGCTGCGCCCAGGCTACCATGGCCGGAACCCAAGTGGACTGCTGCGCCCAGGCTGTTGCAGCAGTTTGTGGGACTACCATGGCTGGGCCGCAGGTTGGCAGATGGGGGCTAGAGCCGGGCCACTGTGGCCAAATGGAGGCCTCTGCCACCGCCAGCCCCTCTCACTATCCCAGCTTGGAGCGTGCACGTGTCCTCTATAGTGCACCCTCAGCTGGCACTTTAAACAAGTAGAGTCCCCCAGCTGGCTCTTGCCAGAGTGCAGACAGTTCTTACCGGGGTGCACCGCCTTACTTTCACCTCTGGTTAAAGGTGAAATAGACAAAAAAGACCCTCTTGACATGAGTAATTACGCACTTTTAAAATTTTGAATTCATTTTTTATTTTAATTTTAAAACTTGCATGTGTTTTGGGAATGACAAAAGAGCCTTATTTGGTTCCATACTGAGTCATATTTGGCTCAAGAGCCATAGGTTGCTGACCCCTGAGCTAAAGAGTCAAACGTCCTTAAAATCTGAATTGTGGACACTTCTAAGGAAATGTCTGCATTGCAAGAGATGGTCTTTCTAAACAACTGCTAAAACCAAAGGGACAACAGGAATATCACAGCTTAGAATCCCACATCCAGGTTCCAAAAACCCACATGCACTTGCTGTTGCCTTAACCCAAAATGAACACAGAGTCACCTTAGAAAAGAGCACATTTTTACTGTGGTGATGGGGAATTGTACTTGAAAAACAGCAAGCAAAAAACTAATAATGTTACTGATTTCAAGACAAATTGCAGAGGGAAAGATATCAAAAGAGGGAAAGAGGAAGCCTCATTTTAAGAAGCCATGTATATCTGCAGTGGTGTTTTTGATAAAAAAAGATGCAGATGTGATTTAGTAGATATGCTGCAGGTACAAAGATTAAAAAATTGTACACTGCTCTTTCAAAATTGTTTTCAATAGAAGAAAAAAGGCATAGCATGAAAGCTGATACATAAGCTACTATTATTACAAAACATGATTTGGAGAAAGATCTATATCGTGAACAGAGCTTGCCTGGAGAATCTCAACAGGAATACAACTGAAGTTTAAAATATTTGGCCCCAATTCAGAACTTGTAATATACTGGAGTAGCAGCACTCTACTGCAATCCCACTGTCTGCTCCGTTAGCTAGTAAAAGTAGACAGAGCTTTACTTTAGTCAGTGTTCCTCAATCAGCTAAATGAAGGAGTATCTGAAAAGTAAATACCAACCTGTGACTATTATGTGAATCTCAGAAGGAAAAAAGGAGGGAAGGAGAGTAAGTAAATGCAGAGGCTGAGTAAGTAAATGCAGAGATAAAAAAAGAAGGTAGAAGCAAAACAAACATAAAACAATCTCAGGGTAAGTCTACACAGCAGGGCTAAAGTCGAATTAAGCTTTGCAACTTCAGCTACGTTAATTGCATAGCTTAAGTTGAAATAGCTTAATTCAGCTTTTGGCACTGTCTACACAGTGCTTCCTTCGATTTCCCTTACTCCCTGTGAAATGAGGGTTACAGGAGTTGGAGTAACAAGTACTGAAGCTCGACATTATTTCAAAATAAAGGCTTGTCGTGTAGATGCGCATTACGTTATTTCCAAATAACGTCAGTTATTTGGAGATAACGCTGCTATGTAGACATACCCTCAGGGACACAGAACCCCAACTCCTACCTACAGAGTTTTAAAAAAAATCTTTTTCAAATAGTTAAAGCTTAACTTTGAGGCAAAAGAAGGGTTAAAAAGGCTGTAAACCCATTTAAGAGTAATTTTTCATGACAGTAAATCTCAACGCAGCCTTGATGGGATCAGGAACAGAAATTGTGTGCATGTTAGTTAACCCCATACAGTAAATAGCATAACACTTTTCAGTGCAGTCCTGCCACAAGCTGTGACAGACTGATCAAAACATTGGAGTAGCAATTCTAGATAGTTTTTCTTCCAGCCAAACTGATTAAATATCAATCTGAAATTGACATATGGATGTAACTGCAAAATTGCTTTAACATTTAATCTTGATAACAGTCATGTACTAAAGAAGTACTCACTATCTTCCATGCTCAGAGAAGGAAGAAAGAATAAATATAAACTCAAGTTAAAATGAGATGATAGGTGCCCCAACTAACAATTTTAGATTCATCAGTTTCCTTTTTCTACTCAGATAACCTAGAAACATTAGATAATTTCCTTGTTTCATCACAAATCCATTTAATAATAAGAATAGCTCTGAAAAAGCTATCATTAAAGCTCACCAAGCGAACGCTTGGCGGCTTCCTTCGATTTTCTTGTATCTTTACAATATTTCTAACATCAGTTACATTAGACAATCATCCAGCATGTTCCTCACCTATCAAATTAAATCAAGTAGTACCAGATACCTTTTACTTCTACTTATGTCTAATATTATTACATGACAGAAACCATCTCTAGCAGTCTGAAGTAGTTACACAACAAGTAACTGATGTTCTCCTTTGGGATGCATTTCTCTCTGGTATGAGCCCAGAAGAAGTTTGCTTGCAGTTATGGTTGGAGCATGAAGCCCCACCTGCATGGAAACTTCTGGGAGATTATAAAGGGGAATGGCTTCCAACTGCCTCAGCTCCTTCCCAATTAGTCTAAATATGTAAGATATACACTAAAAGTGAAAGGGGGAGGTGGGGATCAGTAGAGGCAATAAATGCAAAAACATCACGTAGTACATAAGCTTTTTAAAAATTGTCCCAACTTTGGGACATTAGCGAAGAGTGCCAAGACTGAAGGGGGATCAATAAATAAATAGTACACTTGAACCTCTGTACTCTGGGTGACCCTAATCTGGGAATATCCAAGGTACAGACCCTAGGAAGAGGGAGGAGCAAGCGGCCCTGTGCACTGCTGTTCCCCCTACACTCTAGCTGGAGGAATGGTAGCACAGTACCTGGGAGCAGTGAGATGGGGGAAGGAGAGGGGCGTGGAGCCACATATGCCCCCAGTGTCAGGGTGCCAGGTAAACACCCTGCCCCAACTCGTGCATACACACTCCTTCTCTTCCAGCCTCCCACCCCAGCATACTCCATGGTCCGCACAACTTCCTTAATCCAGCATACTCTGTTCCCCAGGGTTGCTGGATTAAAGAGGTTCAAGTGTATTAGAAAACTACTCTTCTGACCTGAACCCTCAACTGAAAAGAACTTTATGGAGCTGATCTACATGTAACATAGAATGTGATTTATAATTAATGTTTAACAGTTGGCCAGAGACCTGCAGCTAGCCAAATATTCCTGGAATTCTGATGGTGCAGCCATCCATAACATCTCTGAATACTATCAAACGTTGCAAACAAAATATGAGGTCTTTCAGGAATTCACTCTGACCTAAGTATCACTAAGCACCCTGTTCACATCTGATAGGTTGTTTTGGCTCTAATGAGCATGTTGATGGACCATGGGTAATTAACTTCTTGCTATCCAAGGGCTTGTATGTGCCATGTGTCTGATGGCTTTTACATGGTTTGGACAGGTACCAGGGCTGATCCAGCATCCTACAGTTTAGGCCTATCAGACCTTACCTATCAATGCCCTAAATACCAAGGGCACCAAGCTCCTGAGGACAACGTCTCTCAAATTTGAAATGGCCCTTGCTATCTTCACAAGCTGTAGAAGACAGGACAAGCAAGTCAGATGAGAACTCAGTAACACTCTTGCTCAAATTCTTCAGGCTCAGCCACAATCAAGCCTGGAAAAGGCCATAATAGGCCACAAGTCTTAAGGGACAAACTCAAAAACAAAAACTTAAACACCCACTAATAGGTTAAGAACTGCAAACCAAGCCCTGGCACCAAGAGTATGGGCAAAAATTAGGGAAGAATTTATTATCTGTCATACTGCAGCCAGCTTACAGCAGAAGAAACTAATGCACTTGGGCACCATGTAATCTCATGGGGTTTCTGTATGCATGAGGCTCATTAGCTAAAGCCCCTGGCAGAAAATGGGTCTTGGCTTGTGGCCAGAGCTGCATGTATCTTAAAGAGAGGGGCCTGTAAAAAGATTCATAGATTATATGGCTAGAAGGGGCCACTGTAAGATGATCTGGATGGTAAGATTTCTTACCCAATAATTTCCTTTCTGCTACAGGTTCTGCTACCTGTTTAGTCTGGCACTCTCTGGCCAGGCAACATCCATGGTCCGGCATGATTTTAGTTAGCTGGATGTCCACTTATGGTCAAGGCCAAGTTTCTTGCAGTGCCATAAAGTTTGTTGGCAGTCATCAGTCCTGACTCCCAGTGTTCTGTGCTGTTATTTAGCTCTAATTTGCTCCCACATGTCTTCCAACAGCCCAGTAAGCAATGGAAGTGCTGGTAATGCTGCTAGACAACATTGACCTCCTGTGGTTTGGCAAATTCTCTGGTTCAGCACCAGTCAGCTCCCGAGGGTCCCAAACTAGAGAAGTTCAATCTATAGCAGCATTTCCCATAATTCTGACACATATTAGCTACTTCCCTATCTGCAGTTCAAAGCATATGCGCTAGCCACACACTCTGGTCTCCTGCCTCATGATTCATTCCAAAACTGTGTAAAAACTCATTCAGTGTGTTTAGTAATAATAACTTCCATGCCAACTAATAAATTATGTACAATAGGCTATGGCCTACAAGTGTAATGGCCAAATTAAATACTGCCCCTTGACAATTAAGCCATCTAGTTAGAGTAGAATTGTGCTAGATACTGTTATCAGGAAGAATATTATCTGATAAGAAAATTACCATTCTGCAAGCTCAGCATCTCCCTACAATTATGATTGTTATAGGCAGGGCTCACCGAGCGTCGGTGGGCTCGCCGACGCTCGCCAGCCACACGATTCTATGCTCTGCGCCGGCTCTTCTGGGGTGTAATCTACTTGCCACAGGCGAGTAGATTACATTGTTTGTCGAGCCCTGGTTATAGGAAGCAACAAGTACTGAACAGAAGTAGGGATGGATAAGAAAAACAGAATGAGACAGGGAAGAGCTCTGATGTGTCTCAGGACACCCAAAGCGGTGAGTCACCTTGTTGCCACTATTCTGCAGCCTGAGGGAGTCTTGCCTGTACTAGCTCAGTGTTTCTCAACCAGTGGTTCGTGTACCCTTCAGGGTACTCAAGAGAAGTTTGGGGGTACATCAACACAATTGAAATTTGGAGTAAACTGAATTTTTGTTTTAAGTTTTACAGCGCTTTATTATTTTTGTACTTTTTACACCCAAAAATTTCATCGCTCTCCCAGCTACGATTAAGTTGTTTAAACAAATGTGTTGCAATGGTAGAAAAAAAATTGTGTGTCTGAAAACTGTAGGTACCAGGGGTAATAATTTTTTTTTTTAAAGGGGTACTTTATAAAAGAAGATTGAGAAACACTGTACTAGCTGACTGATAGCTCCCTAACACAACCAGCCTGTCAACTATTCAGGCACAAATTTCTGGGCTAGACCAATCTTGACTGTTGACAAGAGATGCATCCCAACTACCAAGTCCTTTGAAGTGTCTCTGTGCTGTCCAGTGATTAGGAATTGAACACCCACAAAAGTCCCAGATCTTCCCTTCTCAAAGGAACAAGTCACCCTGTTTGCTAGTTTTACTTTAGATTCACTTCTCCTGCATCACATACAACATCTGAGCTCAATCATCTCTCTCTATATAAAAAACCCTTTTCCTGCAGGGGCGACAGAGTGACATCATCATGTCACTCTGCCCCTAGCTTTGGCAGAGCCCCCAGAGGAGGAAGAGGCAGCCATGGCTCCGGGTTCCACTCTGCGCCTCTCCTCGGGGGCACCCTGTGCTCCCTGCTGGCCCCCAGCTCCTACTGCAGGAAGACTAGGGGGTGGTGGCAACAGCTCCACACTGCGCTCGGGGCCCCGATGCTCTGGGACCCAGTGGGGAACCGCTGCCTCGGGCCAAGTGCTCCAGCCTCGTGCCCCCTCCTTCCCCGTGAAATTACAGCGCCAGTGCCGGCTTCCTGTGGGGGAAGGGGAGAGAGGAGAAAGCCCCGAGACTCCATGCCAGATCTGGCTTGTGGGGCAGTGCGCATGCTGCTCCTCCCCTCCCCACAGCAGCGCATGATTCCCTGCAAGCCAGATCCAGCACGGAGCCTTGGGGTTTCTTCTTCTCCCTCCTCCCCCCCGCAGGAAGCCGGCGCTGGCAAGCTAATCTTGTGGGGAGGGAAGGGGCACAAGGCTGGAGGGCCTGGCCCGAGGCAGCTGGAAGTGGCAGCGGTTCCCCTCTGGGGCTCAGAGCATTGGGGCCCCGAGCACAGTGAGCAGCCACTGCCTCCACCTCCGCTACCTCCTGGCTCGGCCTCCGAACTCCTCCAGTGGCTGAGAGACTGGGGTTGCAACTGGGGAGGGGGCAGGGGACAGAGAGGCTGGGAGGCAGGCTGGGACTGGCTGCGGTTGGGCTCCTCCCCCAAGAGGCTGGGGCTGGCATAACCCCCTACCTTCCCCTCTCTGGCGGTGGGGGGAGGGGCAGCGAGAGGCTGGGGCTAGCTGGGGCCCCAGCGGCTGGAGGGTGGTGCAGAGAGGCCAGGGCTCTCCGGCTTGCCTACCCTCAGGGATGGAGGGTTGCCGAGCATAATGAGCAGTGGGCATAGCCCCTTAGTAATAAAACAAAACAAAATGTATTTTAAGAAATGAGATTCAAATAGAAACAAGTGTGACAAATGGTTACTTACAAAACCAAGTCATAAAATTCCCTCTGGGGTCTACACTTATTAATAGTTACCTTTGCAAGCTAAGCAAGTAGATTCTCACCCCAAAGTTCACTGCAGTATTTGCTGCCCGTAAGGAGACAGAAGCATCCCCTCTGTTTCAAGGTGCCTCATCAGCAAATGGCTCCAGATTGCTGACTCAGACTTTTGTCCTTACTCCCAGACAGTGTGATTCTCTCATTGTCATACTGTTCCTCTTCACTTCCAAGTGGTTTCCTTGGCTATAGTATATCTTGATGTTTTTCCATCAACTTTTCTGTGCATTACAGAATTCCTCCTGCTTGAATGGGCCATCACCGAGACATACGATTTCCTGGTGACTCACTTGCACTCCCAGACCACGTGGGCATAATTTTCAAAATAGTTACATTATTCCTTAAATGTTACCCCTACACACAGTTCACAGTGATTATAAGATACAAAGATTTCAGCAGATCTCACATGCTTGCCTTCATAGATAAATACCATGAAAGTGGTGTAACGGGTGCAGCAAATTTGTCAGGGCTGTGACAGAAGCTGCTTTTAAAGAACAGTGAAGCCTTGGCTGGTTGGCACCAATGGGCCTCTGTGTCACAAGCCTATACAGTTAATTGCCCCAAATGGCAATGCTGTTCACAGATCCCTGCTTGCAGCACCTTCTGCCAAAGGAGGGCTCTGCACAGGACAGAAAGACCACTTCGTACTGACGAATAAGGGTGTTAACCAGCCACCATGTTGCTGACCCACAAGCTCTTTCTGCCCACAAGGTCGTCATAGATTTTGGGGCATGTGCCTTGATACCATCTAAGACAGGGGTGGACAATAATTTTTTGCCGGGGCCCATTTCAAAATTTTTTGAAGTGGCCCCGGTCTGCTCCGAAAGGGGCGGGGCCTCAAATGGAAGGGGTAGGGCCAGAATGCTTCGGGCTTTCCCATCCACAGGCCATGATTGGTCTGAGGGTGGGGGAGCTCCTTTGCACCCCCCTTCCCACTAAGCACCCATGCCCCTGGCAGTGGGAAGAGACTTCCCATGCCAATCAAGGCCTGGGGGCCGGGGAGCATGCGAAGCCTCCTCCCGCCCTGCCAGGAGCGCACAGCACTTAGAAGTGCCGTGCGCTCCTCACAGGGTGGGGGTAGGGCGGAGGAAAGTTCACGTGCTCCTCCCACCCTCAGGCCAATCAGGGTTTGGGGCAGGGGAGCACGCGAAGTCTCCTCCCGCCCTGCCAGGAACACGCAGCTGCGTGCTCCTGGCAGGGCGGAGGAAACTTCATGTGCTTTCCCCTATCCCCAGGCCCTGATTGGCCTGGGGGTGGGGGAGTGGCAGGGCCTCCGTGGGCCGGATCAACCTGCTTGGCAGGCTGGATCTGGCTCACAGAGGCCCTTTTGCCCACCCCTGATGTAAGAGAAGCACCTGAAGTTTTGTGTGTCTCAACAATGTACAGCTTAATCCATCTAGCTAGTGACAGTTTAGCACTTTGGATGAAATCAAACAAACAAGGAGCCAGGTCACTGTGTTGATTTGGTGCACTTGACACAACTCTTTAGCGCTCTTCAAATATCTAAAGTGTGCTACCACTTTTCTATTGGGGCTGGAGCTTTGGACAAAATGAAAGGATGAGGATCTCCTACGAGGCCTGAAAAAATTAATTCACCCCAGGCAAGACTGATTCTGGGATTTTTAGTCCTGGAACACACAGTGGCATTCCTGCATGGATTAAACTGCAAATTCAAAGACTCATGTAGCAGACATGATGGCAAATACAAACATGGGTTTTGAAGGAGAGGTAGACGAGATGCATCAATAGCTCAAAAGGGTAGGTTATTATGGCTTTTAAATACCAGTGGTAGGTCACATTAGGAAAATTTGGTTCAATCACAGGTTTAGCAAGCCTGACTGCTCTTAGAAATCCAGATACCAGAGGGTTCTTTGTAAATAGGATGCTACTTAAGACTACACCTGGCATGCTATGGAGCTAGGCTGAAATCCCTTGTCCATGGCTACCTGAAGAAAACCCAGGATAACTGGGATACCAAGATCCATGGGATTTTGTATGTTCTCAACACTACAAGCTAAAACTAGTCCAGATGGAGAAACAGGACTTTAGCATTGAAGCCTGCCTGCAGAAGAGTGTCACTTTGGAAGATAGTCCAAGCTAACACTTCCCTTTCAATAACCAGGCTATCAATTGTAGACGGCGAGGGTCCGGATGGAGGAATGGGCCTTGGTAAAAGATGTCTGGTCTGAACTGCAGCTTCAATGATGGTTCCAACTTCAGTACTGTCAGTTCAGAGAACCATGGTCTAATTTGACAATGCAGAACTCACACTATTACCTTTGCTACTTTTCACCTTATCCTCTAGATTACCTCCTCAAAAGTGGGAAGGGAAAAAGGTGTAAGGACTTATGAATAGCTGTGTGAGGGATTTAAGGTCTGCTATCCTGGTGACATTCTTGCTCAGTTTTTGTTCCTATGATTGGCTCAGCTGCTGGAAGAGTGCACTCCTATGAAATCAGGTGCAGTCAACAATTTGGAATGATGTCAATCACCTGAGCCAGTATGCCTTTTGGTTCAGCTCCCCTTTCATTTGTATTACTCTTATGTAAGAAAGAGTCCTCCATGGCCATTCCACTATCTCCTGCATTTCTTTGTAGAGTTACACTCCTTGTTCTCTCTTTGGTTGCTGATGTACACCACCGTGATCATGCTGTTGGACTGGACCCCTTTAGTTCTGGAACCTCTGTATCTCTAGTTAGATACCGTGCATTGCCCTGTCCCTCAAGTCTACTTCCCTTCCTGCTAGGCTATCATTGGTTGTACCTCTTGGTCTGGAAGACCTATAGAAAGATCTTTGCAGATGTTCTGTGTGGTTGTCCACCATTGCAGAGAGATCAGCTTCTAGTCTGGAACCGTCACCTGTTCTTGCTTGCTTTCCAGTGAGTGATTCTATACATTCAGAGAAAGGCCTAAATGCACCTGATATGGAAACTTGCTCAGGAGGCACTATCTGGACACAAAATCAAGGCCAGGAAGTTGCAGACAATGAGCTATAGTCAGCCTTGCACACTTCACCAACATGGATATCAGGAAAACGTGGAACTGACCAGCGAGTGATAGGCACATCTTTACCACAGAAAAGTCTATTTCCATTCTCACAAGAGCAATTCTTTGAGTAGTCAGTCCAGCAGCAATTCCTGGTATTTATCACAAATCCACATGCTTGACACAGATTTAGCATCTGGATCGTGGCACTGTACAACATTGCTTGGGTTGGAGCGCTGATCTAGATGTCATCTAGGAAACAATACCAATGACTGCCTGAAACCTGAACCTGGTTATCTTGGCACAGACCCTGGAGGATGAACATGCAAAATAGGAGCATTTAGTATTGGTGGTGGGCTATGCCATATGCTAATCTGAGCAATTTGCAGTGGCATGGTTTTATGGAAATATGGAGAAAATGAAAGTCCTCTTGGGAGAGGGATACTAGTCTTTCCATCCCATTTTCTTCATCCAGTTGTTGAGCCACTTGAGATCTGGGATAGCTGTGATGACCCTCATTCTCCACATGTTTCTGGGACAATGAAGAAAATGAAGCTTACTCCTAAGAATCTTTCTTCTGAGGGAACCCTTTCTATTGCTCCTATGTTCAGGAAATGCAAGATTTCATATAACACCAACTCCCATTGGATGGGATCACTCATGAAGCAACGGGGGAGGGCCTTGAGTTCAAGGAAGCATTTACAACTTTTTTGTCTCTGTAAACCACCATTAGAATGAAACTAGGGATGTGATAGTGTTCATGTGTAAATGGTGAGCTCTGCCTCACCAGTTAACCTTTACGGTTTCACACAGCCTCCCCACCCCCCGTGCTGCTGCCTCTGTATCAGAAGCAGCAGCACGGAGGAGGGGGGAGGGTTGTGTGGGACCAGGCAGCTCTGCAGGAGCTGGTACGTGGTGTGACTTAAAACCTGGCTCCCCACGAGTACTGGTTTCTGCCTGCCACCTGCTCTCCTCCTCCCTTCTGCCTCTGATACAAAGGCAACAGCACTGGGAGGTGCAAGCAACGGCCTCCCCTCCCTGCGTGTAAATACACATTTACCAATATGAACACATTTTAACATCCCTGAGACCATTCTTCTTAGGAAAGGTCTACACTACCACTTAAATTCAGTCTAACCTCAATCTCTCTGGGATATGAAAAAGACACCCCCCCCCGCCCCATGATTAATGCATCTTAGTGACCTAAGTGCCATCATCCACACTGGTACTATGCAAGTGGGAGATGCTCTCCTGCCTGTTATGGAAGAGTAATTATGCCGACGGGGAGAGTGCACTCCCATTGGCACAGAGCATCTTCACCAGCTGCACCAAATGTAGTGCTTCTAGTGTAGACCTGCTCTGAGAAGTGGGAAATTCTGCTTCCTAAATTCAGGCCTGGAAAGAGGCATGCTCATTTGTTGTCATAGTGAACTCTTAGGGTTTTCCCCAGTACACCTGCTCTATTTCCTCTGGTACATTTGTGAGGCAGATGGAAGGGGCGACTGTCTACTGCTTGTAGTCCCTTCTCAGAGTACTGAGTGGGAAGGAGAGGGGAAGAACTTTCAATTTAGCAGTGTTTTCTCCCACTATTTTGTCTAGCTTTTACTGAAAGAGGAGAAAGCCTGTAGATGATCACAGAAGTTGTTTGGAATGAACACTGACCTTTCAGGAGCAAAGCCAGATGTTGCATCTGGCTGATGAGTTGGATCCATGGTTCTGGCTGAAAACCTCATTGCATACATTGTGGCATCTGCCTCCAACATTATCACTAGGGAAGGGTTCTTAAGTGTAGATAGAAAATCAGGACAGCCTCTGTCCTTCAAGGCTTTAAGATCATCAATCCAGGATACTGGCATCTGCAAATAATGCAGCCATCAGTGATGCTTTGTAGATGGCCAATGAAGCTGCAAACACCCAAAACCAACAATTCTGATGGTGGCTTCCACCTTCATCAGTTGGATGAAGTGTCTGGTTTGAAACCACACACGTCATCAGTTGGATCATCTTGAATCACACAAGCCACGGGTCTTCCCAGAATTATTCCCTGATTAAACTATAGCCAAAAAAGTTATTAAAAAGTGTTGTGTCTGCTAGTTCACACTTAGGAATGATCTGTATTTTCACAATGAAAAAACTCAATATAGTGCCAAAAAAGAAAAACACAGGTAGAAGTTGGGAATAAAATCTCCTCTTGCAGAGAAAATAAGTAATATTTTTTCTTCTTCTCACTGGCACTAGGACAATGAACAATAAAGCAAAATAATTCAATTTCTGGAATCTGGAAAAAAACTCCTGAACAGGGAGTAAAATCTGACCATAACAGTTAAAATATTCAGTGTTTAAAAGAATCCAATTTACTGTTAGCTATTAAAACCTCTGTGGCACTACCACAATAGCATAAGAATACTAATTTCTTCAAACCTTCCATTTCAATCATGCAGCAAGGCTTAACAGGCAAGCTCTAAAAACACTCCCCATAGCCTCAAAAGTTTATACAATATTTGATACCTTTAAAATGTTCAATTCTTCCAATTTTATTGGTCTCTGAATAAAGTCCCATCTTGCATTATGAATAAAACTGATTGGTTATTCTCAGTTCTCCAAAGCCACACATACACACCTCCCAAATCATTTTTCTACACTGTGTATTTGATACTTTAGATTTCAAGAATTAAACAAATACATTTTAAGAAATAAAAGTCGTTTCATATATGAAAGTCCATTTTTTTTATGCATCCATAATCAGAGAGACTTCTTCAAAAATTGTTAATGTATTTTATAAGCCTCAGTTTAAAATCTCAAAACACATTTGAGGCTATGGCTACACTGCCGGGTTTTTTTCGGAAGAAGATATGCAAATCGTGCTCACATTTGTATCTTCTTCTGATTCTTTTTGTGGAAGAGGTTTTTCCAATATTTGGACCCATGTAGACAGGGCCAAATGTTGGAAAAAAACCCTCTTTCGCAAGACCCTGCAAACCTCGATTTATGAGGAATAAGTGGTCTCGCGGAAGAGGGTTTTTTCCAACATTTGGCCTCATCTATACAGAGCCAAATATCGGAAAAGCCTCTTCTGCGAAAAGAATCAGAAGAAGATATGCAAATGCGAGCACAACTTGCATATCTTCTTCCAAAAAAAAAAAAAAAAAAAAAATGGCAGTGCAGCCGTAGCCTGAGTGGACACCATTTAAACAATTTTTTAAAAATCTTTTATATCACATTTCAATATAAAAATAATTATATCTCTTATTAAGACTATTACTTCCCTGAATAGAAACGTTTATGTTAATGGAGGATCCACAGATGGGAACTAAAATCAGAAAGCGGAACATCCACAAAATGAAGGAAAAACCAGGCCCAATATCTTTTTCAGGTTTCTTCTAAACTGACTTCCATAATAATTACCTCTCCCGTAAGAATTTATCATACTGGATGAAAGTGAATTTGGCATGGCTTCTTCTCTGATAAGATTTGGAGAGCAAAAAAATCCAAATGCTGATCACAATCTATGTACCTAACATACTTGCTCAGGAAACTTGCCAAAAACTGCCCTTTCAATTTTGAACACAGCTGTCAGTACACATTAACTTTCTTAGGCACTCAGTCACCACTTAGATTCTCTTAAAAAGTCTAGGTTTCTTATGGGGTTTTTCAACTCAGTAGGTAACTCATTCTTTTGTATTAATTTATAGTGGAATAATTTTCTGCTAGGGTATATGAACGTTTCCATATAGTGAGAGAAAACTATATTCACATATCCCAAGACTGCAACACCACATTCTTAAATGCATTAACATTAAATTTCAAAGTAATGAAATACTTTAATATGCTGAATCCAGGTTGAATATTGCATCTTCCCAAAGAGCATAAAATATGCATAATGTAAGAAATGCAATGTTAACATAAAAACAAAACTCCCTCTACCCAAAATACTAGAATTCAAATTGACAATCAATCAATCAATCAATCCAGAGACCCTTAATTTAAAGGTCTGTTTCAAGTAGTCTTTCTTCCCCCTAATGTTTCTTGATAGACAATGAATCTTCTCAAATTCATTTTTACATTGTCAAGAACACACAACTGATCTGTACTGTACTGTCCTTTTCCTTCTTTCCGCATCTGCAATAAAAATATAAATATATATTTTAATTGAGAAGGCTGCTCTTCAGATTAGGACAGCCAAGTACTCCTCTGAAGCCCTCTGGCAATATACAATGGATAACTCAAAATTGTAAATTCACAGCACACTCTCTCTCTTCTCTAATGGTTAGCAATTCATACTATAAGACATTTTACTGCTCCACAGAATCCCTTCTTAATGAAGACGAGTCATTACCAGATATCTGGCTAGTACTATTATTGGCATCCGATTTCACAGTTAAACCTGTAACACATATTTATTCTCTGTAGATATTGTAGGGAAAAGCCCTAGCATTGCTCTCAGAAATAAAATGATGTTTAAAGTAGGGATGGAAAAAATATATACAAATAATAACCGTGTAATGGATAACAGTTCGATCAGTTACTTGGTTAACTGTGGGGCTCAGCTGCCAGCTTTGCAGGGCTGCTGGCTGTCAGCCCATGGTGCAGTGAGCCCAGTTGTGCTGAAGCAGCTCTCCGCCCACTGTGGGGCAATTGCTCCATCAGGGCCAGGTGCCAATTAGCTGATTACAGGTAAGGATCACCCGGTTAACAGATTATATCCCTAGGGCAAATCATTCACACATTTAATGAAGAGTCAATTTTTGGAGTATGACAACCAATTCTATTAGGGTATGTCTAGACCACAGGGTTTTTTCGAAAAAAGTAGTCTTTTTTCGGAAAAACTTCACCTGCATCTAGACTGCAGCCATGTTCTTTCGAAAGTAAATCAAAAGAACACGGCAGTTCTTTCAATCGCGGTAAACCTAATTTTACGAGGAATAACGCCTTTTTTCGAAAGTACTCTTTCGAAAAAAGGTGCTATTGAATGCAAACTGTGCATTTTCGAAAGAGATCGTCTAGACTCTCTTTCGAAAAAGCGGCTCGCTTTTTCAAAAAATCTGCTTGTAGTCTAGACTCTCTTTGAAAGAGGCTTGTAGTCAAGATGCGTCTAGACTACATGCCTCCGTCGGCGAGGCATGTAGATTAGACAGATCGGCATAGGAAATGAAGCCGCGATTTAAATAATCGCGGCTTCATTTAAATTAAATAGCTGCCCGCTCTGCCCGATCAGCTGTTTGTCGGCAGATCGGGCAGTCTGGGCGCGCGGTCGACAAAGGAAGCCTTTGTCGATCGCGCAGGTAAACCTGATTTCACGAGGCGGCAGACTGTCCCGATCTGCCGACAAACAGCTGATCGGCAGAGCGGGCAGCCATTTAATTTAAATGAAGCCGCGATTATTTAAATCGCGCTTCATTTCCTATGCCGATCTGTCTAATCTACATGCCTCCGTCGACGGAGGCACGTAGTCTAGACGTACCCTTAGAGTGGATTTGTTTTGCCCTGGAACAGTGTTTCTCAAAAGTGGTCCATGAAACCACTCTGAGAAACCTGCTAACTGGGCCGCTCCCATGTGTTTATTTACCAGCTCCACAGCCACAGAGCCACACCCTAGAATGATGGACCAATAGATATCAGGCCATCCAACAATAAAATAAAAGGCATACGTTTTAAAAGTATATTGGAGCTTTTTAGCTTTCTGGGTGTCACCTGGCTAAAGCAACAAAATACTTTCAAAATGTGCTGCCCTTAAAAAAAAATTCACTTTAATTTGAGGGATTGTAAATTTCACTTATCAGTACAGGATTCTGGCCAAGACCTATCTTAACAGCAACAGGATAAATATATGCACATTTGGAAACCCATGCAAATTAAAACAAAAAGCCAAACTAGTTTCAGCAGAGGACTTTCTCTCTCCCCTCTAAGGGTTTGGCCTTCTCTATCCATGGAGGAATTGGCAGAATAAACTTAATCAGGATTTCAGAAAAAGATGGACAATAATTGGAAGTAAATATAGGATTGTTTCTTTATGCACAGAGTTAAACTCACTGTCAAGAAAGGAACTTTTCTTTCCATCTAAAGCATGCTAAGAATATATGAGGTTTGTTTTTTTGCTCCTTTCTGTGCACCAAAATTGTTTACAATGACATGGGCATATTCCACATAATTTCCTGGTAGTATGATCAGCTAAACCAATCTCAAGTCTTAACTTGCACTGTGTTTTGAAACTTTGGACTAGTTACTAGCTTGTGGGATGCCTACCCTCATTTTGAAGACTGGCTGGAATTCTTTCAGTGCAGGGAGCAATTTAATCTGAAGTGCTGCCTTTTCAGCTTCTTTCCCATCTGCAAACACATCAAAGAGAGCATCCAGAGCTTCTCCAGCTACCACAAGAGAAGAATCCTTCATAGCAACCTCAAGAAGAAATTTTCCAATCATCTGAAAAGAGATACCTATTTTTAAAAAACATGGCATTATAGAACAATGGCAAGTAATTGCCACTAAAGCAGTTTAGGGGTTGCTATCAATGTATTTTTTACCTTTAGTGTTTCAGCTGTATCTTCTACTTTAGCCAGCACGCTACCAGCTATTCCCAGGATACTAACTACATTTACTCTAACACTGATATTACTGCTATGAATACCAGCTTCACATAAAGTCATCAGCTGCTCAGGAGACATACTCTGTTTTAAGAAAAAGGGAAGAAAACTTAATGCCAGACAAATTTTAATTTCCAGAGAAACTCTATTTCAAAGAAAAATCTTTAGGTCATTTGCTTCTCTAGAAGACAAATCTATAGCAGATTAGCAGCCTTTGTATATTATGAAAAATGTTAAGGCTGAAGATGGAATCAGTTTGGAGATCATTAAACTATTCTTTTACTCCTTCAGAAACTTCCTCCAGAACAGGCTTAAAGCTGATTGTCATGGTTCTATAGGTAAAAAAGTCCTGAACCAAAAAGCCACATATTTACCTGTAATATTTTAATACCTCCAAGACATTAAAAATACTTCAGAAACTCTTTATTCATAGATCCATAGCATTTAAAGCCAGATAGGACCATTAGATCATCTACTCTGAAGTATATCACAGGCTATTAAATTTCACCCAGTAACCCCTATACTGAACCAATAACTTGTATGGCACCTCTGGACCCTTTGCTCCATTCATCTGAAGAAGTGGGTTGTGCCCACGAAAGCCCATACCACCATCTACATTTTTTGTTAATCTCTGAGGTGCGGCAGGACCATTCGCCGTTTAAAATGTTTTTTGTATGGCTAAAGTACATCTTCTAGAAAGGCATCCAATCTTGAAGCTGTCAAGTCAGAGAGACTCCACCACTAGCCTTGGCAGTTTAGTAAACAAAATGCTAAACACTGTGGCGGCTGCAAAACAGCTTGATTTTACATTTCTTTTTGGTTTTGAAAAAGTTGGCCCAACTGTGTGTCTTTAAATAAGTATATGAAATAACCACTGGGCTCAGAACTTTTATGAAAGGTTTTTTCTAGGGACATATTTTTCCAGCAACCTTATTAATCTATGAGAAAAATGAGGATGAATTTTGTTGAACCCGTAATTCTAGCAGCTCTAATGAGCACCATTACAATGCTTAAACATTAAACATCAAGTTAAGAAATAAGCACTCTTTGAAGATTGGTTTGTTTCAAAACCATAGAAGTACAATCTGATATAAAATGTACTATACAGGTTGGACCTCCCTGGTTCAGCACCCGCAGGACCTGACTGGTCCCAAATGAGGGATTTTGCTGGATCAGGGGAGGTCATTTTTGGACCCCCTGCCACCGGATTCCCTCACCCTGCCTCTGGCCTCCCAGCCAGCTCCCCACTTCCTGCTGTCCCTGCTGCCCTGCAGGGCAGCCATCGCTGCTGGGGCTCCAGGCAGCCGTGTGCACTTCACGCTGGGTAGCACGCCGCCAGGTGCTCCGTGGGCAGTACTGCCGCCACGCGCTCCTGCCCTGCAGGGATCTTTACTGCTGGCCCTCTACCGGGACTCTCTGGTCTTGCAACATCCATGCTGAACCATGGATGTTGCTGGACCAGAGAATCACAGTTAAGAGAGTTTCAACCTATATTTGTATCTACCAGGCTGTCCAATGTTTGGTCGAAAACCCTCTCACCTGAGATATATTCTTTGATGCCATTGTTTGCAATAGAGCTCTCATAGCACTAGTTATGGCTTCCAGGAACTCAGTGTGTTTTGGAAATTCTGCACAAAAACAGAAACAAAGCCAAAGAGTCAGAACAAACTTTAGATCATTTTAGGGAGTTTCTGCACTAAGAGAAGAGAAAAATTTCATTCCATTCCACCTTTACAGTTGCTACTCTAAGTTAAAAGCTAGATTTTCAGAAACTGGTCCGCTTGATTTCTGGGTGGAAATCGCCAACAATTTCACGCTCATGACTGTATCTTCAAGTTATGTCACAGATGTTTGAAGTCCTAGTTTTCAGATACAATCCAGGCAGTAGCCTCCCCCGGAATTGAAATGGGGTTCGAATTTACAAGGGGGGTGTCAGGGCCGATGAGGGGTGACACCGTGAGGATGAAGGTGGGCTGTATGGCACCATAGTTCACACAACTGGGGTGGTGTTGGGGAAATTCGGGAGGGGGGGTATATAGCCCCATAAGGGGGGTGTAGGGAAATCCCTGAATCCAGGACTGGGACTTCTAAGTGACATAAAATATAAGTGTAAAATTATGCATGAAAAAAGAGGGGCCTAATTTAAGGCCACAATGAAAATTTAGCATACCTGTCTCACACCAATATCTCAGACCATAAGTGCTATTGAAACACTAAGCACTGAAAAGAAGCTAAGTGGGTATTTTAAAACTCACTTCCTAGATTTTTTAAGCAGAACTGTAAGACATTCAGTCTGGGACTCTGAGTTCCAACAAGCTCCCAGAATATCAGTCTCTCCCCAGTTAACACAAAAAAACATGTTCACCTATTAGTTTCCCACTGGCATGAAGTAAACCCTGGGAAACCTTGGACTCAAACTATGCTCATAAAATTTTGAAACTCAACTGCTCCTCAATACCACATATTTTCTTGTATATTCCTCTTGCATATTCCTCTGTATTTTTACAATTTTCATTCTCCCCTAATGTACTTTTGTTGCTATTTACTGGCTCTTGCAGCACCACTCCCAGGGAGCCCCCATGCCACCCCCATTCTGCTGTTTCTGTATCAGAGGCAGCAGTACAGGATGGCAGGTGGGAGCTGGTCTGCGAAGGAAGCCAGATTAAAAACTCTGATATAGAGACAGCAGCGAGGGGTGACAGCAGCCCCTGTCCATGGTGTGCTGGGCCCGCCACAGACAGAGGCTGGTCCATGGGCGGTCCAAGCTCCCCTTGGACAAATGCTACGCTGCTTCCTATGGAGCAGCCTCTGTTGCAGCAAGTCTGGGCTGCCGCAGACAGAGGCTGCTTCACAGCAGCCTCCACTGCCCTCAAAACCCACCATGCTGCAGCCTTGGATTGAGGCAGCAGTGTGCATGGGGCCGGTGGGAATGCAGGCAGCACGGTGGAGCTGGTGCTGGGGGGAACTGGAAGCAAGTGGGGGAGCATGTGGGTCTGCAGAGCCAGCTCATAAGCCAGCTCCCTCATGTGTCGCCTCTATCAGAGGCAGCAGTGCATGATGGGGGGACGCGGATCTGGTACTCGTGGGGAGCCTACTTAAAGCCCACTCTTCATGGGCACTGGCTCCTGCTCCCCCCCATTCCTGCCTCTGATATAGAGGCAGCAAGGGGGGGGCGGGAAATAGGTGTAGTTGACAAGTCAGCCCAGGCTCATCAGTTAATTGTGTAGTCGACTACACATTGACACCCCTAGCTGCAACAGCCATGAATAGGCGCATTTCACCTGGCTCCATGCTTCTGCGGTGGGAGAGTGTTGGGTTTGTCCTCTCTTTGCAGACCAGCCTGCATACTGAGTCCCTCATCCCAACCCCATCCCAGAATAATGATTTAAATGAAGAATAACAAAACTTATTTGAATTAAGGTCCCAAGCAACAGCAGGTAACTCTTCTAGTATTTCCTATTTTGATGAGTATGGAAATACAGGTTGGACCTCGATAATGCAGACTTTCCTCTTGCAGCAACATCTGCGGTCTGGCATCCCCCATGGGAAAAGCTGGGCCTCCCGCCCTCTTAGAGTTTCCAGAATGCTGTAAATGGCTCATTTGCCACATTCAAGCTTGGTGGGGGAGGTTAGTAAAAGTGGGGATGGGGAGGATGCTCAGGGGGAGAGGCAGGATGGCAGCGGGGCCCCATGGCTGCAATGTCCCTGCGAACGTCAGAGCAGGGGGTCTCCACATTCTGTCCTTGCCTGCAGACAACACTCCTGCAGTTCCCACTGATCAATAATGGAGAACTGTGGCCAGTAGAAGCTGTGGGGTTGGTGCCTATAGATGAGGGGCAGCACATGGAGCCACAGCTGTAAATGGCAGCTGCCTTCAGAAATGGTGCAGGGCCAGGGCAGGAGTTAAGCCTGCCTTAACTCCACTGCTTCATCCCACTGCTCTCTGGCCACTCCCAGCCTTGGTGCACTCCCACAGGACTGTGTTCCTGGCCCATGGCTGCAGGGCTCCGCAGCCTCCCTGCCTCTTCCCTGAGTGCCATTTCCCTCTCGGAAATTACTTGGGTAATGCCAGCACTTCTGCTGCTGCCAGAGCGGAGCCCCACAGTCGGTGGCAGCACAGGGGCTGGCACTGAGCTCCTTTGGTCCAACCCTGGCTCGGGGCCAGTCACGGTTCCTGTACTAGAGTTTGTTTCAGCTTTGGAAATCACTTTGAGACTAGCTTCCCGTGGTGCCTAACGTGAATTATGATGCTGGTAAAAAGTCACTTCAGACAAATTAACGGTCTCAAAATCGTATTTCTTTATACAGACTTGGGAGAAGTCCTGGTCTCCATAACAACAGCTTGATTTATGTAATCAATAGAAAAAACTGCCATGGTAACAGAAATAAGCAAACATAGATGAGGTGGTTTCATGTTAGGATGGGGCTCACTAATTAAATCCCCTAATATTTTAGTGCTTTCATATACAGATGTGAAACATACTATAGACTCCAAAAACTGCATTTCATCTGAGCTTTCCTGGGAAAATGGATGACATGAGGTATACATAGCTTCAGTGCACAGCAGCATATTCTCAACATCCATTTTTCTTGCGCTTGGAAGGCAGTGTGGAGAGATTTAGTAATAAAACAGTATTAAATAAATAATACACATAACATTTACTTACAATAGAAACAAACCTTTCTGAGTTAAGTTTAATACCGTGGCCTTACCTGACTGAGAAAAAACTAGCTGGGAGAGGTGCTGTGCAAGTGACTGAAGTGTTGAAGCTCCTCCAAGACAATCCACATCGGACACTAACAAAATACTATGGAGGCACATGAGAGCTCTGCACTGCACTGTGTTCATTCTAGAACAAAATAAATTACAGAAATGTGCCCTTAGAGCCTCTCATCATTAAAAAGTGATCAACATAAACAAGGAATTTTAATTTAATTATGAGACGTTGAGAGGGAGTATAATTTACCTATGGACCACAACGTATGTGCATATAAATATTTGTTACTAAACAATATAGCCTACACGTAGGGGGCCAGTTGTCTGGGGTAACCCAAGATGGATGCAGATATGAAAGTATCAATGTATGTATCACCTTAATAAGACAATTACAAATAGCTTAATACATTAAAAAAAAGAAGTCAAAGAAATTCCTACTTTTTAATTAATGGTTTCCAAGATGGACTGTGCATACAGATGTCAACAGCAACGCTATTTGGAAAAGTGGTTTTTTCAAGAATCTGGAAAAAAGTTCAGCAATAGGGTTTTTTTGTGGTGAAGGACAGTTTAATGTTAGCCATTTCTTTGTTGATCATTCAGCAGAATAATTAAACTATATGTTTTATCCCACAATCCCCCAGATGTCAAAAGCTCCAACCATGTTTTCACTCAACTACTGGAACCTGCAGCTTCTCCTCTGACAACTTCTATGATGAAGTTATGCCTGAGGTTCAGCATAACATTTTTATATTAAATTAAATAAATTACTTGATTCCATATTTAAAATCTCTTTAAACAATTTAAATGATTATGCTACATAATTTCTAGAATGCTGCAGAATCTGGGGACCTTGCCACAGATTTTATGTTCACTTTGCCACAGAATAAACAGGGCCTTGAATACAGTTCATCTTATATAGAGACACACTTTGTTCTCATTTCTATTACACTGCCAAACTACTATGATTACTACTACAAGATAAGGCACGTTACCTCTGCAACCCACAATTAAGAATAAGGAAAGCACTTCACAAATAAACTGCCCAAAACTTTTGCTAATCCTTCATACCAAAATTTTAAGGTTAAAAAGTTTAGATTTCAGTAGCTGAAAAGATGGAGAGAGCAAATCAGACTGTCAAAGAATAACAGGAAAGGCTTTTAAAAAAATCAGGTGTTATTCAGATAATCCAATGCCATTCTGGATTCTTGTATGAGAAAAAAATCAAATCACTTCATCTTCCCAGCTAAATAAAGCATCTTTATGGTAAAAAACAACCCTTAATGACAGAATCCCTATTATGCTTTATAGTACATACTATCACTGAACACAATGTCTGGAAATTTGAACTTTTTATTACAAAGGAACACCTTTTCAGTCTTTTCTCAGATTTCACACCTAACTTGAAGTTCCCCGTTGAATTTTTCCTATTTTGTTATTTTACAGTCTTATTTTTAAAAAGTATTTTCCTTTTCCCTGTCACTTCTTGGAACACCTACACATACAAGGGATTTTACACAGAGGGTAATGTCTAAACTACATGGCTCCATCGAGGGAGCCATGTGGATTAGTGTACTCGAAAAAGGGAAATGAAGCGGCGATTTAAATAATCGCCGCTTCATTTAAATCAAAATGGCCGCAGCGCTGTGCCGATCAGCTGATTGTCGGCACAGCGCAATCTAGACGGGATCTGCCGACCCCAGAACCCTTCGCCGGCAGATCCTGTAAGCCTTAGGATCTGCCGACGGCGGGTTCTGGGGTCGGCAGATCCCGTTTAGATTGCCGCTGTGCCGACAATCAGCTGATCGGCACAGCGCGGCCGCCATTTTGATTTAAATGAAGCGGCGATTATTTAAATCGCCGCTTCATTTCCCTTTTTCGAGTACACTAATCGACATGGCTCCGTCGATGGAGCCATGTAGTCTAGACACACCCAGAAGGAATAACTAAACAAAAAAAACCCAAACCCTAAAACACTGTCAAATAAAGCAAACAAACTAAAATCAATATTTTTCTCATGTTTCCAGTTATAATGATCTAAGCTGTTACTTGTAGAAATAGCAGGTAAAATATTTTTCCAGAAACATGATGGTGTTTGATGGTTGATGGCACCCTTTTAAGTACTGGAGGATTAAAGTTATTTTCCAGGCATGCATCAGTTATAAAGGTGAATTGGAAACAAGTTTTAACAACCCAAAGCCTGTTAATAAAAAACATAGTATATTTTTATGTGGGATCCAAGTTTATGTATTATATATTTAAAATAAACAGTAAAAGTCATGGCTCTGCTTTTATTAAAGTAGCCTAGAAAGGAAGTGTTTCTAGACTCTGAATCTGGGAATGGGCGACAGAAGATGCATCACTTGATGATGACCTGCTTTGTTCATTTCTTCTGAAGCACCACGCATTGTCCACTACTGGAAGACAAGATAGCTGACCATTGGTTTGACCCAGTATGACTACTTAGGCTCTTAAACCATAACATTGGCTTGCTTCCAGTCTTCTGAAATTTCCCAGCTTTTCAAGATCTAAAATCAACATTAATGGTCCTGCAAGCTCCTCAGCCAGCTTCTTTAAAACTTTTGGAATGCTAGTTATGTGGAACTGCGGATTTTAAAATGTCTACCTTTAACAATCACTGTTTAATATCCTCCTGAGATGGATAGTTCTATTAATAGAATAGAAAGAATGTAATCATATGACGTTACTAGGCTAGGTTTTTAGTGTTGTTATACAGATGTTGGTCCCAGCCTATGACACATACAAGGTGGATGAAGTAATCTCTTTTATTGGCCCAATTTCTGTTGGTAAAATAGACAAGCATTCAAGCCCCCCAAAATTCTTCTTCAGGTGATCTCCTAGCTTCAGATGGAACTCAAAAGCCTTTCTCTCTCACCTACAGAAGCTGGTCCAATAATAGGTATCGCCTCAGCCCCTTTGCCTCTATCTAGGCTGGGAAGGGCAGATAGCACAGACAAGGTATTTGGCCCCTCCTTACAGCACCTACAGAAATCTTCTCAGCAGTTCAAGGCTGGTTGTTGAGGTTCCAGAACACATCATGCTGGAGAATCAACCTAAGAACTGAGCCTCCAAACATGCAGGCAAAGGGCTGGTGGTACCGTGGTTAAGAAAAATGTTATTGTAGTCACTTTTACAATGATTCTCACATTTTCTGATGCCTGTGAAGTCCTACTAAGATGTTGAGTTCTGGGGACTCAACAGCAAACCCAGAACTGGCAAGTGGAGTACAGAAATTTACAGTTTAAAAGGGAGAAGGGGAATTGAGTTTATTTCCGTTTGATCTCTGGCATTCTCTCCCAACCTAGCTGGGAGTGAAAAATGGCATTTCGTGCCCTGGTTTGTTCAAATTTCATTATCTCTATGCAGGTCCCTTAACATATCCAACCTGGAAAATCCTATACTGTTTAGAAAAAGCCCAATATCTCACTTAATTCCTGCCATAATGGAGGGTGAAATTTTAAGTTACAGTTATATCACAGAATTATTTTAGGTAAGTCAGCTTGTATGAATAATGTTGTATATCTAGGATTTTTTTTAAATGCCAAAGGTTTGATTAAAAATAAATCTTCCTGTACTACAGTTGGATTAGTTTTTTGGGGGGAGGGTTTAAACTAGGGCCTAAATCAAGTACAGTGAAAACATTATATGTGATTTGTGACCACGTGATAGATAGCAGTTCTACCTTCTTTGGAATGAGGTTGTTCATGAGTGCTGCATGAACCTCAGCAGAGAGACAAAGAGGTGACATTAGCTGCCCATTTCCCTCATCGTAAGAGTTCTCCATAAACAAATCACTCTCATCGCTGCTGGAGAGTTCTTCCCATTCATCATCAGATGGATCTGAGAACAGAACACAGATGTAAGAATGAAATCTGAACTCTCACACAAACTAGGCACCCAACTTTGGGGAAACTACTGTCTGATGCTTAGTTTAACTAACTCCAGAAAAATATTACAAGACAAAGTCTCTAGGAACTAGTGCGCTAGCACATTTCAAGCCCATAGGCTTGTTCATGACACGTTTAAACAGTATTATATTAATTATTTTAATAAAAGATAATGTTTAATTTAAGATTATTCAATTTATCAAATACTACACGATGGAACATACTGTTCACTTTGGTATATTTTATTCATTCCGAGAGTCCATCTGTTGTGGGCAAGGAATATATTTAAGTTTTTCCTCATTAGAGAGAACTCCCAGTCAAATCCATATTTGCAAAGACACCTGATGACTCCTACTCCCTGCCTGATGCCCCATGGAGAGGAAGGAAGTAAGACTCCTTCAATGTTAGTCAGGACCCTAGGGTGTGGACTCTCATGTCAGATCAGTTAATGCCCTCAGTCGCCTGATAAGCAGGGTATGTCTGTTAGCTCAGTACACTGGCTAAAGTTTGGAAATCAAAATATCTTAGTCCTTAAACAACCTGAAAATTAAATGAACACCCATCTCTGGTTTCCTCTCAATTCTTGCAGGCCTTTTTTTTTAAATCTACTCATGGACTGTTTAGTACTGTAGTAACACAAGATTGGTTTGCATTTTATATCGAGTAAACAAACAGCAGCATATGCAGCTATTCACAAGAGATTCTCTAATTAAATGAGGAAAGCTTATGAATTATTGTTCATTAGAAGAGATACGCAGTTTAACTAGACCTTCATTTACTACATGCAGATTTTCTCACATGGCAAAATTATCAAAGGGAACATATGGCATTAGCAGGTTTTCCATCAGAACCAGCAAGATTTACTTAAGTTATCACCTAAATGTGGGCTGCCTGGGGATCAAATTTACATTATGGCCAGGAGCAGCAGCGTTAGAGATGACAAATTTCAGCTACTCATTTTATATTCATGTTGAGGACTCCTCAGTTCCTTGGTTATTTTATTAACTGTCAGAAGAACAACTAATAAACTCGAATTGAAAATAAGAGACAAACTAACAGCTGAAGAGATTTGTCAAATCTGAAAAAAAATCCGCTTTTAAAAATAAATCACAGTCTATTTATTCTCAAAAGAAATTTTGTGTACATAGAGCCCGTGTGGACTAACCACAACTGCATATAATTCCTATTGTCAGCACAGTACAAAAGTTGTTTCTCCCCCCGTTTCTGAAGTTGCATTCCATAATTCTAGGAATCAGAGACATTAAAGGAAAAATTGTATTAAAACAAAAGAGTAAGAAAGCCAGTGTGAGGTGAAGACAGAATGTGACTGAACTGCAGAACATGTATCTAGTATAACAAATTAGGCCCCGATCCTGCAACTGTATCTTGGTGCTCCTGGAATCCTACTGATTGTCCAGAATTCTGCTCAAGAACCACCGTCCTGCCCACTCTGCACAGATCCAAATGTAGGATCAAGGCCTTAATGGCACTAAAAGTTTTGGACATAAAGAACAGGGGGGAAAAGATTTTTTTTGTGAGATACTCAAAGAACCATCATCAACTTGAAAACCACATTTCCAGCTGAAAGTGTTAACCTACTATTCCTGCAGATAACCCGTAAGTTTACTAGAATAAAAATTTAAAAAAAAATCTATTTTTCCAATGCAGTAGGTATATTTGGACAGGAGTTCATATACAAATCAGCTTATCTTTTGTTGGTGGTTAGTTCCACCACTTTCATGAGGGAGCTTATGCACACATTCTTCCCCAAGTCTGTGTTTATCAGTAACAACAACAAAATTAAAAGAAAGGGAATGAGAGGAGAGGCAGGCCTGGGCGGCCTGAGCAGCTTTTTCTTCGGTTTGCCCAGGAAACTATCATAAGCAAAACAAAGGATTAGAAAAGCCTTTATTTCCCCTAAAAATAAATAAAAATGGAAGTCAGGGTATACCATTTAAAAAAGGGATCTATCACATAGTTAATTTTTTAAATTACTTTCATGAAGTTTAAGCCAGCATTTTTAACCAGTTGCAAGATGACTGGGGAAGTTTTTAATATCCACAAGAGAAAATGTCTGGTGCACAGATTAACAGAAAGAGAGAGAGCGTTAATGTAATTATTTATAATCGAAAGAAAGCAACTGGGATGCTGAACTGCAGCTGCTACGGCAAGTCTTATAGCAATAATGGAGAGAAGAAACAGAACACTGTATGTAAACCCTGGCTTAAAAACAAACTAATAATTCTCTGGCATCGCTGCAATCATAAGAGAAATGCAGAAGGTCCAAAAGACAAATGATGTACATTCCAATGGCATTAGCCTATTTCTTGTAAAACCAACCATTTATGGTTTTATCATATAGTGATTAAGCAAAATAGTTGCTGTCCCAGATCCCTACAAAAGGCATTTGTTATATTACTCTTTAAAACATTTCCCTTCTGTTTTGTTTTGTCTTAATTTAGAAGTATCAATGGAATCAGGTTAAAAATTTCCCTCTTTGATGGTGGACCTAGATAGCAACACCACAAAAAAGCTGACACCTGAGCTGCAGTGCTCCCGGTCCTGAAATGAAGATGAAATAGCTACTAAGTGATTGGCTCAGTTTACTCTTAAAAGCCTGGCACAAAACCTTTCTAGTGTAGATGTAGTTATCACAGCAAAGCAGACACGGTTTTTCTATGTTTGGCCAGAAAACTAAGCTATACCAAGAAAAGCACTTTTTTGCCCATATGACTGCATCAACACTAAGGCTTCTGTTGGAACAACTATGTAATGAAGAAAAATCACACTTATGAGCTGGCAAAACTTAAAAGGAGACCTGGACTCAGATTGTGTCTAGATCTTGTCACAAGAGTCCAACACAGAGTGGGAAGTTTGAATCTTGTAACGTCAAAACACACAGAAAAAGGATTAGAAGTTATTGTACTGAGAATCTTTATGTACGTTAAGGGCATGAAAAGATGCAAATTTATGTTTGTTCACCTTTAAGAATGGGAGGATTAGCAGGTCAAGTTAGATAAGATCCCAGAACAGTCCAACTAAATTTGCCATGTTACTGAAAGTGGAAGCCTTGGTAACAATGAAAAAGCTGCCTACATACCTTCACTGCAGCACATATTAACAATGATTTCCAGGGCAGTCTGCTGAGCCATCAGTAAGGCTGTCACTTGTTTCAGCTCCCACTTATCAGACTACAGAAAAACAAAAACAATTTTGGAGGGCAGGGCTCTAGTTTTAAAACAGGTACATGTCAAGCAATGTAGACAAAATGTAATAATTGTGAATAAGTGTGACGTAAAAAACAGAACAGATAATATCAAATATTCAAACACCACTGATGTGTGCCAGACTTCAGAAACTGTTAAGTATTTTCTTCTGCAGACTAACAGAGCCTCTATCCCTACTAATAGGCACAGATCACTTGCTATCCTGAAAGGTCTAATCATATATATATAGTAGCCCAATGTCTGACTCTGTAATGCTGAAACGCTGGCTGTTCCCTCTGGGCGGCACTGTTGCCTCCCGCCGTGGCGCTCGGCTGACTTCTGCGCCGCTCAGCCGGGCTGCCGCGCGGGAGCATGCAGGGGTGCTGCATGGGGAGCACGGGGCCCAAACGGCTGCTTGTTCCCGCGCGGCGGCCCGGCTGAGCGGCGCAGAAGTCCCTGCCCAGAGGGAACAGCCAGGGGGTGGGTCCTGGACGAGCGTGCGTCTCTGACGTCAGGAAAGGGCACCGGATTCAAAAGGAGGAAAGCGAAGCAACACAGAGGACGCAGAGGAGACAGAGATGAGAACGGAGGAGGTGGAGGACAGCGAGAGAGTGAGAGACACGCAGCAGGAGGAGGAGAAGAGAAACACAGAGTGAGAGGTGGGAGGGGGAAAAGAGAAAGAGAGAGAGACGGAGAGAGAGACAGGAGGCGGACGAGAGCTGAGAGAGACAGAGGGTGAGGCAGTAGGAGGAGAAGAGAGAGAGAGGCCGTTTGCGCCACTTGCTCACGCACGGTGGCCCGGCTGAGCAGCGCAGAAGTCAGCCGAGCACCACAGCGGGAGGCGAAGGGGGGCCGGGAGGTGACGTACATGCCCATGGGGCGGGGCCTGGACGAGCGTGCATCCCTGACGGAGACAGAGGAGAGCGGAGAGAGAGTGAGAGGCAGGAGGGGGAGAAGAGAAAGAGAGAGACTGAGCAGAGAGGCAGAAGGCGGAGGAGAGCTGAGAGAGAGGGGGAGGCAGTAGGAGCAGGAGGAGAGAGAGAGAGACAGAGCGAGAGACCGGAGGCTCAGGAAAGAAGACCATGGAGGAGAGACCTGAAAATCCCGTCTTATGACAGGCTAATTGGCTAGTCTCATCATAACCTGCCAAAAACTCGTAGTTGTTCTGTTTCCCTCCTCTTCGGTATGTCCTACTGAATTCTCATAATTTATAAAAAAAAAAAAAAATTATAGGTGTGACTAGTAGCACTGCCTATAGCCATGGTGTTCAACAGGCTAGATACTAGACACATGTGGCTATTTGGCCGGTCGAGTGTGGCTAGTTAGCTATAACAGTAGCCACTATAGTGGCTAGTGCTTCCGAACTAGTTGGACACCATGGACCTATATGGTTGCCTGACACTTCCCACTGATTCAGTTACTTCACAAACTTTAACCATTTGAGCTGAAATTTGACAGGCAGGGTATCTGCCTAAGGCTGAATTTACTTAAAAAAAATTCAGCCAAAACGAACCACCTGTTTCTGAGAACGAGACTATTGTTTTATCCTCGCACAATTCTAACAATCTTTACATCTGAGGAGGTCTACCACAGGGGTGGGCAATAATTTTTGATGGGGGGTCCACTCCAAGATTTTGGCAAATGGATAAGGGCCACACTTTTCTATGGAGGGGGTGCACAGTCTGGGCTGGAGGTTGGGTGCAGAAGGGAGCTCAGGGTAGGAAACGGGTGCAGGAGAGGATATGAGAGGGAGTTTGGGTGAAGGAGGGGGTTGTGACCTGGAGTGGGGGATTGGGATGCAGGGTACAGGAAGGTGGGTATGTGCACAGGAGAGGATTCTGGTCTGGTTTCCAGCCAATGGGAGCTGAAAGATTGTGTTGGAAGCAGGGGCAGTGCACAAACTCCCTCCTCTCCCCCCGGCGCAGAGAGCCACACGGAGCAGCCAACCACTTTGAGTGGCATGGAGCTGCTCAGTGCCCGAAAGTCCTGGTAGGGTGGGCTGGATTAAAAGGCTTGGTGGGCCAGATCCAGCCCGTGGGCCGTATTTTACCCGCCCCGGTCTAGCACCCTTGTCCTTGAAGGTAGGGACCTGAAATTTGGCATATGCCTTTTGCTGTCCTAATAAAAACTATCCAACACTTGTCTAGTTACAAGGCTTTTTGTAAATTGCAGAGAGTTATCAAATTAATTAATGAAATAAAAAATACACTTGAACCTCTTTAATCTGGCAACCCTGGGAAATAGGGCATGCTGGATTAAGGAAGTTTTTGGACCATGGAGGACGCTAGGTGGGCTCATGGTGGGAGGAAGGGTGGGAGGGGGGGATGGGAGTGAGGCGCTTACCTGGCGCTCTGCTCCCTGGAGCACATGTGGCTCCACCCCTTCTGCTGGTTCAAGACACCACACCTCCTCCCCATGGGAGTGGCAGGGAAAAGCCTCCAGCAAAGCGCTTCACTGTGCTGCTGTTTCCCCAGCTGGGGGGAGGGAGGGGAAGCAGCAGCGCACCAGGGTCCAACCCATCGGTGTTCCAGATTATGGAGGTTCAGACAACAACAACAACAATAATTATAATAAATTGCAGCTGATTCATAGAGAAGGCCTGGAATTTCTCAGAAAAGGCACAATGGCCTAGGTACCCCTCAGTATGTGAGGAGGCTGTGGCTGCATGATGGGGGTTACCATGATGGGCCTATGCCAGATGGGCATGGGTAGGCAGAAGGAGGAGGGACAGTCAAGCTCCAGCCTCAGCAGCCACTGCTGTTTCCTGTCTCAGAGGCCAGCTGGCAGGCAGAAGGTGGCACTGACACCATGCTGGTATGCCCTGCCTATAATTAAGGGCACACCTTCTATTATAGGGCCATATTTTCAGTGGCTTATAACTTTGCCAAACTTTTACTTTAAGATCAGGATGAAATTTTTTATGCCAAGTGTCTGAGACCGAATTTTCACCCTTGTAAGGAAGAATTATGGAAAAATGAGATTAGTCTTTGGTTAACTGTCAATCAGAAGCATAACACTGCACTAAGTGCAGTCAGCCACAATCTGCCATACTTACTGGAAGAAGATCTGAAATGTCATTTTCTCTTTTGACTTTTCCTTCTGGTGGTTCTTCCATTTCTTCATCTTCATTAAGCACAGCGCTGTCTAATATATCACCCACATTTTCCTCAGTTTCTGCCTCGACAGGGAGTTTTAGCCTCTGTGTTTCAGCTTCCTTCAGCTGAATAACTGTTTCTCCAGCATCCACCACTAATGATTCTGAGAAAATCTTCAGGATAACATTAATTGTGCTTGCCTGGCTACTGGATGGAATGGTGTCCTTTATATTCCAAACAGAGCCTAAATATGGGAGAGTTAGAATGTCAAAACTTGTAAGCTACCCGGTGCATGACCTTCTTGTAGCCATTGCCATTGTAAAACCAGAGCTTGTGCTAAATATAATACTCAGTATCTTTACCACCTCTTTCATCAAGAATCTCAAAAGTAGTTTTCAAAGGTAGCTAGCTATGGATTCCTCTCTTACAAAAGGAGAATCGAAGGCACATAAAAGTTTCCCCAGGATCAGATGTTTCACAGCATGGCTGGAAACAGAACCCATGTCTCCTGATTTCCAACCCCTTCCATTAACTGAGAAACAACTGACTCCTTCAGAAAGATAGGAGTCCTTTATGAACCGAAATTTCAAGTTTCCCACAGATTAGTGACTTTCTGTTCAGTTCTTTAAAGTGCCAACCAATATTGATCATTCAAGGGCCCAAAACCTTAAGCCGGGGCAAACCGCATCACATGAAGATGGACAAAACATTTCCACAGGGTGACGTTTTGCCTGATAGATATAGCACATCTTCAGGACACTGAATGAGTTTGTCCCACTTCTTTTAAGACAATTAATAGCTCAAACAGAGAGATTTTCTTCCTCATTACACTACTTGATTTTATTATTCCTCAGACCTACAAACAAAAAAACTAAAGAGAAATTAAATAAAATCCTCCCTTTCCAAGCATAGGTACAGAGTGCTCTAGTCAGGAGAATTCCAGTTAATTGTATTTCAGTGTCAGAAATCATCAAGAATTAAGCATCTTAACTGGAAGGTGCAACACAACAGAATGAAGCTGAAGGCAAAGCACCCAATGGCCCATACAATTTACATTGGACTTGTCTCTGTTGCAGTATAATAGGCTAGCCTTGTGGAGTAGCCAGATAAATCATGCTAGAAATAGTTTAAATGTTCTTGCTGAAGCAAAGTTTAAAATTGGGTTTCAAATGCTTCGAAGCCCAGCAGAGGTAAGATCAAGAGCAACATGATGTCTTTAATATTTAGTATTTCCTTAGAAGCACTAAAGAATGAGTAACACCAAACCAAATTGGGACTGAAGTCACAATCAAGAGCCTTTAGCCATGATTCAAATATTGAATATATTATCCTTTGTGGTTATAAATGACGACATATGAATCCGCAGCCTCCCTGACAAAGGTGTAACAGTGGCAGGAACAGATTTGAGAACCATCTACCCAGCACTTGCTTCTAAGCTGGCACTTAGGCAACATCATTTGTTGCTATTATTTTAACATGATGGAGACTTAAAATCTCTGCCTCTTGCATCCCTATAGCCATATAATCAAAAGATAAAAGTTAGGGTCCAGTTGAATCATACCTGCCAACAATGTCCTTAAAAGGATATGTTCCATGGTGTTGTCTTGGGACAGCAATATGGATTCCAGCATTTGGTGTGCAGAAGCATTGAAAGAAGAAAGCAGCTCTGGGTTATCTTCCGTTACTGCCTGCAAGCAATGTGCTGTAAGTCACAAAAAACAACCAAAAATGTAATGCTTTCAGCTCTCTAACTGCATGGGACACTATTGTGAAAGCTACTCAATTTTACAACTGCAGGATAAAATTAGTTGACTGTACTACACATTAACTTTTTTTTGCTACTGGTTGGACCTCCCTGGTCTGGCTCCCTCGAGGCCTGACCAATCATGGACAAGGGAGTTTTCCTGACCAGGGAAGGCGGGGAGCAGCCTTTGTGTTGGGCTCCTCTCCCCACCTACCTGGCACCACTGCCCTTGGCCTCCTGGCTGGAGCAGCCCTGCAGGCTCCGGAGCCCCATGAGCCCTGGCGGCCATGTAGCTCCAGCGGCAGCCCCGGCAGCCCCTTCACCCTTTCCCAGCCCCATCGGCTGTGGGTTTGACAGCCTCCCTGTCCCACGGACTCCTGCAGATCCGCCGGCTTCCCGGCCTGCTGTGAGCTCTGCTGCCCCCAACCCCACTGCACAGGTTCCAGCGCCCCACTGGCTTCCCAGCCTGGATGGCTGTGGATTCTGGTGCCCTGTGAGCTCCACTGCTCCACTGGCCTCACCAGCCAGCTCTGCTCCCAGCCACCAACAACCTCTGTGCTGGGGCTCTCTAGTCCAGCAACATCCATGGTCCCGGACCACAGACATTCAACCTGTAGTAATAAAGGGTTTTCGTCTCCTTTTTGTGGCAGGAAAGACATGCACAAAGAGGTGAAAGCTTAGTCCTGCAAACCCTTTTGTTTGGGCACAAATAACTTTATTCATGGAGAAAATTCCCATTGAATTCAAGTGGGACATCCCAAGTCATCCACATACTTCTGCATGCGAGTCAAGCCCTGACCAATTATACAAGAAAAACAGTGGAAGTGTTGTGATGTATTTGTAACAGTATTGGTTACAGCAAACATTTTCAGAGAGAAGAGTGATTTTGATGCCCCAACTGCATTACAAACTCATCCCCCTTGCCTAAAAAGAAAAAGCTAAATTAATTTATTTTTCTCCATAAAACCTTTCCTCTCACTCAAGCACTATAATATCCCAAAAGGGTAGTGGTGTGACAGCAAGCATACAAGATTTCAAACTCCAAAGTGTAATTTTCAAACCCATCTTTTCTGAAGCTCTTATTTTCAGCTGTGAATCTATAGCAAGGATGAGAAACCTTTTTTGGGTCGGGGGCCTCTATTAGGGGCCACACACAAGTGAGAAAAGAAAAAAAAACACTGCCATGGCCCCGGACAGAGGGAAAGACACTCCCCTCTACTAGCCATCAGGGCCCAGGCTAGTAGATTTTGCAGGAGGGCAGTGGGGGACCTGAAATGCCAATGTGGACTCCCCAATTCTGGGTGGGAGCCCTGAGCCTCTGTTACTGCATCCAGGCAAGCCAGGGGCTGCATCCTTAGGTTCCCCTGATCTATAGGATCAGTATTATGACTAAATACAGTGTATTTTAGTGCTAAATATATATTCTTAGATCAAGAAACCCATGATGATCAGAACCCTTTTGAGCACTTACCTACGGAGATAGCCAGATCTACGTTGGTGGAAAATTTCTTCAGATATTGTAACAAAACATCCAAACACCCTTCTTTATTAAATACAGATACTGCTGTACCATTGCACTCACTAAGAAAAATAAAGAATAAAACATTTTTCATTTTTTATAAGAATTTCTATAGTAGAGCTCTAACAATTTATTCAAACATTTTATTTTTTGAGTTCATATTTTTATTAATACATTTTTTAAAAAAATCTAACAGCTCAGACATATTTTCTACTTTAAGGGATTTTTTCCTCAGCTAGTAATATGATGTCATAGGTCCTCCACAGAGAGATGACATTCAGAAATCTAGACTATTTTTCTAAAACCATCTGAAAAATGACACTTACTTTAATTATCTTACTGATTTCATTTGTATTTAAATTGCCTCATCTATTTTACTTAAAACTAAAATATTAAGGCAAGACCTTGACATTTATGAATCAGAAATATCATAGAACACAGCCAGTCGCTAATAAACTCATCCAAATGATTATTTGTCTAGTGTCAAACTATGCAAAGTGCTTTACAAAACATGGTCCTGGTCTGCAAGTCATTTACATTCAAAATAGGACATTACAAATAAATACAAGAAACGCTGTTCTGTTGATGGCAAGGGTTACAACAAAAGGTTATGTGGCAGCACAGAGACTTGTGCATGCAGTTATTTCATAGTTATAGATTTTAGTGCTTAAATAAGGCCTCAACTCTGCTACTGCTCCTGAAGCCCAAATGAAGGCAGCAGGACTTCATACTGGCTCAGGGTTCCATTTTCCTAGAGCAGCTTACATGATGCAGCCTAAATGAACAATAACAAAAGAATTCTAGGTTGAATTTCAGTTTGAACTCTCAGCCCAAGTCTTTGGTATGACAGAATGTGACAATGTTTGGACCAAAGTTTCTATTTTTCTTTATGCAAACTTTAATTTTTTTCATATCAGGTACACAAATGGATGTAAATTAGTAATAGAACTATATATATGCTTAAGCGGTCACCATTCCTGCATCAGAGCTAGGGATGTAAAATCCCATTTAATTGGTTAACCAGTTAAACATGAGAACAGGGGGGCCCATTCCAGCACCACTAAGCTGGAGTGGCCTCCCTGGCCAGGCTAGAGCTCTGCTCTCCCTACAGACAAAGACTGCTCTGGCCAGCTGGTCAGAGCAGCCCTTGCTGCAGTGGACCCCTTGCGGCTGGAGCAGCTCCATGCCCATGGTGGGCAGGGAGCTTCTCCAGCCCCTAACTGGTTAACCATACACATCCCTAATCAGAGCACTAACAGGTAACCCCAGCACTCACACCACATAGTCAGACTGGGGAGTGGAAACATCTTCAGAGAGAGGAGGAAGAGAACAAATCTTCACTCTTTCCCCCAACATGGCCACACAGTTGCTCCATAGAGGAGCCAACAACTAGAAAAATCACTCCCCTTATGTATAGCATAACTTAAGGTGACCACCCATCCCCACTAGGGATGTAAAATACCATTTAATTAGTTAACTGGTTAAATGCTAAATTTAATTTAGACAGGGATGGCCAGGGGGCTGCTCCCGGTTGAAGGTGATGGTTACCGGGTAACCAGTTAACCATTCACATTCCTAATTGTCATACCAGTGGTGGCAGGATTTGACCCAATAGAGATGACTGTTTGAAACAAGGGTATTTTCTCTTTAGAACATCAGATAGCAGGAGGGCAAGGGAGCTATTTTTAGCAAGGGTGGCATGATAAATCATTTTCATCTTCCCCTGAGGATTGCAGTAGCCAGGAAAAGCGCACATTACCAGGTTGTGTATTGCCTCGGTTGCTTTTGATTTTCACAGTTTGCTGAATTCAGTTCCCAGTCAGTGTTCCCTTTCTTTATGCTATACATGTGCACAGGTCACTTTGAGGCGCCTATCTCAGCACTCTCTTTACTATCATTTTACACTTATGCAGCATTAACTCCATTAGACACCCCAAAGATTACTAACCTCTGTGTTCTATAGGTCTTAATTCTTTTCCCATTTCAATACTTCATAGGGCTATCTAGACATTCTGCATTCTCCTCAATGTCCTCTCTCTCTCTCTCTAGATCTAGCACTTTACACTGTCACATAGTGATCTTCAGATGCTGCAAGAATGGGCAAAGCATATGCAGATTAGGAAGCTCCACTCTGCTCCTTCAGTGGTGAATGCAGAGTCCAACAGTATATGGGCCACTCTAGGTTTCCATTCAATGGCTTTGCTATGAATGCTAAGGGACTCCCATTTATATCATCTGTGGATTTCCATGATTTGGAGTATTCAAGAACTTGAGACTTTAACTCAATAGAATCAATTATAAAACTGCTATTGGCTTCACTGAGCCCGCGATCAGGCCCACAGAAAATAATGTAATTGTACAGGTTGAACCTCTCTCAACCAGGACTCCCAGGCCTGGCAACATCCTGCTAGACCATGGATGTCGCTGAACGAGAGAGACCCAGTGGAGCGCCAAAGGGAGAAGCCCTGTGGAGGCTGCAAACCCAGCCAGGCTGGCTGCAGGAAGGCCAGTGCCTGAAAGCTCTGCTGCAGGAGTCCAGCTGAGCTGGTTGCAAGGCAGCCGGAACACCAGTGGGCTTCAGTCGGGCAGCGGCCTGCTATGGTGGGACCAGGGCAGCCTCAGCAGAACTGGCACGGCTGGGAAACCAGGAGTGTGGTCTGCGATGGGGGAAGGGTCAGGAGTCCCAGGGGTGGAGCTGGAGTTGCTGTGGCAGGACAGGGAGCACCAGTGGTGGGGCAGTGGTATGCTGCAGCAAAGCTGAGATCTACAGCAGTGGCACCATGGGGTGCTACAGCAGGGCAGGTCACACATGCCAGAAGATGAGCCAGGCTGGTGGCAGGGGCGCAGAAATTACCTTCCCTGGTCTGGCAAAATCCCTCCTTTTGGACCACTCAGGTCTTGTGGGTGCTGAACCAGGAAGGTCAAACCTCTAGTGAAACATTAGGCTCTAGCAACAAGGATTCAAGACTGGGACAATATTAGGATCTCCTGATTGGCATATAATATTCCCTTCCTTCTCCATTACAAGATGGTCCTTTAGGAATTTGGGGAGCGGTAATCTTCAGTCTCCCATGAACTGCAAAAAGTTTCAACTGAAGAGACATTGTGGTAAAGTAGTTGCACAAAAGCCAAAATCAGGAGTAATTCAAATTCCAGCACAGTTCTACCTGCTTGATTAATAATAATAATAATAAAATAATAAATTTGTGGATCTGCAAGATCTTGAACTTAAAAAATATTTTCATTAGGGATGTTAAGTTGTGTTTAATTAGCTAATCTTGTAGTTGATGGAATTTCCATCGACAACTCAATTAGTCAATAAGGGGAGGCGTGCTCACTACCCTCGGTGTGGCTCTGCAGTTTAAATGTAGTAGGATCCGGGTTTACAGGCTGCCCGGCATCCACATCATTTAAACTGCAGAGCCGCACCGGGGTTAGCTCCCCAGGGTAGTGTGAGCTAGAACTGAACAGTCCCGGCTCTCACTGACTCCAGGACTGCTGTATCTCTGCCCTGTAAACATAGTAAGAGCCACCTGGCTCTTATTATATTTACAAGGCAGACACACAGCAGGGGACCCATAGCGAGCCAGGACTGCTTCAGTCTTGGCTCGCAACGGTTCCCCTGCTGCACCTTTGTCTTCCCTGATCCCTCTCCCCCATGGAGATGGTGCTGAGGGAGAACCAGCTTTAAAGACAGCTCCCCCCAGCTCCAGCTCCTGCTCCCCACCCTTTGCTGCCTCTGATATAGAGGAAGCAATGGGGGAGAAGCACATAGTCAAGTAGTCGACTTGACTACCCGATAAGTCTAGGCTTATCAGTTAGTCAACTACTCACTTACATCCCTAATTTTTATGTTATTGCCCTTTACAAGATAAAAGGCATTTGAAGTCTGAAAAAGGACAGCCATGTTAATATACGAACTACTTTCAGGAATGACATGATCAGGTATTATTGCTTTTACCCTAATTAGTGCTTAACAGGTCAAACCATATTTCAAAAGAACTAGATATCTAAGAAAAGCATCTGTGTTAACGTTAACATGGAGCTTACCATACATTCCATAACACATGCACAGCCTCATTGGCTATGTCTTCAACACAATTTTTCTTCGTATCTTTGCATTTCATGGGGGGAGTCCTCATTGGCCACTAGTCCAGCACCACACTGCAAATAAATAGGCAAAAAGGAATTGGAAAAGAACTAGACAAGAGAAAAAAAAAAAAACTGAAAGCACAGATCTCAGAACAGCTACTTAGTGACAGAAATTACGGCTCATCTGCAACTCTCCATGGCAAACAGAATCCTATAAAAATTCAACTCTTCTTAGCTACAGAAATCAAGTCACACACCTTTACAGAACCACCTTTACATAGTACAGTGTGATACTATGTCTTATCACACATACCCCAGTTTTGTAAAGCATTTGCTTATAGACAAAAACTTGTTAAACATTTCTCGGGCTTCCACAAGAAAACAATGCCAGATACTTCTCAAAAAAACTGCAATTTCCATTAATGCTAATCATTAGGCAGATGACATTCTGTAAAAGCGCTTATCTTATAAATAATGTGGAAATCTGTGAAGTATCTGAATTAGAGATATGTTAGGATACATGGCTAAACAGTCAACCAATGAACCTGAGCTTAATGGTTAACCTTCATGATTATATGCAAGCTCATCCTCCCTGCCCCCCCGAGCTGCTGCCTCTGTATCAGAGGCAGCAGCACAGGGTGAGAGGGGAGGGAACACCAGCAGGAACCAATTTTTAAACACGGTGGGGCTTAAAAGTCGCCTCCCCTGCACACACCAGCTCCCGTGGAGCCACCGCCCCTCCTTGCATGTAAACGTGTAACCGCTGAAAATTTCAGCAGTTACATGTTTACAGAAAAACCTGATTTTTAACATTCCTAGTTTGAATTCATATTTAGACCAAAAAGGATTTAAAAAAAGAGAGACAGGAAAAGGTAAAATAATACCCAAGGCTTAGAACCTGGGATTCAAGGTACCCTACACTGAGAGAAGTTGTCAGTCAAGCTGACACAGAGGCCTAGTCTACAGTACATCTTCCCATCAATCTAACTTAAGCAACTACAGCTATGCAAATAGCGTAGCTGAAGATGACATTCTTCCAGTGGTGTCTTCCATGCAGTAAGGTCAGTGGGGGCTAGGGATATAATAGTATAGTCAATTAACCGATTAGGTAAAGCTTATAGACTACTCGAATTCTCCCCTCCCTAGTAAATTTTTATCAGGCTGACCAGCAATCTGGCTCAGTCCCGGCTTGTGCCAGGTTCGGGACCAACCCCTGCTGTGGTTCTTCATTTAAAGTGTATTAGGAGCCAGGTGCGCAGGCAGCCTGGCTCAGTTCTGACTTGTGCTGGAGCTCCAGGAGCTCAGACCGTACCCTCACCAGGCAGGTGCTGCTGCCAACCCACACTGCTGCCTCTGTATCAAAGGCAGCAGCACAGGGTGGCAGGCAGCCAGTCCACAAGGAAAGCTGGTTTTTAAACTGGCTCTCCTCATGGACCAACCCCCTCCTGGCATCTCATGCTGCTGCCTCTGATCGAGAGGCAGCAACACAGGGTGACAGGGGGCTCTCCAGGAGTGAGCCTGGAGGTCAGTGGCTGCTGGCCCCACCCCCAGGGACTACAGAATAGTTGACTAACTGATAAGAATTCATGAGGTTAATCGACTATTCAATTAACCGATATTTAACATCCCTAGTGGGGGCTGCTCTCCCGTCGACTCTAGCTACTCTTTCTAGTCCTGGTGGAGTACCGGAGTCCACAGGAGAGCACTCAGAGGTTGATTTATTGCATCTAAGGAGATATAGCAAATCGACCTCTGGTAGATCAATTGCTGCAGCAGCGATCTACCATGTAGTCAAGACAAGCCCAGAGACTTAACTGCAAGTTAGAGGTCTGTAGCATCCAAGCTGGTACTTGGTGCCCAGAGAGAAGAGAAGGGGCACCAGAGCTAAGTCAGGTCTATCCAGGGCCTCAAGGAGAATGCCAAGTGTAGGCAAGGCAATGTATGTGTAGACCTCTGATAATCTGAACCCACTTCTCTAAGTGCTGAGTCTCTTTGGCAAAACAAATACTCTTTGTTATCAAGACCCTGCTCCTGTGTCACTGCAAACTACTCCTACCCACAAGCTCCCAGAGGAAAACTCTTGACTGTTGCCGAGCCAACTGGGCCAGCTAAGTAAAACAGTTGACAGCTCGCAGGTGTAAATCAGAGACCCACTGGGAGAGCAAAGGCTCATGGGATCCCATCCTACAAGGGGAAGTGCACACTTCCCACAGTGAACTGGAAAAGGGTCTCAGACACAGCAGCCTCCCTAGGGATTATCCACGTTTTATAAATGGGAATAGAGATTAAGTGATTTGCCCAAGACAACACTGTAAAGTTAGCAGATAGATGGAACCAAGATCTGGTCTCCCAGTCATGGGCCTTATCCACTGGGCCACCAAATGGAAACTATGTAGTACAATTAGAGGTATTACTTATCTTACTCTCACTGCTACAATAACTATGTTGCCAACTGAAAATTCAATCATTAATTTGGATTACAGCACTGACTGTGAACCTTAGTACACATGGCATACAATGTAAAATTGTAAAGATCCTGCAATCAGATGTGCTAGTATGATTCGCCCTCCCTATACCTGTGTGAAGGCCCATTTTAACAGACCTCTGTGTGGGCACACAGTTCTGTGCCAGCAGACACTGCTTAGGATCTCTCTTAGATTTGCATATAATTTTGGTGAATTATCATAGAAATAAACAGTTGCATTCCTGTAATAATTTATGTGAAAAGGGTTTAACAGCATTTCCTTAGGGAGCTGTGACATTTTGGGAATCATCCCAATCAGTCATGGCTCATTACTACCTGCCCTCTAACCTTGGGGTGCCTTAATGTTCTGCTGCTATGGCTCAGATTTCAAATATACATTCCCAAGGTGATTTTATCCATTACATGTAAGTTAGCCGGCTAATTTTTCCCTTTCCTTCATGTAGTCCTCTGGTCCCGAAATAAACAAAAGAAAATAATAACCTGTAAGCTTGTATTTCATTCCCTCACTTTTGAATCTGCTAGGACAAGGGTTCTCAAACTTTGTGATATTGTGACCCCCCTCTAAGTTGCTTGCGACCCCCTGGGTGGTCAGGACCCACAGTTTGACAAACACGGCTCTAGGGTTTGTCCAGCAAGATTTTGGAGTGCAACTCCTGTACCACCTATGCTACTAAAACATTTTGCAGATCATCCAGATGAGTTAGGAGTGGTCACCACCAGTCCTGTACCTTGGGGTACCTTAACACTGTACTGCAATGGCTCAGAACCCTGACATCAGTAGCTGGCGCACAAGCACGAGGTCTTACCCTGGCTTACACTTGCTTTGTCATTCCATTGGGGTAACTCCAACAGCCCTTGTCATCCTGAATCTCCCGAAGTCCATTCTCATAAGAGCAGCTATACTGGATCAGACTAAAGGTCCACAGTAGGGCTGTGAATAGGTAACCATCATCTTTACCAGGTAATGCTTGCCAGTTACTGGTTAACCAGTACCCAGGAGCAGGTGCCCACCCCAGAGGGACGGGGGACAGAAGCTAGCCACCCTGTGCATGGGTGGGGGTTGGAGGGCAAAGCAGCTAGCTTCTGCTGCCAGCTTAATTGGCTAACTGGTTAAACTTTAGGTTTAACCGGTTAACTAATTAACCAGGATTTTAGATCCCTAGTCCAGGGGTGGCCAACCCACGGCTCGCGAAGAAAAAAATTGCAGCTCCTGACGGAACCGGGACGGAACCTGGAACTGCTCAGGTCAGCCGCTGTCACGGCCAGGCTGCTGTGAGCCGCATGCATGCTCACGGCCCGCACCGTTCCACTGATGACCTCCAGCGCACTGTGTCATATCCTGCACGTGCAGGCCGGGTTGCACACAGCGTCCTAGCCTGCACATGCTAGCAGCCGGCTGCTGAGCACAGGCAGCGGCAGCGGCTCCGGCTCCAGCTCCAGGTGTAGCAGCTCCAGGACCTGGACATAAGGTTAGTGGGGGAGGGAGATTGGGTTAGAGCGGGGAGGGGAGGTGTCTGGCTCTGGGGAAGGAGAGGGAAGTTGGGGGGTGCGCACAACCCAATCACCCTCCCCTTCCCCAGCGCCTGGAGGGAGATGCGTGGCTGTAGCAGCGGCGGCGGCTCCGGAACCCGAGAATTAGGTTAGAGCGGAGGGGTGGAGGGAGATTGGTATACAGGAGGGCCGGTGCCTGGCTCTGGGGGAAGGGGGATTGGGTTAGCGGTGTGTGTGCCTGGCTCTGAGGAAGGGGAGGGGAATTGGGTTAGAGGGGGTGTCTGCTTGGCTCTGGGGAAGGGGTGGGGGATTGGGTTAGAGGGTGTGTGTGTGTGCCTGGCTCTGGGAAGGGGAGGAGGATTGGGTTGGGGTGTGTGTGCCTGGCTCTGGGGAGGAGGACTGGGTTAGGGGGTGGGTGGGATGGGTGTGCGTGTGCGTGCGTCTGGCTCTGGGGAAGGGGAGGAGGTTTGGGTTAGAGTGTGGCGGGGGGAGGGGAAGAGCAGTCAGCGTGCTTCCTGAGACCCGGGTTCCCCAGGTACTGGCCCCAGCTGTCTCTGTCCCCTCCTCCTGGCCAGATCCTTCCCCCCTGCCCCAGCACCCACCAGCACCCTGCCCCAGCACCATGTCCCCTGCCCTCACTAGCACAGCTGAGGCCACATTAGTGAGGTTTGGGGGGGGGGTTTGGAGCGGGTTTTTTTTTGCATCTCACTTGTGTGGCCCCAGCTGACTTTTCTGTGGGTCAGTGACCCCTGACTCAAAACAGGTTCCCCGCCCCTCTCACAAATAAAGACAATGCTGAAACATTTTGTGTTTGACATATTTTATTTAAAAATGAATCCTGGCCAAAAAGCCCCCAATCCGGGCCAAGCCCTCATTTGGCTGCAGCATCATAACACTCCTGCACCCCCCGTCCAACCCCAAACCTGAGCCTATCATACACTGGAATCCCGTGTCCTGAGCCTCTCATCCCCAAACTCCTGCACACCCACATCCCCAGTCTTCTGCCACAACACTCCTGCACCATCCATACACTGCAAATCTGTGCCCAGAGCCTATCATACTCCCAGCCTCCCTGCCCTGAGCCCCTCATGCACCCCAGCCCAAATTCCTGCACCCTCACAGCCACAAGCCTGCGGTTTGCTCAGCACCCCAGCCCTCCACCTGACCCCAACACTCTCCAGCCTGGGAACCCCCTTCCTGAGCCAGCATCCTCTTCTCTACTTCCTCCTCCACCCAAATTCCCTCCCAGAGCTTGTACCTCTCACCCTTTTCCTCTCACCCTCCCAGAGCTTGTACCTCTCACCCTCCCAGAGCTTGTACCACTCACCAAAGTTGTTGAGCGGGGGGAAAAAAAAAAGTTAACAACTTTTCCTCGGGTCTTCGCGGCCCTGCTTTTTTTTTTTTTTTTTTTTTGCGCTCAACAACTTTGCCCTGGCTCTTCACGCTGTCTCTACTGCTATTGTGGTTCTTCGTCTGGAACGGGTTGGCCACCCCTGCCCTAGTCCATTGCCCAGTATCCTGTCTTCCAACAGTTGCCAATATCAAGTGCCCCAGAGGGAATGAACAGAACTATTTAAGTATTTAGAGTATTAACTCCTCCTCAAGCTCTTAAATATCAGGCATCTGGACCACTCCCATGAAGGCATAAAACAGGGCCCCTAGTTATCAGTTCACATTGACACACACACTCCATACAGTTTGCACGACAGAGCTCTGCTTGGGGATAAACAAATACAAAAGATGTGGACTGAATAGAAAAAAAGCCCAGAATAGTCAAGAAAGCAAACACATGCAAGTTGCACAGCGACCAAAGATGCAGCCTTCCCCATGGTCTACACACCACATACTTCCTTCGGTACAACTATGTCACTTGGGGGTATGAAATATTCACACCCTTGACCGGCATAGTTATAATCTCATCCTTCTGTAGAGACAGTGCTATGCTGGCAGGAGAGTTTCTTCTACCTACACAGCTAAAGTCTCTTGCGGAGGTGGAGTTAAGATGACGGGAGAATGCTCTTCTGTCCGTTTAGAGAAGAGGTCTCCAACCTTTTTAAACACAAGATCAATTTTTTAATTTAAGGGCAATCCAGGATCTACTTGATCTCCTGGAGGCTTCTGCTGAGTGTGGGGCAGAGGACAGTAGTGGGTTCAGAACCGGGGTAGGGGCTTGGGATGCAGGCTCCAGCTGGGCACCGCTTAGCTCCGATGGCTCCTGCACAGTGGTACAGCAGGACTAAGTCAGTCTCATCCCCGCCTTGCACCTGCGCAACTCCCAAAAGCAGTCAGCATGTCTAGCATTGTCTCCTGGGGAGGAGGGGCAGGTTGCTCCATGCAGTGACCCACACCCATAGGCACTGCCTCCGCTACACCCACTGGCCTTGGTTCCATGTTTCTGGACTGTTAGTAGACAATCTCCCAGTTTAGCTGCAGGAGCCTCCAGGAGATTGAATCCAATTCGAGAACACTCCCTGTTGGTGTTCCCTCTATTTTTTTTCCATCCATTTACAGAATAAATTTTGTTATTGAGGTAACGTGTGGATGTGCACCAGGCACAACAGGTTAGGTGTAACAGCCACCGTGTGGATTTGAACCTAGGACCTCTAGAGCTTAGTGTAGGAGCCTCTACTGTTTGAGCTAAAAGCCAGCTGGCTCTCAGCCCAGGCTGTAGAGGTCTCTTGTTCTTATCTGTTGCGGTAAGTGGTCTACATGGCACAACATGAGACAGTGAACCACACTGAGGCTATGTCTACACTCGCGGCTTCAAAGTACGGCCGTTCTTGCGCAAGAATCTGCAGAGCGTCCACACTGCCCGCCCACTCTTGCACAAGTAAATTTACAGTACGGCGTGGTAAGAGAGGGCTCCTTGCGCAAGAGCTACGCTCTTTTTAACAGATGTAAACTCTCTTGCGCAGGGCTCTTGCGCAAGAGGGCAGTGTGGACGCTGGCAGGATTTTTGCGCAAGAAAGCCCTACGTCTAAAATTGCCATCAGAGCTTTCTTGCAAGCAAGAGAGCGTCCACACTGCCATGGGCGCTCTTGCGCAAAAGCACAGCTCGCACATGGCAGTGTAGACGTTTTCTTGCGCAAGATGTTCTTGCGCAAGAAGCCGCGAGTGTAGACATAGCCTAGGTGTGTGGGTTACATAGGCATTTTAGAACACACTACTCAAAGAATTACATTATGAAATGCACAGATCAGTCAAAAACCTAAAAACACACTTTGAAAGAAGTAAAAACAACAACAAGCAGTATGTATTGGGTCAAAAGGTGAGTGTGAAAGACAATGTGTATGAGTGAGACACACAATATGTGTGGGTGACAGAGATACACAGTGTGAGTGACAGATGTGCATTTCCCCTTTAAATATGCTGAGCACATTCAGACATAGGAGCAGCTGCCAGCAAGTTCCCCCCATCCTGAGCCCTGTCATGCCCCCCTCTATCTGTGGAGATGGGATGCAGGGGTGTTACCTCAATGATTTTTAAGTTCCCGAACGTTACAAACTTTCACATAAGACTATGACATGTTTGTCTAGTATAGTGTTTCTTAAACTTTTTAAGATGGAGGAACACCAAACAATAATGTTTTTAATGAGGAACACCAAGGACTTTTTGTTGAGCAAGGGGGCGAGGAAGGGGGGGGAGGGTCAGGGGGAAGTTATGGGGTGGGGTGGGGTAAATCACCTGTCCCTTTAAGGGTGGCCATTTTGAACTCTGTTCTCCACCTGCGTGCCACGGAACACAGTTTAAGAAACACTGGTCTAGTATAATAATATCATATACAATTAACTAATTTAACTGCTTATTCTTTAGGATTCAAATTCCCTGTTTTCCCATTGGAGTGTCAGGATGCTGATTGTCACAAGCGCAATTTATTTTCAGCTAATGTCTTAATTCTGCTTGATTGTATCTACTACAAACAGGAAAAAAAAACATTTAGGCTACATCTACACTGCAGGGTTTTTGTGCAAGAAGTCTTTTGCGGAAGAGTTCTTGAGCAAAAGCATGTCCACACCACATGGACACTGCATGGACGCTCTTGTGCAAGAAAGCTCTGATGGCCATTCTGCGAAAGGCCATCAGAGAATCTGTGCTTTTTCAGATAGGCTCTATTTGCGCAAGAAACCCATGCAGAGCATCTACACATGCCTTTTTGCGAAACAGCTGTGGTTCTACTATGCCTCGTAGAAGGAAGTTTACCTACACCGCAAAAAGCCCTCTGTTTGGGCCGTTTTTGCACAAAAACCCTGCAGTGTAGACGTAGCCTTATAATTCTAACACTTGAGATATATTAATCTTGCCAAAATTTCTGCCTAAATATCAAATGACTCCTTCAAAATAATTATATAAACATTTCACTGTAGTTTTGAAAAGAGAAAGATCAGGACAATTTAAAAATTGTATAAAAGTTAAAAAAAACATACCTCTTTCAAAAGCGCTACAAGAGGTGTCATGATATCTTTAGTCACCATGTCATCACAAACTTCAAATCCTCCACAAGCACTGAGATTTCTGGAACAAATTAAATGACTTGAATATTTCAAAGACAATAGATTTAATTTCTACAATAACAGATTTAGAGGTTAGGACAGATTTACTTTTTTTTTTTTTAAGTAATGTTTAATTACAAAGATGCTGCTGTATGAATCACCTGCTTTTAGTCTATTACATTTCTTAATCTAAAAATATATTAAAACTCAGTTTTTAAAAACACAGAACTGATGTCTCATGTGGATAGCATGGCAAGATTTCATTTGGGAAACTTATTCCCAGGCTTTTCTTTCTGATATCCCGGAAGCTAATCTTTTAAGCACGTGTGCGCAAAACATTTCCAGGAAACTGTTACTAAACACTTTTATAAAAGAAACACAAACATTATGTTTTTGTGCAAATAAAGAAAAACAACAGTAGGCCTGAGTGCCACACAGTCCCAGATAAAAAAGCTAGCTATTTTGAATTCTCACTAATGAGCTGCTCCCAAACCATTATCAAAACAAAAGTCTCCTCATTAAATATTTTCAAGCATTTAAAATGTTTTCCCTTAGTATTTCTTTGTTTGACAGAGATGGAAAACAACATGCCACAAGAAGCAGGCAATAGAATAACAACAACTACTAAAGTAAGCCATGATCTTACAATGAGAACATTGTCGCACTTTACTGAAGTCAATGAGCACCTGCCCATATGAATCTCATGGTGAGATTAGGACTGTCATTCATACATCAATACTTTTCAGATTATAGTACCATATAATAGGATTATAGTAAAAACTTCAAAGATAAGAACGTAAGAATAGCCAGACTGGTTCAGACCAAATGGTCCATCTAGCCCAGTGGTCCATCTGCCGACAGTGGCCAATACCAGATGCCCCAGAAAAGCCCCAACCCAAAAGGTGCCATGAGACCCAGCTGCTGCCTGGAACATGGACTCAACTGTCAGAGGTGGGATTCAACCCACGTCTCCAGGGGAGACTGCAACCTTAGACTGCTCGGCCAACCTGACACTATTAGACGACTATATTCAAGTTAGTTTCCTTATATCAGAAACTCCTCTTCACTGCTGTAGCAACAGCAACTACTTCTTATAGCATAAGAATTATTAATCACTTACCGGAGAGCTCCAGCAGCTGTCTCACGAACAGCTAAACTTTGATCAAGCAACATGGGACCCAAACACCGGACAACATCTCTCTGCAGAAAGGCTGGGATTGCATTCTTCTGCTGCAACAGTTTGGAAATGCTGGCACAGGCAAACTCTCTTACATCTGCACTTGGATGCTGCAGCTAAAGAGATGCAACAAAATCAGAAAGCAAGTTCACTATTGTAGCAAAAGAAAAAACCTGTCCTTTCTCCCGCTCTGCATTGTCTTCCCCCTTCATTATTATGTTTTCTTATTTCTGTAAAGAAGATTTTTAACAGTTTTTAAAATAAAAACACTTTTTAAAATAATCCAAAGATCCTCATCTAGGTTTTAAATTCTGAAAGTCAAAAATTAGATCTTAAAAGAAAAATGAGAAATAGGAAGCAAGCATTTGTTCAATCAGTTCAAGTAATCACAGACTACCAAGTCTAATGATGAAAAAACAGCTGCGACTTCTCACACTCATGTAACATGTCTACTTGGGCCTTACGTGTAATCCTCTTCCATGACAGTTAAATATGAAGGGTTACGATGGGTGAATGGCTAAAACTAGTTTTGGGGGGTTTTATGTTTGTTCTCTTGATACTGCTGAGTCCTTAATTATCTCCCTCGCTGTTTGCAGGAAAAAGCTCGGCTCAGGTAGACTCAAATTCTCACAGGGCACAGCCATCCCTATAGGGGTGCAGTGTCCAGGACAACCCTCCCCACCCCCGCCACTGCAGGCCCTGCCCCCACTCTATCCCTTCCCTCAAGTCCTGCCCCTTCTCCGTCCTACCTCTTCCCACCCCCATTGCACCCCTTCTCCAAATCCCCTTCCCTGAGTGATGCAGCCCAGGGGATTACCAGAGGGCCTGACGCCAGCAGCAGGGGTTGAGTTCCCCACACACTCATCACAGCAGAAGGAAGTGGAATGACCTGGACCCAGGCCACTCCACTCCCCCCCAGCCCAAGTCCCAGCCACATTGCTTGGGGGGAGCGGAGTGGGCAGGATTGCTCTGTTTCTCACAGCCACAATGAAGCGGAGAGACCTAGCGGGGAGATGGCAGAGCACTGCATGCGCAGGCTGCGTCACTTCGCTTCTCACGGCTCCTGCTGCCACTGGTGAGTGCACAGATGGGCCTAACCCCTGATGCCAGCACCAGGCCCCTCCCAGTAATCCCCAGGCCGCCCTGAGCTTGTCACATGGTTTAAAGGCTGCTGGGCCAACAACAGGTGTTTCAAAAAGCAGTAATAATAGAGAAGTTAAAAAAAAAAGGGAGGGGGTGAGAGGCACAGCTGTGCCACCCTTCAAAGTCACTGCTGCCCCTGCTCGCTCCAGTCACGTACTAGTCCACCAGAGCAGTGCCTCTGCTGACAAAGCAGAGGAACAGAGAAGAGTGGGTTAGTAAGAGGGGGTGGGGGCTTACATATCAAAGACTAAACTACACTATTTTTCTTCAAAGGTAGAGCAAGTTTGGTCATTTACTCTGTGTGATCCTCCCCTGTATGAAAAGCAATAGTCCAGGTGAAAAAAAAGTCAAACTTCAGACATTCAGTTGCCTCCTCTTTTTCTCCTCAAGAATGGCACCAAGACTCAAGGGAAGAGCTGAGGCAAAACATGTGGCTGGTGAGATGAAAGCACCTGCAAGTCTAAGAGAGTTTGCCAGTGGAGGAAGGCAGGGAGGTATGGTTGGACATGGAGACTTCTACAACGATCATCCAATCTGACCTCCTGCACATTGCAAGCTACAGAACCTCACCTGCCCACTCCTATAATAAACCCATATCCTCTGGTGGAGTTACTGAAGCCCTCAAACAAGACTGTCTCTACCAGTGCTGGTGCCCTACACAGCCCAGCAGTGGAACCTGCCACAGGAGTAGCATTACCAACTCTCCCATACTAGACACCACTGCCACAAATGGTGTCTCTTCAGAGATGACAGCCCTAAGCAGGAGCAGGGCAGGGGCTCACTTGACAGCCTCAGGGGAGTAGACAGGAGGCATGGGCATGGTGAGTGTGGTCTGGAGGAGCAGAGGGTAGCCACACAGCCAGAGAGAAGCAATGCTTTGAAGAGGAAAGCACCAGTTCTCTCCAGACACCAGCTGTGTGGCTGGCCTCTGCTCCTTCGGAGTCCTCCAGCCTAGGCCACTTGCTGCTGACTAGTGAACAGTGGCTGGGTGCAGCCAGGTGAGGGGGGAGGCTGGCCGGTCACTGGAGCTGGCACAGAGCCCCCAGAGTAGGGGCATGGAGGCTGCTGGTCGCCAAAGCTGGCCCCGGTCTATATGCAACAAATGCACAGGCACCATGAAATTCGGGGCAATTTGGTGCCGTATGAAGTTGCAAGTTTTGCATATTGGTAGGGATGGTCTTGTCCTCAAATCATGGTTTAAAACAGTGTTTCTTAAACTGTGTTCCATGGCACACCAGTGTGCCGCGAGGCAGTTGGAGATGTGCCGCAGAGAACAGAAATCAAAATTGCTGCCCTTAAAGGGGCAGGCAACCTTTTTTTCCTCAATAACTCCCCTCCCCCCGAACTTTTTTTTTTTGGCTCAACAAAAAATCCTTGGTGTCCCTCATAAAAAAAATTATTGTTTGGTGTGCCTCGGTCTTAAAAAGTTTAAGATACACTGGTTTAAAAGCTTCAAGTTACTGAGAATAAAGGTACTCGTACCACTGGATGAAAAACACTGCTGTAGGAGATTAACAACACTTCCCTGTCTCTACTGGAAAACCTTGCCTGATGCATCTTAGGACTGGCATTAGCCTTGTTCATGGCTGCATCACACTGGGGGAATCAATCACCCTGTGATCAATCAATGCACCCATGTCTTTCTCCTCTTCTGTTGCTTCTAACTGATAAGGCCCTAGCTTATAGCCACAATTCTTATTGTTAGTCTCTAATGCATGACCTTGCATTTTGCACTATTATGTTTAATCTTATTTCTAGTACTCCAGTTTTCAAGGTCATCCAGATCTTCTTTGTATGATATTCCAATCCTCCTCCATAGTGGCAATACCTCTCAACTTTCTGTCATCTGCAAATTTTATTAACACATCCCACTTTCTGTCCCAGGCTATTAATAAAAATATTAAAAAGACAGGTCCCAGGATCGATCCCTGAGAAATTCCGCTAGTAACCTCTCGCCAGCTAGACAGTTCACTTTCAATAGTTCACCCACTGTAGACTTGTTTTTAACCAGTTCCTTATCCACCTTTCATTTTTCATATTAATCTCCCATCATCTCCAATTTAACTAATAATTTCCAATGTAGAACTGTATCAATTGCTTTCCTGAAATCCAGGTAGGTTAGATCAACTGATTTTTTTAGACAAAGGAAACGTAGTAATTTTCTCAAAGAAGGAGATGTGTTTGTCTGGCACAACCTACCTGTCCATGTTGCATCTATCCCAATTACTATTTACCTCCATGCCCTCAACTATGCTCTCTTTTAAAATTTGTTCCAAAACTGTGCATACAACTGAGGTCAAATTAACAAGTCTGTAGTTTTCCAGGTCACCTTTTTTCCTTTCTGTTCTTGGTTTTGTTTTTGTTTCCCTGTCTCCCTTCCCTTAACGTGCAGGCACGCTACAGCAGGGGTGGGCAAGAGAGCCTCCAGGGGTCGGATACGGCCCACCAAGCGCGAGGGAAGGATAGCTCAGTGGTTTGAACAGTGGCCTGCTAAACCCAGGGTTGTGAGCTCAATCCTTGAGGGGACCATTTAGGGATCTGGGGCAAGTCTGTCAAGGATGGTACTTGGTCCTGCCGTGAGGGCAGGGGACTGGACTCCATGACCTCTCAAAATCCCTTTGAGCTCTATGAGATAAGTATAGCTCCCTCCAAAAATGTGTGAAATGCCCCCCCCCCCTCAAAAATTATTGCCCCACCCTTGCTCTACAGAGAAGAGCCTGCCATGAGAGGAGAGTGATGGGCTGCCAATACCACTGCTAGATTTTCCTTACACTGCATCTGTGGGGCCCCTTGACAGACAGACACATCCTAACCCTGGAGGCTTCCACATAGGTGCTGGTCGTGACTTGCTGAGAACACAGCTTGCACATCCCTGCCTGGTGTGAAACGTGTCTGTTGGTGGAGTCTTCAGGAAAGAGATAAGAGCTGCCCAGAGGTGCTGGAACAATTTTTGTAGTGGAGGTGCTGAGAGCCATTAAACCAAACTGTAAACCCTGTATATGATGGAAACCACTTCAAGCCAGGGGGTGCTGCAGCCATGTTCCTTCTGCCATGCTTCTATTTTCAGTACCTGTGGAGCTGCCAGACAAGGCAACTTGTCTGCATAGTATCCAAGAGTATGAAGGCTTTATTGGCAGGATGCACATGGAAACATCTGGGATGGAGGATGCAAGCCAACTACAGATGACTGCATCAGAGAAGGAGAACTGGCTGCCAGCCATCTCAGGCCATAGACTGTGCACCACAAACAACCCAGGTCCCTCTTTCATCAAGGTTGAATACCAGTACACAGTACCAGCAACAGGAGGTGAGGAGCAGACTTCAATGGCTGAGGAGGAGCCACCTGCCCCCAAAATGGGAAGCTCAGGACCACTGCAGCCAAGAGGAGGCAGTGTAGGGTGCTAGTCGTTAGGGACTCTCTTCTGAGCTGGACAGAGGCATCACACTCCAGTCCTGATATGATGTCATGAGAGGTGTGCTGCCTGCCTATAGCTTGCCTCTAAGACATAACAGAAAGACTGCAGAGGCTCACAATGATAATAGAATCACAGGGCACCAGAACTGGAAGGGACCTCGAGAATTCATCAAGTGCTGTCCCCTGACCTCACAGCAGGACCCAGTACCAGCTAGACCAGTGTTTCTCAACCTTTTTTTTTTAATAAAGTACCCCTTTAAAAAAAAATTATAAGTACCCCCAGTACCTACAGTTTTCAGACACACAAACATTTTTTTCTACCATTGCAACACATTTGTTTAAACAACTTAATCGTAGCCGGGCGGGCGATGAAATTTTTGGGTGCAAAAAGTACAAAAATAATAAAGCGCTGTAAAACAACACAAAAATTCAGTTTTCTCCAAATTTCAGTTGTATTGACGTACCTCGCAGACTTCTCTCAAGAACTCCTAAGGGTACTCTTACCACTGGTTGAGAAACACTGGTCTAGACTATCCCCTGATAGGTGTCTGTCTAACCTGCTCTTAAATATCTCCTGAGATGGAGATTCCACAACCTCCCTAGGCAATTTATTCCCGTGTTTAACCACTCTGACAGTTAGGAAGTTTTTCCTAATGTCCAACCTAAACCTCCCTTTCTGCAGTTTAAGCCCATTACTACTTGTCCTAATGATACTGACAGGTCTGATCTGGAAAAGTTCAACAGCAACTATAAGGCTCTGGGAGGGAGAGTGAAGGAATCAGAAATTTAGGGTGTCTTCTTGTCTATCCTCCCAATTGAGGGTAAAGGAGGAATATGCACATCCTGGAGATGAATTCAGGGCTGCACTGGTGTACCCAGAGAGCTTTTGTTTCCTCGACCTTGGCATGCTGTTCTGGGAAGAAGGTCTGTTAGGAAGAGATGGGGTCCACCTGACCAGGAAGGGAAAAAGCATCTTCATGCACTAACTCTCCAACTGAGCAAGAAGGTTTTAAACTACATTCAAAGGGGATGGGTGACAAAAGCTCACATGTAAGCTGCCTCTAGCCCCAGCTTCTCCCTCTTCCCAATTCCACCTTCAGCCCAAGCTCCATTTGAGAACCCTTGGCTGTGCAGTAATGCAGGGGCGGGGGGAATGCAGCCTGATTCCATTAATGCTAAGGAGGGGTGATGACTGAAAAGGTATGTGCACCACTGACCTAAATCACAGTACTACTGAAAAGAAGGTGGAAATTAGAATGGATCACAAAGTGAATATGAGTTGACAATGTGACAGTTGTGAAAAAATATCCTGGAGTGTATTCACAGTAGGGATGTGAAAGGTTAACTGGTTAACCAATTAACAGGTAAGCAGTGCCCTAAACAGGTAATTCTTACTAGTTCCAGTCAGGGGCTGCTCCCTCTGTCTGCAGGAAGACCAGGCCCACTGGGGACAGGGGTTGCTCTGGCGGGGGCTGCAAGCCAGAAGTCAGCGGCAGATTCAGCCCAGATCCCACTTAGTCAGTTAACTGGTTAAACATTAGGTCAATCTAACATTTAACTGATGAACTGGGATTTTACATCCCTAATTTACAGGCACATCACATGTAAGATACAGGAAGTAATTACTCTACCTGGCACAGATGAGGCCTCAGCTAGAATAGTGTGTCCAATTCTGAGTGCCACACTTTAGAACAGTGGTTCCCAAACTTTTCGGCATCACGCCCCCTTTTTGATTTTTGAGAAACCCTCATGCCCCTTTCTCTTCCCCCCCAATAGCAGCAAAACTTGTTGAGCCAAAAAAGGAACTGACGGGGGGGGTTGCTTTGCACCCCCCCTGGAATTTCTTCACACCCCCCTCCCCCAAGGAGGCACACCCCCCAGTTTGGGAACCCTTGCTTTAGAAGACTCAGAGCAGCAACAACAAGAAAAGAGTTAGGAAAACCTGACCTCAAAGAAAGATTAAAAAACTAGGCATGTTCAGTCTTCGGAAAAGGCAGAAACAGTCTTCCAGTGTGTTAAGGATTTTTATAAAGGCAATGGTGATCCATGTCCATTACAGGCAGGACAAGAAATAATGGTCTTAATCTCCAGCAAGGGACATTTGGATTAGATATTAGAAAAACATTTTAATTATGTAAGTTCTGTAATAGGTTTCCAGGGGAGGTTGTGGACTCCCCATCAGGGGTGGTCTACATTTACTTGGTTTTGCCTCAGACTGGCCTTGATGACTTCTCAAGGGCCCTTCCAGCCCAACAGTTCTATGATTCTGAGTCAGTGAGTGGCAACCTGACACTTGGTGTTGGACCATCAATCTGTGCATTTCTCTCTCACCCAGAGGCTACTCCCCACATTGTAGCTCCTTCCCTGCTGAAGAGATGCTGACAGGAGCAAAAAAAGTTCATCTCCCTGCACATGGTTAGCACACATATCCCAGGTGGAAAACAGGTCAGCCCAGGGTTTAGCCCCAAAGCTACCTCCTGCACACCACAGCTCAAGCCTAAGCCAGGTGCAGAGTACATCCTCTTCTGGCACTGACACCAGCTCCCCTCCCAAAGCCAGGGGAGAGTAATGCCACGCTCAAAAAAACACTCATCAATCGCCCCAAACATGCTAGTGAAACCACCCAGGGGCCTTCTCCTCCCGTGCACACGTGGGGAGAGAGCAAGCCTCCCCTCCCATCCCACACATGGAGCCCCCTAGATCATCTGGGGCACAACTGACCCCCAGTTTCCCTCCAGGCTGGATGGACCCAGCCCACTTGGGGAGCACAACAACCCCCGTTTCCGCAGAGGCTAGAAGGCCCCAGCGCACCTGCAGGGAGGACAACCCGTCCCCAGCCAGGCTCTAGGGGAGGCTCCCCCTACACAGAGCCGCTGCCTGCAGGGCAGGACGCCGGCCTGTCCCAGCCCCCACACACCGACGTGCCGCCCGGGAGGAGCTGCTTTCACTTACTTGCTCCAGCAGCTCAGCGGCCGGGGAGCCTGCATCGCCGCCATCCCCGGCCGGCGCCTCCGCGCTGACCGCCCGCTGCGGGCCTGCGGGGGAGAACGGGGCTCTCCGGAACCTCTTGGCCTTGCTCTTGCCCATGGTGCCTGCCCGCGGACGGGGGGGGGGCGGCGTCCCTGCCTCGCCGGGTCGGAGGCGAGCGCTGAGCCCCACGTGTGAGGCTGCAGCCCGGCCCTGGACCTGGCGCAGGCGCGGCGAGCGCCGGGGAAAGGAAGCTGCGGCTGCCCGTTCCGCTAGGGGAGCGCGCTACCCGCAGGCTCTCTCGGCACAGCCCGGCTGGGAGCCTGCCCGGGCCCCGGGCCGGTAGGGAACCAAGTAGCACGGGCAGCGCTCGCTGCTTTTTGGGAGACTAGGCCCAGCCAGGCCTGCTCCTTTTCCTGTATGCTAAGCAGTGCCCGCCTTCTCCCGCGGAGGGGCAAGACTGCCCTGCTACATTTTCCAAAGTGAGAGGCTACTGGTACTGCTGCCCTCAACTTTACCCTGCATCTCCCAGTAAGGATGCAATAGTGTAGTTGATTAACCGATAAGCAACAGCATATCCCTTAATGTGCTATAGACTAGTGTTTCTCAACCAGTGGTACCAGTACCCTTAGGGGTACTCGAGAGAAGTCTGGGGGGGTACATCAACACAACTGAAATTTGGCAACAACTGAATTTTTGTTTTAAGCTTTTTATTATTTGTGTACTCTTTACACCCAAAAATTTCAGTGCCCGCCCGGCTACTATTAAGTTGTTTAAACAAATGTGTTGTTATGGTAGAAAAAAATGGTGTGTCTGAAAACTGTAGGTATTGCGGGTACTTATAATTTTTTTTTAAAGGGGTACTTTATAAAAAAAGGTTAAGAAACACTGCTGTAGATTACATGCATTCCATCTCCCTTCCCCACCCTTGCCAGTACATTTTTTTAGCAGGCTGGCTACCCAAGAGAGATGTTCCACCCAGGTGATAAGTGGAGTGCCCACAGCCAGCAGCATGTGTTTTGGTGGTGCACATCTGCACATGCCTTGATGCTCATAAAATATATTCCACACATGGATGGAAAAAATTTGAGAGAGAATATTGGCTGTAACTATTATAATTTAGAACATAAGAACATAAGAATGGCCGTACTGGGTCAGACCAAAGGTCCATCTAGCCCAGTATCCTGTCTGCCGACAGTGGCCTGCACCAGGTGCCCCGGAGGGGGTAGACCGAAGACAATGATCAAGCGATTTGCCTCATGCCATCCATCTCCAGCCTCTGACAAACAGAGGCCAGGGACACCATTCCTACCCCCTGGCTAATAGCCTTTTATGGACCTAACCTCCATGAATTTATCTAGCTTCTCTTTAAACTCTGTTATAGTTCTAGCCTTCACAGCCTCCTCTGGCAAGGAATTCCACAGGTTGACTATGCGCTGTGTGAAGAAGAACTTTCGCTTATTAGTTTTAAACCTGCTACCCATTAATTTCATTTGGTGTCCTCTAGTCCTTATATTATGGGAACTAATGAAGAACTTTTCTTTATTCACCCTCCACACCACTCATGATTTTATATACCTCTATCATATCCCCCCTCAGTCTCCTCTTTTCCAAACTGAAAAGTCCCAGTTGCTTTAGCCTCTCCTCATATGGGACCTGTTCCAAACCCCTGATCATTTTAGTTGCCCTTTTCTGAACCCTTTCCAAGGCCAAAATATCCTTTTTGAGGTGAGGAGACCACATCTGTACACAGTACTCAAGATGTGGGTGTACCATAGTTTTATACAGGGGCAGTAAGATATTCTGTGTCTTATTTTCTATCCCTTTCTTAATAATTCCTAACATTCTACTTGCCTTTTTGACCGCCGCAGCACACTGTGTGGATGTTTTCGGAGAACTATCCACGATAACGCCAAGATCTCTTTCCTGATTTGTCGTAGCCAAATTAGCCCCCATCATATTATATGTATAGTTGGGGTTATTTTTTCCAACGTGCATTACTTTACACTTATCCACATTAAACTTCATTTGCCATTTTGTTGCCCAATCACTCAGTTTTGTGAGATCTTTTGAAGTTCTTCACAGTCTGCTTTTGTCTTGACTATCTTAAACAGTTTAGTATCATCCACAAACTTTACTACCTCACTGCTTGCTCCTTTCTCCAGATCATTTATGAATAAGTTGAATAGGATTGGTCCTAGGACTGACCCTTGGGGGACATCACTAGTTACCCCTCTCCATTCTGAAAATTTACCATTTATTCCTACCCTTTGTTTCCTGTCTTTTAACCAGTTCTCAATCCAAGAAAGGACCTTCCCTCTTATCCCATGACAATGTAATTTACACAAGAGCCTTTGGTGAGGGACTTTGTCAAAGGCTTTCTGAAAATCTAAATATACTATATCTACTGGATCCCCCTTGTCCACATGTTTGTTAACCCCTTAAATTGTGTACAACCAAAGTTGGAGATTATAAAAAAAAATTACATTTTTTTCAGTCCAGGGTGGTGGGGTATTTTTTTTTTTTTTAGGGTACTGCTTAGGCTGCAACCTGTGCAACTCTAAGTAAAATGTACCTAATATTTTAAAGTTTAAACTTTTCATGATATATTTTAAAATCTAATACAATTTTAGCAAACTGCTTTGTCTCCCTCCCCCAAGCACTGCAAATCCTCCTACATAAAGTTGCTTCTCAGGGAGAGACAGTGTTCTTAGATTCCATGTAGTGTTGTCCATAATTCTTTTGATTGATGCTGCATAAATGTAGATTCAGCATAGCCAAGGACAAAACATGACAATTTCAAGCTGCCTCTGGGGATTTCTATGCTCCTCTTCCCAATCAGGCATGGATTACCCTTGTGTCATTTCCATGGCCGAATCTCCATTCCATTAACTTACAAGAACAGAGTAATTCAATCACACTCCATCATCCAGTCAAGATTTTATTTTCCAAAATAGAGAAACAAATGACTCCCGTTGTTTAATAGGATTTCTCAGATCAGCACCAGACAAATGGATTAAAGCTCTTACAAGTTGATTCAACCTGTAAAAACATTAGAACAGTGGTCTCCAACCTTTTTATACCCAAGATCACTTTTTAAATGTCAGAACAAGCCAAGATCTGCCAACCCATCCTTCCCCCAAGACTCCACCCCTTCCTTGAAGCCCCGCCCCCCCAGCACAGGAGGCCCCCAGGGCCAGAAAAAGACGGGCCCCATCCTGGTCGTCGGAGGAGCTGGAAGCCCTCATGGACCTCTGGCAGGAGGAGGAGACCCTGCACAACACCCTCTCCCGGCACCGGAACGCAGACATTTTTGCCCTCATGGCCCAGGTGCTCACGCAGCAGGGCCATCCAGCCCAGACCCTGGAGCAAGTCCGGGCTAAAGTTAAGGAACTGCGCCTGGGCTACGTCCGGGCCAGCGAGGGCCAGGGGGCAGGAGCCGACATCTGCCCCCACTACCAATGGCTCCATGCCATCTTGGGCCAGCCAGCACTCGCAGGCACCGGACGTCCCTGTGGACAGCAGCATGCGCTCCCCCGTCACCAGGACCACCAAGGCGGGGGAAGGAGACAGCAGCAGTGGGTCAGAGGACAAGGCCAGCACTGCCACCTTGCAGGCCCCCTCCGGCAGCCCCGACATGTCCCGTGCGTCCTCGGAGGCCGGGGAAGGATCCACCGGTGAGTGTTGCACTTTGCACTCACAAGGGCGGGGGTTGGGAGCCAGCGCCTGGAGGGGGAAGGGGAGAGCACGTCACTCAGGCCACGTGAGCTGCACAGGCTGTGTAGCATTAGGCAGTATGCAGCACGTGCAACCATGTGGCCGCAGCAGGCAGCTCCAGGGCACACCTGTGACTGTGCTGCTCACACACATCCGGCAGGACCAGGGGGAAGGGTGGATGCCGGCTGGAACCAGCCAGGGCCCCAGGGGCTCAGGCCAGAGCCCGCACCTCCGCAAGGGTGCAGCACACAGAACGGCACACTGTCCCATGCCTGGCTGTGAGGCACAGCCAGCTGCTCCTGGGAAAACCGCAGCATCACAGCCTGTGAGCGTGGCCCCACTGAGCCCCTCGCCTGCTCCCGGTGCCTTGGCTGGCCCCCCGAGGGAAGTCCCCACTGCGGCCACACATGTCCCTGGGCTACGTGTGTGAGGGCTAGCGGGAGGGGGAGGGGGGAAGCGCTAGGGCTGGCCCTAGGGCCGCCTGAGTTTTGCTGCAAGGATGGTACACTCCCCAGTCACTCTCCTGGTTCCGTCCAGGAGATAGCCCACGTGATGGGGATCTGAGAGCCCAGACCATGTCTGATAGATGTGCTCCCAGGCACTGTGTGGGGATTCATCTGGCTCCCTGTCAAACACCATTGATTAGCCCAAAGCCTCACAGCCTCCACCGGCAGGGAGTTCCACAGGTTAACACAACACAAGCGCCCTCCCACCCTCCAAGGGGCCAGGACACAGACCGGTGGTTCCAATACATGGAGGAGGACCCTCCTCCAAGGGCGGTCCTGTATGCAAACATGCAACACGGAGGGAAGGAGGTAACCGAGTGGGCCCAAGCCACACTACTGTGGGGTCACCTGGGCTCAGCGGTGGAGGGCATGAGGTGTGGGGACAGTGGCCGGGCTGCCTGACTGAACCATCCTTTCTTCTGTTCCCTGCAGCGGGACCAAGCACAAGCCGGGGACCCTCTAGCCCTGCAGCAGCGGTAGCAGCAGCACCCCCAGCCGCCCAACCACCACGGTGGCGGCTCCGCCACAGGACCAGCTCCTTCAGCGCCACGTGCAGGCCGTCGGCGCGTTGAGGCAGCCATCACTCGCACGTGGAGGCGGGACGTGCAGTGGCTCCAGGAGGCCTGGGACTCCTTCCAGGCCCAGTGCGTCCATGGCGGATTCCATTGCGACCCTCACACATTGGCCATGCCATCCATTATGGCATGGCCTTGCCCCATGCACCCTTCATCCCTCCCCTAGCACTGCCCCTTCCCCCTCCTGCAATGGCCCCTCCTGCTCCTGTCCCTGCCCCTCCTGCCCCGTTCCTCCTGCTCCTGCCCCTGTCCCTCCTGCCCACCTCCCCGTGCAGCCTGCCCCGACGTGGCCTGCTCCTCATGTGCAGGTCCGCCCCCGCAGGAGCGGTCACAGGGGCCACCCCTCCCAGGAGTAGCTCCTCCCCCTCCCATCCTAGATCTCCCCTCTCCCCATTGTAAATAAAAAAAAGACAAGTTTTTGCGTTCAAGAAAAACTGTGTTTGGTGTTTATTGGGAGGAGGGGAAGGAGTAGGGGATGGGAGGAGTTGTAAAGGAGACCGGCGACCCTACTATGGGGCCTGGGAGAACACGTCCGTCAGGGCCTCCCGGATGCGCACCCCATCCTGGTGTGCCTGGCGGATGGCAGCTGTGTGGGGCTGTTCGTAGGCCTGGCCCTCGGCTGCCATCCATGCAGGGAGGAAGGCCTCCCCACTCCGCTCCACAAGATTGTGGAGCACGCAGCCTGTGACCACTACCTCTGTGGCATTCCGCTCACCCATCTCGAGACGGGTGAGCAAACACCGGAAGCGGGCTTTCAAGCGGCCAAAGGCGCACTCCACTTGATTGCGGGCCCGGTTGAGGCGGTCATTGAACCGGGCCCGGTTCTGGTCCGGCCGCCCCGTGTAGGGCCGCATTAGCCAGGGCAGCAGGGGGTAGGCCGCGTCCCCGATGACACAGATGGGCATAGTACATCCCTGACAGTAAGCTCCCGCCGGCGGAAGTAGGTGCCCGCCTCCAGCCTGCGAAACAGGCCGGAGTTGCATAGTATGTGGGAGTCGTGTGCCCTGCCGGACCAGCCCGTATAAATGTCCAGGAAGCAGCCACGGTGGTCCACAAGGGCCTGGAGTACGATCAAGCAGTACCCCTTCCTGTTCATAAAATGGGCCGCTCGATGCTCCGGGGCCCAGACAGGGATGTGGGTTGCATCCAGGGCTCCCCCGCAGTTGGGGAACCCGAGGGCAGCGAAGCCAGCCACCATAGCGTCCACGTCGCGCAGGCGGATGACTCTTGGGAGCAGGACGTCGTTGATGGCGTGGACGACCTGCAGAAGGGTGCAGAGAAACACGGGAACACATCACATAAGGCAGGGTGAGTGTGCGCTCCTTGGGCCCCCCCCCCGTGATGCCCTCTGTGCTTATGCACACACACACACCAGGGCCCCCCCCCCACCAGCGGGCCTGTGCAAGGGAGGGACGGCCCAAACCCCTGGGTGACCCAGCCTGGAGTCTTGGCTGCCCCTGGGCATGGAGTGCAGCACCCTCCCCACCCCACTCCCCCTGGGACTTACCTCCATCACGATGACACCGATGGTGGATCTGCCCACCCCGAACGGGTGTGCCACCGATCGGTAGCTGTCCAGGGTGGCCAGCTTCCAGACTGCAATGGCGACCCTCTTGTCGACGGGGATGGATGCCCGCAGCAGTGGTTCTCTGGAGCGCAGGTGCGAGCCAGGCACACAGCTCCAGGAACATCCGCTTTCACATGCGAAAGTTCCGGAGCCATTGCTGATCGTCCCATTGCCCCAGGACCAGCCGGTCCCACCAGTCCGTACTGGTGTCCAGTCTCCACAGTGGTCTCTCCACCCTGGGGTGGGGATGCCACAGGGACACCATGGCCTCCCTGGTGAGGGAGTCCAAAGCGATCTGTGCCTCCAGGTCCTGGAACAGGAGGGCAGCAGCCTGGAGCACCAGCTGCAGGCACTCCAAAATGGCCGGAAGGGGCCAGAGCAGGCACATGGCCACCCCTGCTCCATGGCAGAAAAAACAAGGGAGATGAAAAAAAAACAGGCAAAGGCACTAAGTGACAAAAGGCAGTGGTATCCAAAAAGGCAGAGGGCAACCACCAAAACTGCTACGGCTGTCAGTCCCTGCAAGAGGTCCTATAGCACACAGCAGGAGAGAAACAGCTGTCCAGGGAGATCCCTTTAAGCACGTGTCTCAAAGGAGCTCCAGCCTCCGCCCCCGGAAAGTGCTGGTGCCCTTTTGCCCTCTTCAAAATGGTTCCGGGCTTCCCGCCATTGTAGACGTGCTTTTGCGCAAAAGCGCATCGTTATAACGATAACTCCGGGACCAATCTAGACACGCTTTTGCGCAAATACTTTTAACGGAAAAACTTTTCTGTTAAAAGTATTTGCCCAAAATCATGCCAGTCTAGACGCAGCCCTGCAGTCTAGCCATACCCTCACTGGGTTGAGACAGGATATGTGGGCTCTGGGGTGGGAATGAGGGATTTGGGTGTGGGAAGGGGTGAGTGGGGTAAGGTCTGGGAGGACATTTGAATGCAGGAGGAGGTGGAGAAAGGGACACTGGCTTGGGGAGGGGGCTCCAGGCTGTGGACTGTTGGGGTCAGATGGAGGGTTGGGGTTCTAAGTAAGCCAGAGGCTTGTGGATGTGAGGGTGCAGGAATTTGCGTTGGGGTATGTCAGGGGCTCAGGGCAGGGGGTTCCAGTGTATGATAGGCTCAGATCTAGGGCCTGGGGGTGGGGGGCGGTGCAGGAGTGTTATGATGCTGCAGCCAGATGGGGGCTTGGCCCCAACTGGGGGCTTGTTGTCCAGGCTTCATTTTTAAATAAAATACTGTGTCAAACACAAAAAGTTTCTGCATTGTCTTTATTTATGAGAAGGGCAGGGAACCTGTTTTGAATCAGGGTCACTGACCCACAGAAAAGTCAGCTGGGGCCACACAAGTGAGATGCAATAACTCCTCCAAAAAACCCCCAAGCCTCACTAAAGTGGCCCCAACTGTGCTGGTGGGAGCAGGGGACATAGTACTAGGGAAGGGTGCTAATGGGTGCTGGGGCAGGAGACAGGGTGCCAGTGGGGGCAGGGGGGCAGGGCACCAGTGGGGGAGAGGGGAGAGGAGACAGGGTTATGCATCAGGGGACAGGGTGTTGCTGGGGGCAGGGAGTGCCCCGCACCCGCCTCCTGCCGGAACTTCTCTGGGGACAACTCCCCCTCCCCCCTGCAGAGGAGGGAAAGCCCCGGTGACTGGCCCCTCCCCCCTGCAGAGGAGGGAAAGCCCCGGCATGCTCCTCCTCTGGGGATTCCCCCGCCCGTTCCCGGCACACCGCAGACCTGGAGGAGGGGAGCAGCCAGCACACTTCTGGAACCCCCCAGAAGTGGCACACAGCTGCCGGACTTCCGTCCACCCTGCAGGAAGCCGGCGCTACCTCCATTGTCGCTGGAGGTAGGTAGTGGGGCTTCTTGGGGGTGTGGAGAAATCGGAGAGGGGGGGCCCCGAACATCTTGCAATCGACTCGTCAAGCCCTCGCGATCGACCAGTCGATCATGATCGACATGTTGGTGACCATGGCATTAGAACAAACAACACTTTCCCCATGTAGTTCATTGCCTTTTACTCAGACAAATCTGTATAAGGTAGAGGCATTCTATTTCAGGCTTCAAGTGTTATATTGCCATAGTTCATTTCTCAGCCCAAAATGTAGAACTCCAAAACAGACTGAAATGGTCATTTTCCACAGATTTTTGATTCCATTACAGAAAGGACAGTTCTCCAAAACAGCCATGTTGAAACTAAGGCCTTGTCTACATTACAAGATAAGGTTGAATCTATTAAGGTCGATTTCTGGTCACCCGATCTTGCAAAGTTGAAGGTCCATGACCCAACTGTGTGCAAGAATTAAACATAGTTCAAAATAGTGCATCCCCAGTAGGGAGACTGTCATCTACTTTGAGAGCGATGCATTGTGGGTAGCTATCCCACAGTGCCTGCACCAGTCTGCATTCTGAGGTACACTCCCAGTGCACGGTGGGACCAAAACTGTGCAGCAGGTGGTTCTGGGTGCATGTCCTCAGTGTTCCATAATTCACTCATCTTTTCCCTCCTCCCTTCCTAGAGATCAATAGAAAACAGCCTTTTTGACCATGGTTACCTGCACAAATGCCATAGCAGCACAATCATACTTCCCCCGGCCCCTAATGGATCATGTTCTGCATCAAACCACTGTGGGGTTGATGTCTATCTCGATGCGCCTAATTGTGTAGTATTTTGAGAGCATAAGCAAGTCACTCCTCCAGGAAGAGGAGGAATCTCCTCCATCTCAGGCTATGTCTAGACTGCATCCCTCTGTCGACAGAGGGATGCAAATCAAGCACGTTGAAATTGCTAATGAAGCCGGGATTTAAATATCCTGTGCCTCATTAGCATAAACATGGCCACCGTTTCAAAATAGAGCTTTTTTAAAAAAAATGGCAGTCTAGATGTGGCTCTGTCAAAAATAAAGCCTTTTTCGACAGATCCTGTATTCCTCAAAAAATGAGGTTTACAGGATCTGTCGAAAAAGACTTTATTTTCGACAGATCCGCATCTAGACTGCTGGTTTGTTTTTTTTGGAAAAGCTCCGTTTCGGAAAAAAAAGCGATGGCCATGTTTATGCTAATGAGGAGCAGGATATTTAAATCCCGGCTTCATTAGCAATTTCAACGTGCCTAATCTATATCTCTCTGTTGACAGAGAAGTGTAGTCTCAACACACCCTCAGGGTGCCATGGATGCGCTGTACAGGCAAGCCCTTTCATTCAGTGAAAAAGACAGCCAGTATTTGATCCTCTGGAAATAGTGGAACGCTGGTTCTGGTGCCCTAAGACAGTGCTGCAGGTATGGGACGATCAGCAGTGGCTGCACAACTTCCAAATGCACAAAGCCACTTTCATGGAACTTCATGAATGGTTTTACCTTGCCCTGAAGTCTGGGGCACCTGAGACTCACTGACCATGGAGAAGCACATGGCAATTGCCTTGTGGAAGCTTGCAACACCAGACAGCTACAAGTCAACTGGGAATCAACATGGAGTGGGGAAATCCACAGTGGGGGCTGTTATACAAGTAGCCAAAACAATCAATACCATCCCCACCTTGACCCCCAGCCACCCTGACAAGGAATACATAAACTGCAAGGAGTACTTCTCGCTGGTGTTGCAGGTGCTAATGGATCACAAGATCCGTTTCAACGAGAACATGGGATGGCTAGGAAAGGTACACGACGCACACATCTTTAGCATTTCCTGCCTCTGCAGAAAGTTGCACACTGGAACTTTTTTCCCAGACTGGAAAAAAAAGATCAGAGAAGTAGAAATGTCAGTAGTGATCCACGGCGACCCAGCCTAGCCCTTGCTCTTGGGTCTCATGAATCTGTACATGGGAAGCCTGGACTACAGTAAGGAGCAGTTCCACCACAGACTGTGCAAGTACAGACTAGTGGAGGAATGTGCTTTTGGGCATTTTAAGGGAAGGTTTAGAAGTCTGACTAGGTTAGGCCTTAGCGAACACAACATTCCCTTTGTGGTGTCAGCCTGCTGTGTGCTCCATAATCTTTGTGAGAGCAAGAAGGGAACCTTTATGTCAGGGTGGATGCCTAGCCAGAGATTTTGAGCAGCCAGCCACCAGGGTGATAAGGAGAGCACAGCATGGGGCAGTGCAAATCAGAGACGCTTTGAAAGAAAGTTTTATAAATGGCAGTTTTAAGAGTAACGCACTTTGCTCTTACTGAGAGCATTCAGTGTATTTGCCTGTAATCCCTCACCCCTCCCACCGCAATACAAGAGACTATTGTTCATAAATCGTGTGTTTTTATTCAGGCAAAATTATGCAGGAATAAAAAAAGGAGTCCATGGTAGGATGCAAAGGGCGGGAAGAGGAAAATCAGAAACCCTAGGACACCCTTTCTCTCCTAAGGCCCTGGAGGTTGAGTGTGAGACTGGCCTTGAGTCCCCCCCACCATCAGGGTGGACATTATAGAACTGGGCAAGGAGGGAAAGTTGTTCTGTATGGTGTATGGGGGTAGAGATTCCTCTCTAGGCTCTCTGCCAGGCATTCCATACAGCCGTCAAGGACAAAGATATTCTCCTGATACCTTGCTTGCAGTTCCCTGCACACTTTCCTGTCCAGCTGCTCTACCATCCTGTCTTCCAGGAGTGTATTACTCTACCCCATTTGCTCTTCAAACATCTTCTCTTGTCCATTTTCACCTCTAGATTTGTGCGAGATAGACAGCTGCTGGAGTTGGGGGAGTATGCAGCACGCTGCCTGCTGTTCCCCCTGTAACAATGTTACAAAAGGCGCACCTTACAGGAGATACGCTGTGAAACCTAAAACCTCATCTGTTAACATACAGTGAAGGTCTCTCTGAATACGATAGAGATGTGGTCTGTGCAAGGCTAAAGTTATGCTTTAATGCAGCCACTGTATAACAGGTACAGAGTTCTCCAGAGACCATCTGGACTCACACAGTTTGCAAGCAGGCACAATAAGGGACTTGCCAGTGCATGATCCTGCAGCAAGGAAGGAGGGACAAAGTCCAGTCATGTTAGGGACAGAGGCAGGGTGGCTCACATGGCTTCCCTCCTCTGTGTCTTCCACATGTGGCTTCCCGCGAGAGTGCTACTCCACAGCAGCCTGTCGGCAAGAGGGAGAGGGTGCCAGATGCTGAAGCTATGCTGGCAGCAGCTCATAGGCTCTGGTGTGCAAGGGGAATGTGGGGAGTGTCTTTCTCCTTCTCCGCCCGAGGTCACATGAGTGAGGGTTTGTCTTTCTCCTTCTCCGCCCGAGGTCACATGAGTGAGGGTTTGGGTTTGTTTTTAACTTCTCACTTCTGATAGTCAACACCACTCACTCACTCACCCACCCACCCACAAAAGGTTACCCATCACTGCACTAGACAATATGTTTGCTTATTTTTCTTGTGGTAGGACTGCCTCAGCTCCTTTATTTTAGCACTGCATTTCTGGGGGGGAGAGGGGGGGCCTCTGGAGTATCCTTTCTCCACCCTGCACTTTGCTATCTTCATGAAGGTATCAGTGTCTCTTTTGCTGTTTCTGAGCTCTGAGAGAATGGATTCTTCTCCCCATGCCTCAATGAGGTCCAAGAGCTTCTGCACCCTCCATGCTGGCTCTCTTTTGTGGTCCTAGGAACTGGAGCTCATAGGACTTGAACTCAAAAGTCATGGCCACATGTGCCACCTGCTCTGAGGTGTGAGTACAACACTGTCCACATGGGAAAATGAAATTCAAACTTGCCCAGGGCTTTTCCTGTTCACCCCTAGAGAACAGTAGAGTTGCCAGTTCTGGCCAGAAGGAGGCACCGTGAGATGGCTCCCGGAGGCCAAGAACGTCAACTTTCTCAACACTAGGTCTGCAGTATCTTGATCATGCCAGGTCAAATTTTGCAATCCTCATAAAAGCTGGAATACTCAAAATAGACTTCCATAACCCTTAAAGGTGATGGAAATTCAGCCTTGGTAGTGTGGACTCACTGTTAAGAAAGAAAAAAAAAATCAACCTTATGCAACTAAATTTGATCTAAACTCCTAGTGTAGACCAGGCCAAACCAACGTTGCTTAGTGCCCAATCTTGCTGCCACTGAAGTATGTGGCAAATGCCCTTATTTCCAAGCAGTATATAAGTGAACTCAGACTAAAATTATTATATTAGTAGCCATATTTATATATTTTATCAGACAAGGTTTCCAGTATTTCCTGATCTTAAAAGGGCTACACTTTTCTAAAAGCGTGCTGACTGCTTAAAACAAGGGGCGTTAAAATAAATGCCTTGTTTTGAAAATTGTTAAGCTTTTACTATATTTTCAGGAACATTTTAGACTAGAGAAATACAGTCAAACCTTTCATTTGAGAAATTTTGATTAGCTGACAAAACTGCTAAAATAATGGTTTGAAAAATTAAAAATGGTTTTAAATCTAGATATATTTAAATAGATTTGTAAAATAAAAAATGAATATATCAAGTTATAGTAAGGCCTAAAATTTAAATTAAACCAGGTACTTAAATAGTACTTTCACTGCCAAAGTAGGAAAGTGAAACTGAACAGGTAAAATTCTCTAACTGAGCACCTAGAACCAGAATTTGAAGTGCTAAAGCAGCTATTGATAGTGGCCTTTTCTACCAAGCTACCTGCTTTCTTTCAGTTGATTCTACTAGTTCAAGTCAAGTGACTAGTTCATTTCAAGTCAAGAAATTGAGCTGAAAAAGCAGAAAACTGGTTTTCCTTTCAATCTATGAAAACTAGATGAGAGAGGATGAGATCTATTACAGTTCTTGAAGGACAGTGACCAGAACAATCAGTTTAGTTCACTAACTAGATGTATTAAACAATGGAAGTCTTACATCAGTTTTAAATGCAAAACTGATTTTGGTAAACATTTTTCCCCTTATGGATCCAGCACATTTAAGGTAGTCTTAAGTCAGCGGCTCTCAAACTTTGTTGCACCACAGCCTCCTTTTGACAAATCAAATCGTATCAAAATCCAATTTGGGGTCCTGACCTACAATTTGAGAACAGCGTATTCAATAATAAAATCATCTTAAAATGCTAATTTTTAATGTTGCATTTTTAATTGAACTTTAATTTCAATACAAAAAGAGCTTGACAAATTGCTAGTAAAAATAACCATAATTCATAATTTTCTAACATAAAAAGGAATAGTTAAAATGAAGGACCTGAGCTATACATTTGCTTAAAAAACCCACACTACATGGGCATAATGTATCCTTGTTTGCACAAGATAACAAATTTAGTATAAAGGTTAAATTTAGCTGCAAAGGAACATGTTTTAATAGTTATCCACCAATGAGAATCAACATGTTTTCAGGAAAATAACCGAAAATACAAATGCAAAGCACTCAACATTAAATAATATTAATCAAGGCTTTCCTACTTCAGTTTGCTGATTTAAAACTGATTAAAACCCCTTCTGATTTAACCCTATTCACCCTATTAGTTGGAAATCTTACAATGCAATAAAAGGAACACAATATGAAGAAAACAAAACTTAGGAAATTTTCCTGCAAATACCTTACACATGCTTGGATAGGACATAGGTTGGATGGATATTAGGAAAAACTTTGTAACTCTCAGGGTGGTTAAACACTGGAATAAACCGCTGAGGGAGGTTGTAGAATTTCCATCACTGGAGATATTTAAGAGCAGGTTAGATAGATGTCTATCAGGGATGGTGTAGGTGGTGTTTGGTCCTGCTGTGAGGGCAGGGGACTAGACTTGATGACCTCTCGAGATCTCTTCCAGTTCTAGTACTTTATTAATCTATGCTGAATTTTTCAAACTGAGTGGTTCCAGTGCATTCAGTGTAACTAATCAGTGGCTATGACTACATTACAAGGTTTTTGCGCAAAAAAAGGTGTAGCGTACACACCTCAAGCGCCTTTCTGCACCCAAAAAAAAAAAAAACAAAAAAACAGTAAATCGACAGGACAAAGGCCTTTGCTGGTAGAGTTATTCTTCTCCCCACGAGGAATAACTCCTTTTTGCGCTACAGCTCTTGCGCAAAAAGGCATGTGTGGATGCTCCAGGGGTTTCTTGAGCAAAAACAGCCTATCAGAAAAAGCACAGGTGCTCTGATGGCCATTCTGTTAATGGCAATCAAAGCTTTCTTGCGCAAGAGCATCCATGCAGTGGATTCATCCATGCTTTTGTGATGTGCTTTTGAGGTGTGGACGCGCTTTTGCGCAAGAAATTTTTGCAGAAGATCTCTTCTGCAAAAAAGCATCTTGCGCAAAAACCCTGCAGTGTAGACAAAGCCAGGGAGAAATAGACTTAAGGAGCTGTTCCTGCTTAAGTTTGATACGAACAGTGTTCCCTCTAAGCTGTGTGGCAGCACAGCTTCACAGGTGATTAACCTGCCTAGTGAGTCAGCTCTATGCATGAAGCCCTGAGCCTCTGACTGGATGGGGCTGATTAATCACCTGTGAAGCCGTGCTGCCAGGCAGCTTAGAGGGAACACTGACACAGAAGTTATTAATTTATAGTGAATGGAAAAAGTGGTAAGAGCTTACGTATTAATTGTGAATTTGGTGTTGGTTAAGAACCTTCAGTTTACTGGAGTACTCTTTTTCAATAGAAAAGTGTACCTGAAAGGCAGTTACCTACAAGTATGGGTAAAATACTGCTTTTGTGCAATGAATAAGAAAAAGAAAAAAAACAAAAACAAAAAAACCAGCTTTGTACAGAGTATCTATGGCCTCAATTCTGAATCATGATGGCATGAGTAGTCTCCTGCAGCTGTGCAGCTTTCCTTGGAACCTAAGAAGAGGTGGAGAAGAGTTCAGTGACTGCACAGCTAGTTCAGTGTCTCTACATTCCATGATAGAAAGAAATAAAAAAGCATGTTAGCTTACAAATGGGCAAACTACACTATTCTAGCATGATAAAGAAGCAGTACATTTAAGCCAGTGGTTTTCAACCAGGTATGTGCAACAGAGGTCTTCTAGGGAGTGCATCAACTTATCTAGGTATTTGCCTACTTTTACAACAGGCTACATAAACAGCACTAATTAGTACTGTCAAGGCTGTTCCCCACTCTGGCAAGATGAATGCAGAAGTGGGGGCCTGCAAAAGCACCCCAAACCTGATTTCTACAGGTTTTGGTACAAAAACTTCCCCCAAAATCCTAACACCCAGACTTTGGGAAATAAAACCTGCTGCCACAACCCAAGTATCACAAGAAAAAAAAAAAACCAGGGAAGAGGTCACTCAGCAAACAGCCTGTGGTCACTGTCCCCTAGTTACAGGCATGCAGATATCTACAGACAGATTTTCCAGGACACAGAAATGAACCAATATCAGGTTAATTAAAAAAAAAAAAAAAAAAAGAAATATTATCCAAAACAATACTACCGTTGCAAGCATAATGAGTCACCAATTAATATACTCATGGAGGATCCCCCCAATGGGCCTAAACTTAGTTATAAAAGAGAGGAAAAACCATTTCTAACAGCACAGATCTCAGATCCAAATTCCCAACCCAGAAAACAATAAAATCTGGCAGATTTATCTAGACTTTACCCTACTTACACATTATGAATAGTCTTTCTCTTGAGAGAGACATGTCTTCTGTCTCCCTCAGTATCTAGAGCGCAAACTGGCTCAGAGACAAAGGAGGGAAACCCCAAAAATTCCTTTGTCTCAGTTTGAAATCCCTATCTGCCTTTGTTGGCTGACTGCTACCTGGCTAGGTACAAGGGACATAGTTAACCCTTTAGTCCCCAGACTGCTGGCCATCCCTCATGGCCATGACAGGTACAAACTAAAATTTCATACAATACTTGTTTATTCTGCTCTACATACCATATGCTGAAATATACAATATTTATATTCCAATTTATTTTTTTTAAACTAGAAGATTTACCTGGCATTGTTCAAATCCTTAATTCATTTTTTTTTTTTTAATTTAAAATCATCCCAGCCCTATCCCAGAGCAATGAGGGGTTCAGGATGCAGGCTGCTCTAGGAAGAGGACTACCGCAGTCCTCTTTCACAGCAGCAAACTTGGGGTCAGGTGAGAAGCACCTCTCCACCGCCAGCAGGCACAGTTGGGGAAGGATGCTTGTCTCCCAGCTGAGGGAGAGACACTGAAATTCTCTCAAATATGTAGTAGATAGCTATCCTCTCTCCACCCTGTTGGCCCAATGGGGTTATAGCTGTCCCGATCCCAACCTCTGGCTATTGGATACCCCTGTTGGTCATTACACAGTATAACTATTCCAGCTTCCCATCCCACATGCTCTGCTGCCCCCATGTGGTCATCATATAACAGAGCCCTTGCTTTCCATTTTATGAGAACCAATACCATTACAGGGACATCCCATTTTCCTAGCTCAATCAAACCCTTACCTTCCTTTAAGTTATGGTAAGAGGAAATGGCATATCAAATTTGGTGTTCCTAGCTCTTACCTTAACTCAGATGGACAGATGCACATTTCTCAAATATATTGGAAGAGTATTATATGATAAAAATTAGAAAGTAAGCAATTTGTCAGTAACCATGTGCTGTGACACCGTTGCTGATACTTGGGGATACCCAAGACTAATCAGACTCCTGAAAGGAGTACAACATTCTGGATAGATAGCCAGCCACATATACAGGGATTCCAGGGAAGCTGGATGACCTGTAGGTGATTAGTTCAAATCCACATCCAGCCTAATTTGGAAGGAGATGATATGATGATGATTCAGGAGCTTACATGATATATGTTCACCAGGAATTGGACAGAAGCCCACCATATCAACAAGTAGTCCTATCACATCTATGTCTCTGGCACTTTTGTTAACACCCAAGTACATACTTAAATGCGTTGTTGAATCTGGGGCCTTCCTGAAGCCTCAGAGAGGACAGAATAAATGGAGATAGAGACAATACCTACTATTGGCATGAGAATATACATGGAACAGGATTGAGGTACACTAGAGAATTGTTGTAGAGTGACCAGGACTGCTACTTTCCATGATCTCCCTGTTTTGGAGTCTTTAATATCCAGAATTACAAACATGACATTTCTCTCAAAAAAACATATCTCCATCATTAGAGTCTTTAGCTATTCATAATTTAAGTACATAACATCTGCATGCCAGTTTACAATACAAAAAAACCAAACATACCACAATATACATATGTAAAGTATTTATTTAATGCATGTATTTATCTACAAAATTTACATCAGTTAAAAAGAAAGGACAGAAGTACAAACTTTCTGAAAGAGTTTAGGAGCAAAGGATTTTATTGCCTCAAATGAATGAAAATTTAACATACATGAAAGTCAAACTATGCTCATTTAAAGAGGCAGTCTTCCTAGTCTTAAATGTAGTGAGAGATGACTATGCCGGCAATAGCTTTGTTTTTATGCAGATTTATGCTCAATTTAAAAAAAAAAAAATCTGAAAAAGGTAAAAAGGCACCTTGAACACTTAAAATTAAACTGTTATAAATATTTCAAGAGCTATTATACTGCACATACATAAGAGCCACACGTAATTTCTCTTAACACTTTAGAAAGTTGTATTAATTTATTTGTGGCACTGATCATATTTCCTTTATCAAATGATTTTGATACAACATTCAACATTTGCAATACTAGCTTTATAGCCAGATTACCACAGCATAAAAATCCACTCTTAAAACAGTGTGATTATGGAATTCAGATAAAGTACAGAACTTTTATAATGTGAAAGATGTAAATATATTTAAGAGATTTTAAAATGCTAAAAACATTAAAAACAGGTTGTAATTCTGAATTAGATGAAAGCACTGAACTAAGGATAACCACAGAGAAAGTGGCCTAAGTACTGTATGTAGGTAAACATGTGACACTAACGTATTTGCTATATTCTTAAACATAATAAGACTTTCTCCCACCCCACCATAGATTTCTCTTTTAAGTCTCTTGTTTGCTGATTCAAAAATATTGTAATCAGGAATGAAAAAGACAACTGTAATTAATAAGTATATTAATAAAAATCTGTAGGAATGGCAAATAAGCATCCCTTTAAATACTGGTTAATGAAAACAAATCACAGAACTGTATTACTCTTTGCTTAACATTGGCATTGATTTGCTATTTACAAGAGTCTGCAAAAAACACATTATAAAAAACAAAATGACGTTAGGTTTCCAAGTTTAACTTAGTAACCAATTAACATATTTTACCTGTATGTTTTGCTCTACCTGAACATCATAAGTGACACTAATACTGAAAAAAGAGGTAATCAAAAGTAGCAAAAGCACTGATAACATCAGGATAGTCAAAAGAGAATTTAGACAAATATGCCCATCAGTAATATTGCACACTTTCGCTGTCAACTGTGACTAAGACTCTCACTTCTAAGCAACTGCAAACCAGTCCTGTTCAGCTTTTTGGTGCCACGCTACCTTGAGAAAAGGTCATTTTTGGTTTCCATGGTAGTAGACAGAGTTGAAAGAAAACTGCCATCATTGAACATGGGGCCTAGGTTTCAAAATTAGCTTTCCAGTCTGCAAAAGAAAAATTTGAAGTTCAAACAAACCTCAAAATTTAACATAACATTCATCTCATAGTCAGGTTATCTGTGTTAATTTGTCATTAGTCTGCAACAACAGGGAGTGAGAACTAAGGGTTTATATCCAAAGAACCACTAAGTAACTTGTAGTTTCACATTTTGGTCATACATTATCTTTAAAAAATGTAAATATGTGCTCTTAGGCTATCTACCTTTAACAGCATAGTATAGGCACTACACATGTAGCTACACAATGCAATGAAGGTTCTACCACTTCCAAAACTTTTCTCCGATGCACCACTCCCCCACCCCCTTTCCAAGCCTTTCCTGCTGCCAGAGCCTTTCCCTACAGCAGGGAAAGCTCCAATATTTGGATATTATTTCACTATTTTTAGCAGCATAGTATCTCACAGTATAGATGTGGGAAGCACTGCTTAGGCAGTTCATGTAAGTAAGCCAGACCACACACCTCAACATTGCCTTACTCTCTACACAGCTATTTATACTTGTGCCAGCAGAGAATGCACGGTCTACTCATGGAGAGCAATTTCCTCCTTTTTTGCATTTATTCCTGCCTTAAACATGCACATGTAGTCAGTGAGACTAGTCACTTACATCATCGCAGGACATATTATACTCTGCCAAGACTGTTCGACATCGTGCTGCTATACTGTGTGGATTTGGTCAAAGGAAAGTTCTAAACATTTAGAGTAGGCTGAAGATACAGTAAGAATTCTCAACTTTCACTGACAAACTATCAAAGGATACATTGATGGTGCCACCACTCTTTTGTGTATTCCAGCAAAGAACAAGCCTATTAGAGTAATACAACTAATTGTGAAGAATGGATGATTCCACAATGATGTGAAAAAGGACACCTAGGAGAGAAATCAAGTTATCTTGAAGAAAAACTATTAAAAGATTCCATAACTGAAGGGACATCATCCAGTTGGAGACCAAGCATTTCAAATCTGATGTTTAGGCCACTAGACTTAGCTGGAATGGATCACTTAAAATTCCCTTGTTATTCAGAAGTTACTCGTGTTTAACCCTGCTACTCTTCACAAAAAGGGCTTCTGCCAAAACATCCTCCCTATCAATGTCCTTTCTGCTTTCAGATATTTTGGAAGGTAACAGAGAAAATAGTCTCCCATTTCCTGGGAATGTCCCAATTAGAGAAGCTGCCCCATTAAGTGATGAGTTAAGAAAAAAACCCACCAAGTAAAATTTTAGATCTTCTACCCTGGACCATACAGCACCCTTTTAAACTCAGAACCAAACAGCCAGTTAACACATGAAGAAAGATTTTTAAAACTATGAGATTCCCTAGGATATTTTATCTTCATTTTCTGATTTGATAACTTCATTTCTTATTGTAGTAAAACTGTTTGAATCTCTGCAATTAAGTTTATTTTTTTAGGTTCCATAAGAACAGTCTAAAATTAAACAGTACTTTTCTGTTACTGACACAGAAAAAAAAAATCAATTGTTCATCATTCATTGTGTATTTTTCCTTCCACTTCTGAATAAAATGCTATAGCTCTACCTCAGTTTATTGCTAAAGATGTAAAAACGAAAATAAGTTTAGACTCCTTGACCAATTTTTTCTGCTTGATGATAAAGCAAACTTCTTATATTCCACACAACTCAGAATTGTTCTTGCACCATGTAAAGATCATTCAACAAATACATCTTCAGATTCAGTTTCATAGATATAATGTAGCCAAGAACTCTGCCATCATTTCAGTAAAAGCCACAAAATGTTTTGTTTGGGCTGAAATTTATATCATCAAATCTTTGTCTACTCCATCCACACAATTTAGGGAAAAAAAAATCAGTTGTGATCAACTTAGATATTCATATTAAACAAAAACTTAAGTGCACAGATGCTATATGCATATCTACAGTGGCAAATTTTAAACAGTGCCACTGCTGCAAATAGTTATGTCAAAGAGAAAAGGAAATACAGGTTGGACCTCCCAAAGCCAGGACTTTCTCTGGTCTGGCAACATGTTCCTGGACCAGGGAGTCCTGGCTGGGAGCCCAGTGGCAAGCTGGCAGCTGGGAGACATGCTGGGCTGGGAGCCTGGCAAGGCTGGCGGCAGCAAGACTGGGACCGGGGCTGAAGCCCCAATAGCACAGCAGGACGGAGGCAGCCTGAGCTGCCAGGGCCACAGCAGCATTGCAGCCAGTTAGGGGGAGTGGCTGGGGCCAGCATTGGGGAAGGGCAGTGGGCTGGGAAAGGCCAGTAACAGGGGACCACACCTGGTCTGGCAAATTCCTTTATTTGGGACAAGGATGTTAAGGACTAGTCGAGTCAACTAGTCACTTCCCCCCCTTCTGTCAGAGGCAGCAGAGGAGGTACTTCAAAGTAGCAGCACTGCACAGGCTCTGTGCGGCACTGCTGCTTTGAAACACCGTAGCAGCATTTCAAAGACAGCGCTGCACAGCTGATCCCAGGCTCCATGTGGGGGCTCCCTAGCTGACCCCAGGCTCCGTGTGGCATTTCTGTGAAACCCGGAGTCGGTGGGGGAGTCCCCAGCTGATCCCGGGCTTCATGCAGGCACTTTCGCATTGAAATGCAGAAGAGCCCCCACTGGGGCTCTTGTACATCTCAAAGGAGGAATGCGGAAGTGCCTATCGACTAGTCAACGGAAATTCCATCGATTACTCGACTAGTAAATTAATCGATATTTAACATCCTTCATTTGGGACCCTGAGGGTGCCAGACCAGAGAGGTCCAACCTGTACTTCCAAAGTGCAGAGGTATGTAAGGAGAAAAGAAAAAAACAAAAACAAAACAAAAAACAACTTTCAGGACTAATTAGCTTGCTAGTGTCCTCACAAGTTCAATTTTCTTGATCATCGATCAGTTTAGCTGAAGGTGGCCTCAGCATATTATGCTCTATAGATAGAGAAAACAAAGTTATTCTTCTGGGAAATCACCTTTACTCAGCACAGCTGTGGAATGCCTCAAATAATCTTAGTTGCCCCTTCAAATCCAAGTCTGATCCTTGTGATGTAAATGATCCTCTGAATTTGCTCTTAGTCACTAATGTCTTGATTCAATCAGTTAGGTAAATAACTCTGCTATTAGCTTTTTCACTCTTCAAGGCAGTCCACAACTCCCAACTACATACATTTGGTTTTTATTATCTAGATCACATATTATGAGAATTTAGTATTTCAACCTTAAAATGTAACTTACCTTCTGTGTCTCAGGATCTATTAACCAGTTCCAAGCACCAGTAGCTGTGCAGACTGATACCACTATAAGAATCACTGATGGAAAACAGAAGTCATGAACAACACAGCTGGTTCATACTCATGAGAAAATACTTAATGTCTCATGAAAAGCCTTGAAAGAGAGATTACATTCTATTTTGTTTCACCTCCAGATTCTTGATTACAATGGCTGAAGAAACACAAGATTTCTTTGAAGAGTTTTACTTCCATATCATGTTGGTTTCTTATCTTGACTTCCACCTTTCTATTTAAGTCCAAGTGGAAGGAGGTAAAAAAATGTTTTATTGTTTAAAAAAATGCAATACTTTGAAAATTCTATAAGCTTCCTAAGGAACAACTTTCATACAGGGAGGAGGGATAGCTCAGTGGTTTGAACATTGGCCTACTAAACCCAGGATTGTGAGTTCAGTCCTCGAGAGGGCCATTTAGGGATTTGGGGCAAATCTGTCAGGGATGGTACTTGGCCCTGCTGTGAGGGCAGGGGACTGGACTCAATGACCTCTCAAGGTCCCTTCCAGTTCTATGAGATAGGTATATCTCCAGTAGCTTTTTGATAAGTAAAGACATGCTGCAGTTCAGAGGGAGATATGAGAGATTTCTACTGGACACACTGATTTATAAAGTTGAGGAAGAGTAGTACAGAATTAGCTTTAAGCAATATGCTAAAACAACAAAACAAACAAAACTAAGCAACAAAAAACACACATTACTCTGCAGTAAAGGCCAACACCACTAAGGTTCCAGTCCTGCAAGCGGCTCTGTATATAGAGGCAGGCAGTGTTGCCAACTCTTGTAATTTCACTGCAAGTGTAGCAATATTTGGTACTTTTCTTAAAGCTCCAGCTCCAGGAGACAAGTAATTATGCAACAATCTTAAAAGTTTAAGTTTGATTTCTAGCCCTCTGCTCACAACTGTGGATAAAAGCCTGAAAGATGTGAACCATGCACCCTCTAAAGGTTCAAACTTCATTGCTTGTAAAGCAGACTTGTGATATCTTAATTTTGGGGGTCTGAGAATACCAATACATAAAAATGGTCCAAGTAAGGGCTGGATTTGACACATTCTCAAGGGACAGAAAAAAAGCTATGCCTTATAAAAATAAAGTTATTTCTCCAATTTTACACAGAAAGATAATAAAGATCTAACCACATCAATACCAGCTTCCCAGGAATAAAGTAGTTATTATATAGGTAACAGAATTATGAAGTCAATAGACGCCACAGCCAATTTTAATTTAAAACTTCTTCATGAGTGTGCCTTAAGTCAGTAAAACTTTAGTCTGGTTTTATAAATATTTGAACAGGTTTGGAAGAGACAGTTGGAAAGTGAACACAACCATTAAAATAATAAATTATAGAACCAACGAACTTAAAATTTATTGGGTTTTAGGGAAACCTTGAAAAACATAATAAGGGATGGGAGTATGCCATCGATAACCATGTTGTTTTAAGTTATCATGAAAACACAGTCCAACTTAGAAACCAAATCCCTCTAGATAGCCACAAAATAGATACGAGACTGAAAAAAGGCAGTTCAGAGTACGGATGTAAAATCCAGTTTAAAATGTTAACCGGTTAACTGGCCCACCACATCACGCCATGGGCAGTGGGCTGCTGGAGCACACCCTTCCTGTGGTGTGGTGGGCCCTGCTGGGCTAGAGCAACCCCCTGCCCATAACACAAAGAGCTGTTCTGGTCGAGCAGGCGCCAGTTAACTGGTTACCCTGGTAAGCATGCCAGGAAAGCAATGCTTACCAGAATAGCCGGTTACCCCCTTGTATCCCCAGTTCAGGCTTCGACTATTTCTACACTAGAGAGCTCACAGCGGCACAGCTATACCTATGCAGCTGTGCTCCTAAAAGATCTCATGTACATGCTCTATCCTTACGAAAGAGCTCTCCCAGTGACATAATCAAACCAAACAATAGTTATGTTGGCGGGCTCGCCTGCTGAAAAGCACATATATTACTAACACTCATGCCAGCAAAACTTCTGTCACTCATGGGGGGTGAGTGACAGAAGCAGTAGCGTAGAGATGACCTTAATCACAAAGCCTCAGTGTGTCACGAAGAGTTCCTTTTAAAAAGCTGAATTCAGTCTTCAAAGCCCATTCAATCCTTGCCCTCTTTGCTAAGGCTGCTTACGAAATCCTCCTCCTCCTGATTATACTTCTAGCTGTGTTGTTTTTGCCAATACAAGTTGAACCTCTCCAGTCCAGCACTCTCTGGTCCAGGAACATCCATGATCTGGAATGATTTTAGTTAGCTGGATGTCCACTTATGAGTGTGGCCAAATTTCCTGTGATCCTATAAAATTTGTTTACAAGCCACCAGTCCTGGTTCTCAGTGTTCTGTGCTATGTTTTAGCTCTAATTTATCCCTAAATATCTTCTAGGAGCCCAGTAAGCAGTGGAAGTGTTGGTAATACAGCCAGATAATATTGACCTCCTGTGGTTCAGCGAAGTCTCTGGTTTAGCAACAGTCAGGTCCCCAGGTAGATAGACTTGACAAGAGAGGTCAGCCTATATCTACTTTTAAATAGAAACTGTACAAATGCTTTTAGTATTTTCTGCACATGGTATAGATGCAAAAGCATTAAACCATTATTTTACTTTTACTGTTGTGATGAATGGGAATACTGTCCTTTTATAACCATTCCAGCATTCAGTAACTAAAGGATTAAACCCACATAGCTAGAAAGTGTTGGCAGGGACGCAGGAGAATCAATAGGAAGCAAGTGTTGAGATTTGAATTGAAAGGGAATCTGCTTGCTGTTTTGCTTTGAGTTTAAGCCAGGAGCTGGGGGGGGAAAGAATTAAAATTGTCAGGGGTACCCATGCCCAGAAAGAGAATACCCCATCCTAGAAATGGACTGGACTTTGGAAGTATGGTTACATACTCGAGTAGACAGGGAATGTTTATTTAGATGCTATCAGGTTATTTATTTTGTTGTTTGGTTAAATTTATCTGGGCTAAGACCATGTACCCCCCTATACACCATAACTTTAAAGCTGAATCCCAGAGAAGAAATTCTTTATGCTTTACTGTTTTCTCAGTTGCTCCATAACACCTAGAAACCAAGTATATCTTTTGTTTTGTTAATAAAAATCACTTCTTTTTTAAGGTTATGATCAGATTCTTGTGTCCTGGAAGGCAATAGGAGTTCTGTGTATGCATGCGTAAGACTGAGAGGTCAGCTATCTGAGATTACCATTTGTTTTTTCAAGCTCTCTTGTGGTAAAAGAGCTTGGGGGTACCCCTCTGGAAGAAGTTCCCCAGAGATTTGTTCCTGGGTTCAAGAAGAAAGGAGTTTTTTCACACTTGGGTGGTGGCAGCAACCCTTCCAAGGTCAGGGAATCTATGACCTTTGGGAGTTTTTTTAAAGCAGAAGCTTATAGAGGCAAGGTATTTTTAAGGTCTCTCACGGGCTTCCCAGCTTTTGCATTTGAAGTGCCAGAACGGGGAACAGCCTTGACCACTGTCTGTACGTGTTATCTTCAAATATTTAAGAGACTTTTAGGCTCATATACAAATTACGTACAATGAGATTTTCAAAGCACTGATTTGTTTTTGTGAACACAATTAATCTATAGGGATAAATAGGGGTAAATGCCAACTGACATATTAAAGAGTCAGTCCAACTTCTCCTTTAAAATATTAAGCTTACTTCTCCAACGTCCTGTAGCTGGTTGCAAACATGCAATATATTCAGTAAGTCTTCTTTCAAAAGCCTTGAGGTCTGAGGAAGAGAGAGAGCAATCTAGTAAATCGTAGTCTATTAGCTGAACTTTTAATAGTTAATGCTTCAGATTCTATTATATTACTTATGCCCTGTGTAATTTCAGTCTCAACTTGCAGAGGAAAGCTGTAATAAATCATCAAAAATCACTTGCATCTAAGATTAAGTTAAATGGATTGAAAGATGTATAGCACTGTATCTCAGCACGTTAGATAGATAGATAGATAGATATGGGGCTTTTACATCACATATATTACTTCTTGGTAGAGGGTTGAATTAAAAAGTATGGTAAGCTTTAAAGCTAACCATACTTTTTAATTAAGCCCTCTACCAAGAAGTAATATACGTGATAGGCATCTCCATATATGTAAAAGCCCCATATCTATCTATCGATATCGATATAGATATGGAAGTGATTAGAATGCTTTGATAAAGTATCCCTTTCTAAGTCCAAATGCAAGCCATTAATATTAATGGATTAAAATACTCTAAAACAAATATAGCCTATGGTCTATGGTAATGAAAATAGAGATTGGTATTTTGGGGATTAGAATGATATGATCACCATAACGCTACAGAAATTCTTAGGTCATTCGGAATCATTAAGGAGTGTAAAAATCTTAACAGTTTCAATAACCTATTTTTTTACATGTCGCTCATCTTGAACAACGAAAATACAGTCACAAGTTGTCAACCTTTTTAGAATCTGATTAATGAAGTAGCATGTTTGGCTTTGCAGCATTGTTTAACATGAAGAGAAGTCTACTTTCAAAATATTTTCAGATTTTGAAAAAAGTCAACTACTCATTTTAACTTCTGGGAAGATTTCCTTTTCAACCAGACAAGCTCTGGGCCTTAAACTGTCCATTAACATACTATGTGAAGTTTGACTTTATTAATAAAAATTTCAAACTGGCTTCAAGTGACAACCACTATTCTTGAAAATAATTTCATATTATATTAGCATCTCAAGCTCTAATAAAGGTATCAATTCCAAAAAATACAAGAAAAATACTTTTATTAAAATGTGTAACTGTTACTGAAGTGTGTACTTAATCTAAAATATATGCAAAGATTAGTTCAATGTTCCCTGTGGGAACAAATGTAACTATCAACCAATAGAAAACTTTTGTAAAAATAAAGTACATACAAAAAAAAAAAAAAAAAGCTTGCACTACAATTTAAGTACCCAAATTATTAAGGAACAATTAAAAAAAAAAAAAAAAAAGATGGTCTTGGTGTTAAAAAATAGTGTCCACACATTCTAACCAAAGAGACAATTTTGATGGCGATCGATCTATATCTATATATATATATATATCAGAATTATCTCTTTGATTAGAACTTGTAAACAATTTATTGTAACACTAATTTTATATTGCCTATATTATACACACTACACACGTAGAATAAGTGTTGACAGTCAAGTCAGTATTACATATTTTCTAATATTTCTGGCAATATAGCTACATTTGTTTAGATTAGTAAATGCTGTATTTAGAACAATCTTGAAGTACTGGTATGTCATTAAAATAGTCTGTTGTATTGATTTTTTGCAGAAAGAAAACAGCTGTAAGTTACTTCTAATAGCCTTCACTACAACGCTGTACCAAAACTTAAAACATGGATCTGTTTCAGCAAACAAGAAAATAATTTTTCAGTTAATTAGTGCGCCTCAAAGTATTTTAGATATAGAATGCAACTAAAGAATTGCAGCGGTGTTGGATACATGGCTTACATTTTAAAAGGACAGGAATGAGTACATATTTTGTGACAGGTTTCCAACTTGTACAGCAAGTCTCCTACCAAGGCAGAAATAAGAAATTTAACAGGCCACACTGTAAAAGACAGGCTCCCTCACTAAACAACTCAACCAAAGAAAGGTGACAAAAAAAGAAGTTTTGTAGACTACTCGAGAGCCTTTTGGTCTCTTCCCAGTGGAGAAAAACGGTGCGCACGTTCTTGTTCAAATCACTTGGCTCCATGAAGAGGCAGAACTGGGCTTGCCTTTCGCAACCGAATCCGTTCTCTCGCTATTCCAAGCGCCGCTTGCAGAACAGCAGCCTGCCCCTCCCTCCACCAAGGGGAGCAGACCAAACTCTCAACCACCCCCAGAACTGCTTGACTCACCAGCCTCCGGCCTTTGAGCCATCCCCCCAGCGCGGGGGCTCGGGATCCAGGGCCCTTGTCCTGCGACAGGTCTGCACAACGCACCGCAGCCCCCGCCGGTCAGGGCGTCCTCACTCCCTTCCCCACCGCCCCCACTTCGGAGGCTCCGCTGTCACTGTGCCACTCAGCGGAGAACGCCCCTCCCAACTCCCCCTCCCTTCCTCGCCGCCAGCTGCCATTGGCCATCGCCGCGCTCCCGGGCAGCGTCCTTTGACGCCTCCAGCTGAACCCAGCCCCTAGGCCGGAGTGACCGATCCGGGGCGCGGGAGCCGCACAGACAAGCCCCCTCCTGCCCCCGGCAGCTGCCGGTCCCCGGCCTCCCCCGGGATAGTGCCCCCAATTACCTTCTGCCTGCTCCAGCGAATTCATGGTGGGGAGGGCGGGCAGCACGCACAGCCGCCCCCTCCTCAGCGCCTCGGAGCCGGTCGCATCACAAACCCGGGGCGACACCGGCTCCTAGTCCCATCTCTCCACCCCTTCCGCAGTCCTCCGCGCCTCCAACAACGTTGCATTCCATTGGGCAGCTCCTCCGCATCGCACGCTGCCTCAGCAAACCCCCGCCTCATTGGCTGGGGAGGGAAGGGGCGTGGCTTCAGGTGGGACGATCGCAGGAAAGGGGCGGGAGAAGAGGGTGCGTGAGGCTGGTCTCCTATGTTTGCAGCCGGGAGTGCCTGGCTCTGCGCGCGCACAATTAGAGCGACGAGAGGCCTGATCCAAAGGGCAGGGAATCAATGATCAGCTTCCTTTGGGGGTGCCTGCCTGGGTTTCTTGCAGCACAGGCCAGGGGCAGTTCTACACTTACTCCCTTAAGAACGTGTGCAAGATACTTGCCCGTTTCAATAATTTCCATCTTTAATGTTAAAGACGAAATTCCTGCATTGGGTTGGGGGGGGGCAAAGAAATTGTAAACCAAATAATATTTATGAATTGTTAATCTAAATAAATTAAATCCAGATGAACAATTCTGGGATGTGTAACATAAAAAGCCAGAAAAACAACTGCTTGGGTTGGAGAATGCAGTGGAAAAGAAATGAGACACATTTTCTCACAGTTCTTTGCCACAGTATTTAGTATCTGTATGTATCTCTTATGTCCATGGAAGCATAGGCACAGGAAGTAGGGATGTTAAAAAAATTTTTTTTGTAAATGTGTAACTGCTGAATTTTTTAGTTGTTACACGTTCACAGCAGCGGGGCAGATGGGAGTGCTCACTTGCAGGAGCAGGCTTTTAAAGCTGGCTCCTGGGGAGCACTGGCTCCCACCTGCCTTCCCTCACTCCCCATGCTGCTGCCTCTGGGAGTGGTACGCACAGAAAGCTGATTTCCTGCGTGTATTGGCTCCCTCCGGCCTCCTCACCTCTCATGCTGCTGCCTCTCTATCAGAGGCAGCAGTGGGAGGGGGACAGATGGCTCCATGGGAACCAGTGCTTGTGGGGAGTCAATTTTTAAGTCGACTCCCCTTGAGAACCAGCTCCCACCTACCTTTCCATGCTGCTGCCTACACAGAGAGCCGGCTCAAAAGCTGGTTCCTACCTGCGCTCCCAGGCTGCTGCTTCTGAAACGTAAGCAGCAGTGTGGGATTGAGAGTAGTTGGCTCAACGGGAGCCAGTACACGTGGAGAACTGGCTTTCAAGCTGGCTCCCTGCATCTACCAGCTCCCACTTCCCCAGCCCCTCAGGTGGGGTGGGGGGGCAGTTGGCGCCACAGGAGCCAGCACATACTGGGAGCTGGCTTAAAAGCTGTTTCCCCAGGAGCATCGGCTCCTGCCTCCCCCATGTGCTTCTGTCCAGTGAGCCCAAGCTTATTGGTTAATAGTGTTAACAGGAACACGCTAACATCCGTAACGGGAAGTAGGGGTGCAGGGGGTGCTGCAGCATCTCTAGGTTTTAGATATTCCAGCCATATGCTGTTGTTGTGCAGGGTCCCAGGCACTGGGCCCACTGTTTTCCAGGCACTCTGCTTCCAGCCTCGACTCCCACTTGGCCTTTGTCCCCATGTGCGGGGTGCCAGGCACCGGGCTCTGCTGTTCCCCAGGGGTTCTGCTTCCAGCTCCTAGTTCCTCTCAGCTACCAGCCCTAAATGAAGGGGCTCAGCTGCCAGCCTAAGTCCCGCTTGGATCCTGATGCAGGGTCCTGGCCACTGACCCACATGTGTGGTCTTGGTTGCTGGCCCCAGCTCTAATGGGTGGTGAGGGGCACAGACACAGGTCAAGAGGGGTGCAGCTCCAAATACTGCTCCTGTGCCACTGCGTGGGAGCATACACTGGCCCCAATCTGTTCTACAAGACAAGTCACAATCACTAAACCTGGGGGTTAGACTGGACGACCCTTGTGGTCTTCTAACACTATGATTTTGTGATAGTCACTGATTTTTTTTATGTATGGATTTGATTTTCCAAAGCCAAGAAAGTTTAAATTCAGACAGATGTATTCTTTTCCTATCTCAATCTTCTTGCAAAAGATAATATTAATCATTGTCAGGACAAGCGAAGTGTGGAACACACCTACTGTTCCAAAGCAGCACACGACTAGAGACCCAAAAAGCTACTCTTTTGGTTTTGAACTGTAGGAAGACTTTGGACCACATTGAACTGCATCAGAACAAGCTATAGAAGATGCAGCTACTTGAGACACAAGTGAAGATCAAAGACTCCCCTTTGTGCAACTGCAATAATAACATCTAACCCATTAAATGATAATGCAGTGCCCCAAATGTGGATTCAAAGGTGAATTGGATGATACCCATGACATCACAGAGGAGGCCTTTGAAATGGCTTACAGATGTTCATCTGCATCTATAGAATGAAGCTTTGCAGATGCTGCTATATGCTTGACAGGAAGCCTCCTAAGCATAGAGAAATTATAAAAATGCTTGGTTGCCACGTCTACCCTGACATGAAAGACGGCTGAGTTTAATTTGGATGACTTGTGTTACTATTTAAATATAACACTCAAAAGATGGTTTGTTGATTTCTTAGAAAAGACCATGGCTAACAGCAACTGATTTTAAGCATAATAAAGAATTTTGTATCTTAGTAAGGTAATGATTTTGGTGGAGGGTTCTCTTAAAACTAGTTCACCAAATAGACAGAAATAAAAAAGGGGAAACGGATATGTCCATATATGTTGTCCCAGGAATGTTGTCTCTTTAAAGGCTCTCTTTAATACGGGAGTGGGGGGTGAAAGGAGAGTAAGGATGGATAGAAAGGACAGGAAGACTTTGGAAGCAAGTTTTTGTACTATATTAATTACAATTAAAATGTGTATGTTAGATCATGATGGTCTTTGGAATAATTTATTTTAAAAACTACATGTCTGGTGACCCAAGCATTTAAGGCTTAAACTGAATAGATTGTGCATCTAAAAATCTATGCAAGGATTTTTAGGGATGTGATTTTATAATCTTCAGCAACAAATTAATGAAATATTTAAAGCAAATGTTAATGTCCTGTAGACATAATAATGCACAACTATTATTGTTAGTAAACTCAGGGTTAGCATATGCCTGTTACATGGCTTCATTACCACTTATTGGCTTTTTCACAGGTTCAATGTTAGGATAATAGAGCTGGCACACTGGAAGGCTTTTCACTTTCAAGTTAGTAGATCCACTTGGGGTGGGAGGGACTACCAGTCTGCAAACAGCTTGCTGCAGGAGCCTTCAGATACAGTCAGAATAGGGATAGGAAGAGGTGAGATGCTTACTGATGCTCTGTCTCCCACCCACCTCCCTTATTCTTCCCCTCTCCTATTTATTTCGAATGTTCACATCCTAAACTCATAACTCCGGTCATCTGAAGAAGTTGGCCAGCAGGCTCCCCTTTCTGGTGTTCCCTTCCCTTCTGCGTGTCTCACAACTCCTTCTGCTGGCCCGCAATTCTTCCCTCCCTCCCCGCATGTTTCCCAACGCCATCTGCCACCCCTGGTCAATAAAAACCCACTGGGGACCCCCGCAGCCACCACCAGCAGGGCTAGACTGTAGTGCAGCAGTGCTAGAGTGCTTTCTGCTGCTTGCTCAATGCTGTTGCTGACATGTCCCTGTGACCTAGGGGAAGTGTGTACAGAGCCTTCCCAGCCATAGCTGTAAGCTGTGAAACTATTAACTCATTTTGTACAACTGACTAGATGTCAATGATGCCAACTCTCCTGATTTGATCACAAGCCTCCTGATAATTGGAGCTTTTTTTTCCCCTAGAAAGCCCCAGCTATGTTGTTAGAATTAAGCCAGATCTGGGAACTTCTCACTACTTGATGCTTCATGCACTGCTATTGTCTGTGATCACTCTGGCTGAGTAGATTAGGCTCATGGCTTGATGCATGTATTAAAAGAGAATTCCAGCCTTCTTTTTTTTTAAAGCAAGACTTTAAGTCTCATGGTTTGTGAAAAAAAGCTAAAATATGTGCCCTGAGTCCAGTCAAAGACCTCAAATGCCAGATGCCAACTAAAAAAATCCTAAAGTGTATTTTTTTTTGGTGATATCAAGAAGTCATTCTCTTTTTGAGGGGTGGGAGGGCTGATTCATGAGTTTTGAACTCTCAGGGTTGGCAATACCGTATAAATTGATAGTATCTTCCTCCATGTCCAGGAGCCCAGACAGGGACCAGGATCCTACAAAAGACGTGAAACTTAATCCCCAGCACAAGGACATGGGAATGTCAGGGTTAGATCTCCCTCTGCCTCGCTAACATCTGTGCCATTGCACAGGAATCCTGCCAACCCCCTTCCATCCCCTCTAAGGTGCCACAGGACTGCTCATTCTTTTTAAAGTTACAGACTAACATGACTACGCCTCTGATGATTTTAAGTAAATATAATTAAAACTCTTGGTTATTTTTATTGTTCTATGGGATAAATGCTTGTGCTTGACCTTAATGCTATCTTTATCCATTGCCTGGCTTCAAGATAGGGTGTGGTAGGTGAGTAGACCAGCTAATATCTAAACATAATCAAACTTGATGATGCACCAGTGTGGTTCTTGATCAATTAACATATTGATTGGTTAAAAGTAACTAAGATCCAGAGGTATTTAGGTTCCTAACTTCCACTGTAATCAGGGCACTTATCTAGATCCTCAAAGGTATTTAAATGTTGATTTTAATGGTAGTTAGTAGTTTAAATACCTTTGAGGATCTGGGTAAGTGTCCTGATTTGATAAGTACTGTTCAAGGTAAAAGCTGGCCTGAAAATAATCTAGCTTTAGTAATCTAAAACTCTCGGGGTTCAGTAATGAGCAATTATCCAATTCAGTTCAAATAGTGGGTATAATGTTTAGCAAACGTAGTCTGTAAACGGTCAGCTTTAGAAAACTGGCACCTCAACAAATTCATGAATTTGATCGCTATTCACATGTATGATCGTCCTGCATAGAAGCCAGGACGTCAGAGAGAGGATGGGGAGAGTGCGGAGGAGGAAGAGGTTCTTCACAGTAACCAGCCCCACAGAGGAATGGGCAGGGGGACAGATAGGTAACTGAGGGGTATCCCCTGGTACCCAGGGCTCTGCAGAGTGGAAGGGAGCGAAGAGCTGCCTTGAACCCAGCGGAGGGGGGAGAGGGGTCCCCATGGTAACCAAGCTCCCAGAGGGGCGGGGAGAGAGGGTTGCCCGAATGGCTCTTCTCTGGGGCACAGTTCCCCGGTGCTACCGAAAGGGGTCACTGTGGCGGGAGACGGCGGCCGCTGCCGGCCCCGATGCTCCCTCTTGTGGCGTCGAGGGGGGACGGGGAAGTGCTTCCCTTTCACCCCAGCAGCCTCACTCAAACCCGCCGCCGTTGCTTTGTGGGCGCGGAGTGGAGGCGGCTGCGTGGAAGCCCCCAGCCGTGAGTGCGGGGCCGCCGGGGGGTGGGCTTGCTGGCTCCCGGCGGGCGGGGGAAGGGCGCCCGGGGGAGCTGGAGCGCCCTGGCCGCTCTTCCCTGGGGTCCCTGGCCGAGGCGGGCAGCCCATCCCGGCGCAGAGGGGAGCGGCGGGAAGGGGTCTGCGCGCCCTGCGGCGGCCGCCTCGGGGAGGGTTCAGTGTCTCTGCGTCCAGCGGGGCTCGGGATGCTGCGGGGAGGCCCGAATTGCTGGCGGGGGCTCTGCTCGGGGAATCCTTCCCCCTCGGCTGGGAGAGCTGCGGTGAGCTCGGCCTGCAGGGCCGGCCCGTCTCCCCCGGCCCCTGGGGAGCACGGCCTGCGGCTGCCGAGTCCCGCCTGGGCGCTGCTGTTTCCCTGCCCGCTGTCCCGCACCGCGTGTCAAACCTCCCGGCTCTGATTTCGTGTTGAGCGGGCTCTTTCTCCCTCCAGGCAACCATGTCAGGGGGGCGAGGGGCTCGCGCTGGTGAACTAGCGAGGGTGGAAGGAGGGTTTACCATTCAGGCAGCTAGCCCTGTTGCTCCCGTTCCGCAGAAACACAGAGCAATCCCGTGGCACCTTAAATGTATGAGGGCAGGGGTCTCAAATTCAACTGGCCGTAGGACCAGTCCTTAAACCCTCCTGGTAGTGGGCCAGCAGGCACCCTTCTCTAGCAGGGCGATGGGAGGGTGGGGATCTCCATGCATTCTATTCACCCCTTCCCCCATCCCCAGCTCCATCTGCTGCCCTGGGCAATTAAAAACCCACCAGGACCCCCGCTGCCACCACCAGCAGTGTAGCGGGGCTAGAGTGGCTTTCTGCTGCTAGCTCAACGCCACCGTCGCCCAGGGGAAGTATGGGTAGAGCCATCCCATCTATAGGTCTAAGCTGTGTTTCTTGTGAAACTGATTAGATATCAGTGATGCCAGCTCACCTGATTTGTTCACAAGCCTCCTGATAATTAGAGCTTTATTTCTTTCTGGAAAGCCCCAGCTATGTTGTGAGAATTAAGACAGATCTGGGAACCTCTCATTACTTGATGCCTCACACACTGCTATTGTCAGTGATCACTCTGGCTGAGTAGATTAGGCTTGTGTTTTGGTGCATGGTATTAAAAGAGAATCCCAGCCTTCTTTTTTTCTCATCAGGGGCTCTTGTGTATTTCAAAGGAGGAATGGGCAATTGCCTATCTACTAGTGGATGGAAATTCCATTGACTAGTCAATTAACCGCATTTTAACATCCTTACTTCTGACTCATAAGAGCAAGAACTCTACCAGATGATAAAGATCTGGCCTTAATTCAATACCATTTACCATCTATTAATTAGTAACACAGGATTTTAAAAACATTAAGATCAGAATTTTAGATATCTGCAATACTAAAAAAATTGTTAAAATATTTTTCTTTCTTACCTTAAGCCATTAACACCTATGTAAACTTTGTTTCAAATATAATCATGCAAATGACCTGGCAACTCTTCTTCCCCGCCTCTGTTCCCCATGCAGCCTGCTTCAGGCCCTTTCCAAGGGAAATCTTATGGTACTAAAAGAAGACCCTAACTGTCTGAGAGAACATCTACAGAACAAATTTACCAGAGGCTCCAGCTTGCACTGTTTCCAAGGATAGATATAGCTTCACAATTATCGTACTATTTAATCGAAAGTCTTGCATTTCACCTCTCACGGTGTCTCCTCACAACGTGGAGTTCTTTCTTTTTCCCAAAAAATCCTTACCAAATCTCTTGATTCAATCAGAAAACCATCTCCCCCCTTCTCTTGGCCCATTTGCAGTCTCTGCACATGTAGACTGTGACTGTCCTGTTTCCTGCAGCCAGGGAGGGAAGCTTTCCAAGCATGGAACTCAGAGAGTTAAAAAGGCAGGGAGGTCTAAAGTGATCAGAGAGATGGCTGAAACTGAGGGGTGTTCCTGTTTTCAGTGATAGGGCAGGGAGAAGTTTGGTCTGATTCTAAATGGGGTGAAAGTATGAAAGCACAGAAGAGGGGAAAGAGAGGTGCTGTCTTGTTACCATAGGGGGGTGCAAATTGGCAAGATCAGGAGGAAAATAGGAGGCAGAGAAATAAAAAAAATCAACTGTTCTGCTCTGAAAGGGCAGCAGGGGATGGGACACTAGAGATGCAAGAGACTAGTTGACTATTGGATAAGCATAAGGTTATTGGATAGTTGACTATTGATGTGACAAGTTGCTCTTCACCCCCTTGCTGCCGCTATCAGAAAGAGGCAGCAAGCTGGGGTGGGAGAGCAGGAGCTGGTGCTTAAAAGCTGGTTCTGTCCAGCACCATCTCTGCGGGGGGAGGGGGCAGGGGAGGTAGAGGCACAGCAGGAAATGGCACGTGTGTGGACTGAAGCAGTCTCCACTTGCGCTGCTTCTGCTGCAATTCTGCTTTTGAAATGTACAAGATCCTCCCTGCAGGGCTTCCTTTTGAAATGTTCAAGAGCCCTGCTGGGGTGGTAGAGGACGTCTGCTCCAGTGGCTGGGAACAGGACGTGCTGCGTGGGTGGGGAGGGGTTCTGCTCTGGATGCCGGGAACACGTGTGTGTTAATAAATTGAGTGCCACAGTGGTATGCATCAAAACCAGCACACATGACCTCAATATTGGTGCACAAGCCAAAACTCACTCTGCTCATGGTTGGAAAACTTTAGAGGGAACACTGCCCTGGGCCTCAAGTTCCCCACCCTTGAGCTAAACAAAGGCTATATTAAGAGTCAACACAGCTTATGTAAATGGAAGCCATACTGCCTCAATCTGTTTGAATTCTTTTAGGATAGGGGTTGGAACCTCTGGCACGCATGCCGCAAGCAGCACGCGAGCTGATTTTCACTGGCATGTGGGGATGGAGCTCAGCCCCGCCCCCCCGTGCAAACAGGAGTTTGTGCTGCAGCTCCAGCGTCCGCTGCAGGCTGGAGCAACGGCTCTGGCTTCCTGCTGGGTTGGGAGAAGTGCACAGGCATCCCCGGGGCTGCCCCTGCTTGGCCTGGGTGTGCAGCTCCCAGGAGTTAAGGGGTTAACCCCCCCCCTCCCAGCTACAAGCTCTGCTTCCTGCTTTGGGAGGGGGCAGGGCTGAGCCTGATCCACAGAGCTGGGGCTGGTGGCCAGTCTCACATGGGTGCTGAGGCCTAGGTTGTGCCATGCTGCTCCCCATGGGCTGTGTGCAGGGGTGGGGAGTCCCTTCCCCAGCACTCCGCTGTGCCCGGCAGGTCTGGATCCAGCCCTGGGCTCTGCCTGCCCCAGCGCCGGAGCCGCAGCCTGGAGGCAAAGGACTGGGCTAGGCAGGGAAGAGACTCTGTGCCCCCTGCCTCTCCCTGCCCCAGCACTACTCTGAGGGGCTGCAAGTCCAAGCACTGCTGTCCTGCCAGTGAGTGTGCTGGGGATACAAGAATGTGAGGGTGGGGAGGTGAAGGAGAATGCGGGGGCAGGATGGGTAGAGGCAAGGCTTGCATTGAGGAGCATGGGGTGATGCAGGGGATCAGGCTGGGGGGGGGAATCATGGGGCTGAGGGAAGATGGCGGGGGGGATACAATTTTACTTTGCACTTTACTCCTCGCTTCTTTGCCTCCCTCCCCAACTAGCTATTTGGCTGCATTCTCACCCTCTCACTTGGTCTGCGTTACTCCCCAACCTTCCTCTTGTACCCCCATTCCATACCCTCTCCTGCCACCATATTCTCTTCCAGACCCACCCCCGTCATCCCATCCTGTACCTCAGCTCCCACCCAGATCCTGCATCCCTATCCCACTCGCTGGCAGCCCTGTCCCGCACCCTGAACCCCTCATTTTTATTCCTATTCCAGAGCCGAAAGAGGTCCACAAAATCCACTAACTCTGGAACCCCAGAAAAGTAAATCTGCCTTATAGGAACCCCTGAACCTCAGTCCTCCCTGTCCCTTACTCTCATCCTGTGGGGGCTGTAGTGCCAGAAGAGTGAGGTGTCTCAGTTGGGGGCCACATGAGTGAGGGTTGGGAGTTTTGGGAGGAATTTTTTGTTTCTCATTTGTGTGGTCCCCAACTGATTTTTCTGTGGGTCAGTGATTCCCGAACCCCAAAAAAGTTCCCCACCCCTGCCATAAATAAAGAAAACATTGAAACTTTTTGTGTTGGACATAATGTTTTACTTTATTTAAAATTGTTTGATAAACTAACATGAGAAAATTAAAATATTTAATCTGTTTAATAATTTAAATTCAACTGTTCTCCCCTTCTGTAGCGCTAGCAAAATGGCTGGGGTGTAATTATGTAATTAGTGGTGAGTTTCCATTAGCAAGCGGTAGTCCACGGGGTGCCCAGTGGAGAGGGCCCCACCCCGGAGAGTGGCACAGCCCAGGGCAGGAGGGTTAAATCTTGGCACGCCACTTCAGAAAGATTGCTGGCTTCTGTTTTAGGATGTCAATAAGCATTTGGACAAGGGTGATTCACTGGCTATAGTACGCTTGGACTTTCAGAAAATATTTGACAACTTCCCTCACCTTAAACAAAGTAAGCAGTCATAGGCTAAAAGGAAGGGCTTCTCATAGATTAGTGCCTCGTTAAAAGATAGGAAACAAAGAGTAGGAGTAAATGATCAGTTTTTGCAGTGGAGAGACATAATTAGCAAGGTCCCCCAAGGATCTGTATTGAGACCAATACTGTCAGCATATTCGTATATGATCTGGAAAATGGTGTGAACAGGCAGCTGGCAAAATTTACAGGTGATTAAAAAAATTACAACTCCAAAGTAGGGATGTAAACAACTAGTTGAGTCACTCTAGCAGAGGCAGCAAGGGGGGGGAGTAGGACCTGGTGCTGCAGGGAGCCGGCTGAAAAGCTGGTTCCCTCCAGCACCATCTCTGTGGGGGGCGGGGCAAGAGAGGCAGAGCGCAGCAAGGGACCAGGTGCGAGCTGAGTCAGCTGATGCCTGGCTCATGCCTGGTCCCTCCCTGTGCCTCTGCCTTTTAAATGGAATGAGAGTGGAGTGGCTCTTATTTGATTTAAAAAAGCAGAGGTGCAGTGTCTGGGACCAGGTGCGACCTGGGACAGCTGATTTTCGGCTGTGCCCAGTCCCCCACTGTGCCTCTGCCTTCTAAATGGAGTAAGAGCTGGGTGGCTTTTACTCTATTTAAAAGGCAGAGCTGCAGCAGCGCTAACCTTGTTGCGGCTCTGCAGTTTCCCCTGTTAATGACCAATCAAGTAGTCAATGGAAATTCTATCAACTACTCGATTAGCTGATTAAACGCAATTTAACATTCCTAGTCCAAAGCAGAAACATATAAAGGAATCTCACTTGAGATGATATACAAGCTTGATAACGAACTACATTATTAACAAGTTGTAAGCTATCAAGTGTTTAAAAAATTGCAATGTACTCTGGCTGTTTTAAGACTGTTTTCACTTGTGAAGAGAATAAATGCAACCTATCTTTTCCTAGGAATTAAAATGTCATCTTGGGTTAAAGTTACCAGGAGTCAAGTTCAGAAACCTGTTGTGGATAAAAGGTAAGGTAAAGTAAAATATAAATACTTCAACAATTGTTTCTACCTATGCTTGCAGAAAAATTAACACTTATTTTCATACAACAGACTGAAAATTGTGGTAATTTCATTGTCACAGTTCTTAAAATTCAGTCACTTTAAAGGGTTGAATGTCTTTAACAAAACAAATGTACATATAAAGAATATATAAAAAAGAAACTAGAAACAGTCACACCCAATTCTATTTACTGTAATTCCATGAATTATGTTTTTAGGCCTCCCTAGTCCTGGAAAGACTTCAAGATATTGACTTAATGCAGTGAGTTGTTCCATTGAATACAGTGGGCCTACTTGTGTGAAGTTAATCATATGCTTTAAATTGGAACCTACCTTTAAAATGAATCAGTGATATTCTGTTTCTTTAATCTAGAAAACGAAATAGCTAAGCGTTTAAAATAATGTTAACATTTGGTATCTTCTGGAAAATTGTTACTTTTATGTGCAGTATATGTTTTGAACAATAGATTGAAAGGAACTTTTATAGCCAGTATTAGAACTAAGGATGTTAAGTATTGTGTAATTGACTAATCAAGTAGTCAATGCATTTTTGCATTGACTATTTGATTAGTTGATAGGGCAGCGCTGCCGCTTTGAAATGCCGCGAGGAGCCCAATGCCGGGCTCCCCATGTCGTTTCAAAGGGGCAGCGCTGCACGGAGCCCGGGATCAGCTGGGGAGTCTCCAGCTGACCCCGCTTCAAGCAGTGCTGCTGCCTTGAAATGCTGCCCGTGGCATTCAAAGTGGCAGCACCGCACGGAGAAGCTGACCCTGGGTTCCATGCAGTGCTGCCGCTTTGAAGTACCTCTCTTTTGTCCCCCCACCTTGCTGCCTCTATCTGATAGAGGCAGCAAGTGGGGGAGGAGCAGGGGGGAAGCAACTAGTCTACTATCCTGTCAACTATCCGATAAGCATTTGCTTATTGGATAGTCGACTAGTCCTTAATGTCCCTAATTAGAACCACAATTTGTAAAAATTTTGAAATGGATATTGTACATTCTTATTAGCATCATTTCTGTAACTTACAGAGGAATAAGGAATTACTCTATCTGGTTGTATTGGTAGTACTGTAATGTTTGAACATACTCGGAGTACACTTACTGGGGTTCCATGAGAGTGCAGTAGTTGGCCTAAATGTTGTAAATTGCAGGATCAAGATTTTAATTAACATAATTTTTCATATATATCAGTAAGGATTAGTCCATAACACATAATTTAGTCAAATTTCATATCATTTTGTTTTTCAAGGGGTCAGGTGATTGTAAAAGGAATATTTTGTGCTTGCATAACAGAAAGCAACCTTGCACTGAAATTGATCAGAAATCCCATCCACAAGGATAAATTTGACATTGTAGTGGATGATCCGTTTATGACTCAAAAGAATTCATACAGTTTTCTGTAATTATTGTTAAACCTTTCAAAGTAATAGGCATAATAAGTCCGAGCTGAACTGATAAACTGAAAGGAGGGAGCCAGCTTCTGTTGAGGAGCCTAGTCTCCAAGGATTGAGAAGGAATAATTCACAGCCTTCTTAGAGGAACTACTGTGCCTAATTATCAGCTAATTCCTGAAAGGTTTTGGCCTTCCACTTATTTTCAATGTGGATACTGTTGAAGAAAAGGTTAAGGGGGTGGGGAAGGCATAGAGGTTCCTTTAGTTTGTTCAAGTGTTGTAATTGGGGTTAAGGTATCCAATAAAGGACTAAAATATAACTAAATTACAAATTGTGTAAATTAAAAGTAGATTAAAATAGAAAAGATGGATTATCTTTAAAATATCTTTTGGAAAAACTTATCCAGGGTAACACACATATCAAAGCATTACCACATCAAAAGTAGAGTTTGGAAAAATCATATTGTCTGCTCACTAGTGGGAAGCCTTCTCTGCATGTGGATGCCTAGCTATCAATTCTTTGCAGAATTAAGTCTTAATTAAAAAAAAAAAAAAAAAAAAAAAACTATTTCTAGCCAGTTGTGTTCTGAAGATAACCTACTGCATAGAAGCCACTATGGTGGTGGAGTTTTCCTGAGTCTGCACTGCCTCTGAGCTTTGTCCACTAGCAATGTAAAATTAACAAGACTAATCATTCTGTATGGGCAGCAATGAAATAGTTGTATTAGTTTTGGTCTGCTGGCATTCAGCATAATCGTCATCAGCATTAATCAATGCTAGAGTTTTTCACAGACTTTCCCCTGCCTGTTCCCCAACCCCCCATTAAAGAACTGGAAAACTTTCTGTATTTTCCTTACTCTTGTGGTATCCAGAGAGCATCTTTTCCTTTCAAGTAATTAGAAGTTGGCGAAGCTTCAAATGTATCAGATCGCAAGTAGCCAGATGCTGATATGAAAGCTGGAGTCCCGTGCATGAATTCTAGCACTTCCATTACCTATGGCAGGAGAGTGTTCTTTACAACAGATTCTTCCTAGAGCTCATTGATGTGAAGGCTCCCTACCTACCTTTTATATCTGTCATTGACTATTAGGTTTACTTCTGATATTTTTAATAATTTTGTCAATTTTCTGACCGTTTGGGATACTCAAAGGCTTGGCCTATATCAAGTAACTATTTTATAGCAATGAGAATTGACCCAGGAGGTGCTGAGTCAAAACTTTTTTTTTTTAATCTTCAGATGTAATGTAAAACTTCCAGGATATTTCAAAATGCTTTTTTTTTTTTTTTTTTTTAAACTTAAGCAGTTAAATAGAAGTGACAACATCAGTAGAATTGAAGTAGTTTTTTATGTTCTCCTGTCCAATGCAATTCATTCAAGAATAGTCAAAGTAAATGAAATAAAACTAAACAGCTCTCATCAGTATACTACAGTAAACTTCCGATAATCCGACACCTTTAGGACCCAGGGGGTGCCGGATTATCAGATATGCCGGACTATTGGAAGGGTGGGCTATGAGGGGTCTGAGGTAGGGTGGGGGGGATGCCACCCCAGACCCTTCATAGCCCCCCCTTCCGATAGTCTGGCTCTGCCCCAGGCGTCCCCCATTCAACCCGGCAGCACCCCAGCCGCTCTGCCCCAGGCGTCCCCAAGAGCATCTGGGGTGCTGCGGGCTGGTCACGCAGCCCGAGGCGGTGCTACGGACCAACCGGCAGCACCCAGCTGCTCTGCCCGGTTCCCCAATTCAGCTGCTGGCCAGTTTCAGCAGCGGCTGAATCGGGGAAGCCGGGCGCGGAGCAGCTCCAATTGTCCGGCTGCCCGGAGCACTTCCGGGTTCCCGATGGTGCCGGACCATCAGGAGTGCCGGAGCATTGGATGCCGGACCAATGGAGTTTTACTGTATCATTGTAGCTTGAAGAATCTGTTTCTTGGAAGTAATACATCTGTCAGTATAATCCTAGATGTACCTTTCTGCTGTCGCGTGTGAAGCCTTATAATGAACAGGCTAAATAGAAAGGCTTAGAGTAAATTTTGATTGCTCGGTAATTAAATTAATAAAATATCTGAAGACCCCCTGCATTTTCAGCACAGAATTAGATATGAAGTACCTTTTCTTTGTTGTACACAGAGGAAAAAACCTCCATGATTGGTACACAATCTGCTGGTATCTATTGCAAAATATCATAGTGGTACTTGGAGCATAATCTTGTACCATAATCTTGGTACAAGAGCATTTGATAGCAGTGACTGTAGAAATAATTAGGACAGCTAACTTGTTCCTTAGTTTCCCCCTGTTCTGGTCATCTTATTATTTCTCTGCACAATCCACTCTCCTGTTGCACCATGTCACTTTTAAGATCTACTGTTAAATTTTCAAGCTGTTAAAGAAGTTGAGTAGGTCTTCTCTCAGTTCCACTTTTTCATAAATCCTTTATTACTGCAGCTACTTCATCCAGAAATTCAGCAGGATTAAGATTATCCTAATGTTGGTTCCATTTCACAAGGGTAATTTCTTACTCCATTTCTAATTCTTTTCTGAGTGGATTTCTAAATTTCATATTTACCAAGCAATTACCTTTTTATTTCTTTCCAAACTTTCATTTCCTTAAAGAAAATTGTTAATACACAGATCCATTGATGTCTTTTGGTAAGGAGATGAGAATTTATGATTTCTTATTTTGGCCCACAATTATTCTTGCCAGGTGAACAAAAACATGCATTATAAAACCTTTTGAAGTTCGTCATGGAAAGGTCAGCTTTACCAACTAACTGCATCTTGAAAAAGGGAAGTCTTTTGTTAGCCAGTAGCAGAGCAACCTATTGAATCATTTTGTGCGTATGTTGTATAAATACATATAAAATAATTCATTTGTACACATCTCTTGATACTATATTAGAAATGGCAATTTTAGGAACAATATAATGCCTTGCTACGTGGCTCGTAATTGCTGCGTAGCTCATGGCCTGAGGGATAAAATACAGTTTAGTGGTTGGATTTCATTTTATCAGTATCACTAATTCTCTTTTCTTTGCTCTTTTTCTACAATTGAGGTGAGATAAGGTTTGCATATGCCTTTGGGTATGTGGGGCCTATAAGAGATCTACAAGGAACACGCCTACTCCAAATATCAGATTCCTTTACATACAACATAATTTACATTTTTTTCTTTAGTTTCTTTCACTCTTTAAAACATTTTGTGATAATCTAAAGATGTGATGCATAAGGTCTATGCAGCTGAAGACACTCAGAACATTTTACTAATCTTGATTTAACTGCTGTTTTTTTTTTTTTTTTTTTTTAACTGTTTGTCTTCAATATAACTTAATCCAAGCTCTTTTCATTTTGGGTCCAGGCATAGACCCGGATGGATTCCACGCCTTCTGGAGTAAGTAATATGTAACAGATTTATTGAGGTTTTTAAATGGATTATAATAAGGTGAACTTTTTCTTCATCCAGTTTTGTGTAAAGACACTATTGTGCGTTCTATTTGTAAGTGTACACTTGTTTTCCCTTCTAGATGTCTTCATAAGTTAGACTACTATCAAAGTAAAAAAGGCTCCTTTAGCAAATGTTAGAGGGAACAATCTTGCAGTTTTTATTTACTTTTTCCTTAATGTTCTTTTAGTACTAGTGTAAGTCAGCTCTTAATCAGTCTTCAAGTTTTACAATGTGCATTTGACTTTTCCCAGTTTCTTCTATTATCATTTTCCCAAGTAGTGACTCCCTAGCTTCTTATCTCCCACTTCATTTCCTTTTCAGTCTTATATTCTGTTTCATACTACCAACGGAGTGATTTAAGGTTTTTGCCAATTTCTCCCTGTTCAGAGATGCACATTGATACTTCTAATAATCTTTCCAGGATGACTGTTTTTTAAGAGGTTCTAAAATGTGAACTCTGACCTTACAGTTTCACTTTTTTTTTTTTTTTTTTTAACGGGCTTTCTCCAGTTTTCTTATAATGGATGAAAATGTATAGCAGTTATTAAGTTTGTGTTTGCTGGAACAATATTTTATTTACAATTATCCATTTTAGATTCCTGACTTGATCTGATCATATCGTCATAATAAGACACTTGGAGAATCCAAATTCTTACAAGCTAGATTGAAAAACTTTGTTTTTCAAACTAAACTTTCGTCTAACCTTTTGGATATGAAAATGTTCTCTTCTCATTCTTTTCAGAAGAATTTTTGGACTAATTCTTTATCCAGGCAGCATCACTTTTCTTTATCCAGTCATCTTTTAATCCTTGTCTCTTTCTTGCTATCTCAGCAGCAGCCATGGAAAAGCAGTGATGCTGCCTGCAAATACAACAGGCTAGTGTTTCAGGATCCCCATTAGTGTCATATGTCTGACAGCTCCCCAGATGTTAGCACCTCTGTACTTGAGCAATGTGGTTATCTGTGTTACTTGCTGCGGTAACCATTTGTCTTGTGGTAAATTGGCCCTGCCTCATCAAGATGCATGTGGTGCAACTAAGCCTGAGGCACATCTAGCTTATGTTTAATTAGTTCCTGAATAGCTTTTTAATATAGGATTTCCAACATGGTATTATATTCACCATGAATAGCTAACAATTCCATTTTTCAGGTGATAAAATATTTGTAACTTTAACAGCATCGTTAAACTTGTAAATAACTTAAGTCAGCTACAATGTTTATTTCAAACAAAGCTGGCTCTCTGCTGGTTTTGCAGGATTTCTGATCCCTTGACAAAAGACTTTGTCTTAACTTCGCTTCGCTGTTTCTCCTATTGGTTAGTTGGGATCCAAATATTATGCTGCTTTTTTGTGGCTACTGATTTTGTTTTTAGGCATCCTAAATCGGTCTGCGTTCCCATTCAAAGCATCTTTCTTTTGATTTGTTCATGCTGAGCTATCTGCTTTTTTCCTTTTATCCTATGGACTTCATATTTGGTACTGTCTTCCTGAAATAAAACTGTACCAAAGCCTGAGTGATTCTTATCAACTCAGGTCTGTTATTGACTTGCATATCCCATACTAGCTTTCTCTTATTCACCTCAGAGTAAGAACATTTTCCCAAGTAACGCTTGTGATCTTTGTGTATATCTTGTCCTTTCTATATGTCAAATCCTATCGTGCTCTTTCTGAAGTAGAACAAATATGGAATGTAGAGATCAAGTTATATTAGGATATCTAGTCAATCTTCTTGCTAGTGCAGAAAAATTTCATTTGTCTGACTGTAATATATAATTATGAACTAGATAAACTGAACTCATTCTCTGTCCTTAATTTGTATGTAAATTTATGATGTCTCTACTCCAAGACAGCTAAAACCGTATGTTTGTGTAAATATACGCATTAGGTTGTCTCACTTTTCTCCCACCCTTTTTGTGTTGCTTGTTTTAGATTGCTGAGCTCTTTGAATTAGGAAGCTTGTCTAACAGTGTGTACAGCACATAGCATTCTGGAACCTTCATCCTCATTGGGGCTTCTGGTTACCACCATAATACAAATATTAGAGTAAGAAAGTGAAGCACACCCCTGTGACCATTGTGTGAAAATAAATTTGGATTTGTTAGCATAGGCGTGTCTCGCAGAACAAAATGAACCTGTGGATAGGACTGGATTCTTGTAGAAGATTAAATATTTAAAATAATGGGCAAACTGATGTTTACTACCATTCAGAAGTTTCTTTCTTAAATTATTTATCTACTTAGTTTTTACCACATCTTGTTGTGGGCAACAAATCAGTGAAGTATTAACAGCAAGATTCAAAATCAGTTGTGTTAACTGGTGCTTAACAGCATGTGCTTCAGACTCTAGACCAGGGGTGGGCAAAACGCAACCCATCATACATTTGGATCTGTCCTGTCGGACACCTCTGAGCCACCAATGTTCCGTCTCTGCGCAGCGCACGCCTCTTGGGGGGGGGGGGAAGGGAGTCTCCCCACACTGCCACCACTCCCAGCATAATCCTTGCAGCTCCCATTGGCTGGAAACAGACAAATGGGAGCTGCCTGAGTCATGTTTGCAGGCACAGGCAGCTCGCCTTTCCTCCCCCGTACCCCCCCCAAACAGTGTGCGCCGCACAGAGATGCACCCACTGGCCCCAGTAGTTGGCCACTTTGAGCAACATGTGGAGGTGTGGCAGGCAGGGAGCCTGCCTGAGGGTCCTACTACAGTAAGCACCTACTGTCCAGAGCCTGCATCTGGCACCCCACTCCCTCTCACAACCCAAACCCCCTTAAACTCCTGCATCCTTGCCCTAGGTCACAATCCAAACCCTCTGCACCCCCTCCTGCACTTCTGACCCTGGTCACAACTCCCTCCCAGATCCCACACTCTGCACCCAACCTCCGTCCCAGGCCCATACTCTGTCCATTAATAGCCTAGAAAAGTGCAGCCCTTGACCACTTAGCACATTCTTGGAGTGGCTTCCCATCAAAAATTGTCTACTCCTGTTCTAAACTCGCTATCAACTATGGGTTCAGGGAAAACTGTTGGATCATCCAAAGCTTCAGATAGAGGTTGCGTAAGCAGAATGTAAATAGTGCTTGCCTTAAATGTCTCATCAGTGATTGCAAAATTTCATGACAATTCATGTGACATCAACATTTCATTAAAAAGAAATAAAACATCAGCAGGAGCTGGCTGTAAATGAAACGTAGCAGCCTTATATATTACAAGGTATTAATCTAATACCGGGCCTTCTCTTCAAGCCAGGGTTGGGATTTCTCCTGCTTCTACATAAATGCTAGCTCTTGAGAGAGTGCAAGTATAAATAGCAGTGCAGCTGCATCAGCACTGATAGTTGTGGAAGCATAACTGAGCTGGCGTAAGGTAGCACACACTCAGCATGGCTCAGCCATGCCTCCATGGTCACTACCAGTGTTATTGTGGCTGGACTTCTGTTTATATCTGAGCTATCTTGATGAGGGCTAAGATAAGTATGCATAAGGAGCAGAGGAATTGCACCCCTAGCTTGTAGTGTAATCCTAGCTCAATATAGGCAAAACGTTATAAGGAAATAGGAATATATCACTGGCTTACAGGAGCCTAAGATTTGTGGAGGAAAAATTTTGGAGCGGTTTTGCCTTTTCTTTGACTGAAAGGAAAGTGTTTATGTCCCCATAATATAGTACTGCAGCCCTGGAATTATGCAGATTCTTCTATAATGTCATTGTGTTAAAACCAAAACTAATAGGAATTTGGAAAGTGTATTAAGTATTTTTAGAGTACCAATATATAAAACTTAAAGCTTTTTATTTGTAGCCATGCAAAAGCTCTTTTGACAGAACATATCTATTCTTATATTTCTTGCCTTTTAGTATAAATCCTTACAGACCCTACCAGAAAAGTCCGTATTCTCCCCAAGATGGTTATTCAAAGGACTTTGAAGACCTGAATAGGTAAGACACACTTTTCAATAGGATAACTTTGTAAATTATTTAAAGACTTTGTGAATTACTCATGTTTTTGTGGGAAAATACTTATGTCTATAAACAGGCTCACTTCTGTAATAATTATTGTTTTGTCCCTTTTTACATAACTAGGAATTTAACAGGTATACAAATCTTTAATGGTGGGTTTTTTAGACCCCTAGTTCTGTGGTCACCAACCAGTTGATCGCGAGACATTTGGGGCCCCTTCCCCTCTGGCTTCCCCCCCACCCCCAAGAAGCCCCACTACCTACCTCCAGCAACAATGGAGGTAGCGCCAGCTTCCTGCGGGGTGGACGGAAATCCGGCAGCTGCACGCCACTTCCAGGGGTTCTTGAAGTGTGCTGGCTGCTCCCCTTCCCCAGGTGTGTGGTGTGCCAGGAACTTGCGAGGGTGTGGGGGACAAGTCCCCAGAGGAGGTGCGTGCCGGGGCTTTCCCTCCTCTGTGGGGGGAGGGGGAGTCATCCCCGGAGGAGGCATGCGCTGGGGCTTTCCCTCCTCTGCGGGGAGAGTTGTCCCGGGAGACTCCCTGCCCCCAGCAACACCCTGCTGTCCCCCATCTCCTCTCCCCGTCCCAGCACCCACTAGCACCCTTCCCTAGTACCATGTCCCCTGCTTCCACCACCACAGCTGAGGCCACATTAGTGAGGCTTGGGGGTTTTTTGGAGGAGTTATTGCATCTCACTTGTGTGGCTCCAACTGACTTTTCTGTGGGTCAGTGACCCTGATTCAAAACAGGTTCCCTGCCCTTCTCATAAATAAAGACAATGCAGAAACTTTTTGTGTTTGACATAGTATTTCATTTAAAAATGAAGCCTGGCCAACAAGCCCCCAATTGGGGCCAAGCCCCCATCTGGCTGCAGCATCATAACACTCCTGCACCGCCCTCCACCCCCAGACCCTAGATCTGAGCCTATCATACACTGGAACCCCCTGCCCTGAGCCCCTGACATACCCCAACCCAAATTCCTGCACCCTCACATCCACAAGACTGTGGCTTACTTAGTACCCCAACAGTCCACAGCCTGGAGCCCCCTCCCCGAGCCAGTGTCCCCTTCTCCACCTCCTCCTGCATCCAAATGTCCTCCCAGAGCTTACACCACTCACCCCTTCCCACACCCAAATCCCTCATTCCCACCCCAGAGCCCACATATCCTGTCTCAACCCAGTGAGAGTACGGCTAGACTGCAGGAGTTTTTCCAGGATTCCAGAGAGATCCCAGAAAAACTCTTCCATGTCCACAGACGCGTTTGTTCTTCTGCTTTTTTTTTTTTTTTTTTTTTTAGTGGAAGAGCTAACATGCTCTTTCGGTAACCCCTGTATTCCTTATTCTACAAGGAATAAGGGGGCTTCTGAAAGAAGGGGTTTTTCTGACATTTGGTCCAGTCTAGACAGGCCAAATGTTGGAAAAACCTCTTCCTACAGAAGAATCGGAAAAAAAGCAGCAGTGTAGAGTGTATAAGGGCTGGGGATAGCAAGTGATGGAGAGGAGGAGACTAGAGTGGGCGGGGCTTCAAGGAAGGGGATGGGGTCTTGGGGGAAGGATGGGTTGGTAGATCTTGGCTTGTTCTGACATTTAAAAAGTGATCTTGGGTGTAAAAAGGTTGGAGACCACTGCCCTAGTTTGTTCGTGATGTCTAATATTATGGCACCTGGGCAACCTACAGTTGTTTTAAAATATTTAAAATAATATCATATTTGTATTTGATGGTCATACCCCAGTAGTAAAACCTACCAGGGTTGCACCTTGAGACACCAAACTTTGAGTCTTCATGGGATGAAGAAATTCTGGAGGAGAGAGCTCTTTGTTGAGGTTGCCCTGCCACTTATCTCCGAGTTCAGTGTATGGAGCAGAGAGTGGAAATGCCTCCATCAGTCTTGCCTGGACTCTAGTAATTGGACCCAAGAACTTTGATGGCTTTATAGATTTAGCTTAAGTACTTGCACCCAACTTACATGGTGTAATAAGAAAAAGCTAGAAGTTTGCTTCTGATCTTTCTTGGAATTTTTCTCTTCCTTTTGGTCCAGAATATTTTGATAAAATAAATATAATTAATCATGTTGTTTTAGCCATTGACTTCAAGCTATCCCACTGGCTAGGTGGGCAGGCGTGCATACCTCCTCAAACTTAGCTAGCCTCCAACCTCTAAGGAGAGGGAAAAACAGAGCAATATCCCCTTCCTGGATTGGATAGTCTGACACCTTTGTAGCATGGTTAGACCTATTAGGGCATATGCCCCGCTACCATAGCTGTCACACGGCCAGGGTCACCGCTGTGCCACAATGAGGCGTTGAGGTAGGATTTCGCAGCTGCAAAATCCTATGAAATGAGCAGAGAACACAGAGAATGCAGAGGTGTGAAAGATATTATCGTGGAAAGCAGACATAACCAAATGCGATGGGCAGGCCACACAGCACAGCTTACGGACAATAGGTGGACCGCAATTATTGCTGAGTGGTACCCATGAGAACAGAAAAGACCACCCGGTCGGCCTCTAAGAAGATGGGAAGATAACATTGTTAAACATCTTGGACGAACGTGGAGAAGAAAGGCAAGAGTGCAAGAAGAATGGTGGCTGTGTTGTGATCGGCGCGATCTTAACGATAGCTGAAGACCGATCGTTCCAGGTGGTGAAATATAATTAAAGCTGATTTTGAGTGCCTCGCTAGGTGTAACTCCCACTGCATTGGGAACCAATTAGGGTTGTAAAATCCCGTTCTGTTATGATTAACCAGTTAACTGCTTAAATGGGAATGGGGGGTGAGCAGCTCCAGCCTGGCTGGGCTGGCAGACCAATGGGCTGCTCTGGATGTATGAGGAGTAACCATAACCAGTAAGCATCAGCCGGTAAGGTTAACTGATTTAACCATTCATTTCCCTAGAACCAGTAGCAATTGTGGGCACCCAACACTTCTCAGCATAGGGTGCTTGTCCATGTATATTCCACTGATGGAGTACGTGTGCTGTGCCTTCTAGTTCAGATTCTTTTGGCCAATACTATCTATTGCAGTGTTTCTTAAACTTTTTTGAGACTACGGAACACCAAACAATAATAGTTTTTTATGCGGAACACCTATGAACATTTTCTTCAAAAAAAAATTCAGACAAAAAAAAGACACAAACAAAGAAGTAACACAAACAAAGGAGAGGTCGCGGCACACCTGTGAGTTGTTCACGGAACACCAGTGTTCCGCGGAACATAGTTTAAGAAACACTGGTCTATTGGGAACTATATCTTCTCCATCAGTAATCTTGTGCCTCCAACTGAGGGCAAATAGCCTGGGTTAACCCAACACTCCCCAGGTCCTTATCGTTACCCCTAACCCTGAGTTGAAACCCTGCAATGTCTAAGCTCTTGTTCACTTACTGATCTAATATTTTTAAGACATGGGGGAAAAACAGTTGTTCCCTGCTTTCTCCCTTCCTGGGGGAACCCTCCTCCCCCAAACCTTTAGTTATTGCTTGACATTTTTTTTTACTTTAAGAATGAAAATCTTACATATACAACTTAGTTAACAGTACTTTCCATGTGCTAGGCATATTTATGAAGTAAATATCAATTCTTTCATTCTGAATGATGATGGTTAAACACTGCAATAAATTGCTTAGGGAGTCTGTGGAATCTCCATCACTGGAGATACTTAAGAGCTGGTTAGACAGATGTATCTGGGATGATATGGGCTATGCTTGGTCCTGCCATGAGGGCAGGGGACTGGACTTGATGGTCTGTCGAGGTCCCTTCCAGTTCTAGTATTCTGAGATTCTGTGACTGCCAAATATATGCAGTATTAGAGAGAGAGCTGCACACCAAGGTACCTAAGTGTATTTTTTTGTTGTTTTCATGTATCTCAAAACTAGGGGGAAAAGCTTAGTGCTGAAAATAGACAGCATCAGTACTGGTGACTTGTAAACCAAGAGGAAATGCTATAGCAATATAAATAGAGATGTGATAATATACATACATAAGGAACTAGTGTTTCTAGAGAAGAAACTCAGAAAAGAAACATCCCTATACATAGGGTGACCATATTTCTCTATGCTGAATTTGGGACACTTGGTAAAATTACTCTTATTCAAGTGAGTTCAACAGCAATCTATACAAATATTCAAATTAACATTAAGTTGACTGAGACCCTGTTAAAAAGAATCCAACTCTGCAGTATTTCTTTTTATTTACCTTATCTTTAAGGTTTTAATGTTCACATGGGGAGGGATGACACTCCCCCCTACCTTCCCCCACACGTGGGGAGAGGTGAAACATGAACTCCTGTATACCTCTCATGTGGGGGTGGGACGGTGATCAAGCGTCCCCACCTGTGCTCTCCACCCTCCATGCCTGGCTGGACCCTCTCAGCATGTATTTGATTCTCCTGGTACCTGGCAACTGAAGGAAACTTGTAGAATAATAATAGAACTAAAAGGAACCTTGAGAAGTCATAAAGTTCAGTTCGCTGCACTCATGGAAGGAGCAAGCACTGTCTACACCAGGGGTCTAAAGTACCGGCCCGCAAGCCAGTCCCTGCTGGTGCAATTGCACAGTTTTGTCTCGGACTCCTGGAGGGCCAGTGGGGGCCTGATTGTTCCTGGCTCCCAAGCTCCACCCGTTCTGCCATCGCCCAACCCTCTCCCCATGGCATCCATTCCCCAACCATGCAGCTTTGCGGATCACTGGGGAGCCCTGGTACTATGAGGCAGCAGTGATTGTGGATCCCCACATACTCCCCGCAGCGGCAGAAGCCATGGGGGAAGCAGAGTGTAACATGTGGTGCCCGCGGGTGCCATGGCACCCACCGGGGCATCTGTGCGCCTGCCTACCACCGCCCCCGGCAGCCCCGCGCGGCCCCCGCTACCCAAAAAGGTTGGGGACCACTGGTGTAGCAGATTGCACATTCGCTCTGACCAGGACTCACCTGAGAGCTGGGAGTTTGAGTCCCCCTGATCTAGACATCCCTGACAGGTATATGTCCAACCTCCTCTTAAAAATTTCTAGTGATGGAGATCCACAATCTCCATAGGCAATTTATTTCCGTGCTTAACCACCTAGGCAGTGAGGACATTTTTTCCAACCTAAAACCTCCCTTGTTGCTATTTAAGCACATTGCTGCTTGTCCTATCATCAGAGGTTAAGAAGAATTATTTTTCCCCTTCTCCTTGTAATAATCTTTTAAATACTTGAAAGCTGTGATTATATCCCCTCTCAGTCTTCTCTTTTTCCAGACTAATCAAATACAATTCTTTCAGTTTTTTTCTCTCATAGGACATGTTTTCTAGAATTTCAGTAATTTTTGTTGCTCTTCTCTGGACCTTCTCCAATTTGTCCACATCTTTCCTGAATTGTGGCACTTGGAACTGGACATAATACTCCGGATGAGGCTAGGGATGTTAAAATTCAGTTAACAGGTAACTGTGTTGTGACCCACCCTCCCCATATTTGTGTCCATAAGTCATAAAATGGAATTATGGACACACATACGCATAACTCAAAGATTCTTTGACAAATGGCTTCATGTAACCTCTCAATCTTAATGTCTTAATCCGCTGGGTCTGTATATCTTGTTTTGGTGTATGTATCATTCTTGTGTGTAAAGTTAGATACATGGAGTATGGAATGGTTTATGATTTAAAATGTGCAAATGAAAGCCATTAAGGGTGTAACCCTCAATGTCTACATGACCAGCTGTAAACCATCTCCTTTGTCCTCTAAGTCTTAGCAACAGTTGGTCTGAGGAAGTCACATGTCCATCCCAACTGGTAGGAGCTGACCAAGCAGTGGAAGGGTGGAATGTAGAAACACAATTCCTGCCCAAAGTGAAATCTTGAAAACAATTGGAAACTAGCAGGTCTTTGGCTTGCTGGACACACCCAAAGGAAGGAACCAAAGACCCCAGGTTGAGGGGCTGCCCTCTTTTGAAGGCTTAGCTGGAGAAGGAACACTTTTAGGGTGAGTTTCTAATTGAGTTTGTAATGAAGCTTTAATGTTAAAATTAGCTAAGAGTTTTCTGTTATTTTAAGTTTGTAATCTACTTTGCTCTGCCTGTTCTCACTTTTTCCACTTAAATCCTACTGCTTGTATTTAGTAAAACACTTTTATTTACTATCAAACCCAGTGTAAATAATTGTTACCTGGGGGAAGCAACCAATGTGTACATTTCCCCCTTTCATTGTTAAAGGGGGCTTACCTAAATAATTCATGTGGGGTTCTGATCCCGTCTGGGGAATGGTATCCTGGGAAGTGGTGCCCCAAACTGTATTTTCCTTTTACCTGAAGAGTTTCAGTGTCTGTACTGCTTCTTGTGGGGGGAGGCAGTGATCTCAGCTCTGTGCCTTGGCTGGGAGGAGACCTGGGAGCTGGCCCAGCGGGATGGAGCGGTGAGAAGCCCCAGAGAGCAGAAAGGCAAGTGGCAGTGGCCTTGCCAGCACCCTGGGAAGCACCTCCAAGGGATCTTCTGTGACTGCACCCCATCACACTGAAAATCTTGGCAGTTACATGGTTACATGCTTTGGGCTCTGCCGTATAAAGCTTAAAGCCCCTGCCCACCTGGCTCCTGGGGAGGAGGCTTCACTGCCCCATTGCAGCATATTCAAGAGTGCACCAAGGTGGACATCAACATCACAATGCTTTGATGCACGAGGAGATTCATGAAGAGAGCCATGCAGATAACCAGGGCCAAAAAAGGTTCAAAACGACTGTTTCCCGTTGATTTCAAGCATGGGTGAAGGGAGTGGATGAGTGCATTACAGGACACTGATGGCGTGAATCCAGAACCACCTGCTGCACAATTTTGGTCCCAGCATGCCCCAGGAGCATGATCCAGAATGCAAAGCGGTGCAGGCTCTGTGGGAGAGCTACTCACAGTGCATCACTCTCAAAGTTGATAGCAGTCTCCCTACTGGGGACGTGATACTTCGAACTACATTGAATTCTTGCACACTGTAGAGACACGGACCTTTGACTTGATTAAATCGGGTGGTAAGAAATATACCTTAATAATTTCTACCTTATCTTGTAGTGCAGACATGGCCTTGGTAATTTTTAACTTATTCTTTACCTATTTTACTTCTGAACCTATCCCATTGTAACTGGCAATCACTACCAACCTCGTTAGTGAAAATGGAAACAAAATCATCATTAAGCACCTCTGCCATTTCTACATTTTCTGTTTTTTCCTGTTCATTAACGGGTCTACCTTGTCCTTGCTCTTCTCTTGCTTTGAATATATTTTTAGACTGTTTTCTTGTGTGGAAAGGAAGCCAGTGAGGGTTAGTCCTGGGACAGAAACAAACAACATACAGTTGAAAAGGAGTGAGTGGTTGCCATTACAGTGTATGGAGACAGGAACAAAATTAATTATGAATAGATAGCAGTAGTCCTTAGACTATCTTTGCTGCAGTGTCAAGCCTCGTGTCTGTGGAAGGGAGGAGTCAGATATCAGTGGGTGTTTCTGCTATAAAGATAAAGTTAATACATGAATGAGTACTATTTATGGGCATAGCTATAGTTTGTCACAACTCTCTGGTTATGGAGCAGATAATGTTAAACCCATCGTAGCTCAGTTACTGTCGCACAACAGAGGGGGAAGTATATAGAGTGTTTTTATATTTCTCCTTCCTGTGCTGAAGTAAAAAGTTAACTAGTGGTGTCCTCCAAGGGTCTGTAACTGGATCAGTCTTGTTTAACCTATTTATAAATGATCTGGAGAAAGGGGTAAACAATGAAATGGCAAAATTTGCAGATGATACAAAACTGCTCAAGATAGTTAAGAACAAATCAGACTATGAAGAGCTTCAAAAGAATTTCACAAAACTAGGTGATTGGGCAAGAAAATGCCAAACGAATTTTCATGGTGATAAATGTGAAGTAATGCACATTGGGGGAAAAAAAAATCCCAACTCTATATACAAAACGATGTGGACTAATTTAGCTATAACTACTGGAGAGATATCTTGGAGTCATTGTGGATAGTTCTCTGAAAACATTAACTCAATATGCATTGGCAGTCAAAAAAGCAAACAATGTTAGGAATAATTAAAAAGGATAGAGAATAAGACAGAGACTTATTGCTTCTATATAAATCCATGGTATGCCCACATCTTGAATTCTGTGTACAGATGTAGTCACCTCATCTCAAAAAAGATACCTTGGCATGGAAAAGGTTCAGAAAACAGCAACAAAAGTCAGTAGGGGTTTGGAATGGGTGCTATATGAAGAGAAATTAACAAGACTGGGACCTTTCATCTTACAAAAGAGGAGACTAAGCGGGGATATGATAGAGGTTTATAAAATCATGACAGGCATGGAGAAAGTGAATAAGGAAAAGTTATTTACTTGTTCCCATAACATAAGAACTAGGGGTCACCAAATGAAATTAATAGGTAGCAGGTTTAGAACAAACAAAAGGAAATTTTTCTTCACGCAGCACATACAACCTGTGGAACTCCTTGCCAGGGATGTTGTGAAGACCAGGACATTAACAGGGTTAAAAAAACCTCCATGTGTTTATCTAGTAGTTTAAGTCCATCAATACTCATTAGCCAGAAAAGGTAGGAATGGTGTCACTGGCCTCTTTCTGTCAAGGGCTGGAAATGGATGACAGGAGAGGGATCACTTGATGATTACCTGTTCTATTCACTTCCCTTGGGGCATCTGGCATTGGCCACTGTTGGAGGACAGGATATTGGACTAGATGGACCTTTAGTCTGATGCAGTATGGCTGTGTTAATGTTCTTAAGGTAGTTTTTGGCCCTAGCTGATTGGAGAGTTGCCTTTGCCAAGATTTAAGGCTGAGCTTGAAAATGTAGATCACTGTATCATGCATCGCATTAGACCAAACGGATAATTGCAATATTTATGTAAACTGCTTGTAATTAAATTTCTAAAATCTACAAACTACATAAATATGCCAACATAGGGAAAAAACTTGTTTCTGAGGTGACTGTTAAAATTTGCAATACATGAACAGGGCTCGACAATTAGTGTAATCTACTCGCTCATGGCGAGTAGATTACAAGCTGGCACAGCCGCGCGGCGCGGTCAGCGCATGCGCAGCGTGCCGAACCGCGTGGCTTGCGAGCCCTGTACACGAAAATACCTAACTCTTATAATACTCACCTTTGAAATAACTTATTTTATTTGCCTCAAACTATTTTAAAAGCAACTGTGGCATCACATCAGACATATTTTAAGAAGTCAGACATATCAGTTTTGTTTTAGCGAAGCTACGTGGGATGTCAAATACTTTTTTAATGAAAAATTAGCATAGCTTTAAGAATGGAAAGACTAACACACATCACTTCTCCATAGCTTACAGACATTAGGTCTGAAACTCAATAGCAGTAATTTACACTACAACTGCTGCAAACTTTTATCATCCTAGTTTGTGTGGATATCTGTATGAATTCACCTATCATGTTTTGAGTGTATTTTTTTCCCCACAAAATATTATTTCCTCCTTAGTTTTGAAGAGCTATTTGGACAACAGTATGACTATTCAACAGGGAATGAAGATCACTATGAGAGATATCAGTATTCCCAAAAAGGTAAGAATCTGTAATTAGTTGATGTTCCTTTGTTAGACTATACCATCAGCAGCCTTTGTATGGGCCTGCAGGGGGGAAAAAAGGAGCTCAGTGGCTGACCCAACGTCATCTATGACCAATCAGCTAGGGATCACGTTACTGTTAAATCCAGCAGATGTGTCAGTGGCAGGCCCAGAGCAGGGAAGCTCTTGTAGGAAATGCCTGGGTTATATGGGGAGCTATAGTAAGGTGGTTGATGACTTAGGCAGGCCCTGAAGCAAAATACTTTGGCAAAGGGCCAGGAAAAATGAATCTTGTAAGGAATCAGTAGGCCTCTCCAAAAGATTTTGCATTGAGAGGCAGAGACAGATCAAGTATAATTGGTTTATGTGGGAAAGATAAAGCTGAAATCTGAGAAAAAGGGTCCAAATCCCACTCTAGGTATTAAGGATGTTAAGGACTAGTCGATTATCTGATAAGCAAATGCTTATCAGATAGTTGAGTTGACTAGTCGATTTTCTCTCCCCCATTGCTGCCTGTATTAGATAGAGGCAGCAAAGCGGGGGAAGAGAGGTTACTTCAAAGCAGCAGTGCCGCATAGCTGATCCTGGGCTCTGTGCAGCACTGCCCCTTTGAAACACCACCCCGGCGTTTCAAAGCAGCAGCATTGCAAAGAGCTGACCCCGGGCTCCATGCAGCGCTGCCCCTTTGAAACGCCGGCACGGTGTTTCAAAGGGGCAGTGCCGCACATAGCTTGGGATTAGCTGTGCGGCACTGCCCCTTTGAAATGCTGCTTTGGCGTTTCAAAGCATCAGTGACGCCTGGAGCCCGGGGTCATCTGGGGACTCCCTAGCTGACCCCGGGCTCCCTGCAGCATTTCCGCAGAACCTGGAGTCAGCTGGGGTGTCCTCAGCTGATCTCGGGCTGCAGCATGGCATTTCAAAGTGCGTAGAGTGGGGAAATGCTGCACAGAGCCCGGGATCAGCTGGAGATGCCCCAGCTGACCCCGGGGCTCCACGTGGCATTTTAAAGCAGCAGCACAGCATGGAGTCCAGGGTCAGCGGGTGCTTCCGCTTTGAAATGCACATTTCAAAGCTGGCACGCTGTGTGTAGCCTTGGACCAGTGGGAAGTCCCGCTGACTCCAGACTCCATGAAGGCGCTTCTGCTTTGAAATGCACTTCCCAATGGCCCCGGGCTGCATGCGGAGTTCCGCATTCCTCCTTCCTCCCAGCGGGGACTCTTGTACATTTTCAAAGAGGAACGCAGAAGTGCCTATCAGCTACTAGTCAAGTAGTCGATGGAATTTCCATCGAGTACTCGACTGAATTACTTGTTGTTTAACATCCTTACTAGGTATGTCAGCCCTTCCTAGCTGGGGAGATGGGCCTTTAGGGTCTCCCACCCCCTTAGGAATTTAGCTTCCTCTTGGGTTTGGAAGGGATGATTGGTTTTATCTGGGATGTTGTCTGGTCTGAGCAGCATGGTGGAAGCCCATGAACTCATATGCATCCAAGCCCTTTCCCCCCCGGCTGAGAGATCCTTATATTCTCAAAAAAGTAGCTTACATGCTGGCAGGGAAGTAGCCTAGCAGAATGGGAGCATGGGGTGCCTTCTGGTGTGAGGGAATCCCGAGATACATCAAGTTGATGGCGGTGGTCCCAGCAGGTCCCAGTCTGCATGAGACCCCAGGGATCCCCAGAAGACAAGAGTCAGCAGTGGCAGCCCAGCAGCCAGGTTCTTCCAGGCGACAGGATCTGGAGCATGAATCTTCAGCAATGGAAGTTGGCCCAACCACCCCTTGCTCCCGGGACAAGTGGAGAACAGCAAGTGCTACAAGTGTGGCTCCCCCGGCTGGGGTATCTCCTTTGCCGGTAGTGGGTGAGTTTTGGCTCTTGGGAGTGCCGAGGGCATATACTTTTGAAGCTGCACCTCTGGACTGGCGGTGGTGGTGCTGGGGGAGCAGGAAGTTACAATGTGAAGGGCTGTGCCCCTTCCAGGGACAGAATCACAGAATTAGATGGGGCAGCAGATCTTCCCACCGGGACAATGGAGGGAGCCTCTGAGGTGGAGAGTGTCACTGGTGCTCGTCTTTGAGAGACTGGGTGTGCTTCCATAGAGGGTTCTATCCCATTTTCGGGGGAAGGGTGTCCCCAGGCAGTCTGGGGTACTGGCCCCAGGAGAAATTATTCTTCCTATCAGGTGGCCAAACTTAACACTGTTGTGGATTCTTGGGTCCTCAAGTTAAATAAGTTTATTCTTTTTATCCCTTAACTTCCTTTGGGAAAATCTAACATGGGAACCATTGCTCACCCAATGGGCTTCAGTTTGGGGTAATGGCAGCAGCCAGATTGATTCTAGTCTCATCAGCAGAGAAAGAGCTAACAGTCAAGGAGGGATAGGAATGCAGGTGCTGTATCTTACTTAGGCTTGGAACATAGGGATAGGTGTCAAGGCTATAGAAATGGGTACATCACAGGGTGGGGAGGAGCAGGTAATGTGATGAGTTCCAATGCAGTTGTCAGTTTTTTGTTCTTCAGGTGAAAATAAGACAGGCTTACACAGGAGTGTCATCTCTAGTCAAGGGTCACAAATACACTTTCTGTATTTTTAACTGTCTTTTGAGAAATATTCTCAGTGTGCAGGGAAGCAATGAGGGAAGGCAGAGTGCAGAAGAATCTGCTGAAAATGCGAGATATCAAATGGTGACTTGAACCTGGGAAAACAGGCATCCTGCCTTTGTGATATATGCAGGTGTGAAGTATGGTACATAGCCGAAGAGGCTAAGCGTTATACAAATGCACACATTCAGTATGTTTGAGTATATAACATGGGCCCATTAAGACAAGGAATTTACGTTGCAGGTATGTCCACAAATTAGGTGTGACAGGATTTATAATGACCTATGTTTAGAGCAGATGATGTTGGCTTAATCAGTGCCATTTGTACATACCAACAGCAGTTTGTTTCTACAGCAGGCTAACCAGATATCTGATTCTTGCAGTTAAGTATACTGGGACTTCACGGGATGTTTCTGGAACTGCTGCAAATAAAAAATCATTTGAGAGAAGTGTTTTGGTGTTTGTGGGGCACTCATTTGCCACAGCATTTGTGGAAAGTTCCAGACCAGTAGAAGGAGGGATCAGTCAGATGCTCCCTCTGTCCCTAAACACAGGACCAAGTAGCAGGAATGGAGAAAGGAGCTTTATCTCCAGCTCAAGGTGGTTTAGATATTTCTTTGGGATTATTTTAGCAAGATAGATGGGCATATATTTGGGAGGAGTTTATAGTGGGATTTAGATACTTAGGAAGGAAACAAAACAGTTGGAATTCACACAATGTCTCAAAATTTAACACCTGTAAAAAGTTTGAATCACATAAGGGGCAGTATTTAACCAAGAAACTATTTCTAACAGAATTATAGAACTTTTCATGCACTTACCTATGATAGAAATATTAATGGTTAACCGGTAAGCCTCAACTGTACAGTTAACCAGTGGGGGCTGCCAGTGTGGGCAGGGGGCTGCTCCAGTCCTGCAGGTACCGCCATGGGTGGGGGGCACTCCAGCTTAGCCAGAGCTGCTGGCCCAGGCATGCCACTAACATGTGCGCGCCAACCCTATCAGAGCAGCCAGCGTCTAGCGAGTGCGGGGGGCACTCCAGCCTGCCCCCTTCCTCATTTAACCAGTTAACTGATTAAATGGGCTTTTGCATCTCTGATCTATGACTGACTGCAAATTTATCGTATGTGTTTGGTCCCCAAAATGGCACCAAGGAGTATTGCTTGATCCACCACCTATTGTATCCATGAGGAAACTCCATGTATGATGCAACAGACCAGGAGTAATGTTCGGGGAGTAATGTTCAATATGTTACTCTTCTTTTGATACCATTGTGGATATGATGAGGGCTTGCAGCCCCCGGGCAATATTAGTGAAATGCAACATTAGATTGGCTTTTTTACTGCTACCAGTAAACCCTTCAGATTTCAGACTTCTGGGGTTTTATTTGGTAGGTCAACTTCTATTTTGAAATAGCCGTATCAGTGGGGTGCTTAGTACTGCCCTCAGCCCAAAGCTGGAGGTCAGTGGTATGGGAATCAGGCTTACAGCAAGTAGCATGCTACCTGGATGCCACCTTATTTATCAGCAGGATAGATTCTAAACCATGGCAGCCTGTAGATCATCTCTTAGCTGGTGCATGTGATTACTGCTAGCAGAAGAAAAAGGGGTGCTCACTTAAAGACTTGTTGAGGGATCAAGTTAGATATAGGGACTGGCATCTCTAGACTTCCTGCGCATAAACTGGCAGAATTTTCAGATTAACAAGGACAGAGGAACCAAGTAGATTACATTGTGTGAACTACAGTTTGTGTTTTGCCTCTTTAGTTTTACACGCAGACTGGTAGTCCATGGATTGGCATTTTGTGCCCTGCCATCAGTTGCCATGTCAGGGATAGCTAAGCCCAACCATTTTATAAGTGTGTGTAAAGAAATGAAGGTGAATTTATGGGCATGGGAACTGCTCAGTTCCTAAATCACTTCAGTTGTGTTACTTTTTGGAAAAAGTAATGTCTTTTGCTGCCTAGATGCCTAGCTTGGGTAGATAGTCAGACCTGAAAATTCACTCATGCATTGGGGACACCAGGTTGGGGTTTTTTAATCAGAGTGGGTAGTGTATTTGGAGGCACATAAGAATCCTATAGTCAGAGAGCTAGTAAAGTATATTACATTACTGGGTGTTTTCCCCCTATTTTGGTTGAAGTGACTATTGCTAGGGAGGGTATGAGCTCACAAACAAGTTAAATTCTATAGTGACAGTTTTGACACCCACTCATCCAAATCGCTCAGAGTTACGAGGCTGATGAGGGCACTTGTCCTGCAGTGCTTAATTTGTAAAATTTGATTTATTGCTAACATGTCCCTGCAATTCATAATGGCATTGACCACGCTGTCTCGATTTCAGATTAATGGATTTTGAGACTTGGCACTAGCAGCTAACAAGGAGCCTGAGCATATGTTGCTGGTCTTTTGGAGCGATGGCTTGTGATTGTGTTTGGATTAATGTGGAGATCAGTACCCCAATGAATGCTTAGGGTTTTAGGGAACTGATTCAGTTTTGGGATAGATGGATTTGGCCAATTCCTGAAGTATGTGGTGTCTGATATGCTATTGGCTGGCATCAATGACGGTCTCAGTCTATCAGCCTCAACCTGTTGTAGTACCAGTTGGACCTTCTTGGTCCGGCACGCTTGTGACCTGACTGGTCCTGAACGAGGGATTTTGCTGGACCAGAGGAAGTCATTTCTTCTCCTTCCCTGGCACTGATTTCCCCTCTCTGCCCCTGCCACAGCCTATCTGCCAGCCTCTTAGCTGGCTCCCCCCTGCTGGACAGCCCTGGCATGGCAGCCTGCTGCTAGGGTCCAGTTGCGCCACCGGGCAGCAGGACTGTCACTGGGCTCCAGACCCACTTGGCAGCCCTGCTGCTTCGTGGCCCCACCGGGCAGCTCTGCTGGGCAGTAGCAGGGCTGCTGAGCTCTTTGTTGTGCCACCGAGTGGCAGCCTTACTACCAGGCAGCCCCTCTATTGGGCTGCAAGGCTGCTGGTTGTGCTCCCTCACTACTGGTCCGCCAGATGGCAGCCCTACTCCTAGTTCCTGGTTTCGCCATCAGGTGGCAGCCCCGCTGCCTCTTGGTGTCCTGGACAGTTTTGCTGCCAGGCAGCAGCCCTGCTATTGGGCTCCCAGTTTCGCTGCCACAGGGCACCCCACTACTGGGCTCCAGCCCTGCAGCAGGGCTCCCAGCCAACAGCACTCCACCGAGACTCTCTGGTCCTGGAACATGCACGGTCCTGCCAGAGCACGGCTGTTGCCAGACCAGAGAATCCTGGTTTAGAGAGGCTCAGCCTGTAGAAAATTAGGCTATCTGGATTGTTGTGGCAGATATTTAGTTAGGAGGCTGCAGATGGGTGGTCTCACCTCACAGGTCCTATAACGCATCCCTGATAAGCCCTTCATTATTCAGATTCTTTGGAATGCGGTGGGAATTCTTCATCACATAAGTTAATATCACCAGTATGCAAATTTGAACGAGGCAGCTGCCATAGGGAGGGTTTTTTTAAGCATTTAATCAATGCACTTGTGCCTAGATAAGCATGGCAGTATTTCAGGTAGAGCTTTGGAATTTGGGGACTTACATTTGGGGGAATAATCAGTCATTTTGATTCTTATAATGTCAATGGATCAGGGAGGGGCAAAAAAGTCTATAGTAATGCAAGAGTATGGGAAGGCAGGGACTTACCCAGTCAGAGCATTAAGGACCTACATATTGCTGAGACTGGCTAATGCTGGGCCACTCTTTCTTCCTGTTGATAGGAGTTGCTCGAGAAAATTCCAGTTTGTGGTGTGCTGGCGAATTTGGGTGCCATTCTTTCAGCATCAGGGCTGCAACTCCTGCAGTGAAACGGGTACAGTAATAGGAGTCTGAGGGATACAGTTGGTTGATGTGCATACAAGGCCTCCAGTTGAGAAGTAGAGGCTGCTGGTGTGGATGTTCTATGTTTTGCTGCATACCTAGTTTTCTGTATCAAGGAAGCAGGTTACAAGAGATGATGTTTGGATCTGTGGGCACAAATATTGTTCACTGGGCTTAGAAGTGGGAAGCCAGTTGCCCAGAAGGCTCACAGTGGTGAGGGGATAACTGCATGGAAGAAGACACATGCTCCAAGATTAGCTGATATCCACTTACCATTTTTGGTAACAAAGGACTAGACAAAAACAATTTGGGAATCTTGTAAGAAGATTGATTTAATAACTAGGGCAAAGAGAGGGCAGAATCAGGACCTTTTCCTATGGGCAATTGCAATTTGGTTTGAAGTCTTTCAGCAGAGATTATGGTAGAGAGTCACTAGGCTGCTGCATGTTCATGAGGCTAGAAAATGTGTAAATGAGAACTGATCACACTTACACAATATAATGAGTTATCTGGGCTCCTCAGGAAATACCTTGACAGGGACTGAGTATATTTTTGGCCAATATTAGGGAAGGAGTTGTTAACATAGGGGAACCTGGTTGGGGATGAGGGAAAGTAGCCAAGCTAACTGCTGCCACCTCCTGGTAGTGTGTTTCCGGTGCAGGTACTTTTTAAATAGAAGTCTGGTTCCTTAATGAACCAGAGTTGGAAGTAGATTTAGGGAAAGTAACCTAAAGAAGGTGCGGAACAGGGTTGGGCCTCCAAATGCTTCATAGAGTGAGAAATCAGCCCTCCCCCCAGCATTTTATGAGGGGTGGTAATAGGATCCTAACAGTGGACTGGGATCAGGTTTGAAGTAGAGGTCTGAAGACAGTCTTTATTGTGTAGAACAGATTTAGGAAGGAAGGGTGACATGCAAAAAATTAGTTATTACTGGATAATTCTCAGATGTTAATTAAGTTGCTTCCTAGTTAAATCACATTCCTCGTGTCTTGCTATGTGTCCAAGATCAATTCAGTTTTTAGTGGACTTCTCAATTAAGTATTGTGGAAATAGAATGGGAAAGAAATCTGAAGCTCCAGTAATGGTACCAGTCACTGTTACTTTTTAATCAATTTGTTCTTTGATTTTAGAGGATGACTATACCAGGGATGATCGCAGGGAGAAGCTATACCTGCAGTTTTACCAGCAGATACAAAAAGAGTATGATAAAGAAAGACCTTCTGACTGTATCATTGTAGCCATCAGCAAGGAACAAACGTAGGTTTCTAATTAAAAAATGAGATGTTTTATGTTTCCAGTTAAGATATTCAGTTGATGATATTCTCTCAGAGCTGAGGATGTAGGTAATATTTGAATGTTAAGCCTACTTTTTCTCTCTGAAGTTCCTTAACATAATTCTATTTAGTTTTTGCTAAAGTATTTTAAATTGTTATGCATCTCCCAGGCCAGTGAGTATATTAAGTATACATGGGGGCACACAGAAGAACTTTAAGATATTTCTAAAGCAAATTAACTCTGACTTAACTCTCACTGTTGCTTATATTTTAGCAACTATATTTTAGTAGGAGAATCTCTTTTCATGGTTTCTTAAAAAAAAAAAAAAAAAAAAAATCTAATCTATATAAAATGTTAAAAGTAAGTTCAGATCCTACACCTGTCCTTGAGTCATCTCGACAATTTTTAATATTTTACATTTTTCTCTGTAGCTGCCAAATGAAAGATCCACATATACAATAGGGGAACTAGCTATAATATAAGGCACTATCAAATGCACAAACTCAAGTATGTTTTTCTTTAATCTTTTAGTCTGTTAAATGGTGATTACAGCAAAAAAACCCACTAAAACTTTCTAAAAATTTTAAGTGTAGCCTCCCTTTAAACTGAAAGCAAACCTTTTAGGCTTTTTTCATGTTAAGTAACTTTTGTTTTCTTCCAGATTAATCCTTGTGAGTAGTGAAATCTGCATAGTGAAACCTTACACTTTCTATTTAAAGCATTCAATGTAATTTTCTAACAACTGTATAAAGGCTTGAAATTACATATTTGGCAACACAGGAACATTACATGAAGTAGAATGCAGAGAGATTTCTTCTTGGTTATCATACACTATTAACTTTCATGTCACAATTGTCCATCTCCTAGAGATGACCAGGATCAACTTCATTATGGAGGTCTTGGCAATCATTGATGCATTCAGAATAGATTTTATTTGAGGGGAAGGAAGGAGGATTGGTTCAAGAAAGCTTAAATTTAGTATTGATGTTTCATTAATGGTCAGTATCCCCAATTAAATGCTATTTATTTCCTTTGTTTCAATAATAAAATAAATGTTTTTATATTTAGTGTCCAGTACAAAATTAATTACCAATATGCTTGTTTTTAAAAGGACTAACTGCTTGGAAACTTGGGAAACTTAAACCATGAATAGTCTTGCAGCACCTTAGAGACTACTTGTGGATAATAAATGATACTTTTTAGACTTTTATACAACTTCTAGTAAGGGAATCAACAAATTCATCAGTCTAAAGCAGTGCTGATACTGCTGCTCTCTTTTGAATATTGGATTCTGTTGCTATAAATACGTTATCTTAATCCCCTTTCTTTCTTCCCTCCATCTGACATGTTAGTCTTTTGATATTCAGATGTTACTTGAATTACAGTAGAGATTTTCATCATCTCTTAATTCGTGGCACCATCTGAAAGATGTTATAATGGGTGATCGCTTCAAATTCACTTGGCAAATCCACTGTCAGTACCCTGCATAACATGTCAGGAGTCAGTGCTCTGTGAAATGGGTGTTCTGTATTCAGTAGTGGAGAGACTTGCAATCATGGTGAAAACGCTGCCATAACTATAGCTTTCTCTGAAGGAACAACTTAGCTTGGCTTGTTGAGTCACCAGATAATACCGGTTTTATTGTGTAGTGATAATACTCGATTCTCTAAGCAGTTTGTAAAAATATATTTTTGAGTCAGTTAAAAATAACTGTGTAAAATTGACATCTTGCTCTCCATTTTTCTTCACTTGCTTTCACATCAAAATACTTAATTTACATATTAAAGCAACATCTTCCTAACTGCCAAAATAGTCTGTACCACATGGTACACAGTTATCTGTGTTTTTCTCTTGTGTATATAATGTTATTGAATGTAAGCTAACAATTCTGATGAAGCCAGAATGAACAAGGCTTCTTTTTTTCCCCTGTCCTGTTGCTTCCCTGGTGTTAACACTAATAAACTTTCAACTGTAAAATAAACAGATAAGACTCAGGTTTTGTCTACACTGCCAAGCATGACAGTGTGGTAACAGCACCCATGCTCTGTGTAAACCACTTCCACTAGGGGCCTGTTTACATTGGTGTTTATAGTGCTGTAACTTGCTGTGCTCAGGGGTGTGTGTGCATGTGTGTGTTAACACCCTTGACCAAGAAAGTTACAATGCAGTAACTTGCCAGTGTAGACGAGCTCTCAGAAGTTACACATGGAGCAGAGTACATGTAGTATAATGTGTGCTATACATTTGCTGAGCATAAATGCCCTTTCAGCCTAATTCTCAATGCCCTTCCTTTTTTATCCTCACACTTTTTTCTTCTTAAAAAACCAACTAGTTAATGCAATTAAAAGGCTTACACTAATACGAGTCATAACAATTTATGCTAAAAAAAAGTCAAATTTTAATTGAATGTGTTTGACTATCAGTGATGATATATGGATGAATTAGAATAAATAAAAACTAAATATAAATACTTTCAATCACTAGTGTAATAATATATGCACATACTTTCCAAAAATAGCACTTAATACATGACCACATAGGGATCCTCAATTAAAAATGTCCCTCTATGAAAGGATCACATTTCTGAACAGTAGAACCCCAAGACATTTTTTTCTAAAATTGTTGGTATATGTATTTTTTAATCTGCATTTTTGTCATCTAAAAGAGCTTATCTGATTTAGGGAACATTCCATTTGTGGAACGAAAACTGTTTCTACACGTCACATAACTAGAATTGTTACCTGTAACTGAGAACATACAAAACATGAACTACAGCATGGCAACAACAATGACACAGACTTTTATTTGTAAAATAACCAGCCTCTTTTTTTTCTTTAAGGGAATATGCAACAGTCATAGGCCATCGGTTGCAGGATCATGGCCTTGTGGTGGAAATGATATACCTTACATCTGAGTTGGGTCTCACACGCGCCCTCCAAGAAGTTAAAAATGATGGTTCCCCATTTTGTATTCTTGTTGAACAGTCAAATGTAGCACTTTCCTCTTGCACCGTAATCATGCTTCATGAGTCTATCAAAAGTAAGTTTAGCTTCATGTAGAAATGTCACTTAAAATAGTCCCCATTCAAAACTGCAATTTAATTTTCTTTGAACATGTTAAAATATTAAATACTGACACATTACACTTCTAGGTCAGATTTTGTTACCAAGTTAAGATGTGTTGATTTGTAAATACTTCATTGAATTAATTTCCAATAATTCACAAAACACACATCCATCTGCCCTGAATTTTTTTCATAAATGGCATGAAATAGGCAACAAAAGCTGTTAAGCATAGTAAGGCATTATATATAAATAACATGATTACAGTTCACATTCTTCTCTTACAGCTATATAGATGGATCAAGTTAAAATCCATCTATTTTAAGTCTTCGGTTTTCGAACGTTTAACTTCAGATTTCACATCTTTCCCTTTTAACAAAAACACAAGTGTTCTAGTCATTATTATAAAGGTACTTTCTCTTTAAATTAAAAATATCTAACTGTCCTGTTCCTCCATTCAGGTAAAATATGTTTTGAATTCAAGTAGTAAGTCTGTGCTAATACTACTTTTCCTCTTATTTTACTGTTCAAGGGTAAAATCAAGAATCTTTATAGCCCAAGCTTAAATTAAGTTGACAAGTGCGCTGTATCTTTTAATTGGGCAACTTTTTAAATTTAATTTGTAGTTAGTAACATTGCACATAGTTGTGTTGAATCAAACTAACCTTTGTAATTACAGGGTAACCCTGTTAATCCTGAAACAGAAACCGTTTAAATTTCATCCTGTTGAATTACACACAGACGTAATAGCACTGTTTTTTGTCTTTTTGTAAATGTGTCAAGTAGATGGGAACACAAGACTGATAAAGCAAGCTATCTCTCTTCTCTGTAGTACACCGTAATATGCCCATGGAGGATGCATTGGCTCTCGTAGTTAAAGCATTTGGGAAAATTTTTGCTGAGCGTGAGCAGCAGGAGCGTACCGCAGTTTCACACAAAGCAGCTGATCTGGCGGATGACTACATAGAACGGGAGCTCTATGGGAGTTACAGTGTGCCTCTAGCCATTAGACATCTCCTCTTTCTGTTAAGTGAGGGAAAATATTTATATCGTGAGGAGTTGAACTCAGTAAGTGACTACCTGAAGACCAGGAAAGATGAGCTTGAAGGTATTCATGCTTTTTTCCCCCAAAAATACAGCTTTAAACATATTTTTAAATCGAACTGTGTTACAAATCTAGCTCTCAGGTACATTCCATATAAATAGTCTATTAATATAGATGAAGGTCAAAAGCCCACTTGGACATGTCAATGTATATTAAAGCACGTGTATATTTATCCTAAAGTCATATATATATTCCCTCTAGATATGGTTACACATCCAACACTTAATCTTTATATCCAAGCCCCCTACTGGGTAATCACTCTCCCATAAGCTTCATTGTTACAAGTAAATTTTTGTAGCACTTCTGTTAACATTACACCTTTAAGTTTTGATAATACCATACACGTATAAAAGCATTCTAAATTAAAGTCACATAGAAGAAGCCATTGTGCAGAATTTCACATCTGGTTTGATGATAAACATTATTTCAACCATTATATATATTTTGCAAAGTATTCAAGAGAAATTCAGCAGAACAATTTTAACAGATAAAACAAACCAACAAACTTGCATAAATTGCAGAAAACATGTATTTTGGAAAGATATTCTGGTGTTCTCTGGATCCATAGGAGCAGTCCTACAGAGATTTCTTGAACCTCTAGGCTAAGGGGTTGATAATTAGAAATAATCTTGCCATTATAGGTCATGCAGTCTTCGTAAAGATGTGCTCTTAAGAGTTACTTACTTTGTTGTTGTTTGTTGTTTTCTTAAACTAGCCCTTGTTGAACGAAGTGATCCTTCAACTGAAGTTGAAGACCCATTGTATCAAGCAAACATGATGCCAAGTACAAGCACTGCCACACATACCTTAAGTAAACCTCCACCCCTTCTGCCAACACCCAACAGGAATGTTCTCTTAGGCCAGTCGCTCCTTTCTCCAGCTAAACCTTCATTGTTGGGTGATAGGCCGTCAGGAGCTCTTCTTCCAACACCGGGTTAGTAACAATTTAACTTCCTCCTGTGTCAAATTTTATATTTTCAAGTCTAATTTACTACTTTGAACTTTTTCATGACTGATTTGCTCGTAAAAATGTAACAGCAATATTATAATCATTATGGAAAGTAAAATAATGTGAGTGGAGATGGAGCTAAAAAAATTAGTCATTTACAAATATTGAGGGTAATTAAATAGTGTAGCCAATTAGTTTATTTTGTCATCCATGTATCATTATGGTGTGTTGGTTTTTATGGTCAGTTCATATAGTACTTCATGTATAATCAATGTATGCTAAATTGACCTAAGTTGCAGGGTTATAGAAGTGCAAGAGTGATGAGTGATAAGTAAAACATGGCTGGAATGGAAGGCCTATAGGCTGAGGCCTGTAATTTGCTTAAGAATCCTTGACATGAATGGGTGATGTAGGAATAACCCAATGCCATCAGGCACAAGATTACTGCAGCAGATGTGACAATAGGTGATGTTACAGCAAACTGAAATAGACTACAATGTATTGGTCAAGTCCATAGAATATCTGATTGTAACATCATGGAACATCATGTCCTGATCACAAGTTATATGTTGTGCATAGATGCTAATGAGAGTAAGAAGAACTTAGAAATAATCTATGTAAAATAGGGCACCCTGATATTCATGAGAGATTCAAGTACATATAAGGAAAAAGAGGTTTGAAACCCTCATGGATATGCATGTGGTCAGAACAACTCTATAAAAGATGTTTCCTGGTTGGGTAAAAGTTGAAAGACCCTCAATGATCATCTGTTAAAAAGTGCATTGGACCCTAGAATATCTAGGGTGTGAGTATGATGACAGTCTTAGTCATTGCATGGATTTTGTAGGATTTATATACGCATAGGTAACTTATTGCTTTAATAAAATTTGTAGTACAGATAAAACATCGCACTTGTGATTGTCTGTGGCTACTATCCCTGGTCATCTTGTGTTCCTAGAGTCTCCAAATTTGTGAAAAGCACATGTAGTGATTTTTACTTTGAGCTTGAAACTATAGTACCAGAAGCTTAATCCATGGGAGTTTATATTGAATTTAGTATTAAATAAAAAAAGCCACAATAGTTCAAGTTGGATGTTTTTTACCTTTACTACCTTTTATAGCAAACTTTCCAGGATATGATAGGAAGGTAGAGAAAAACTATTGTTCTAGTCCTGTCAAAAAATGAATCTTCTGTAATATTATAAAAGCATAGATACTTAAGGGTGTTAGGAATCTTTCATGCTTTTAATCTTAATCAAATTCTCTTACTGTCCTTGTAGCCTTTGAAGCTGATGTGGATTGAAGCAAATACCTGACCAAAAGCTTTTTTCCATTGGGAATTTTTCCCTCAACACAAAGGCTTTTTTCTCTCCTCCCCCCCGTCAGTTGCAAAAGTTAAGCTCTAGTAAAAGAATTAATTTAATTTACAAAAGCTTATAGAATACTAAAGGGCATCTGGGACAGTGAAAGCAGTTCAGGTTTTCAACAATGAATTCTCCTAGGGTGCGTCTGTACAACAGCATTATTTTGGAATAATGGCCATTATTCTGAAATAACAATGTGAGTGTCTACACAGCAATTCCATTACTTTGAAAGAAATTCGAAATAATGGATGGCTTGTTCTGAGTTCTGAAAACCTCATTCCATGAGGAATAACGCCTCTTCTGAAATTATTTCGAAATAGCCATAGTGTGGACGTCCCACTACTACTATTTCAAAATAGCTCCTCCCCAGGGCCATTCAAAGTAATTACTTCCTACTGGTTCCGGGGGCTCTAAATCAATGTACTGTAGTGCATCCACATTAGGGGAGCCTGCCTTGGACTAATTTCAAGGATTCCCTGTCATGTAGATATGCTATTTCGAAATAAGCCATTTCAGAGTATTTCTTCTGAAATAGCTTATTCCGAAATAAGTGTGCAGCGTAGATGTACCCCAGATGCTTAAGACTGTTGTGTAAGGCTATGTTGTATTAATTTAAAATTAAATGCTTGTTGTTTTAATTGAAATTGGGATGCTTATTAACAGTTATTGGGAATTCAGGTTAGCTTAATGTTAGCATTAGACAGAATTTTCATATATTCATAATTTGGTGTATACATGGTCTGAGTCTTCAGCCACAGGCCTGATGCTAGGTACAAATTTGCATTGCAACTGGTGTCTTGAAGTGCTATGTTAAAGAAGTTATTGGGTCTGCCTAGGGTTTTGTCAAATATATTTGACTAGCACACTTATCTGGTGTTGCTCGGGCCCTTAAGGAGGGGCTCAGGGCAGGAGGCTGGAGGTGTGAGGGGTGCAGGAGTCAAGGCTGGTGGATGAGGAGGGGACTGTGTATGTGTGGGGTGTGGGGAGGCGGGGAGGGAGGCCTCCCCCCTCCAAGATTCATGCCAGGTCTGCTGGCTCTTTCCCTTCCTGTCCCTTCAGGGAGTGAGAGCAAAGTCCACAGTTCACCTACCACCTGAGCTCCCCATCCAGAGTGAGGAATTCAGCAAACTGTGCTCTTCTCCTGACTAGGGGGAACAGTTAGCAATATTCCTGTACAAATCTGGGCGAAGGAGCTTTAGACCCCCTCTCCCCATACCTCTCTCAAGGGTGTGTAGGGGATGGGAGTTTTGGGGCTGCGATAGTTCCAGAGAGGAGGGGGGACACCCCCAGCCACCCCCTTTTACATGCCTGGTGAGTCTTTTTTTCTGTATGGTTTTATGAGAAGCAATCCCATTCCAGGCATATCCCATTTTCCTGGCACAACCAAATTCTTACCTTGCTTTAAGTTATGATCAGATATTGTTATTTAAAATCTGTTTAAATATTAAATGTGGGTATCTTGCTCAAACAAATTATATGTTGTTCTTATTAAAAATAAAAAGCCTCTAACTTCCAAACAGGGATATCCAGTGCAAAGGGTAAACCTCCACCTCTTCTAGCAGCACCTGCTAAAAGACCTGGTCTTCTAGGATACTCCCCGCATCTGCCTGCAAAACGGCCACTTCTTGGGGAAAAACCTGGCCTTTTGCCAACACCAGGTGAGAATGGGCAAGCTTTGTAGAATCTTAGAATAACTAATATTTTGAAACCAGTCACTTTTGCCTTTTTTGGCAAAGTTTAATACTGTAGTTGATATAACACTTGTAGCTAAAAGCTTTCTGATGCTATCCAGCCAGATTTTCTTTCCTAACTAAAAGACTTATTTGAAATTTCCAATGAAAAATGCAATAATCTTCCTTTAAAAAGCTAACGAAAAATGTTTGTTTTTTATATATGATTGCAAATTAGTGTGAAAGCAACACAAAGAATCAGAAAAGCTTGGTACTAATTAGACTGTGTTTTAATACAACAATGTTTCCATTTGTTTGTACCGAGTGGATCACAGGATCTGATCCAAGAAGTTAATATAGCTGAACTGCTTGGTAATAGTGACCATAACATAAAAATTTAATGTCTCTGGGAGGAGTGAAGACACTGCAGAAGTCCACCATCATGGTAGATGTTAATTTCAGAAAGGGGAGCTACACAAAAATGAAGTTAGTTGAAGAGAAATTAAAAGGTATAATGCCAAAAGCGAGCACTCCACAAGCTGCATGGAAACTTTTAAAAGATGCCATAGTAGAGATTCCTTTTAAATATGTACTCCAAATTTTTTTTAAAGAAAAGGACCAAAAAATTCCACTTAGATTAAACAACAAAGTTTACAAAAAAGCAGAGGCAAAAAGGCATCCTTTAAAAAGTGGAACCTAAATCCTATTGAGGGAAATAGAAAGGAGCATAAACGGGCAAGTGAAGTATAAAAAGTATAATTAGGAAGACCAGAAAAGAATGTGAAGAACAGCTAACCAAAGACTCAAAAACTAACAGCAACTTTTAAGTACGTTAGAGACAGGATACCTGCTAAAAGGCTAGTAGGGTTGTTGGACAACTGAGATGATAAAGGAGCACTCAAGGAAGATAAGACCATTGTGGAAAAACTAAATAAATTATTTGTATCAGTCTTCACAGCAAAGGATATGAGGGAGGTTCCCAAACCTGAGCTGTTCTTTTTAGGTGACAAATCTGAAGAATTGCCCCAGATTGAGGTGTCATTAGAAGAGGTTATTGAACAAATTGGTAAATTCTACAATAAGGGATCAGCAGGACCAGATGGCATTCACCTGAGTTCTGAAGGAACTTACATTTGATAATGCAGAACTACTAACTTGTGTATATAACCTAACATTTAAATCAGCTTTTGTACCAGATGACTGGAGGATAGCTAATGTGAGAAGAATTTTTTTTTAAAAGGCTCCAGAGGCACTTCTGGTAATTACAGGTCAGTAAATCCAACTTCAGTAATGGGAAAATAGTTGAAACTATAGTAAAGAACAGAATTATTAGCTACATAGATGAATATGATTTGTTGGGGGAAGAGTCAGTGTGGCTTTTGTAAAGGGAAACTATGCTTCACCAATCTGCTGGAATTCTTTAAGGGGTGAGCAAGCATGTGGACAAGGGGTATCCAGTGGATATAGTGTACTTAGATTGCCAGAAATCCTTTGACAAGGTTTCTCACCAAGGCTCTTAGGCAAAGTTAAGCTGCCATGGGATAGGAGGGAAGTCCTCTCTAGGATTGGTAAGTGGCTAAAAGAGAAGAAACAAAGGGTAGGAATAAATGTTCAGTTTTCAGAATAAAGAAATGTAAATAGCAGTGCCCTCTGTTGTCTGTTCTGGAACCAGTATTGTTCACTCCCTTTTCCAAATCATTTATGAGTATGTTGAACAGTGAGGTGGCAAGATTTGTAGATGATACCAAACTACTCAAAATAGTTAAATCCAAAGCCGACTGCATATGGATCTCTCAAAGGAGTGAGTGGGCAACAAAATGGCAGACGAAATTCAGTGCTGATAAATGCAAAGTAATCCACATTGGAAAACATAATCCCAATTATCCATATAAAATGATCAGCTTCAAGAATCAGTCATTTAAGATGTCAAGAAATTTTTCTGCATTCCACCCTGAGGTTATATGTACCTGATCAATATGGGGATAGTTGAAATCCCCAGTTAAGGTGTTTGGGTTTTTTTTTGTTTTTTTTAACCGCCTCTCTTATCTCCCTGACTACTTCAGTCAATATCACTGTCTTGGTCAGGTGATTGGTAGTATACCCCTACTGCTATATTCTTCTTTTTCAAGAATGAAAACATATTACTCAAGCATATGTTAGAGCAGGGGTGGGCAATAATTTTTGGCCGGAGGACACTTCAAAAAATTTTGAAGTGGCCCTGGGCCACCCTGGAAGGGGCGGGACCTAATCTGGGAGGGGTGGAGCCAGAATGTTTCTGGGCTTCCCCACCCCCCGACTATAATTGGTCTGGGGTGGGGGAGCCCTTTGCCCCCTTTCGCACTAGGTGCCCATGTCACTGGCAGGGCGGGAAGAGGCTTCACACACTCCCCTGCCCCCAGGCCCTGATGGTGCCACGCACTGCTGTCAGGGCAGGAGGAGACATCGCACACTCCCCTGCCCCCAAGCCCTGATTGATCTGGGGGCAGGGGAGCTGTGTGAAGCTTTCCTCGCCCTGCCCCCACCCTGCGTGAGTGTACAGCACTTTGAAGTGCCATGCGCTCCTCTCGGGGGGGAGGCGGGGAAAACTTTGCGCTCTTCTCCTGCCCCCAGGCCAATCAGGGCTTGGGGGCCGGGGAGCGTGTGGTGTTTCCTCCCGCCCTGCGAGCAGCATGTGGCACTTTGAAGTGCCGTGTGCTCCTCACAGGGTGGGATAGGGCAGGAAGAGGCTTTGTGCTCCCCCAGGCCAATCGGGGCCTGGGGTCGGGGGAGTGTGTGAAGCCTCTTCCCTGAGGTCTGGGAGCAGGGGAGCAGCAGGGCCTCCGCAGGCCAGATGAACCCGCTTGGCGGGCTGGAATTGCCCCATGGAGGCCCTTTTGCCCACCCCTGTGTTAGAGCCTTTTCATTCAGGAGTGGTTTTGTTCCTGTATAGGAATGTAAATAATAAAGCAAGATCAATATATTGATCTCTGTGGCCATATTCAAAGGGTTGGGGGTGCAATCTCTTCTGACTAGTCATACGTGGAAGAAGTGGTTTTTGGCTGTTGTTTGGCTGCTATTTTTACATGGAGTCTGATGTGACTCCAAGGCTATGAACAGTTGATCTTAAATCTGAGGGCAGATGCCTTTAGTAGTGGGAAAGTTAGAGGCAGGGCTGGTCCTAACCAATTGGCGGCCCTGGGCAATCGCCCAGCTCACCCATAGGGTTGCCAGATGGGGAAAAAACCGGACAAAAATTTGTACAATCCACGAAAGCTCATGATACCATCTACATGTTTTGTTAGCCTTTAAGGTGCTGCTAGATGATTCATTGTTAAGTTTTTCCGGTTACAGACTAATTTGTCTACCCCTCTGAAGTTCTTTACAGTAACTTATAAAACAGACTTACTCTTTTTATTTTTATTTTTGTAACAGCTGTTCATGTTAAACCTGTGCAGCACCAACGGGCAACTAAACCAAAGCCTTTGCTTAACTGAGAAGACATCAGAGAAGCCATGACTAATAATGGAACACACTAAACATGATGGTGGCATTCCTCTTCCAAGATGGCAGAGAGCATGAAAAACTTGTATTGCTAGCTGTCTGTACACCCAGAGAAACGTCAATGTATCTCATTTTCTGTTATACACATTCCTATGGGAACTTTTTTAAATTTCAGGAGGCTCTTCTGTTCAAACACAATATGTATTTGTGGAAAGTCAGTGTTGTAGATTCATGATCGTATAAATTAGAAGTTGTTTAAATAAATATTGTCACAAAATAAACTACTTGTTTTATACAACTCATCACTGATTCTTTTGTGGTTAAGTTTTGCCTAATTCTTCCATATAATTATTTTAGAAAGATAAGTAGACCCAGTCAGACATAATTGCAGTATTGTGCTGGGAAGGCATAGATAGGTTTGTTTGTTTTTTTTTTAATGTGAGATGTCCATAGATTGTTGAGATTTTGTATTTTTCACTAATACAGAAGTGTTGCTTCTACTCTCCTTGCATCTTTGAGCAAAGGTGAACACACCATGGCCATATCTCAACTCTTATTCAGTATGTCACTTACTTAGCTGACTTGTAATATTTTTGAAGTGAGAGCTTGTGTTTATTACTATATTATGCTGTGATATCTTATGTCTTTAATGTGTTGGAATGTGAGTCTTTCCATTTCTATTGTAACTTAAAGTTAATGATAAAATATGAAAGGATTAAGAAAAATGCTGTACTAATTGTACTCTGCCAGGTACAATTAAGGACATTAATGTTCCACACAAACCAGTAATGTACCAGATTTAACTCCTTAATTTACTGCTATGCAGTTACATTTTGTAAAATGTTTTAAAAAATTGTGTACAGCCATTCTACATGTAACTTTTTAGTTGTCGTAAAAAAACCCTGACTTGCCAAAAACTGTTCAGCACCCAGTTACCCACCTAGTGTGTAAGTTCTGAATTACAATACTAGCCCCTTGTTTTTGTATTTTAGTTGTGGGTTTATTTTTTGTCTCACCTTTATGAAAAAGACAAACAAAAGGAGAAAATAGCAATACAGTAAAAACAATCAGCTAGCTCAGGAGCTAAATTTCGGACATACGCAAGTTAGAACTGAAAAGACTTCTTTAACATTTCGGTTATATGCTAATCGTAAGTATCACTCGTGATGATGACAAAAATGCTTTTTCAGATAGAAACATGACTTTTTAGGAATTGGTGTGCCTTTCTAACAATAGGAATAAATTGGTGTGCCTTTCTAACAATAGGAATAAATTGAAACAAAATACAGGACTATGTAGCACTTTAGCATTCATGCTAAAATTCGACACTCTACGCGTCGGTCTCAACAAAGACGCTAACTATCTTACCCATTACAAAGATAGCTTCCCCAATTATCACCTCTAATACCATTAGCTCACAGACATTTACCTTTCCCACCTCTAATACCATTAGCTCACAGACATTTACCTCCGCCCCCCCCGCATCCCCCTTCTGTTCTGACATGTGATTTGTCCTTTTCATATATGTTCATTTTTTTAAATTGTATCCTTTGGTATATATGGTTGTGACTATTTTCTTCCACTATTTGATCTGAGGAAGTGGGTCTGGCCCACGAAAGCTCATCATCTAATAAACCATCTTGTTAGTCTTTAAAGTACTACATAGTCCTGTATTTTGTTTCAGCTTCACCAGACTAACACGGCTACATTTCTATCAGGAATAAATTGGGGTGCCTTTCTAAGAATAGGAATTAACCTGGAGAATTATTTCTTTTATGTAAACTTTGTCAGATGTGTGTTATAATTTTTCTTAATCATTTTATGGATGCAAGATTTTCAAGTCTTAACACATGGTGCTAAAGCGACACTAACTAATGTGCATGTTTTATTAACATCATGGTTCTGTAATCTTTTTAGGCATTTCACTGGCATATTTATAGTGACTTTTGAGTGCTTTCACTCCATGTCAGAGTGCAGAGCATTTGCTCAATTAGAACCTTGGAAAACTAACTTCCAGTACAATTTTCTTACCATAGTAGAAAGAATTTAGTGGGTCAGCGCTGTCATAATTTGCTTTTCAACAAATACATTTATTTAACTTTAGCTGAGTACCCACCTATAAGTCTCCGTTCAGCAAAGCTACTGCAAAGTACAGTCCGCAGCACAAACTAGGGATGTTCTATATAGTTTAATTGAATAATCATGTAACCACACCAAGTATTATTGGTTACACGATTATTCTGTAGTCCCTGGTGGCAGGGTTGGCAGCCAGTGCACTCCCAGCCCCACGCCCAGGGAGCTCCCTGTACCCCGTGCAGCTGCCTCCACATTGCTGCCTCTGAGAGTGGCAGCAGCATGGGGGGGAAGGTGGCTCTGTGAAGCTGTGCCAGTGGGCAGCAGGTTTTTAAACTGGCTTTGCCCCTAGAACTGGCTCCCACCTCCACTTTCCCCCTTGCTCCCTTTGTGGGAGGCAGCAAGGGGGTGGAGGAGGTGGCTCCATGTGAGCTAATTTTTTGATTATAGTAATAGATAAGTCATCCTGAATTAAGAACTAGTTGTCAGATAACAAACCTTTGTTCAAAACTAAATTGTGTGTCTGTCTGTAACTTATTCTTTAACCAAATCTTACCCTAACTTCTGTTTTTTTTTCTGAATAGCTATGGGTTTCTAAGCTCTTGTCAGGAAGCAAGCTGCTATCACATGTCCTCTGAAATAACTGTAGGCCATATAGTTTCTACCTATGTTTATCTGGCTGCTAACACGGAGCTTTGAACATTAATACAGTAAAAGCCATTTTATGCAGCATGCTGGGGGAATGTGTGTGCACCCCAGTAAATTAAAAATGCCGGTTAATGAAGACAAAGGGGTTTGGAGTGTGGGATTGATGGGAGAGGACCTGTGGGGCATAGGCTGGGTTAGGGAGATGGGGTACAGGAGCCCTCAGAATGCTGGATCAGAGGATATCCCCATCTAGTGGCGCCTGCAAGTGGCTCCCCATACCTGCTGTGCCTGCCAGAGGCATGGCCAGGCAGCTCTTCTGCAGGCCGGGAGTCATGTTGTCTCCGTCTGTAGATGCTGCACTCTGCAGCTCCCATTGGCTGTAGTTCTTGGCCAATGGGCTAGAAGCTGCAGAGTCAGTACTCAGAAATGGGAAGTTGGAGGCAGTGTGTCTTGCAGAGTCGCCTAGCTATGCCTCTGTCAACAATAGCCAGGACAGAGAGCTACTTGTGGGGGCTGGTGAACATGAGCGCCCCCTCACATCTGCACCCCCATCGCCTTCTGTGCTCCAATCTCTGCCCCAAGCACCATCCAGGACCCAAACTACCTCCCAAAGTGCACCCCGCAGTCCTTCTCACACACCAGCCCACTGCTGGCCCCATACTGATAGCACTATAAACTAGACTTTCTGTGCAGATCAGAAATGCTGGTTTATTGAGCTTGTTGGTTGGTGAAGTGCTAGTTAAAAGGACTTTTACTGTACATGTATCTTCACCCCTGTGAAGTACAGAAGTATTCTCTCCATTTTAAAGATGAGGACCTTAAGTACAGATTGAAGGACTTTCTTGGAAGTCTGTCTCAGTGCTAGGACTTGAACATAGATCTCCTGAACCGCAGTGTAATGCCTTAATCACAAAATTCCTTCTCCTTAAAAGAAGGGTTTAAAGATGAATATAGCTTGTATTCATAAAGGGCCTGATCCTACCGGCATGGAAGCCCATGGGAGTGAAACTATGTCTTTACGTCAAAAAAGTATGTGGATTTTTTTTTTCATCTAGGTAGCAATCATAATATAAATTATAGTGGATATAAGGCCTTGAGTTTACTTTGGCTTCCTGCATCAAGGTATAATCTACATTGCTTTGTCTCCATTAGGATTTTGTATCGAGAAGTGCCTGGGTGGAGGACCTTTCTTTTCCTTGCTGGATTGATTGCAATGACAACATAGTCTTAGCAAGTGGAGTTGAGTTACTGCTCTGACAGACCTGATGTGCTCTGTTATTGGTTTGGCTAGGGACAGAGACTCAACTTGCCAATCTTTCATGCTCTAAATTCTGATGCTAGGTAGCTGAGACTTCATCATTGAAATGCACAAATGAAAGGCTTCCTAGTAGAAGGGCAAAGAATAACTTGTCTGCCAAGTCTAGTGCAGTCTGACTTCCCAAAGCACTGAAGCAATCCATGGAGGTGGGTGCAAGTGCTGCAGGTAAATTTGTAAGCCTACCAATGGGTTTTGGAAGGCTTTTTCAAAAACCTTTGCTTCACCTCTCAGATACCTAATTACAGATTGTTGCATCAAATCTGCAGCTTGTATTGTACTTTTTTTTTGAAAGAGGAATAATGGCTTTAACTTTTATTTGATACACTTTCAAGTTTTTCCAATTAACAAATATTCTTCCTCCTGTACTTTGAAAGTTTATATGTTGAAGGTATAAATGGATATGAATTTTTTCATCCTTACAATATACCCTGAAATGATTGGCTTAGTACTGTTACTTTGTACTTTCTAGTGATTTATAATATTTAATTATGTTTAAAAAGTAAGGCAGGAGATTTTAACCATAAACTTGGTTTGGTGCTAAAGTGAAGATATACTCTGTAAACTTGAAGCCAGTATGGACCGGGGGGCTTGAATTGTTAAACACTTCTAGCACCAGTAAGACTTCAGTTGACTTCTGTCCTTTAGGGTGCATCTACACAGCACCCTAAACTCGAAATAAGATACACAATTTGTGTAGTGCAAATTGCGTATCTTATTTTGAATCTGTTTCAAAATAGCTTATTTTGAAATCTGGCACGTCTACACAGCACCAAATTTTAAAATAACGCGCTATTTTGAGATATCCCTTAGCCCTCATGGAATGAGGGTTACGGGGATGCCGAATTAGTGCGCCCGTTAGTTTGAAAAATATTTTTAAATAATGGATGGCTTGTGTAGGCACAGGGTAGCTATTTTGGGATGCCGCCTGTATCCCAAAATAGCCATGCAATGTTAGATGTACCCTTAGTTGTTGAATATCATAGTTTCACAAAGCTGTATTTAGTTTTTTGTCCTTCCCTGTGTATATTCTGATTAGCTTTTCTGGTAGTATGTCTTGATTTTTTTCACTAGTTTTCCAGTGGATACCTGTCTGCTTCTGAACTCAGTGTTGTACATCTAGGAATGTAGTAAAAACATCCTGTTGACAAAGAAAAGTCTCTTGTTCAGCAATGATCCTGTTCTGCAAATAACACTGAGTCTGGGTGAAAAATATAATTGCTTTGTTTACTTCACCTCCCCTTTTGAAAAAGGAAGATATTGGTGACTTAATGGCCATGTTTTCTTTGTTTTTTTGAATAGGTCTCTGTGGGATAGGGTGATGAATAATATTTGCCTATGTAAGACAAAGCCCCTAATACTGGGACATGTGGTCACCCTCTAGGACCTTTTATTCATTTTCTTTTTTGCAACTCACTTAATACAGCAGTGTCTTTGATGAAAGCATTAGACTGAAGTGGTTCTGGCAATAGCAACATCAGCTGGCAGACCTTGGAGGGGGAGGAGCAAGAACCATGGGCCCGCCCTGCAAAATACATGAAAAAGAGAAGCCACCTCTGAGCACTTTGAAAGGCATTAGGGTCTGCTGTGGACACAAAAAGGTCAGACTCCCAAAGCTCTCTTCCAGCTCCTCACTATGAATTTGGAATTTACACACAGGCTAGAGAGCGAGAAGGCTTTTGGGGGCTCCCCTTGCACTAGCTGATGGAACGGCTACCAGGCGTCTAGAGTTGCTGCAGTCTCAGCAGGGCAAGTGTGAGAAAGCAGATCCTTCCCTCAGCTTCCCATTTATTTTGAGGGGGATAAGAGTCATGATGCTGGTTTTTCCCTTCCTCCTCTTCTCTCTTCACCTTGGGCAGAGGAGAAGGGAGCAGTTGCTATATTAAACACATGCACACGCACACCAAGCAGCCATCTGTTGCTGTGAGCAGCAGCTGGTTGTCTGCAGACAGGTGCTGTTGTCGTAACTAACATACCTAATCTGGAAAACAAGAAATTGGGTATAAAGCCCTCAACTGAGCTAAATTAATTGTTTAAAATGTTAAACAGACCATGACTAATCACTTACCAACTTATTAAATCCCATTCTTTACAAAGCATTTTATTCTTGTATAGCTGCTCCTTCACTAGAGCTGGGGTTGAGCATGCTGGATTCTAGTCCATTTGTACATCACAAGCAGAATTTTTCACTACATTCCTTCTGCCCCCATATCCTCTCAAAGAAGAAAAGGAAGAATTAAGGCCTGATGAATTTTTATTATGTGTCACTCCATGTAAGCAAAGCCAAAGAACTGAGCCTTCACATTCCAGGCTGAGTTTGCAGGACTAGCAGCTAAAAGATCTTTTCTTGTAAACTCAATCAGAAAACAGCTGGAATGAGCTGAGACAAAGCATAGACCCCACCAGCTAGTTTTTACCAAATTATTTGACAGCATAACAGTGTAAGGAATGGTTGATAGCAGGAGGTGGGATGTGGGGAGAGAAACCCACATTATCTAAAGGCTGCAGTGGAGAGAATGCAATACCTTGGACCAGTTACAAAGGGTTCTATATGAATTCCCAAACAAAAAAAATTACCAGGGAGTTAAAGTTGAGCATAAATATCAGTAAAACAAGAGTATGCACATAATACGTGTTGAAATGATTCCCAAAGCCAGCGAGTTCAGTTACGCTTAAACTTAAATTCCAAAGCATTAAGCTAAAGAACTACACAATGTAGGCTCTCAAACAACCCTCACTCTGCCCTTAGTGAGGCCGTGCAGTAGCCTTTAGGATTAATGTATGTTCACTTTTTCAGCCCCACATTAGGTTAAACTGATATTTAGAGATTTTATTTTTGATAGTTTTCTACATGTAGCGTCACTCCTAGAGGCAGACTGGGTGGAAGGGACAATCAGTAGATGGAGAGCAAGATTAAGGCTGAAGAGGAGGGAAAAGCCTTCTGTTAGTGCATCAGGATGGCTGAGCAGGGATGCAGGGGAGTTCAGTGGCGGTATTGAATGGTTGGCTGGAGATGTAGCTGGACTTGGTATAGGGCCAAAGGGCTCTGTGCCTGTGATGGGGGCACCGGGCTCTGCACTCATCTGAGATGCAGGGCTCAGCTCTATTGCACAGTGAGTCAGCACAGCAAAGGGAAACCTTAAGGTTCAGTGACATTAGCATTTAGGGCTAGTCTCATTCCCCTCTGCAGAACTCTGTGAGAGCGCTTTAGCAGAGGGGAAGAAACACAAACTAGCTTGTAACACATTCCCATAACTTCAGCAGCTTTGTAATGGCAGCCAACACTGTGAGCCACAATGCTGTCTTTGTACAGGGGGAAAGGCATCCTTTGGTAAAACGGCTGTTTCTTGACACACGTGTCTACGGTCAGACTAATCCATGAATTAGCACAGCTGGTTTAGTTCTGAGCAGGTTGTTTAAATGTAATTGGAAAAAAGGTAAGGGGAAGTGTTTTAATGCCCATTTGCTGCTTCCTTGTAATGCAGAAAGGAGATGCAGCTTTTTTTTAAAGAGCAAAAATTGTAATGTTTTTGTTACAGTAGGGGGGAGAAACCCTCTTAAGATGTGTGTACACAAACTCCCAATCATAGGGTACGTCTAGACTACAGGCTTTTGTCGACAGAGGCTTTGTCGACAGATACTGTCAAGAAAGCTTCTGTCGACACAAAGAGCATCTAGACTACATCCAGTTCTGTTGACAAAGCAAGCCGCTTTGTCGACATGAGATTGTAGATGCAAAGGACAGTGTAGATGCAATAACGCCTTCTGTCGACAGAACTCTACAAGAGACGCCGACGAGTCATGCCGGGATCACCTGGATTTAAAAAGTGCGGCGCATGCCGCGAGCCGATGCCCGCCTCAGACGGGCATGCTCTATGCGTACGGTGCCTCAGCGAGGGACACATCATAAGAACGTAAGAATGGCCGTACTGGGTCAGACCAAAGGTCCATCTAGCCCAGTAGCCTGTCTGGCGACAGTGGCCAGCGCCAGGTGCCCCAGAGGGGGTGGACCCAAGACAATGATCAAGTGATTTGTCTCGTGCCATCCTTCTCCAGCCTCTGATAAACAGAGGCCAGGGACACCATTTCTATCTCCTGGTTAATAGCCTTTTATGGACCTAACCTCCATGAAATTATCTAGCTTCTCTTTAAACTCTGTTATAGTCCTAGTCTTCACATCCCCCAGAAATGTCCCCATTGTTCTAAGCTTACAGCGCGAGCTAGACGGGACAGGGAGATGTGGCTTAAAATGCTCTTGTTTATAAGGCATTACACCCACAAGAGACCGTCTCCTCCTGCCCAACGGAACCCACCGAAACCAGTAGACGCCGGCCCTTGTCACCTAAGCATACCCATGCAAAGTGGAGGCCGCCTCCTTCACGCTCCTTACAGCTGATGCATGTTAGTACAGGGGATAAGCCAGGCACCTTGGGTACGTTTCCCCCGCGCCCCGCGCGGACCCAATAAAATGAAGCAGGGCCACAGCATATTGGTGCCGAATCCGCCATCATCGAGGCATGCGGCACCAAAATCGTCGACAGTAGCTCAGCTGGCACTGAGCCCTGAGCCAGCACCGGCACCAATAGAAACATCAGCACCAACAGCCATCTCAGCGCCAACAACCACCTCGGTGGCGGCACCAATTGCTGCGGCACCGGCCATACAACCAGCACAGGTGCACCACTGACATCGGCACAGCTGGCACTGCCAACACACTCAGCACCGCAGTACAGCTTGCTAGCGGCACCACCTCTTCACACTGCGGTGCAGCCCGCACCCAGGAACATTTCAACCCCGGGTTCATCTTCACCCGAGCAATCTCTGGTGCAGATTAAGACTCGCCAAAAGCCCCGCAAGTTACCAACACCTTCTCTGAGCCCACAGCAAATGCACTTCTCTCCAGAACCGCCTTCACCATCTCTGGCTCATTCATTTTCGTCAAGGCACTCACTGGGACATCACATCACAAGGCGAAGTCATTATTTTCCTTATGCCTCGCCTTATTATCACCATCAGCACCAACGCTCTCCAGCATCATCCACACTCTCAAGGGGAAGGTCACGATCACGTAGATCCCCTACAGTCTCCAACTATTCAGGACACCATGGGACACATAGGTGCAGATACTACTACAGGTTCCCATACAGCATGCACTATTACGACCGCTCTTCGAGGCACTACCGTTACGATAGTCATCGCTCACACTCCCCTCGCCAGGACACATTACCATCACCGTCCCATCATCAGTCTCAACCCTCATGTAGCAGGGCTCATTTACCTGTTCTGTTCACAACAAGACCACCTACCCCGACGGGAATTGACCCGTCCGTGCCACCTCTTACTGATCTGCAACAACAGCAGTCGTCCGAACGTAAAGAACCACAGGGGCACTCACCCACTGACCAGTGTTCATCGTCACCGGATGATGCAGTCTTTCCAGTCGATGCGTCACCAACCAACGACCTCTGCCAATTTCAGGAGTTGTTCAAAAGGGTAGCCGACAGCCAACGGGTTCAACTTTCTGAGGTACAACAGAAACAGCACCATCCTCTCAGAAACCTCCCACCATCACAACAGTCCAAAGTGGCACTACCAATTGATGACACAATTTTAGAAATAGAGGATGACATATGGCAAATGCCAGCATCAACACCCGCTATTAACAAGAAAGCAGATAAAAAGTATTTCATTCCCGCGAAAAGCATGGAATTCCTTTTCACACATCCACAACCAAATTCTCTCGTTGTGGATGCAGCACAGCAGAGGGCGAAAGCTCTGCAGCTCAAACCCAACAGCGGAGGCAAGGAGAGTAAGCGCCTGGATCTCTTCGGCCAAAAAGTCTACTCTTCGGTGACATTAACCCTACGGATGGCCAACTACGCCACACTATTGGCCAATCATAATTTTGACAAGTACTCAAAGCTGGTTCCACTCATTGAACACCTGCCAGACAACAAACGCGATGTTCTCAAGGCGGTGGTACAAGAAGGGTATGCGGCTTCCAGAACAGCCCTGCACATAGCCCTTGACACAGCAGACACTGCAGCGCGGACCACCGCCACCTCGGTGGTCATGCATAGGACATCATGGCTGCAATAAGTGGCGGTACCAAAGGACCTTCTGTCCAAAGTCAAAGATCTCCCCTTTGACAGGCTTTCTGTGGAAAAGACGGATCAAGTTCTCCATTCGGGCAAGGACTTGAGAACCACACTGAAAACTCTAGGCATGTAAACCCCGCCTTACTACCGCAAGAGGTACACACCCTACCAGAGGGAGAGACTGTTCTCGCATCCAATGACCCACTATATACAGCAGGACCACCAACGTGACAGACAGCAGAGAAGGCGACCTCAACTCAAAGCATCTAGCCAAGAAAACACCAGACAGCAAGTTTGATGCCTCGGTCGAGGGACTGCGGACCACACCGCTAGACAACCATACTTGAGCTGCGAATACACTGTTCCACCATCGTCTAAGGCCATTCCACCGCCGATGGGCCCATATTACCACCGACAGATGGGTCCTACAGCTGATTGCGTTAGGTTACACCATCTCCTTCATTTCATTGCCTCCTCCCACCCCTCCCACACCATCCCCTTCATTTCATTGCCTCCTCCCACCCCTCCCAACCCATCCCTCTTCAGGGACCCATCTCACAAGCCTCTCTTAAAACAAGAAGCACTTCGTCTCCTGACCATTGGAGCGATAGAGAAGGTTCCAGACAAGTTCAGAGGCAGAGGCTTTTATTCCCACTATTTCTTGACCCAGAAAAAGTCGGGAGGCTGTAGACCCATTCTGGACCTTCGACTTTTAAATCAGTACCTTCGCAAACAACACTTCAAGATGGTGACCCTGGCAACTATCATTCCAGCACTGCACAGCAGAGATTGGTTCATGTCCCTCAACCTACAGGATGCCTACTTTCATGTGGCCATTCACCCGGCCCACAGACGATTCCTACGTTTCCAAATAGGCACAGACCATTTCCAAGACAAGGTCCTGCCTTTCGGTCTCTCTTCGGCTCTCAGGGTCTTCTTGAAGACACTGGCAGTAGTCACGGCGTACCTGCGAAAACTGAGAATCATTATATTTCCCTATCTTGACGACTACCTAATCAGAGCACCTTTGTTCACCGAGGCGCTTCACGCCACCAACACCATGAGGTGCATATTCTAGGCACTTGGGCTTATACTCAATGTCCCGAAGTCGTTCATGATACTGCAACAATCGATAGAGTTCATTGGCGCACACTTCGACTCGACCAAGGCATGCGCATTCTTACCCATGAACAGATTCCAGGCGATCCAGGACCTAGTACAAGTTTTCTTTACCAGTCCCAGGACACCTGTACTCACCTGCCTGCAGCTCATGGGCCATATGGCATCCACAACGTATGTTGTAGCACGCGCAAGATTACACTTCCGATGTCTTCAGCATTGGATGGCTACGATATATATCCCAAACAGCCGAGACGTCCACAGGAGAGTTACGATACCTTCTCACGTAAGAAAATCGTTGCTCTGGTGGACCATCTCTGACAATTTGATGGACGGGATGCCCTTTCATCGCCCTCAACCATGCACCTTACCCCCTACGCATCACTCCTAGGTTGGGGCACCCATCTACAGGACCAACAAACCCAAGGACTATGGTCCCCCCCAAGAATCGCTACTACACATCAACCTCCTCGAGTTGCGGGCGGTCTTCAACGCATGTCGGTACTTCCTCCCTCTGATCCGTGGTCAAGTTATTTGAGTCCTTACTGACAGTATGACCACGGTATACAGGAAGTCCCCAGGTTACGTACAAGATAGGGACTGTAGGTTTGTTCTTAAGTTGAATTTGTATGTAAGTCGGAACTGGTACATATTGTAGGGGAAACTCTAGCCCTAGGGGAAATCACGTTGCGAGAAGCAGGGGGAGCCGGGGCTGATGAGCCGCACGCCAGGGGCCAGAGGGAGAGGGTTTCCCACCAGAGCAGGGACCGTGTGTTGTGCTCAGCGAAAGGAGGGCAAGTCAAAAGTGAGGCGGGCCGGGCGTGCTGTGACCCCACACAGCGCTCTGGTCACCTCCCCGCGAATCTCTCGCTGGCCGCACAGGGGAGGGGGCTCGGGAGTCACTCGCCTGGGGTGGCGCTCGGGGCAGCACCGGCTGAACCGCCTGTCAGGCGGCGCGTCTCGGCGGTCCCGCGCCCGCGTCCTCCGCGGCGAGAAAAGCCGCTCTGCGTCTCCCTGGTCTGCTGGGGGGGGGGCGCCGAGCAGACCGCCGAGACCAGCAGACCGCCGAGATGCGCCGTGGTCCCGCCGCCCGTGTCCTCCGCGGCGAAAAGCCGCTCCGCGTCTCCTGAGCCTCCCAGCAGACCAGGAGACGCGGAGCGGCTTTTCTCGCCACGGAGGACGCGGGCGGCGGGACCACGGCGCGTCTCGGCGGTCTGCTGGTGGGGGGGGCAGCTAGTGCGGGGTTGCCTCACCCCGTTCGTAAGTAGGGATCCGACATAAGTCGGATCCACGTAACCCGGGGACTGCCTGTACTATGTAACCAGACAGGGAGGAGCCCGTTCTCGCTTTGAGCCGAAGCAATACATTTATGGAAGTGGTGCAACCAGCCCAATATTACGCTCATCGTCACGTACCTCCCTAGTGAACAGAACTCCACAGCCGATGCACTAAGCAGACATTTCTCCACTAACTACAAATGGGAGCTCCACCCAGAGGTACTCCATACTATATTCGATCACTGGGGGTTCCCATCAGTAGATCTCATTGCAATGTGAAGTGTCCTCGATACTGCTCGAGAGCCAGGATCAGACGGAACTCCATGGGGGACGCTTTCCTATGCAATTGGAGTCACCATCTTCAGTACGCCTTCCCACCTACTCCCCTCATTCCAAGAGTTTTGGAGAAAATAGCAATCGAGGGAGCCACAGTAATACTAATAGCCCCCTTCTGGCCACGACAGACGTGGCTCCCTTACCTGTCTCGCATGTCGATCCACTCTCCATATCACCTACCCAGATGCCATGACTTGCTGACACAGAACCACGGGCGATTGATGCATCCTCAACTCGACCATCTTGCTCTGACAGCCTGGTACTTGGTTGGTTCCAACAAACAGAAATGATCTGTTCTCAAGCTGTCAAACACATTCTGCTACATAGCAGAAAATCTAATACATAAGAACATAAGAACGGCCGTACTGGGTCAGACCAAAGGTCCATCTAGCCCAGTATCCTGTCTGCTGACAGTGGCCAGCACCAGGTGCCCCAGAGAGGGTGGACCGAAGACAATGATCAAGCGATTTGTCTCCTGCCATCCCTCTCCAGCCTCTGACAAACAGAGGCCAAGGACACCATTTTATCCCCTGGCTAATAGCCTTTATGGACCTAACCTCCATGAAATTATCTAGCTTCTCTTTAAACTCTGTTATATTCCTAGCCTTCAGCCTCCTCTGGCAAGGAGTTCCACAGGGTGACTACACGCTGTGTGAAGAAGAACTTTCTTTTATTAGTTTTAAACCTGCTACCCATTAATTTCATTTGGTGTCCTCTAGTTCTTCTATTTAGGAACTAATAAATAACTTTTCTTTATCGGCCCTCTCCACACCACTCATGATTTTATACACTCTATCATATCCCCTCAGCCTCCTCTTTCTAAACTGAAAAGTCCCAGTCGCTTAACCTCTCCTCATATGGGACCTGTTCCAAACCCCTAATCATTTTAGTTGCCCTTTCTGAACCCTTTCCAAGGCCAAAATATCTTTTTGAGGTGAGGAGACCACATCTGTACATAGTATTCAAGATGTGGGCGTACCATAGTTTTATACAGGGGCAGTAAGATATTCCGGGTCTTATTTTCTATCCCTTTCTTAATAATTCCTAGCATCCTATTTGCCTTTTTGACCGCCGCTGCACACTGTGTGGAAGTTTTCAGAGAACTGTCCACGATAACTCCAAGATCTCTTTCCTGATTTGTCGTAGTTAAATTAGCCCCCATCATACTGTACGTATAGTTGGGGTTATTTTTCCTGATGTGCATTACTTTACACTTATCCACATTAAATTTCATTTGCCATTTTGTTGCCCAGTCACTCAGTTTGGTGAGATCTTGGAGTCCCTCACAGTCTGCTTCTGTCTTGACTATCCTAAACAGTTTGGTATCATCTGCAAACTTTACCACCTCACTGCTTACCCCTTTCTCCAGATCATTTATGAATAAGTTGAACAGGATTGGTCCAAGGACTGACCCTTGGGGGACACCACTAGTTACCCCTCTCCATTCTGAAAATTTACCATTTATTCCTACCCTTTGTTTCCTGTCTTTTAACCAGTTCTCAATCCAAGAAAGGACCTTCCTCTTATCCCATGGCCATGTAATTTACACAAGAGCCTTTGGTGAGGGACCTTGTCAAAGGCTTTCTGGAAATCTAAGTATACTATATCTACTGGATCCCCTTGTCCGCATGTTTGTTAACCCTTCAAAGAACTCTAATAGATTAGTAAGACAGGATTTCCCTTTACAGAAACCATGTTGACTTTTGTCCAACAAATTATGTTCTTCTACATGCTTCACAATTTTATTCTTTACTATTGTTTCGACTAATTTGCCCGGTACTGAAGTTAGACTTACTGTAATTGCCCGGATCGCCTCTAGAGCCCTTTTTAAATATTGGTGTCACGTTGGCTACCTTCCAGTCATTAGGTACGGAAGCCGATTTAAGGGATAGGTTACAAACCACAGATAATAGTTCAGCAATTTCCCATTTGAGTTCTTTTAGAACCCTTGGATGAATGCCATCCGGTCCCGGAGATTTGTTAACATTAAGTTTTTCTATTTGTTCCAAAACCTCCTCTAATGACACTTCAATCCGGGACAGTTCCTCAGATTCATCACCCACAAAGGACGGTGCAGATTTGGGAATCTCCCAACGCCTCAGCCGTGAAGACTGAAGCAAAGAAATCATTTAGTTTCTCCGCAATGGCTTTATCATCCTTGATTGCACCTTTTGTAGTTCGATCGTCTAGGGGACCCACAGGTTTTTTACATGGAATACTTACCTCCATAAGTGGAGCCGCTTTTCTTAATGGTGTTTTGACACAGCCTTAGATCCATATTCGGCACCTATTCAACACATTTTGGACTATTTTTTATATTTTAAAAATTCTGGCCTCACCTGCTCCTCCCTCAAGGTGCATATAGCGGCTATCGCTGCTTTCTGACACTCGGTGGATGGCTATTCTGTGTTTTCCCATCCAATGACTAAAAGATTTATGAAAGGGTTGGCTAACCTTTTCCCACACCACACGCAGCCCATGGAACCTTGGAACCTGGAGCTAGTTTTGAATGCCCTAATGCAACCCCCCTTCAAGCCTCTGGTGACGTGTGATCTACACACCCTAACAATTAAAGTCATTTTTCTGTTGGCAATAACCTGAGCCCAAAGGGTCAGGGAGTTGTCTGCCCTCTCAGCGTCACCACCCTATATAATATTTACCCCTGAAGGAGTGATATTGCGTCCTTAGCCTGTCTTTCTTCCGACAGTAAATTCGGAATTCCACATAAATGAACCAATTGTTATTCCCATGTTCTATCCCAAACTCCACTCCTCAGCACAACAGGCACGCCTCCATACCTTGGATGTGCGTCGAGTGTTGGTGTTCTACATCGATAGGACAAGATGCTTTCACAAATCTCAGAAGCCTCCTAGTGTCCATGGCAGAGTGCTCTAGGGGCCATCCTTTATTGGCGCAACGTGTTTCCACAATCATCGTCTCCTGTATAAAACGATGTTACACCTTACATAATAAGCCTCTTCTGCACACGCTGAAGGCCCGCTCAATGCAAGCGATGGCAAAATCAACTGCCTTCCTCAAAGGGGTCCCCTTACAAGACATTTGCAGGTCAGCTACATGGTCCTCCGGCTTCTCATTCACTAAACATTACGCCATACCCAATCTCCTTATAGCCAATGCAGCGGTTGCCTCAGCTGTCCTCTCCACTGCTGCAGCACAATAGCTCCAAATCCCGCCTCCGTTACACAAGCTACTGCTGTGAATTCACCTACAGTGGAACACCCATGGTACACTGCTCAAAGAAGAAGAAGTTACTCACCTTGTGCAGTAACGATGGTTCTTCGAGATGCGAGTCCCGTGGGTGCTCCACAACCCGCCCTCCTCTCTTCGGAGTACCTTGTTTCTTATGTCTTTCAGACCGTAGAGGATCAGGAGGAACTGGCGGGAGCAGGACCGCGCACACACAGATGGCACGAAAGGCACAAGACGCCCATCACACATGCACGGTCCGGCGGACTACGGCTGGAAAAGATCTCCGATCTGCGGCGCCGTGACAAGGTTGACACCTACAGTGGAGCACCCCCGGGACACGCATCTCAAAGAACCATCGTTACTGCACAAGGTGAGTAATTTCTTCTTCTTAAATATTTCACTAATTCTATCACTTGTCCCCAAAGAGTTTTATGGAAATTATTTGTGGTAGTCACTAAGTTTATGGGTCTTTTGTACAAACTTTTTTTTTTTTTTACACTTAGTTAAAAAAAAGCTTGTAGTTAACCATGAGTGCTTTTTAAAATGGAAAAACTGCATGAAGATCCTGCAAGGTATTTCCACTTGTCACACACAATTAATTATGTTGCATGTTGCTTGATTTTTTTTTTTTAAGGCTGTAGACAAGTTAAATGGTGTGAACACAAAGTCCTTATGCTTTTTTAGTATTAATCAGTGTACTGTACACTTTCTCAGGTTTGTAAAAGTAAATATTTTATTGCATATTTTTCTTTGGTATTGCTTTATTTTTGCAACCTTTTATACTACTTACTATTACTATAACACTGCATTTAAGGAATGTGTTTGTGGGGAAAAAGGGATTTCCATTCTCAGGTCTATCATGAATGAAATTATGTAAATTATTGGCTTAATACTTAAACTGTTTGATATCTTGTCTTCTTAATATTACTTCACTGAGAAGTAATCACTCAGAAATGTTTGCTTTCATATTCTGCATATAGTGTATTTACACTTCACTGGTAGATCTTAGACCAAATGGCAGCTTCTGAAAATAGTAAAAGCGGGAACATCAATTTAAGGTATCTTGCCATCTGTGGGCACGTCTACACTGCAGCATTATTTTGAAATAACTAGCGTTATTTCAAAATAACAAGGTGAACGTCTATACAGCAAGCCCATTATTTTAAAATAATTTTAAAATAACAGGCTTCTTATTCTGGAATAATAAATCATCATTTCATGAGGAATAATGCCTATTTCAATATAGCTATTTTGAAATAGGGTGTGTGTGTAGATGGTGAAGCTGTGATTATTTCAGAAAAAGTGGCCTCCAGGGCTTCTCACAGTTGCGCTGGTGGCCGCTCTGTCCACACCCATCAGAACTCTATAGTTTCCCTTCCTCTTCAGGCTTCCTCTTTCAGGGGAAACTGCTTGTGGCAGAAGGAAGGCCCTGCCAGCCCTGTGCAATGCAGCAGGACACATTTGTGGTGCCATGGCAGACCCCCACACTTCCAGCGAGCCCTCCATGGCTGCAATTGAGCCAGCAGCCAGCTCCCAAGCCCCTGCCCGAGGGTGGAAGAGGAGGGCACCATGCTAGTCTGGTGCAGAGATCCTGGATCTTATTGAGGTCTGGGGAGAGGAGGCAAAACTCCAGGATCTCCACACCAGGCACAGGAATGAGGACATCTACAGCCAGATGGCCAACAGCCTGGGCCAGAAGAACCGCATGCACACCCAGGAGCAAGTGTGCATGAAAGTTAAAGAACCCAGGCAGGCCTACACAAAGGCGAGGGAGTGGAGCTCCTGCTCTGGAGCGGAGCAGCTTCACTGCATCCTAGGAGGGGGGTGGGTCGGTCCCTTCCTCTCCCTCCTTGTTCTGGACTCTTGGATGGAGACACCCATCGTCAGCATCTCAGAGGGTGGGACTGTGGACAAGTAGAAAGAGAAGGTTGAGGAGGAAGATGAGGTCAGTGTGGACATGATGCACCAGCCAGGAGGTCATCCTGTCCCTGAAGCCAGTACCCTCCTCCCAGGACTTCACCCAGGTGGGTGAGGAGACAGTAGAACCTCCCTTCAAATGGCCAAAGGTGCCCTCCTCCATGATGCAGACCCTGCTGAGCCTGCCATTGAAACTTTCCTTGGTGGGGTCCAGATGTCCCAGGTGTTATGCTTAAAAGAAGCACACGGGACCTTTTTCAGGAGGATAAGGCAACAGGCCCCATTGAGTGATAATATAACAAAGTAGCATATGCATTCACTCGCGCACACACACACACACACACACACACACACACACACACACACACACACACACACACACACACACACACACACACACACACACACACACACACACACACACACACACACACACGTCCTGCTGATGGAATAGTTACCACTCTGTTGCTCGGCCCAACCTATTGGCCAGATAGTTTGGGTGCGAGGAAGGAGCCCGGTTCTTTTCAGTCTGAACTGATGCTCCACTTGGCAGGACGGGAACCCGAAGAACCATACAAGACACCCCATCCTTTATAGGATTTTCCTTCCATGCAAGTTTATGCATTTTGCCTTGTCAGGCCTTAATCAGTCATTCAGCATCACAATCAATCTTCCTACATGTGTTTATCAGGAAGAAGTTGTTCTCACAGTCATTTGATATCCATATACTGACGACCCACTAACTTCAGGGTCGGTCAGTCTGCCTCTGTCCAGTTTGCATCTTCAGTGTGCTTTAGCTTAGTTGATAATTATTTGGTGCATCTGAGTCTCCAGCCCCTCCTCTGACCATTTGAGCATGGAGTGGCCTTTACACATCTCTCCTAAAACATTCCCTCTCTCATTCACACAAACAATACATTTACAGAATTGCAGCATAGAACAAAGGGGTACTTCTAGTCACTTTAACAAAGTTACAAAGTTTTTCAACGTTAAACTTCTTTCTGTCTACTACAAGGTTTTATCTAATGCTGACATCACTATTCATTACAAATATTCCATCCTTCACTTTAACATCAGAACATGCTAACATCAAACAGAGCTGGAGCTAAGTTAACAAAGCTGCCTGGCCTGTCTGAGACCTACATCTTGTATTTAAGTTTAATTCAAATCTTTTGCTAGAACATACATTCATTATAACTAACTGACTTATTAGTTACAAAATTTCAGGGCTACACGTGTAGGGCTTCATCAGCAAAGGAGCAAAGGATGGGCTGCATCCTCCATGATGCACATTGGTCTGTCCACGTCCACGTCCCTGACCCTGATGGTGCAGTCGGGGGAAAAATGTGCCGGCGTGCATCTTCTGTAACAGAGTAGGGTTCCTGAAGACATGGGTGTCGTGCACCTTCCCTGACCATCCGACACTGATGTTGGTGAACTTGCCTGAGTGGTCCACGAGGGCCTGCAGGTTGATATAATTGGAGGCATGGTGGTCAGGAGCCCAGATGGGGATATGGGTGCTGTCACTGGCCCTCCTGTATTTGGAGAAGCCCATGACAGCAAAGCCAGTGTCAATGGGGTCCACGTCGCCCAGGATGACAACCCTGAGCAACAGGATGGTGTTGATGGCCCTCACCACCTGTAGAAGGATACAAACAGAGAATCACAGGGTTGCCATAGCTCTTGGGAATTCCCTGAGCCCAAGCCCCTTCTCACAGCAGGAGCAACCCCAACTTACCCCATCCCTGGCAGGGCTTTGTGAAGGCAGGACAGCAAAACCTCTAGGGAGGAAGAGTCCCTCCTGTTCCTTAGGGAACCCCATTTCCAGTAGCTAACCACCCTCCTAGGACAGTAGTGAGAGAGTCAAACCTGCATGAGCACAGTCCTGATGGTCGATCTCCCCACATCAGACAGGTTCCTAATGGAGCAGTAGCTGTCCAGCATGGCAAGCTTCCCAAGTGCGATGGCAACTCCCTTCTGGAAGGGGATGGCAGGTCACATGTGGGTGTCCCATCACTGGAGGGCAGGGATGAGCTACTCACACAGCTCCATGAAGGTGTCCTTCTGCAAGCGAAACATGTGGAGTCATTGCTGGTCATCCCACCGCTCCATGACAATCCGGTTCCACCAGGAGGAGGTAGTGTCCCGGCACCAGAAGCGGCGGGGCGTGGTGTGCTGCGGAGGGTGGGAGAGGTCATGCTGCATGAGCAGCATGTGGAGAGAGGTGAGGAGGTGCCCTGCAGTGAACTGTGGGTCCTGTTCTGCAAGGCTACGTGGGCAGCCTGCAGTAACTGCGCCGTGAGGTCTAAGAGCCAGCAAGTGCTTTGCAGCAGGTCCAGCTCCATGGCTGGAGTGCTGTGGTGTCCACAAGGGCAACCAGAGCATGCAGTGTGGTGTTTGCTGTCCCTCAAGGAGGTAGGCAAAGGTGAAGAGCCTGATACACGGCTTTAGAGGGGAGCCCCTTTAAGCATGACCCTCAGATAGCCTCAGGCAGCAGCTCTAGGAAGTGACTGCTGTCCTGATGCCCTGCCTGGAGTGCTTCTGGGGGGCTGTGACAGGGCGTTTGCCCTGCACTGGCCCTTTAAGGGCAAAACCCCAGCCCTGAGCAAGGGCTGAGGCATTCCTTGCTAATGAGGGCCCAGCTGCGGGCGACATAATGGACTCCTGGAGGGAGGGGGGAGAACTGATTGCTGCTCTGGACACAGAGCAGTGGGGACCTGACTGCCAGGGAAACAGGAGGCTTCCTGGAGATAGAGCAGTGCTGGGGAAGGAAGGCAGAGCACAAGAGGGTCTGGCCAGGCAAGCTCCGAGGCTGCAGGGCTTGAAGCAAGGCCTGAAGCTACTGGGGCTGCGAGGGGCAGCCATGGTAGGCAGGGGCAGCAGGTCCACACCCCTTTGCCAGTGATGAGTGGCCATTACAGACTGCAGTTTGCCCCTGAGGTAGGGGCTAGATGAAGACTGGCAGTGGGTCACTGAGGTGCAGGGCCGGCTCTAGGCACCAGCAAAAAGAAGCAGGTGCTTGGGGTGGCACATTGCCAGGGGCGGCATTTTGGCCCGCAGGAGAAGCAGGGCGGCAGGGAGCCTCCCGGAGGCCACCCCGAGCTGGGAGCCCCGCACCTGGCTGCTCGGAGCCTGCAGCTGGCCCCGGGGCACTGGGAGGGGAGGGGAGGGGAGGGTGGGGAAGGGCAGGGCACCTGGCCCCAGGGCGCTGGGAGGGCAGGACAGGGTGGGGAGGGGGCACAGCGCCGGGAGGGCGGCCGCGCCTGGTGACGCTGAGCCTGGCGGGGCAGGCCACGGCCATGGTGGCTGCTCCCGGCAGCCGGCTCACTGGAGCAGAGTTCAGGGTCTCGGCGGGCGCTGGGGCTCAGCCGCAGCGGGGCTCCACGCCTGAGCGGAGAGCTCCGCGGATGCCACCCCGAGCTAGGAGCCCTGCGCCCGGCTGCTCGGAGCCTGCGCCTGGCTCCGGGGCGCTGGGAGCTCTGCGTGGGCAGCTCCGGGGCGCGGCCCCTGCTGGGAGGGCGGCGTGGGGTGGCCGCGGCTGGTGAGGCTGAGTCCGGTGGCCTCTTCTTCGCCTTCGTGAGTGCGGGGCCCCCCGCCTCCCGTGTGCCCCCCCAGCCAGCCATCCCCCCTCCCATGTGCCCTCCCCGCAACTCCCCCTCCCCTGTTCTTCCCCACCTGTGTTCTCTCCCCGCAACTCCCCTGACTGTGAACCCCCCTTGCCCAGCTGTGTCCCCTCCCACTGTCCCGTGATTTCTCCCTCCGCCACTACCTCCCCCCTTTCTTCGCCTCCCCCGGCTCGGCCTCTGCCGAGCAACCCCAACCTCCTGTCCCACTGCAACTCTGCTGAGACCCCGTCTCCTCCCTGCCTCCCCACCGCCTCCCACCTGTCTGGCTCTCTAAACAATCTTCCCTCCCCCTACTCTCTGGGCACTGATCCTTCCTCCCCCCACACACACACACCTGCCCAGGAACCCAGCCCCCTTGTGCTGTGTCCTGACAACCTCACACCTGCCTGGGACCCAGGTCATTCTTCCTCTCCCTTTGTCTGAGGAAGGGGAACTCTGGTGTTCCCAGTGCCTGTGTCCCCAAGTCCCTTCCTGTCTGGGGCAGGACAGCTTTATTAAAATTGGAATTGTGATCCCATTTAAATAGGTTTTGTTTTAAATAATATACCTTTAAAATTAAATTAAAAATTGTTATGGCCTAAATTTATCATAACCTATTTAAATAACTTATGAATTAAATTTAAAAATTAAATAGATCATGTCTCCTGTCAACTTCTAAAGAAATTCTACCAGTTCACTAGTGTAAGTACCCAGAACCACTGTTTACATCAGCAGTAGCTTCTTCTGCAGGTGAAGAGAGAATGTTTTTATCATTTTGATTTATTTAGCTAGTTCAATCCAATGATTAGTTCATTCACCGTTGCAAAACCAAGAGTTGACGAAGCAGAAAAACTTGTTTTCCTCTTCTTTCAGTAAAAAAACTGGTTATGAGAGTGTTCTAACATCTTGAAGAACATGATGATTAGATTCGATCTGTTAAATTCACTATGGGTATTTCCTTTGTTTAATAAATGAATTTTATGCAAAATGTGTTTGGATACTTTTTTGTTTTGTGTCCTTCACATTTAAGGTAGTTTTATTTCATACAAAATTGTTTATTTTAAATTGAATTTCCGTCCAGACAGAAGTAGATGCAAATCGTTACGTTTTAAAAAAAGTAGCCACCACTTAGCAAATAATAAATGGGGTAAAACCTGTCTCTTAAGTGTTCCTATTACACAGCATTTTGTAATAAAATAAAAATGTAAAAATTAAGAATCTAATTACATCTAAGTTACACAATTATTTGGGCATTTATTTAGTTGGTAGCTGTACTGAGTGTATTCTCCTGGTTAGTAAATAGAAGCACCAAATTTGGCATAAAGGTTATATTTAGTTGTAAATCAACATGTTTTAAAGGTTGCTAATAAATAAGACTCAACCATCCTTTAGGAAAATATTTTAAAAGTATAATTTAAATGATTAATTGCTCATTTAAACCTAGGTTTTCTGCTTGCTGGTTTAAATCATGATTAAAATTAGAGATTTAAATCAAAGCTATTTAAATCAATCCACCCTGCTTCAGAGGCTGTTTGGTCCGTCCCTGAAGGAGAAAGCACAGGGCTGCGCTAGTGGTCCTAGGCTAGTGGGGTTTTGTTGTCTGGTGCCTGTCTTGTTCTGGACGGTTGAGCTGGGGAGTTGAAACAAAAGTTCTCTTAATCCCTTTGAACTGTTTCATTGTATAGTGAGGCTGATTCTTGTCCATGGACACCAAGAGTTGGACAGCTTATGTGTTAGGGTTGGAGTCTGAGTGATTATAAGGCTTCTAATAATAAAATCCCTTTGCAGAGTGAGGAGTGGGACCAGGACTCCAGCATTAGGTGATGTGAACAGCTGCATGCTTTGGAAGTCTTTAACTGGCTTGCTGTGGATGAACCTGCCCTCCCATTGTCCTCACATGGGGCATTCCTGGCACTCTCCTAGGAGATGAAAATGCCCAGGAGTTTGGGCTCCCCCTGAAGTGCGCGCCCCACCCCGTAGGAAGCCGTACAAGCTGCATTTGCGCGTGTCACCCCCAGCAAGCTGTGCAAGCTGCATTTGCGGGCGGACCCTCCCCGGACAAAAAAAGGGGGTGGGGGCGGCCAAACATTTTTTTGCTTGGGGCGGCAAAAAACCTAGAGCCAGCCCTGCTGAGGCGAGGTGGGTGCAGGGGAACTGGGTGTTCCCTGTGAGAAGAACTGGGGGCCCTGGGGAGGGAAGGACCCTAAAGTGTGCAGTGTAGTAAACAACAGCCCCCCGGAAGGGGGCACAGAGAGACTGGAGTGGGCACTGCCAGAGGGCAGTGTCCTGAAGAGGACACCCTGGACAAGAGGAACACGGGGAGACACCACCTAGAGGGAGGCACCCAGCGAGGCCAGTGAGCTAATTCCCAGGACTGCCGCCTGGATGTGCCAGGGTGGTGAGTCAGCCCCGTGACAGAGGCCTTAAATGCATTTCAGCCTCCAATCAGTGTGAACGCACTATTTCGATATAGTTCTGCACCATTTCGATGGGCATTTGTTGTGTGGACATGCTATTTTGAAGTAGCTATTTTGGGAGTTATTCCAAAACAGCTTATTTCAAAATAAGTGCATAGGGTAGACATACCCTGTGTATTGTTATAGTCCTGTGTGGAATGGATCATATAAAACTATATGTTAAAAGAATATTATTAAGGTTCCAAAGTCAAGCACTAGAAGTTAGGGAATGCAAGAATTAATGGGGCTTGTGCAACATTAATTGAGCCCTTACATGAATATGCATTATGATAAGGTATTTCATCACACTAGTTTTTTCAACAGGTCCCCTGCCTCATTCAATGCACAGGATAGAAAATGAGCATCTGTTTAATATTTTATTTTCTCCTTGTGGTCGGTGAGTGACCTCAGGCCTTATTTGCTACATGCTATTCAAACTGTTTTCTCGAGACAAAATTATTAATTTCCTCCTGGGCTGTTCTGTGGCATTCATCACTGGTACTTGAGTGCTTCACAAATATTAACTGATTTATTTTCTCAGCCCTCTGAGGTAAAGGAGTGTACATTATATCCATTTTACAGATGCAAAAGAGGCACAGAGTGGTTGAGATGAAAAGTACCTGCTAAATTTGAAGGCCCTCAGACGTAATATGTTAAAGCACAGTTCCCATTGACTTCATTTGAAATTACGAGTGATCAGCTCTTCTGGAAGTCAGAAAATATCCAGAAAATAAGAAACACCTAACAGGTGGCTGCCTGTGAAAAGTTCAGTTTAATTAACTTGCCCATATCACACAGAAACTCTGTGGCAGAGTTAGGGATAGATTCCAATTCTGCACGGCAGCATTCAACTTTTAGTCATAAGACGGTTCTTTCTTTTCCCTCAGTCCCCTGTCTCATTTACCACACACCGTCTAACTTCTGCAACAAATGAGGCAGGAGTCTTGCAGACAACCATTTTCTTCACTCCACAATCATGTTTCATCCCCAGTTCAGGTACATTTTATGGGCTGCAGGAGGCAGAGATCCTGTGGAAAAAATAGCAGATTTGATAACTTCCTAGACTTAAATAAAAAAGCAGGCCCACATGGGTCATCACCAGACCTTTAGATGCACCGTATAGCCCTCTTCCACTTGAGTTATCAAAGTAACTAGCAGTTGGAGGTTGTCATCTTCTGTGTGGACCAGCACTTGCAGGGGATGAGACATATTTTGACAGTGAATTTCACCAACTTGTTAGCAGCAGAACCATGCTGAGACCTAGAAATCTTGAGTTTGATTCCAATCTTTGGAATGCCTCTAGTGGAGACATACTTCTGCCCTGACCTCTAAATTTATCACTGCCCTATGCCTCTGTCTTTCCATCCCTAGCTCCTTACTCCACTCCAGCTCTCCTTGCTTACTCAGGCTTGCCCAGCCAATCCCAATCTACTTTTTCCCCCTCCCCATCCTGCTCTAGTTTGTTCCTTCTGCATTCCGATTGCGTGGCTCTCTCCTTCTCACTGCCTGAGTGCCATCATAGAGGTCATTTTGAGCAAGAAGAGACAGGCTCACTGCTCTCATTTCCAGGGCTTGGTCTCATGCTAGCCCAAAGCAGCAATTAAAGAAAAAGTCCAACTTCACTCTTGTAGTGTTGAGCTGGGCGGAGCATATGCTCAGTTGCTTTGTAGGGAGGGCTCAAGTCTGGTCAATGCTAGCAGCAATGAGGGGTTGAAGCATGCTCAGTTGCTTTGTAAGGCTGATCAGCACTAGAGGTTGAACCTTTCTAGTCTGGCACTCTCAGGATCTGACTAGTGCCAAACTATGGGAGATCAATATTGTCTAGCAGCATTACAACACTTCCAACATTTACTGGGCTCTTGGAAGATATTTTAGGGGTAAATTAGAGCTAAATAACAGCACAGCACACTGGGAGACAGGGCTGCTGGCTGTAAATAAACTATGGGACTGCAAGAATCTCGACCACACCTATGATAAGTGGACATCCAACATACTAAAATCATGCCAGTTCACAGATGTTGCTGGACCATAGCATGCCAGACTAGAAAGATTAAACCTATAGAAAATAAGAGAGGCTTGAACATACCCAGATAGACTCTTCAGAGATGTAAGCTATTAAAAATCAGGTGCTTATGTACCATGTGCAAATTATACTTTTTTCAGAGGCTTATAATTTGCCAAATTCATGAACATGACAAATCATACAGCTCCAATGCAGAGGTCCTTCTTCCAAATTTCACATACCTGCCCTAAAGCATAGAGGCTCTAGAGCTGTTCATAGAAAGGGTTATCTCAGTGTTTTAACATGGGCAAAATTACATTTTTCCTAGCTTTATTCCTGAAAATAGCGGAACCATTTTGGCTGATTTTTGCTCAGAAAATTTCAGCCTAAAGCAAATGCCCAGCATGCAGAATTTCAGTCCAAACAGTCAGTCTGGTGAAGTTATAAGCAACTGAAAAAAGATTCTTATTGTGTGAAGTGTCAGACAACGTAAATAATAGGTGGCACAACCAGCCCCATCTATAATGACTTTCTCTTTGGAGTTCAAAGGAATGGTATGATGTGCAGTGCTAAAGGAATAGTTCATAGGTGAGTGCATTGCTTTAACGCTTGTCAAATGTTACAAAATTGTGAAGATATTGAAGCTGAACTGAAACACTCATACCCTGTTGCTCAACTTTACTGAGACTAGCCTCTAGAGCTTCTGCTTAATGTTAAAACTGTTAAAAGATGCACTTCTACATGATTTAAAATCTTCACTCCCAATTATGAGTAATTGTCCCAATCTTCCATTTTTTATGGATTTCTTTACAGTTTCTGTTCCTTTTTATCCTGACAGGGTAACATACTTGACAGCAACAGCTGTAACATTTCATTTTTTATTTGCTCAATAGCCATTCTTAAGTGTAGTAGAGTACAAGACAATTATGGAAAGAGTAAATAACTTCCTACTCTGTGTACCTTTTCTGTTGATGACTCTGCTTGTAAACTGACTTTTGAAAGGAAAAATGCCAGATGTGATTTAAAAAACATGTAAGGCACGAGTAAGGGAGGTGAATATGACACATCAGCATAGGAACGAGAATGTGCATGATGGAAGTTCATCTGCCTTGCTTTCCCTAGGAAGCTGAACTGAAATTAAAAGAGCAAATAAATCACTGTTTTTAATAAGAAAAGTGAGGTTTCAGCCTGTCTTAACTTTTCACTGCATTTGTTGTTAGTATTACATTTAATATTACCCAGAAATAAATGTCACATTTTGTGACAAGTTACGTAATACAGGGCTTTTGACAGAGAAAACCTCTGTAACACAACTCCTCCCTGGCTGGGTCTCAAGCAAGAGTAGTTGACATGAAAATGAATTTAATAGGTTCATGGACTTTCCCAGAACTGGTTACTTTGCAAAATGCTTCTAGTTAATACCTGTTACGGAATGAAATTTTTTTGTTCCATTCCTCTACAGAAAATAATCTTACATTTTAACTTCCTAACAACACAACCACCACACTAGGAACTGACCCCAGCTATATTCTGGCATGGTGTGAAAGAGTACACACTAGAGGTAGCCAGTCCTCTCCTGTCCCTGTGGCTGTTTAGAGCGGGACAAACTGGTTTGGTGTTAATGCAACCTTCTTATGTAATTCACTGCATTCTTGTCTTTGTAGCTGAAGCAGTGTTCTGGTGTAGCTGTCATCTTCATTGGGCCATTTAGTAATATTGCTGATTCATTGCATGAATGTAACAAGTTTATCAATGTACCTCCAAACCACCACAGCCCACTGTACAAAATATCCCTTGAATTCATCCTAGTTGTAATTGATCCGGTGAGACTTTGGGTGAAATCCTGGCCCTACTGAAGTCAATTGAAGTTTTACCATTGAGTTTAACAGGGCCAGGATGTCACTCACTGTCTTCAATTCTCTCAAAGAAAACTGGTTGGCAGGCCCTGGTTTGCACTTGAGCTGTGAAGAAGGAATTTACTGAGTGATGGTTATGTCTGGACCATCCCACAGGCCTTTCATCGCCAACCACTACTTTGGGAGTCTGAGAGAATGTTACTCACTGTTTTATTTAAAGCTCATTTAATCAGTTGGACCTGACCTGTGAAGGCCATGAGACAACTCTCTCTAGCAATCCTGTCACAAAACTGCACTTATCATTGCATGACTGCATGTTTTTGAACACCATGGCTTCTTGCCTCTACAGGGAACACTTTAATCCAAGGACAGAGATCATGTGGTGCCCACAAGTCCTTACTCAGAACTAGTTTTTCTATACATTAAATGAACCATTATTTGGAAGTCCTAGAACAGTACCAGGCTAGGACTTGACAATGGTCTGCTCCTCTTGTACTATGTAATAATAGGCTGATAGCAGGATTTCCTGGGAGGTGATGGGGGAGGATGGCCACTATGATTAGGCTCTAGCTTCTTTCTAGAATAGCTGAAGAAGCTAAGGTCAAATGATGAAAAATAATGACTCCTCTTTATTTAGGATTTGGCAGAAATAAATCTGGTACTAAATAGCAAGCTCACTACAGACTACTTAAAATGGATTCTGATTTTCTGAGTCCTAAGTGGAATGACCCAGCAGGAAATGGAGGAAAATGTTTCCGTTTTGTAGGATGAAAACAAACCTCCCCAATGCTCCATTATTTTTCAGATTGTTCCTAAAAAATCCCTCCTCCTTCCCCCAGCCTATTAGAGGAGGACCAGTACTTGCCCCTTTCTTTGTGAGGATGCTGTGCTTCCTATGTGTAAAAATCTTATTTAAAGGCACTGAAGATACTTGCATGGTCTATGGACTGATTTTCCCCTCTCTATTTAAAATGATCTCTATCTCCATTCCCTTTGGTGTTTGAAGATATTTTTTAAAGGTTTTTGATAGGCAACCAATGGAAACCTGAGCAATGATCAAGGCCATCCACTAAAGTGGTTGCTGTAACCATTAAACAGTAATGGAATTACTTAGCAGATGCAGAATGGGAGAGAAGGGAAGAGAAAGAAAGCGATGGCAGTGAGAAAAATGGACGTTATGAGACTCAGAAATGAAGAGAGACAAAGCACAGACACAAATGGAATCCCTGACCAAAGGTAAAAAATGGACAAAGTAAAAAACTTCTCTGCAGATCAATGTTCCGGCAAAAAGAGAATTACAAATGGAAAAAACAGAAACAGAGAATGGGAGCATGAAGATATCGGAGCTATCTTAATCTGTGGCTAAATTCCCATTGACTAAGCACATCTGTTTTTGTTTTCACATAACTGTTAAAAAAGCCCAAACACTGACAAGATGGTCAATGCTTTTTAGCTATCAGAGATACCATGAAAATTCTGAGAGAACTGATTTGGCTCTGGTATTCCTGAAGGGCTGCCAGTATTTAAAAATACCTCTATATATTAAAAGCCACATACTGCCTCCTAGCCTAAAATATCCAGCTTGTGTTTATATTACCACTTTCTGGAATGCAGAAATGTTGTGTATGTGAATGATGAGCCTGGCATGTGCACAGGAATGGAGAATGTTTGAAGATTACCATGCACTTGTACCCACAGTGTCTGTGCTGGGCTGGAACTGTGGTTGCAGTTTTAAGATGGTTCAGGGTAAGTCAGGCTGTGTCTAGACTACATCCCTTTTCTCGAAAAAGGGATGTAAATTAGACACTTTGAAATTGCAAATGAAGCCAGGATTTAAATTTCCCATGCTTCATTTGCATAATGGCGGCCACAGTTTTTTTCAAAACGGGGCTTTTCAATAGAAAAACGGCAGTTTAGACGGGGACCTTTTGAAAATAAAACCCTTTTTCGAAAGACCCTGTAAACCTCAGTTTAGATGGGGATCTTTCGAAAATAAAACCCTTTTTCGAAAGACCCTGTACTCCTCAAAAAATGAGGTTTACAGGGTCTTTCGAAAAAGGGTTTTATTTTTGAAAGATCCCCGTCTAAACTGCCATTTTTCTATTGAAAAGCCCAGTTTTGAGAGAAACTGCGGCCGCCATTATGCAAATGAAGGGCGGGAAATTTAAATCCCGGCTTCATTTGCAATTTCTAAGTGTCTAATTTACATACCTTTTTTGAGAAAAGGGATGTAGTCTAGACATGGCCTCAGTGTTACTAGGCCAACTGCTCTATTTGCCAAAAAAAGACGCAAAGTATAAAACATTTATGGAAGGCGGCTTGCAAAGGGGGAGGTAGAAGTGGAGCTTGTTTGATACCCGGTGCCCCTTCACCTGGGGAAGATGAAAGATGCCACTCCAGTTCCCTACCTTCCCAAGCACTCCTCCAGCCAACACCAGAAAGGGAAGCCAAGACCTGGCATATCGAAGGTGTTTCCAAATGAAACACAGCAATTCTGTTTCATTTTTTCAACTGTAAGATTTTATAGACTGGCTGTGAAGAAGCGTAAAAGAGCACAAGCAACACATGGTTTTGCCTTTACAGTTCCCATAAACAAAACCAGCAATATGGGACTTTATACTCTAATTAGGCTGTGTCTACACTGGCGGCTTCTTGCGCAAGAACTCTTTTGCGGAAAAGTTCTTGTGCAAAAAATCTTCCACAAGAGCGCGTCTACACTGCCATGTGCTTTTGCGCAAGAGCATCCATGGCAGTGTGGACGCGCTCTTGCGCAAGAAAGCTCTGATGGCCATTTTAACCATAGGGGCTTCTTGCACAAGAAATTCATGTTGCCTTCTATACTGCCCTCTTGTGGAAGAGCTCTTGTGCAAGAGGGCTTATTCCTCGTGGGGAGAGGAATAACTCTTCTGGAAGAAGCCCTGTTTTACAACACTATACTGTAAATGTACTTGTGCAAGAACACTTGTGCAGTGTAGACAGCAGGCAAGTTTTTGCACAAGAACGGCTGTTCTTGTGCAAGAAGCTGCCAGTGTAGACATAGCCTAAAGGCACAAGTAGAATCCTAGACTGTGATCTCCACTCCGGAGGCTGCACCGGGGCATTCCTCTCCTTGGTCCCATTTCCTGGAGCTTCAAGCGAGACAGGATGCTTCTGTTTCAGGTCCCTCATGCAGCCATGCTCCCCTTCATACCACAATAACTGTGCATTACTGATTGTCACACCTGTGATTCTTTACATGTGCTCCAGATGAAGGCTGGGCCCACCAACACCAGCTGTCAGGGCATGGCAGCTCAGTAGCTAATTAGGGAAAGGTTGTGAGGATGCTGTGCTCTTCCCTTAGCAATACGGCTGCTCAAAAAATTCCCATCAAAATAGGGTTTTTTTTTAAATAATGAAAAATCAGGTTTTTGAGGAAAAGATGAAATGTTTACAACATGGCTATGTCTACACTGCCCCCATTTTGTGCAAAAAATATGCAAATGAGGCAAAGTGTGGAATATTGCTGCGCCTCATTTGCATAATTAATGAGGCCCCATTTTTGTGCAAGAGGCTTTTGCGCAAAAAGGAGCTGTCTACACGGCTCCTTTTTGCGCAAAACCCCCTCTTGCACAAGAGCCGTTCTTCCGCATTTTTTTCAGGAAGAACGGCTCTTGCGCAATAAGTGGGTTTTGCGCAAAAAGGAGCCGTGTAGACAGCTCCTTTTTGTGCAAAAGCCTCTTGTGCAAAAATGGAGCCTCATTAATTATGCAAATGAGGTGCAGCTATATTCCATGCTTTGCCTCATTTGCATATTTTTGTGCAAAATGGGGGCAGTGTAGACATAGCCAAAGTGTCTGTCTTCCATGGAGAACTTTGACTTTTCCTCAAAAACCTGACAACCAAAAAGTTTTTGGGTAAAAAACAGATGATTTTGGTCCCCTTGAATTTCATTTTTCATTTTCATCTTCTTGTCAGATAAAACAATCCTTATTCAAGGCCAGCAGGCCTGGGTGGTCAGCGAGTGGGATTGAACCTGAGATCTTTAGAGCTAAAGCAACAAGCCTCTATCACAGTAGTGGGCACAGGTGGCATATAGCCCATTGGGGTTCTATATCTGGCCCACAAGACATTTTGTTTACTATTATATATGTGCAGCATTGTCAGATTCTACTGGTTTCCATCCACATAGGGTTTTTTTCTAAGGGCTGACATCACTCTCCTTCTCAAGCTCCATCAACACTGCACATGTATTTCAAAATAAGCTATTCTGGAATAGTTTTATTCTGAAATAGCTTATTTCAAAATGGTACATCTACATTGCTGTGTAGATGCACCCCCAGTGCGCTCAGTGCCCTTGGATTACACTTAGAACAAGGCAGATGCAAAAAAAGAACTGAAACAAACTAAGCAAAGGGTCTTCTAGTCCCTTACTCCTGCAACCTCTTTCTCATTCTTCCCACCTCTTCATTTAGTTGTTTCAAGAGAGATGTGGGTGGGCCAGTAGTTTAAGCACCACCCTTGGACCCAGCAGTTCTTGATGTACATAGAAAAAGACATTTTTGTGCCATTTCTGTTTTAAGGAATGGTTGAAAAGGCAGAATGTTGCAGCGATTTAGAGAGAAAAAGATGGATAAAATACTGTTCATGCTTCATCAGTCTGCCACACACAGAGACCCAGGGCAAAATTTAAATGTGGGCAATAATAATGAAACAGGATGTCTCGCTGTTTAACAAAACTCTCTTGGAAGAAAAAGTTTGAAATAGCATTTATGAATGTACGTAGACAATTATAGAAAAGTAGTATATATTCTGCCTCTTCCTGTTTTCACAACTTTTTCTGTGTGTGTGTGTGTGTGTGTGTGTGTGTGCGCGCGCACCTCTTCCTGTTTTCACAACTTTTTCTCTGTGTGTGTGTGTGTGTGTGTGTGTGTGTGTGTGTGTGTGTGTGAAACTACATTATAGTGCCCTTCCTCACGCATTTATTTTTTTACAGAAAGATTTATTTTTCTGCCAGAAGGGGGCATCCATTGACTAAAATATGGACAGGTACCTTTTACTTGTGTGCAAGAAAGAATGAATTACAATTTTGTTGAATTCACTAAACACAGTGGCAAAGCAGAAATGATAACATTTCAGTATTAAAAACTTTTATTTTATTATTCCTTTGCCATAGGAAAAATATTCTATGGAACAATGGAAAAAAATCTTAGTGATATATAACTTTCTCTACTTTACCTTTATGGTTTGGGTTTTTTAAAAGGTCTTACATTTTTAAAAATGTTAAATGTTTTAAAATATCAAAGTTACAGCTAAAAGTTCCTTTCTATCCCTGTCAGATTTTGGGCAGTAAGATGCTCATAATACTGATATAACCATACCCTTTCTCCTAGCCAAACTGAGGTCAGTTGGACTGTGTTTCCCCCTGCAAACTGCCTTAGACTTAGGCAGCTTTGTGATGTATGTACTTCAGGAAATCTGTCAAAGTTCTCTGGATCTCACTGCTTTTCTCTGAGATCTCAGATTTGTTGCACAAATGTGTCCCTTTGTTAATTAAGAGAATGGCTTGAGCTGTGTCAAATATCAGACAATTTTGAGAGAGAATAAAATATACCACTCATCTTGCCAACACACTGGGCCCTGGTCTACACGAGGGAGTTATTTCAAAATAACTCGCCTTATTTCGGAATAATAAGTGGAGTGTCCACACTATCAAGCTTGTTATTTCAAAACAATGGTCTAGTTATTTTGAAATCTGTACTCCTGTTTTCCTCGGGGAATAAGCTTATTTTGAAATAGTTATTTCAGGAGTTATTTCAAATTTAGTTATTTTTGAAATAATTTCCTAGTATAGACATGCCCTTGGAAGAGGAACTAACCTAAAATGTTTAATTTTTATTAACCCCACCCCCCAGAATGGATGTTACTGTTGTAGCAGAAGAATAGTTTTGAAAAGAAGCTGGTACCTGTATTTTAAAATTTAGTATTTTCTGGTAATTTTTGAAAACAGGGTTATGCAAATTCCAGAGATGTGTTACTAAAAGACAGTTTAACAAATAGCAATGTGAGTGAATTGAATGAAAATCATTAAGTCTTTATAATCTTGTGGGTTTTTTTTAAAGTCTGATAATCCCTAGTATTCCAGCTTTAAAATTAATTACTAGGTTCTTATGTGTCTTGTTCCAGACAGACAGTATTGTCAACATTTCAAAGCAGATAGACAAATCATAGAACCATATATCCATCTAAATTATATCATCAATATTTTTCTGGGGGGTGGAATTGCTGGGGGGAGAGAGACTATGAAGAAGAGGGTGGGTTTGTTTGTTTTTTTTAAACACAGGCACTTATTTCAGAAAAAAGAAAATGAGAGAGAATGCAGTAATAAAGGATATGGCAGAAAAGCAAAAATATTCACTTAAACTTATTAAATGGAGAGAGGATATGCTGTGTATAAGCACAGTAAAAATAACCATCATAATAGAAAAGGTGCCATGTTGCTGACCCTTTAGACTGAATTGTCTGTGGGGGGTTTTGCCTGTCAACTCTTTATCTGGAGCTCTGGCCAAAAGTTTCCCTTATTGTGATTCACTAAGTTATTTAAGTGATTTCTTGAAGGTTAAACAAGAAGGAAGAAAGAGAAGTGCAGAATGCAATAGAAAGATAGAAGGGAGAAAAGACAAGAACCAGTTGTGGTCTTTGTGGAGAGGTGACACAAATATCCTCAGGTACTACAGGTGAGACTGATCTTCTGTAGCTACAAGAAGGAAAAAAATGCCTCCAAATGTTGCCTCTTGATGAGCCTGTCTTTAAGTCACTGATTTTTAGTGGCACAGGCCTTGACAGGGTAACACTGGGATATCTCGCTTAAAGAAAAGTAGGACAGGAGCAGAGCTGGCAGGAATGGTCTTGGTCTTTGCATAGGTGAAAATATCTGTGCTAGACTTGGTATTTTACAGCATGCATAACCAAAAAAAAAAACCAGCTCTTTCTCTCAAAATATGAAATAGGAAGGAATACAAAGGAAAAGTAAGTCTGCACAACATGGGATTTTTCAAATGGAAACTGTAAAACCAGTGGGAAAACCACAGAGCTGAAAGGCAACAATCTGAAAACCAGGGTTGGGGGAAAGAGGGCAGAGGCAGAGCGTGCAATAGAAGCTGAAATTTTAAAAAAGAAAAAGGCTCTTATAGATGAACAACAAAGTACATAAAGGCCATTTCTGTGGGTGATTCCATTGCTACTACCTTGGTTTAGAAAAGAGCCCTGAGATGATGAAAATCAAATGCAAAGGGAAAGTTCCTGAAATCATTGAGAGCAAAAAGTTAATCAAAACTCTTTTCCCACAAAGTGGAAATTTTAATTAAATGAATAGTTTTCCTTGCAAGGTTTTAAGGGAAATGGAAAAAGGAGAGAAAGGAAAAGGGGAATGGAAATTGAACATTCTGAGGTTTCTGAAAACTAAACTATTTGGGCTGGGGATGGACTACTTTTGTTACAAAAATTAAAAATATCCATGGGGAAAAACAGTTTTTCATTCGGTCTGAATGTTTTCAGTGACAATACCATTTATTGGCCAGCTCAAACAACTGAAAAGGCTGAGCCCTCAACTAGGGCAAATTCAAGGCCTTTCAAATTAAATCCTGTAATCTCACGGATTTCTTCTAAGCCACGTAGCCAAGGCTCTACCAAATTCACAGTCCATTTTGGTCAATTTTCACAGCCATAGAATTTTTAAAATCACAAATTTCATGATTTCTTCTACTTAAATCTGAAATGTCATTGTATTGTAATTGTAGGGGTCTTGACCCAAAAAGGAGCTGTGGGGGGTTTGCAAGGTTATTGTAGGAAGGGTTGTGGTACTGCCACCTTTACTAAGGCGCTGTCTTCTGAACTGGACAGCTGGAGAGCTGCAGCAGCTGGTTGGGATCCCAGTTCTGAAGGCAGAGCCACGTGAGGATGGCATGGCATGGTATTGCCAACTTTACTTCAGCGCTGCTGTCTGCAGAACGGGGCCTTCAGTCAGTAGCTGTGACTCTCCAGCTGCCCAGATCTGAAGGCAGCACAGAAGTAAGGGTGGCAATACCACGAGCACCCTAAAAACCTTGCGACCCTCCTGCAACTCTGTTTTGAGGTAGGATCTTTAATTTGAAAAATGCTGGTCTGGCCCCACCAGAGTTCTTGAGGAGAGATGAGATTTTTATAGCCCATGACATATTTTTCAAGGCCATAAATTTGGTAGGGCTCTACACATAGGATGACGCCTTCAAAGAGGCAAATGGAGCTTGTAAGATCCAACTGAATATAGCAAAATCTGTGTTGATTTGAAGATGGGGTCTAGGTTGAAATCACAGGTTGTATTAATTCGCTGTGCTGAGCTACAGAAGTGGTAATTTCATGTGTGTTGGTTCTCCAATGAATCACAGACTTTCCCAAAAATGCTATTAAAGCTTTATGCCTGTCAAGTGCATTAGCAATTTTAGAGCATTTTTTCCCACCGAATCTGCCTCATCGAGGAAAACTCAGCTGGAATAAAGGGCTCCCTCCTGTAACAACTCAACATATTGCAGTAGCAAAGTCAACCTACAGTACTGTTTTAACACAAGTTTCTGAAGTGGCATCATGAAACAAAGGGGTTTGATTTGGATGCAAATGCTGAAGGCTAGAAAAATGACCATCCAAGACATCTCAAAAGTTTACTTGATGTGGTGCAGTGAAGCTTAGGAACATGCTGTGAGGTTTTGTTTACACGACAGGGATGTCCAAACTTTGCCCAAATGAGGGCAGGGCTGCACTGCAAGGACAGGTCACTCTAAGCTATGCAATTTGAGTTACATTAGTAGTGTAACTCACATAAGTTAGATTTAGTTACTTTGGGGGCCACACTGTGGGGGTCGACAGAAGAATCTCTCCCATCAACTCCCCTTACTCATCTTGTTCTGCTGGAGCAATGGAGTTGACAGGAGATTGATCGATGGTCAATTTAGCAGCTCTTTAACTAGACTTGCTAAATTGACCACCAGTGGATTGATTGCTGAAGTGTCCATCCACCCCATAGTGGAGACAAGTCCAGAGTGAGCACCACATTGGCAACAAGAAGCTGCACCTAATTTACATAAATGAGATAGGAAAGATGAGGACACGTGTCTTTATGGAACCCCATGGACTCACATTGGCCAGTCCTGTCAGACCCTTTCTTTACCTGCTCACTCCTCTACTTCTCACTGACTTGGCACTTCCAACAGCACTCCTGGGGAGAGCTGTATGACTCAGTTGTGTCTCTGCTATCGGTGAGTAACAGTCATTGCATGCTTCTGCCAATTGAACAATTCGTTTGGGAAGACTCATGGGGAAAGGGAGCCTCTTTCACAGCTTAAGGGCCAGCATAGTCTCCCAGGCATTCTCAGCCCCGTTTATGGAGGGAGAATTGTCTAGAGGAGCTTTGTAACAAAGGATTCTTCAGCCCACAGATTCCACTTCAGGCTGTGCCCATCCTACGGATCATCTCCTTCTGTCTGCTTCCACAACATTGATCATGCTGCTGAAGAAGTACAAATGGAGGTGGGGCCAGAATTTGTCCCCATAAGCATTATCCCCCTGGAATATCGTGTGTAGCCTGCAAAAAATGCACATTTAACAGAGATGTATCCATTTAAAAATAAAGGTATTTGGAGACCAAACTATAAATCAGAATAATGTATCAAGCTGGATTCTTAGCTGTCTGAAATAATGTCACCCATTCTATTCCAGCCTGGCTTCATTATTGCTTTACACTACAAATTAAAAACAAAATCTTGGATGTAAGGACTACAGATGTGAGTCAGGTGAGCAGGATTAACGCCACATTAAAAACAAAATGGCAAGCATTAAAAATAAGCACATTTCATAACTGATATGCTGTCATTAAAGCTACAGTGGAAAAGAGGCTACTTTCCATATTGTGGATGATTGTCAAGTGTTGTTGTCAGAGTAGTATTCCAAAATATGATCTCTTTGTGGCCTTGTACACACTAGGAAATTACAACAGATGAGAACACATGTTAATTAACACTGTGTAAAACATAAGTTAGCACTTAGTGTAGACAGGGACTGTCCTATTTACTATCATGTTATCTGGTTGTGTCTAACTATAAACAGCAGTCACCCACTATGCCCTAGGAATAACCACAACTAACTGATGTGATATTAAACTAGAGAGGCTTGATCCACATGGAGTGTCTACACAGCACAGTTATTTTGAAATAACTGACATTATTTCAAAATAACAATGTGAGTGTCTACGCAGCAATTCCATTATTTCAAAATACATTTGGAAAAAAATTCCGAAATAGCTTGTTTTGAAATAAGCGTGCTGTTAGACATACCCTTAGTGTCGGGAATGCAGTTTCTCAGAGATGACTAACCTTGTGTGATCCCGAGAAAAAACATTTCAACTGTTTATTCCTCATTTTGCCCTGTTGTATAATTAGCATAGTTACCTTAAAAGAGGAATTATAAATGGGTAGGACTTAATGAACAGATGTAAAAAATTTAGAAATCCTCTAAGCAAAGATGCTATTTATCTGTATATGTAAAATTGTATTGTTAATTATTTGTTATGTAGTTTAGCATCTGCAGAAAGACACTTCTTTGGATGTTTTGCTGACTTCAGCACCCAACTGCAGGATTTGAGTACCTAATTTTAATGCTAGTGTTTGCAAACTGAGTAACAGAAAGTTTTCATTTAAACTAACCCAACAAAATTTCCTTAGAATATCTTTTCATGCCTGTATTTTAGAAGAAGAAAGAACTCTGAGGCTGGCTATACCAACCTCATTACTGTGGAATGTAGCTATCCAAACATTATCAGAAGTCTGCTGTCACATACTAACCCCTTGAAGGTTAGCACAGCTGGATTTGTCAACATTTATTTGCTCCAGTGAGATTTTTTTTTTTCAGGGAAGTCTCAAAAAATCCAACTGTCTGGTCTTTTCTACTTCAACGAAAATGCTGGGGGAAAAAAGGAAATATCACTTTTTAAGTGTTGAAAAGCTTAACCTTTCTTTAGGGGACACATTGCAGCTTTAGTAAGAGCCTGTGTCTGAATGGATTTGGCCATGGCCGACATCTTCCTTCAAGCTGACCCTGTGGTCATTGTAGAGACTACGATTAGTTCTCTCCTTTAGCACTAACAGCTGTCTGAAACTTCTTATTCAGTGGGGACCACTTCTCCCAGAGCACTTCTTCTCTCAAGAGCAGTAGCTTCTTCATTATAGCTCACTGTATCTTCTCTTAGACTGCCCTCTGAAACCTTTTTCCCTTAGACCAAAGCCTGCTAGATCTTACTAGAATCACCGTCTGTTATGCTTCAAAGCATCTGACTGGCTGAGACACCATCACTTAGACAATTTGAGGCATCACTGAGATGCAGACCATTGTGGTGTCTATATACAGACACTCACACCCATCCCAAGTGTAACTTGCAGTTGTAACTGTAAATTGAGCAAAATGAAAATGTTACTGAACTATGGCAATAAGAGTTAGATAGTGATGCCTGGATGAATAAAACATGGGAGGGTTGTTATTTCATGGAGAAATGACTTGAGAGCAAATTGCCATGGATCAATTTAATCTAATTTCTTTTTCTTGCTTCTATGATCTAAATAAATGTGTTAATAATTTATTCAGAGGGGCATCTAATAGGTAGAAGGGAAGTGAAAAAAGGAGGCTAGTTTGATATGAAATAAGAAAGGAAAATGCATACATTCCAGACAGTCATTAAAAGCTAGCAGGTGTCTAAGTAGTTAAAGCAACACGATATATAGGAGGCAAAAAGAGACTTGCTGTTAATCTTTCATTTATTATATCACTAGTAGACTTACTTGGTGTTGCTCAGGTCCATGAGTCAATTAAGAGGTTTTTTTGGAAAATAAAAATAAAACGTACATGCTTTACTTAAATTATTGTATTTTTCAAAAATATAGGGGTTTTTAAAAATGAAGTTAATTTTATTTTGGTTTTCTTCAAAAATGAGATTGGTAAAATTTTTCCATTTAATTTTTTTGTGAATTTTTTAAAATGGGAATTCCATCAAGTGTATTTTTTCCTCATCCCTATAAACTTTATCGTTTGCTGTATCTGTAGTCAATTTGGTTTTCAATAACGTTTTTCTTCTAGTTTTAAACCTTAAGCATCCATTTAACTGTGCCAAAACAGAGCACTTCTGCTAATTTGTCTTTTCTCTAAGGTTTATTGAGAAGCAATCCTATTCTAGGTGCATCTTATTTTTCTGGCTTATCTTGGTCCAGTCTTTCAACATTCGCTCAGTTATCTCACTTTTGAGGACTATACTTGATTTGGTGATTATGTTTCTTCTGTTTGGTTTTATGAGAAGCAATCCCATTCCAGGCACATCCAAGTTTCCTGGCACAACCAAACCCTTACAGTGCTTTAAGTTATGATCAGAGGAAGCTGTATACCGAATTTGGTGGTCCTAGTTCTGACTGTTTAGGAGGAGTTCTGAATCAAGCTCTATAAAATATATAGTAGATAGAGATATTTTGCTATACAAATTTTACAGGAAATAATGATTTTTTGACTGACCAAAAAAAGGCAAAAGTCACAGGAAGGGGTAAAAATATAATAAAACCACCAACCTGAGGCCTGCATTTGAATTTAAAATTATATTTTTAAAAGTGTTTAGAGGACACCTTTATGCATTTTTGGGATGTTGGCCATCCACTGTTCATTCATCAGCCTTTCTTCCTCCTTGGCTTCATTATTTATTTTAATATTTGAAAAGGTTTTTATTTAAAGGAAATTCAGTGACCCTCTCTGTTCCCCACTCTGTCCATGCTTGTATTAAAATCATGCCAAGGCATAGCCCATAATATGGCCTCTTTTCTAGGCTTGTCTCCGCTCACTGCATGGGTTGCTAAGTATTATCCATGATTACAGGCTACACTGGCTTTGTTATGCTAGTACAACCCTAGTGAAAATGCAGTTATATTGGTATGGGGTGTTACAGTGCTCTACCTTATTTCTTTTCTGTTATGGAAATAGCTCTGCCAGTATAAAGTACTTGTTTACCCATATATAAATGTGCCCACACTTGGGAGGTGAGGTACCATTTTAACTATACTGGGTCAGTTAAAGCAGTAAAACTTTTGTGTATAGACAAGCCTTAAAAACACATTTGATCAACTGGTGTACTACTGAGTTAAATATTTAGTTTGACATTAGGAAGTGTGGTCAATGAGAGATTAACCTACACTCTATTTTTTCCCACTTTGTTTTGTTATGTGTGTGACTACAGAAAACCCCAAGATGGAGCAAATTCCATTCCAGAGCATGGCTCTTTTTCACTCATCATTGGCACTTATTTTCTGGGCGAGTGGTCAAAATCTATGGCCTTTTAAAGAAAAGCATTAAAGCTCCATTATTGACTGCTACACAAATGATTTGTGTTTGATCTTCTTGGAAATCAAACATATTAAATGCCAAAATGCTCCTGATCTTCACTGGCCCAAAGAATGGGAATGCCAGGATCACCCTTGTACTAACTGTTCAATAGACTTTTCTCACTTAGCTGTGCTGGCCAGTTTTGTCTAATTGATTTTCTTGTTCCACTGAGCCTTTGTGTGAAGCTAAAACAAAAAGAGATCATGAGATTTATTGCAGCCAAATATCTTTGCTACTAGCACTGTCCATCTGTATAATCGAAAACGACCAAAACAACACAGCAAAACATATTGGGGAAATGCTAAAAATTAATACCAGAAGGGATTGATCTTACTGAAATTTAAGATACCTTCCAATTCAAAATTTAATAAACTCCAGCATGATCAAAAGGACTTGGAAGTCTTAAGACTTTCTAACCCGATTTGAACACAGAAGGCATAGCCTAGCAGTAGTTTCTTGTGGAAGCACAGGGTCTGGTTTCACTTGTCTTTGCACTGGAGAATTTAGGTCTGAACTATACAATCTACTTTTTCTAGCATACCACTGAGACTGAGCTCCAAACAGTAAGTGTACATTCTTTTCCTTGTACTAGTACAAAGTTTATGGGAAACAACCGAAGTCAGATGTTAGGGCATCAGACTGAAAGTCAGGGGATACGTGCAATATTCCTGGTTCTGACATTGGCTTGCTTGGGCAAATCATTTACTTGCTCCCTGCCTCAGTTTCCCTATTGGTACAATGGGAAGAATAATATTATCTCACCTCTACATTGCTTTGAGATTTATGGTTGTAAAGTGCTATCTAAATAAGCTTGGATTTTTTCATAATTTAAAAATTGATTTACATTTTCATAGTTATGAGAAATTATGGGGGAGGTCAGATACTGAGGGAGGTTGAACAATACTTATTTAATAAGATTAGATATACCAATTCAGAAAATTAAAGATTTTTAACCATCGAAAAACAAAAGTGTTCACCTCACATATCAATATATGCACAATAAATATCTTTAAATGACACTCTCATCAGTTCTCAAGCAGCATTTTTCATACTTAGCCTATCAGTAAATTTTAATTATTATCCACAGAGGTATTTTTGTCAGTTTGTGTTGTGAAACCGATGTTTAATGACATTTACCAATAAAAATCTGATCCTTAGCTGAAACCTGTATATTATATCTCTTCTAATGATAATAATGTAAAATGGGGCTAATAACACTTCCCTAGCAAACATGACTGTTGTGAGGAGAAATACATTAAAAATTACAAGATGCTCAGATACTATGGTCATCAGGGCCACACAAGTACGTAAGATAGATTTAATGATTTACTCAATTTCCCTCCCTGTTTTGTTCCCAATAACTGCAATTTTAGCTCATGTGGCGTTGTAGTCTATATTGATTTTTTTTATTGTTTTTTGTTTAGTATTTTCAAAAGTTTACTCTCTAAAATAATAATATGGACCTATCCTTTATATTAATTATAGATCCTGCTTATTTCAGTGGAAGGTACCTGATTAGTTCAATATTGATTGTGTTTGTGGTCAGTACGTACTATCCATACTAATGTGCTAATTAAAGACAAAATTTTCCAGAGAGTTCTGGTGATTTCACAAGATCGGGAGATGAATTTCAAATAAACTCTGACTTGGATAAAATTTGGGATTCAGATAAACAATTCTGAATTTTATTTAACTCCCTCTAGCTGAATAACTTCTACTAATATAGCCAGGCAAGACATTATATTTGAAATTTATATATACCTGAAACTTAGGCTGGTGAAATCTAGGTAAGATAAACACAAAGTAAATGAAAACGGAAACATTTTGCAAAATTGTATCGTAAGCAAAATTGTTTCCTTTTTGCTCACCTCTAATTATTGAAAACCCTTTGCGATAATAGCCATACAATAGTTAACATTTCATGTAAGCTAAAGCTTTCATCTCGGCATTTTATATAGAGCTCAGAGGCAGTTCATTGGATGAAAACCACAATAGGAAAAAAAAAGTCATGACAGAATGTATGGGAGAAATAATGGTTTTGCTTTGTACATCTGTCAACTAATGCTTAACTAATGTTGAATTACTGTCAAACTCCTATGGTGTTCACTTTATATTTCACCTGAATACATAATGACTTCATGGCAATGAATTCTAAATAAATGCATAATGACTGGACATTTAGAAAATTAGGAAAGTAAAAGAACGTTGTTTCATTTGTTTAATCACATATTTTCCAAGCTTTACTGGCAGGTGTTTGGTAGCTTGTGTGAAATTTGCTCTTTTGGTCTCTGTGTGGTTATTAGAGGGCGGGCATCCACCTCACAAAACCGCATTCCTCATTGTCACTCGTTGGCACCACTCTTGACACTCTCAGCAGAAAGGGAAGTGACAGTACATTATCAAAAGCAAGGTGACTTATTGGACAGAACACTGGACTGGGACTCGGGAAACAAGGTCAATTCCTGGCCTGTTGGGTGACCTTGGGCAAGTCACTTCACATCTTCGGGCCACAGTTTCCAGTTCTGTCACAGTAAGGATAATGATACTGACCTGTGCAGTATGAGGCTTTGAGCTCTGCTGATGGAGAGCACTGTATAAGAACTAGGTGTTCAAATTTAAAATTACTAGTATTATAAAGGAGTGATCCCTCCAGAAGAGGGTAAAAGCAAAGGGGGAATTAGCTGATCATACAGTAATTTTTCTGGGGTTAGGGATGTTAATCTCCACACTTATCGGTCTTGTACTTTTACAAAAATGAAGCTTTACTTTGAAAAGGGACACTAAAAATAGTAATGTGGGGTTGCTTGGCTAGGTGTCGCCAATATTCTGTTTCCAGTGCGTTCAGTTTAGGTGCACAAAGTTTTTTCCTCCTAGGTAACAGCCCTGGAAATTCAGCCTGGGCTGAGATCAAGCTGGGTTTTTTCTTTCTCATTTACTAGTGAAACTTTTGCAAGCCATATCTTGCCCTTGGTCAGACCTGAACAGTGCCCTTACATTTGGTAGAGATTTGCACAGGTCTCACTGATTGGTTCTGTAGCTAGAACTTAGCAAACAATTCTGATAATGATGCACAGGAAGGAATACAAACCCCCCCATAGTAAACACTTATTTCAACAGTTCCTGTCTGCTGGTTCCTTATTGTGCCATGGGATACATGGGCTTTTTTATATCTCCTCAGGATCATGTCCTCTGCCTCTTGCAGATCTCTCCCTTCCCCAAAGAGGCAGTGACACAGCTCCAACGGGGTGCTAGTGATGTAGTGACACGAAGGCCCAAACACTCTCTGAATAGTGTCTGTATCTAAGTCCTTATCAACATGACCTCAGGCTGTCGACTTAAATTACACAACTCCGGCTATGTGAGTAATATAGTTGAAGTCAACATACTTAGGTCTGTGTACCACAGTATCTTCACCATGGTAAGTCGACAGCTGAGGCTTTCCTGTCCACTCTGCTTACTCTTCTTGTTTTGGTGGAGTACCAGAATTGATGGGAGAGTGCTTGGCTATTGATTTATCGTGTCTATGCTAGATACAATAAATTTGATCCAACAGGTAGTGAAGACATGCCCAGAGATACGTGGAAGATGTTACAGCTGGTGGGGAGGGCTGGCATTTTATCTAGGTCAGTTAACATTTCTATATTCTGGAAGCAGACGTTCCATAAGGGTGCGTCTAGACTGGCAAGATTTTGCGCAAAAGCGGCCGCTTTTGCGCAAAAACTTGCCAGCTGTCTACACTGGCCGCTTGAATTTGCGCAAGAGCACTGACTTTGTAATGTACAAAATCAGTGCTTCTTGCGCAAATACTTTGACGCTCCTGCTCGGGAAAAAGCCCTCTTGCGCAAGTGTTCTTGCGCAAGAGGGCCAGTGTAGACAGGGAAGGAATTTTTTGCGTAAGAAAGCCCCAATGGTGAAAATGGCCGGCGGAGCTTTCTTGCGCAAAATCGTGTCTATACTGGCCACGGATGCTTTTGGGCAAAAGCACTTTTTGCACAAAAGCATCCGTGCCAATCTAGATGCTCTTTTGCGGAAATACTTTTAACGGAAAAACTTTTCCGTTAAAAGTATTTCCGCAAAATCATGCCAGTCTAGACGCAGCCTAAGTGTTTGATTTAGCACGTCAAATGGATTAGCTATCATGGTAATTGAAAAGTGCTGAGTATAGTTGTTTCAATATACTAGTGGGGTTTTGTTCATTGGTTTATTGTGAGGCAGTTTGGATCCTTGTGTTCTGTGACTGACACACCACATTTTCAAGAGTGTTTTGTATATGACTACACTTGTTTTCATTTGGTGCCCAGCCACATGATTTGGAATGCAAGCCAAATACTCTTTGTGCTCGCATTGCATGTTTTGCTGCATAGGTAAAATTGTGGAGATATAAAGAGTTGGGACTTGAATCTCCATTGCATTATTCCTTTATACAACAGTGTAACTGTGTTCTTGTCGTTCCAGAGGTGTTGCATCAACTTGAAACTGGAGTAACAGAATGGTGACTCAAACCTGTGGACTGTTTGACTAACTTCATGTGTGATTTGGATGTGCCTTGCTACTTAGTTGAAAGTTAGCATGTAACAGCTGAGTTTCTTGGATTTTATGGTGAAATTAAGTGTGTATTTATTATTAACGGGTGAAGTCTTGTATTTGCTAGTATGCAGGTTTTCAGTCAGATAAAAAGTTTTGAGTATCAGTGCTTTCTCCTTTTGATGTCCCATGTGATAGATTTTGGAGACACTCTCACATGTGTTAGAAATGCTAACTTGACATCATTTCTGCAGAACTTCTGCACTATAACATGTAGCACTACCTCACTGCCAGTGAGCATTTTGTATAAATACGTATGCAGAACTTTTTGGATAGCCACGTGACCCTGCAAAGTGTGTTTCTGTATTTGTGGATAAGAGGCCTATCTTCTGATTTTTCCAAGAGACTAAAAGAAAGCAAAATTTTAAATTTTGGAATTGGGAAGAGGTCCCATATCTTATTATTGCACCAGGGTCTTCTGAAGCTTTGCTATGCCCCTGAGAGGAGGGCTTTCCATACTCTTTTGGGAAGAGAGTATGCCAGGAATGAGTAAGGGACTCAGGGATATAATTCCATTCTCTTGGAGCCCCTCCACCCTGGAGCTCCCCGTAAGGTGGTTCTGAGGGAAGGCACAAGCAAGAGAGTTACTGGCAGTGGATCCAGTTTGCCAGGGATCATCGCCACCAGACCTCCTGCAAAGGAACAGGGCTTCTGTATTCCCTTGTAGTCCATGAAGCTCCAGTGGCTCTGACCCCTTGCTCTTCCCATATGTCAGAGAACTCCCCCCCACTTGCACCCCCATGGAGAAACACAGAGGAAATCCTGTGAGGATACAAAAGGAATCTGGCCTTGTTCCCTGCTGCCATGTGAGTATTACTGTACCGCAATATGATCTGGACTAATATTTGTATTCATTCAGCTGCATCTATGAGTCATCCATCCTGGGCTATGGGTTTGGCACAAAAAGTTACAAACAGAACAACTCAACAGGCCAAAAGATTCAGAAACGTTGCCTAAATTAATTGCCTTTCTGAAGTACCAGCCGCAGAACCAATACATAACGATGGAGAATTCAGTCCCCTGGGCCATTAGTGGTATTCAATGCCATCTACCCTATATGACAGTGTTAATGGACGTAACATTCTACACTTCCTGTCCTAAACTGTCCATCACACAGCTATAATGTGTTAAATAGCTGCAGCGCTTCACCCCAGAAGGAGCTGCATTTCAGTTGTGAGTGAAGCAATTTCTATACGCCGATCTTGCCAGTGAGCTTGCCACACCCCATGGAAGTATGTGGGAGGAAAGATGCTAGCTCAGTATAAAACACTGCCAGCTAGTCAATGTTTTTACAAATAATGGATAGTTCAGATCTGTGTGGGGTGGTGCAGAGTCTCTTGGAAGTCAGTGAGGCTCTATGCAGGCACAGGAGTCTGCTCTTACTGTTGGAACCAATAGCAGGATGGGGCTAAGCGACTATGCTCATCAGGGCTCTCAGCAACCAGTTCCTCTGAAAATGTCAAAGGGGAGAAAAGGACAGTGTAGCAAGATAAGAAGGTTTTTTAAAAAAAAGTCTGGTTCCTGGCAGATCAAGGGATGGCAAGAGTGAATTCTAGTTAAGGGTTTCCTATAGATAACTGCCTGGCAGATGCTCCCTCCCGTTCATAGCACAGCTGGAGTGCCCCCACTGATATCATCTGTCACTAGAGCTGGTTGGAAAATGGGGTTAATTTATCAGAAAATGTTTTATTTGGTATAGAAAATTTTTGAAATTTGAAATATTTCCATCAGGCCTATCTGTTCCCCTGGCACAGTTAAACATTTGACTAATGCATAATATCTCAGTGTTCACACTTTATTTCTACCGAAATATTTGATCCTAGCACATAGTAACTGCTTTGTTACTGAACACACGTGTGCAGGAAAAACATGCCAATCCCCCCCCAGTAAAACATGCCAATTCCAACCCCCCCCCAGGCTAAAATAGCCACTAGTGTTTAGTCTTCAAACTGCTGCACAAAAACAGTGCTATGTGAAACAAAATATGGGCCAGTAACATAAAGTGGAGAATATATTTGCAAGTGCTACTTACATGCAATGATCTTGACAAACCAGAACACAGATCCAACAACTGACTCACAACTCTATGGTAACACCACTGTGATGGAATACTGTAAACTTCTGCCACCATAGACATGTCGGTCATGGGCATGAAAATATGTGATCCCTCATGAACATAGCAATGCTGGCAGAAATCCTAGTATAGACACTGCTATAGTAGCAAAACTGGGGGTTCACTTGAGGTTTGGGGCTGGAATAAACTCTGCTGACAGTAGTTCAATTTTGCTGGTATGAGCCATGTCTACACTAAAAGCCCTTTGCTGGTATAGAATGGAAATATAGCTACTGGATAGTTGCTTCTAGTGTAGACAGAGTCTATCAAAATCCTGGTTTCAATAAAGCATACCTCCTAGCAATTCCTTGCACTCTGGCTCCAAATGTCCATAACAATGATAATACCTTGCTCTTACATAGATCTTACATAGATCATCCTTAGATCTCAAAGCACTTTACAAAGAAGGTTCCAGAGATAGCTGTGTTAGCCTGTTTCAGCAAAAATGAGGAAGAACAGTCTGGACTCCTTGCTGTTTTACAAAGGAGGTTAGTGTCATTATCCCCATTATACAGGTAGGGAAACTGAAGTACAGAGAGGTATAGTGACTTGCTGAAAGTCACCTGATAGCAGAGCCAAGAATAGAATCCAGGTTTCCTTTGGGTCCTGGTTCAATGGTCTAGCCCCATGGTGTCCAATTTGACCGGTTAAATGTGGCTAGTTCACTATAGCAGTAGCCACTATAGTAGCTTTAAGGACTAATGCTATAGTGGGCTATAGTGGCTACTGCTTCAGAACTAGTTGAACACCACGGGTGTAGCCACTAGGCCACCCTGTCTACACACACAACCATACCTGCCTCAACTTTTTGCTTCCTTTCAGATGACTTGAAGAAACATTAAACATGTAAGTTTAAATTGGATAAAAATTTTACCTTAGGGCATGTCTACACAGCAGCATTATTTCAGAATAACAGATGTTATTCTGAAATAACTTTGCAAGCATCTACACAGCCCTCCTTTTACAAGGAATGATGACTATTTTGAAATAGCTATTTTAGAATAGTACGTGTATAGACAGGGTAGCTGAATTAATTCAAAATAAGGGGCCTCCAGGAAATCGCAGAGGTGCCCATGAGGACCTCCAGAGGGAGCATACTGCTGCCCTGAAAGTCCTGCAGCGCTGCATAGAGCAGCAGGACTGCAGAATGGAGAAGGACCTGCAGCTGCGTCATGAGACCTGGCGGGAGATGAGGGAGCAGGGCCGGCTCATCTGTGCTGCTCTACAGGCAGTGATCGCCACCTTGGTGACTGCTCCTGCTGCCACTCCTGCCCCAGCTCCTGCCCCTCCAGCTTCTCCCCTAGCTCCCCCCTGTGGCTGCTGAGGGCCCCGCATATGAGGAGGTGGGACCACCAGAGCCAGGTGCCACCCCCAGGCCCAGTTCTGAGCCTCTCCGCCCCCCTTCTTTCCCTTCCAACACCCTTCTCACTCCTCTAAACGTTCTTTCCCCCGGCCCTTCTCAGTTATATTTACCCCAAATGAAAACAAAGAGTTTATTTTTTGAAAACAGTGATATTTATTGTCTCTGTAGGGAGGGGGAAGGGAAGGTATGGGAGGAAAGGCACAGAGGGGAAATGCACAGGCCCTCTGTGGAGAGACCCAGGGGGAGAGTGTCACTGGGGTCCTTGGCTAAAACTCTCCCCCTGGGCCTCTGGATGTGCACAGCCCCCTGATGGGCCTGCCAGATGGCAGCTGTGCGCGGCTGCTCAAAGGCCCTGCCGATCCAGTCAGCCTCTGCCCCCGCTCCCCGGGAAGAATGTCTCCCCCCTGCTTTCATGAATATTGTGAAGGACACAACACGCTGCCACCACTTGGGGGATGTTCCACTCCTCCACATCCAGGCGGCTGAGGAGGCAGGGGAACCTCCCCCTTCAGATGCCTGAAGGCAACCTTCACCACAATGTGGGCCCTGCTGCACCTGGCATTGAAGCATCTATTGCTTTGGTCCAGGTGTCCTGAGTAGGGCTACATTAGCCAGCGGAGCGGGGGTATACTAATCCCGCACTGGGCAGGCAAGAGTTAACCAGGCCTATATGGCCGAGAGACCCCCACCACCACAGCCCTGCTGGGCATGCTCCAACTGAAGGACCAGTATAAAAGCCAGGGGAGCAGCTCAGCCAGGGCTGACCACTACAGGCAAAGGAGCTGCTGCCAGAGCTCTGAAGTAGGAGGCCGCCACAGCAAAGGCCAGCCAGGGAGGCTTCCAGGCCGGAGGAGGAGCAGCAGACAGACACCGCGGCAGAGACTAGCCAGGGAAGGGCCCAGCTCGGAGGACGCAGGTGGGGAAAATGCCGGCAATCCCGGACACGGTAGGAAATAGCCCAGTGTGGGTAACTGCAATCCCCGAGAGCGCACTGTGTTTCAGGCAGACTCCCCACTGCGTTAGTGGTGGGACACACCCACCACTCACAGGACCCTGGGCTGGGACCCGGTGGAGAGGGAGAGCCCGGATCCCCCAACCCATCCCATTAGCCTGGATTGCTGACTTGGCCGCTGGGCCCCATTGCCCCGCTGACAGAGGCTGCTACTGACTTGGCTGTTGGGCCCCATTGTCCCACTGACAGGGGATGCTACTGGCCTGGAGATGGTAACAAGTAAGGCGGGGAACAACCCAGATAGGACCTAAGAGGGTCCGCATCCTGCCTGGGAGAGGGCAGCTGGGCTTGCCACCATGTGACAGTCCCCCACAATACAGACCGGCATGTCCACGTCCCTGACCCTGATGGTGTGGTTGGGGGGAAAAAAGTGCCAGGGTGCAGTTTCTGGTAGAGGCTGGAGTTGCGGAAGATGTGGGCTTCATGTGCCTTCCCCAACCACCCGATGTAGATGTCCGTCAGCTGCCCACGGTGGTCCATGATGGCCTGCAGGGCCATCGAAAACTACCCCTTGCAGTTGATGCATTCGGCTGTCTGGTGGTCGGGGGCCCGAATGGGGATGTGGGTGCAGTCAATAGCCGTCCCCCCTCCCCCCCCGCAGTTGGGGAAACTCATGGTGGCAAAGCTGGTGATGATGGGGTCCATGTCACCCAGGTTGATGACCCTGCGCAGCATGACAGCATTGATGGTCCATGCCACCTGTGGAAGGAGACAAATAGAGAATCACAGGGGTACCAGAGCCCTTGAGAGGTCGTCGGGCCCACCTTCTCTTCCCCTCCACACACCAGGAGCAACCCACTGCTGATCCCATCCCCCATCAGGGCTTTGTGAAGGCGGGACTGAAAAACCTCCTGGGAAGGGGGCATCCACCACCACCCTTCCTGAAGGAGTCCCATTCCTACAGTTCTCCTCCCTCCTGGGACAGGCGCCTGAGAGCATCATACCTGCATGAGCACAGCCCTGACAGTTGATCTCCTCACCCTGAACTGGTTCCCGATGGATCAGTAGCTGTCCGTTGTGGCAAGCTTGTAGATGGTGATGGTGACCTGCTTCTGGAGGAGGATGGTGGGACGCATGTGGGTGTCCTGTCACCTATGGGCAGGCGTGAGCCACTCACACAGCTCCAGAAAGGTTTCCTTCTGCATATGAAAGTTCTGGAGCCACTGCTGGTCGCCCCACCGCTCCATAACAATCTGGTCCCACCAGTTGGAACTGGTATCCAGACACCAGAAGCGTGATGAGGAGCGTGGGCCGGGTCGTATCACACAAGCAGCGCCTGCAGAGAGAGGAGGAAGTTCCCTGCCATGAGCTGGGGGTTGTGTTCCTGCAGGGCCTGGAAGGCATCCCGCAGAAGGAACTGCAGGAGGTGCAGCACAACCTGTAAGAGCCATCAACTGCTGGGAGGCAGATCTAGCTCCATGTCTAGAGTGCGGAGGTGTCCGCAAGGGTAACCACAGCAGGTAGCGAAAAGGCTTTGCTGTCCCTTGAGGAGGTAGGCAAAGGTGAAGAACCTGAGACACGGCTGTACAGGTGGGGTCCCTTTAAGCTCAAGACTCAGATAGCCTCAGGCAGCAGCTCCAGGAAGAGAGTGCTGTCCTGATGCCCTGCCTGGAGTGCTTGGGTGGCCATAAGTGTGATTTCAGTGTCCAATTAGTCTAGACTTCAGGCTTCTTTTGGAAGAAGCTTTTCTGGAAGAGATCTTCTGAAAAAACTTCTTCCGAAAGAGAGAGTCCACACTGCAAAAGTGCATCGAAAAAGTGATCTGCTTTTTCGAAAGAGAGCATCCAGACTGAATGAACTCTGAAAGAACTCCCTTTTTCCCATCCACACATGCCTTTCTGTGAAAGAGCTCTTTTGCAAAAAGGCTTCTTCCTTGTAGAATGTGGATTACCGGTGCCGGAAAACCCCCTCTGTTCTTTGGATTTTCTTGCAAAGAACACAATTGCAGTGTGGACGTTCCTCAAGTTTTGTCTGAAAATCGGACGTTTTTCCGACAAAAAGCTGTAGTGTAGACATACCCTGGACGCTAGTGTAGACATAGAGTGGACGCTCTATTTCGAGATAACTCAGTGCTATTTCGATGGGCATTTGCTGTGTAGATGCGCTATTTTGAAATAAGCTATTTCAGAGTATTTCTTACAGAATAGCTTATTCTGAAATAAGTGTGCAGTGTAGATGTGCCCTAAGAGTCTTTCCTTTAGCTTGAACAAGCTTAGAATCAGGTCCCTCTAAGAATAAATAGGCCATGTTTCCTGTTAACTCATTAATAACCAGAGATGGAACTAACAGCTGGCTCTAGAACTGAAATAATGGAGGATATAGTTATTAACTCATAAAAAGAAAAGACAATCGAGATGCCATTTAAAAGTTTCATTCATAGAATAACTAGCCTGTACTTTATCACATAGAGAGTGATGGTTTTAATGTAAGTGCTATATAGGATTTCAAACAAATACTTTACATAATAAATGCAACATATTTAAATGAAACATTTATAGAACAGGACTCAATTATATTAATTATGCTTAAAGAAAAAAACCTATTAAGAGAATATACTTTCTGTGAACCAAACAAAAACAGTGTTCCCTAATACAGTCAAGCACTTTTAAATGAATAGCTGATAAAAATTTGGACTTTATAAAAAAAAAAAAATCCTGACCTAATTTTCAAATCTGGCTTCCAAAAATGTTGCCTTCATGGTTTGTATGCACAAGATCTCAGTATCTGTTTCATATTTCCAGCATAAAGCCACATCATTTATACAGTAATGCTATCCACATGACAAACTACAAATCTATTAATTTTATCATGCACATTTGTTTGTTTCCCTTGCACACTCTTTACTAACCAACAATTTGGAAACTTCTCCATAGTGTGGAACTTAATCCTATTTGCAATTTCTTAACATTCCTGTGGCAAATACAGCAACTGCTTATTTGGAAAACTTGATAGGGTAAAAAATGCCTACACAGATTGAGTATCATGTTAGCAGCTTGCTCTCTGGTGACTACCAGCAAAAGTTATAGAGACAACTAGTGGTCCTTTGCCCGACTTTGAGAACTTCTGTACTAAGCTATTTCCACTAAGATTTCATCTCACAAATTGAACATCTGAGCAGCTTCAAACTGCCACTGTTTTGAAAAATTTGTTCACAACTTCCTGACAGATAAATTTTTACTAATTTCTGCAAAGTCATAGTGATCTGAGCTACAGAATGGACAATATTGGTCACTGCACCCGTGATAGCTTTAATGTCTGTTAACTTGTAATCCATCAGGTCTAAAAGCAGGAGCTTTATCCCAGGGGAACGAAGAGATTCTCAGGTTTCCAATGGACACAATACTTGCTTCCTGCCCTGGCAGATCCCTACAGTACAATGACTGTAGAAATGTTATTGTGGGGGTACCATGTTGACTGTAGCTGACTGATTCCAAATCGATTTGCTCATTTTGTACAAGGCTGTTTTTTCTAACTGCCAGCCTGTGAACACAGCCTGGGCTCTGAGAGTCCAAATGGGCTGTTTCCTTTTCATGGATCATCATTGGTAATAAAGATTTTGGAGGCCAAATTAGATCCCCAGAGACTCTTGTGCCAACACAACTGAGACATATGCAGCTGTCCAATTGCAAGTGATGTGGCCAACCCACATTGATGGTGATAAATGAATAACAAATGCAACCTGTCTGGGTAATATACAACAAGCACAGGATTTTATGAGCAATGGTGTCTCAGGTTCCACTATGTATACAGTAAAGGGGAACTCACAAAGACATCAGTCCGCCAAGCAGACAAAATTCCCATTGAAACTCCACTTTCTTCACTGGTAATCTTGGCTATTTTAGGGGTATGGAATTGGCTATTTGAAGTGAACTTGGGTACTGTGAAATTCCCTTAATGGTGAAAGTAGAATGAAAGTGTCTCTCTTTTTTTCCAGTACAGGTTGCAGCTCTAGTTTTCCAGGGAGACTGAAGGTCTCTGGAGACAGAAGCTTGGTTCATTACTTAGCTCCCAGGCAAACCTGTCCTAATGGCCTCCGCACACACCTATCATTTTATGTGAAACTCATGTGATTTAGTTGTAGATATTTTTCCCTACAGATTTCATGAAAAACCAGGACTTGGGTTGCATTGCACAGTCCTTTATCTATAAACTGAAGCAAGTGTGAAGTTTTAGCAAGAAATCCTTGCAGGTTGATAGAAGACTGTGTGGCAGGTGTACGGGCATGGTCTTAGACATTTCCCAGCTGCATGAAAAAATATTGAAGGAACCCTCAGCACACCCTGTGATCTTGCTGTGTCAAATGAAGCTGCTACCTCCACAGGCTCAGTTATTACAGGTTTCTGCACCTCACCTTCAGTCAAGGATTCAGCAAATACATATTCCCTCGATCTTACTTGTCTTCCTAAACCAAACTTCAGCAACAGACAGTGGACAATGTCAGTGGACACCCCAGGGATCAGATTCAACATTCAGAGAGCCATTTTCAAATTTCATGGGTGCATTCACTACAGCCTGCTCATTTTTCTTCCAACACTTAACCTTGTTTTAAAAAATGGAAACAATTTTGCACATTTTGTAATGGTCATTATTTTTTCTGCGTTGCCCCTTTTGAATTGCAGGCTCCACTCTGACTTGTTCAGGCAGCTCCAGCAGACCAGCAGACCTAAAAAGTCAATCTTCATCTCTTCTTGGTATAGTACCATTTACAGAAATCAGAGTATAAACACAGAGCGAGAAAGGGCAGCAATAACAAGAGCAGAAGAAAGCAGTGTGCCTGGGAGTGAGGTAGGGAGTGAAAAAGCGAGAATTGTTTTTGATGTATTCGTTTCCTCTTATTAGTATCCTTCTAGTGGCGCTCAGGCTGAGAGAGCTGACCTGTCCAAAAGTTAGTGATCCACACACAATCCACTCCCAATAGTGCAAAAGTAGAGACATCACAGAATGAAAATAGCAGAAGTCAAGATAAAGGAAGAAACCATGGGCTGCTAGATAGGAGTGGGGGATAACCTAAGTTCACCCAAGTGGCAGAGGAACTAGCTTAGTTTGTGGAGAGTCAGGAAAAAAATTCTTAACAATCTCATTCTCACACCTATAAGCATGTCTCTCACTCTGTTTTCTATGCTGCTACTGATAAAGACTGCCCACACATGAAAGGACTTGACAGGGTACAAGGTCAACCTTATACAATCTCCTCTAATTGTGTGGGTCTGGCTGACCTTCTTATTCTAGAGCAAGAAAAGGTAACTGCAGACAGAGATGAGAGGGGAACAGACTGGCAAAACATTATCTGTCATTGAGGCCAGGATGCTGCCTATTATGTGGTCCATGATTTCCATAATATAGACGCCTATATGCAGACTGTCATTAAGCAGAACACTAAACAGAATGGGCAGGTGACTATCCAAACAACCACAAAGTTGCAAAGTCCAGCAACCCCACCCTACTGTAGTTGCTCATGTCCCGGAGGAGGTGGAATGAAGGTTACAAGGCATTCTGAAACTGACCTAATCAGACTGTCCCTAGAAGAAAGATGACAAATCTCCACTTTCTGTTTCCTCCATTTCATCAGCATTCTGAATCTCCTTTATTGCAATTTCTCTTTCCTAAAGGACTGGGGAAAAAAGAAGGGAAAAAAATGCCCACCAACCGTGTCTATGCACAAGTGCTGCAAACCGATTTTCTTACAATCATCATGTGTTTTGACACTTTTTTTCCTCTGGCGTTATGTTTTTGTTTCAATTTCTTAACATAGAAAGTAATTTTCTTGACTAAGGTGCTTTGTTTTATCTTCCTTGCATTGTGTATGTGGCTGTATGACACAGGATCCCTGGCATAGTCCAGCCCAAATGTTAGCTGTTTGGTTGTCTCTAGTGGGATTCTTGTGGGACTCCCATTATATACATTATTTGATAGAACAAGAAGCAATGAGCTTAAATTGCAGCAAGGGAGATTTAGGTTGGACATTAAAAAAAGCTTCCTAACTGTCAGGGTGGGTAAGCACTGGAATAAGTTGCCTGAGGAGGTTGTAGAATCTCCATCGTTGCAGATTTTTTTAAGAGCAGGTTGGACAACACCTGTCAGGGATGGTCTAGATGGTGCTCGGTCCTGTCATGAGTGCAGGGGACTGGACTATCCAGTTCTATGATTCTGTGATTGATTCATAATTATCAAGTAGAGAACGTTGTCCAAACTTTTCCTAGCACCTTTCTTGTGGACTTGCCAATTCTGCAAAGACATCTTAATATCTCAGAAGTGCACCCTAGACCCTAGACTGAGTTTGGGAGGATTAGAAAGTGACAAGAAGAGATTGCACAGAGGAGGTAAGACAGTATCAGCTTTCATAAATATCATTACATTATAATGCATCCCAATGACCTGATCATCACTTTTCTTGAAGTAAAGTCTAGCTCAAGGAAGAAGAAAATGAAAACACAAATTGGCACAAGATATTAGTGGTCCTGTATCACCAAGAAGCTGCACAGACTTCTCTTAATATATAGATTCTTGTGGAGATAAAAATATGAATGAACAACGATCAAAGAAATCACTCACTCCCAATATGAGGGGAAATGAGGTCACAAAACACACATTTTTTTGCCACCAAGTAGTTCAATAAATGAAAATATATTGTAAAAACATACTTATTGTGGCTAATAGAAACGGTGGGGGACATCTGGGCACATATATGGTAAATTTGATAAACCATTCACTGGAACATGTTCTTGAAAACGAGTGTAACTTCTCATGAGAAATTCTGTCATGTAGGCAGCACTCTATTGATCCCAAGGTATATAATTTCTTGGTTCTGATATGTTCATCTTATTTTGTCCTGTGGGAATCAAGGACCGAGAAGTATTAATGGATCCAATGAGATCAATGGATTTACTGTTTTCCCAACAGGCCACAAATGTGCTATTGAGCATTAATATTTGGACAGGGTTTCTCCCCCTCCTTCTTCTTCTACTCTTTCTTATGAGAAGTCAGATTTGGCTTTAAATGCCAGGTCTGATTTTAAAAGGTGCTGGGCACCTGCAGTTTCCATTGACCACAATGAGAGTTACAGGTGCTCATCCGCTCTGAAAATTGGTTTCACAAAGTTTGACATATTCCCTCAAAATACTGGATCCTTTAGAGAAGACCTTAAAGATTAATGAGGGTGAAAGCCAGTGTGTAGTAGCCGTCAGTTTGAAAGAGTGGAAAAACGTGGATTTAAACAGAGGTGGATTATTCCACAATATCATCCTCTCTTTCTGAATTGGTTTGTCTGCCTACTTTGTCTGCCCAGACTCACCCCATCCCCCGAGGCCCAGAGCCAGCCCCCCTTACCTTGCCCAGGGCCCTGACATTTCTGATAAAACTACATGCTGGCACATGACGATTCTCCTGTTCATTATGCTATTCAGGTACTCTAACAAAAACAAATTCCTCTACTGTAAAGAATAAGAATAAACTGGCAAAACACGGAGAGAGGTGATTCCTAAATATAGACACCGAAATACAAAGGAATTTGCAGGATTAAGTAGTTGCACTGTGCTTGTAACTTCCTTTTGGCCCGGGAGTAATTTTTTATGTATTGTAAATTCATGTTAAGATAATGGATTAGTAACCCCCTCGCACAGTAGTGGTTAAGATAGGTGTAATAATGCTGAAGGATAAAGATTTGCTGAGTAAAGTGGGGTAAATTGCTGCCATTTGGATGTGCCAGTGTGTTATGTTCACTTTGCGCAGGTGTGGGTTACTCCACAAGGAGCAAGGAGGTGAAGAATCAGGTGGAACAAAGTGAATCTTAATTAAATGAAGCGTTCCGGGAGCTAACGGTGAGTGGACAGTTGTAGTGCCCAGTCCAGCTTAGATTGTAATCAGTGGAAAGTTCTCCTCATGCTCTTTTTCATGTGTTCTGAGCGCTGGCTATCTTTTGACACTTTGCTGGTCAAAAAGCACCTCCTGAAGGCAGTGACAATTAAAGTGGGGCTGCGGAGTTTTATATTCCAGGCTAACCAGTGAACCACCCTGGCCAAGAGAGACCAGGATTTCACTCATGTTCAGTTGCCTTTTAAAAGGCCCAATCCTGCTCCCATCGAAGTAAACATGAACATTTTACATCAGGATTTGAGCTGGAATTTCAAGCTTCTGCCTCCCTGGGCAGATGCTGATTTGAGCTTCCCTGGAGCCTGAAAATGAGAGAACCAAACCATCTCAAAGTCTGACATAATGCCATCAGAATCAGCCTCTAGGAGATGCTCAGAAGTGAAACAAATCCTTTTCCCTCCTCGGAGAGTGAGAGTATTGTGCAACTACAAAGCCAGCAGGCTGGATCCACCTCAGTCCTTTCAGTCTTTGTACTACAGTACCCTATTCTTTCACATCAACCCTTAATGTATTTAAATTGTATTTGTAAGATATTTAACCTAACAATTGTACTTGTCAGTAGCATGTATTAGCTCTGCACAGTCCTAGCCAGGCTATTACATTTCAGCCCTATTGGACCTGTTTTCAAAAGCAGCCTTTAAATCTGCGTGCCACGAACAGCACACACAAGTACGTGGATAAGAAACTGTGGCTGCCCTAGAACCCTGACGGTGGCAGCTGCACAGAAAGAAGCCTGGGAGCTGTCATCCAGGCAAATTCTCCTTCTCCCTCCAACCTTGCATGTGCAAATCCAGAAATTGGGTTGAGGCCACTGAAAATATGCCCCATTATGTTTCCATGCCTAGCTTTTGCTATTTCCTGGAATACACATATACCTGTGCCAGGACCAGGCAGAGGTGACTAGTGAAGGGGGGGCAGGGAGGGCCACTCACCATGTGACCCTTCCAGCCTGGTGAAGGGATGGGGCAGCCTGCCTTTGCCCCAAGACCCACCTCTTCTCTGCCCTTAGTCTGCCCCCACTTCACCTCTTCCCCTCCCCCGAGGGATGGGGCCCGAGGGCCTAACAAGGCCAGTGCAGGTAGCAGGGGACATGCCTCCCTGCACACAGTGGCAGGGCAAGCGGCGCAATGTGGCCCCAGCTCACTTTGCTCCACCAGCCGCATCACTCTTCTTCCCGACATGGCTGAAGGAGCGCAGAGACCTGGGGCCATGGTTCCACTTGCCCCATTGCTGCTGGTGATTGCTTGCAAGAAGGCTCAGACACCTTCCCCACACACACAGGGCTGGCCTTACCATGAAGCGAACTGAGGTGGCCGCCTCAGGTGCCAGACTGTGGGGGAGGAGGGGGCCACTAGGACTCAGTTTAGAAAATTGTGTCTGCTGCTGGTGAATATGTATTCTCTCTGCAGTACCATGAGAGGAGTAGAACAGGAAGAAGGCAGAATTGAGACCTTTCAAAGTTTTGGCACAAGCGAGGGGGCATGGGGGCGTCATTTGAGCTCCCCTCCTCAGGTGCCAAAATGTTGTGGGCCGGCCCTGCCCACACAGAATTCCTCCCCACCAGTTGCTGGCCAGCTTCTTACTCCTCTTGCCCAGGGTATTATGGGGCATTTGCCTCCCCTCGTGCCCGACATGCATTACCCATGGGACTAGGTTTCTGTCCAAAAGCTGAAATCACTTGTGGCAGGACTGGGATTCTGCCTGACTCCACAGATCATTAAGAGACAGCCCATTGGGAGCAGCGAGCATGTGGCCTGTGGGAGCAGAGGGTGGCTGGTAGAGCGGCTGGCAGGAGCATCAAGCAGCATTCGCTCCCCCACCATGTATAACAAGGGGAGACTTCATGGTGACGTACCTATGAACTCTGGGTCTGCACTGACCAGATACAACTATGAGTGGGGTGTTAAGGAGGGGGGAGATGCTACAGGAGTTGGAGTGTTGGATTCAGGAACTTGAAGCAAAGGAAACTGCCAAGTGGATTCTGGGGTGGGTGTCTGTCTTGTGGTTTTTTAAATTTACGGATAGTGCATGCAGAGCCAGCCCATCCACAGGATGGTTTGGGGTGGCTGCTGCAGGTCCCACACTTTGGGGGGCCCTGCAGCAGCTGCCTCAACTGTCCTAGGGATAGGACTCACGAGGATCAGGGTGCTGCACTCCCCGCTGCTGCAGTGAAGTGCTGCCGGCTGAGAGGGGGCAGTGGGTTGGAACAGAGCATGCTACCAGGTGGTTCTGGACTCCCGCCACCATGGTGAGGGGCTGACCCCTACTGCCGCCTCGTGCCAGGCCCCCCAGTAATCCTCCAACTCACATTGCTCGGGGGAAGGGGTTTGGGCAAGTGGGTGGAGTAGAGGCAGGACCTTGGGAAAGGGGTGAGGCAGAGGCAGGGCCTGCAGTGGGGGTGTTGCCCTGGGCTACATACCTGGGACACTGCAGGCAGGGGTTTGTCACAGGCCCCTCCTGCACCCTCCTAGGGACAGCCCTAACTGCACGTGTTGTTTTTCTTAGATTAATGCTTGGGTTACTTTTATTAAACTCTTTCTACCTCAGACTCTGTGCTCAAGTGAGAGGGAGAATTGCCTTTTGAGGCACCGAGTGAGCAGAGTGAAATTTTCACAGGTTACTGGGTGGGGGCTCCAGCCAGTTTGATTATATATTGTGGAAAATAAACTTCTAGATATTGAACGCAGCCCTTCTTGCAGTCCACTGCTACTGGCAGGAGTTACATGCTAATTGGCTCGGTGAAGCATATTTAGAGCAGTTAAAGATAATAAGCTATGCTAAGCAAATACATTCAGGGAAGTTGTTTAAACTTAATTTATTAAAGGCATCTTTATATACACCTGTTCAGGATATAGCTCAGTTTTAATTTCAGGTTGCTTAAGGGGAACAGCCTCTTATATGGAAATCACAGACTTTATTCCCGTTTGGACAAGGCAAACCCTGAAGTTCTTATTCAGACAAAGGGGCAGACCCTCAGGTGGTATAAATAGAAGTCAATTAAGTTATGACAGTTTTTGCCAGCTGAAGATCTACCCTGGAAACTTCCACAGGGATAAACCTTGAGATCCATCCTCAGTTCTTATTCCAAAAAGAACATAGAATATATTTTTTCAGATGGAGACTGAGCAAAGAACCTCAGGATGTGGCTCCCAAATACTTTAAAAATATAATAATTTTGTCTAGTAAAAAAAGCAGTTGATTGATACGACTGCATTGCAGACGTGTCAGCTGTCTGCTAGATGCCACAGTGATGAGTTTGGTAATGCATACATAGACTGATAGATTCATTCTTTCCTGGATCATGTTCCAGCTGTTAGGCTGGGAACTTTTGGATTCTCCAGTTTGCTACACCCGTTTTCCACCGGCATACTTCAGTTAAAGTGAGTGAAGTCACATTACCATCAAACTAGTAGAATGGAGAGGGTTCATGCCCTTTGTCTTGATGTCATTAAATAGAACTTTCTTCAAGCAGAAAAAAAAATTTAATGTTTTGAAACCATAAGTGTGGGTCCAATGAGGAAGGGGAAAGACACAGAGAACTAAAGATACTCTGGGGCAAGCTTTTACTCAGAAAACATTTTACGGGTTTTTTTATTTAAAACTATAGAACTGATGCTATTCCTACAGAAGTTCAAAAGCACAGCCAACTTTTCTCTAATCTCACCTTCTTGGCATACTAACAATTATTCAATTGTTAGCAACAAATAGTCCAAAGAAAATAAAATGTAACCCAAATACCAGATGAAACTGTCTTGTTGTAAATCACAAAATCTAACCTATAGTCACATTCTAATAGCACTTCATATTTCCACAAGTCAATTATTCGTTGGCCTTAAATTTAACTTTTTCAATGGACCATCAGAAATTAATGTGAAATCCATTTATTGCAGTGCCATGCATTAGAAACTAGAACTAAAATATATAGTTGTGCTGTTTGGAACAAAGTCACAAATGTACTTTTTATGGGGATAGTTCAATCTGAATAATCACAATTTACTGTCTGACATGAAAGTTTTGGTGATATACAAAGCAATGATATACTGAGAAATGAAATCCACCCATTGTTATGCTAAATGTATTTCACTCGGGTCTGCACAGAGATAAAATAAGCCTCACAGATTGTAATTTCTACTCCTGAGAATATTTTATGCGCTTCTCTTTTTAGGGGTCAACAATATTTTTATAAACATAAGTGGAATAGCACTGAAGGAAAATTGTTATGAAAGTCTTTCTTCATCCTTTTTGCTCAAAATGCGGATCTGGTGCTAACTAGGAGCCTAAGTTCAGGTTCCTACTTCTAAAACTCTTTGCTCTGACCTTCTGGAATGTTGGCACGGTCTTAAAGAATGATCACTGTACCAGGTATCAGGAGTTCTGCTCCCAACTCTTCTACTGATTTTTCTGGGTAACCTCAGGCAAATCATTTAATCAATCTGTGATTCAGTTTCCCCTTCAGCCAGATATTATTAGCACCATCTGACTATCAAAAGGGTTTCTATGAGGCTTAGGATATGTCTACACTGCATGCTTATTTCGAAATAAGCTATTCCAGAATAATTATTTCTAAATAGCTTATTTTGAAATAGCATGTCTACACTGCAGGGAAGCCTCAAAATTAGTCCAAGGCAGGCTTTGTAGGGGTCAATTGTGGAAGAACTCTGTACGTGTGAAGTATAGCAGACTCACTCTTGCCGGCAACAGGCTTCCCTAATGTAGACGTGCTATCTCGATTTAGAGCCCCAGGAGGCACTGGGGAGGAGTAACTTAAAATGGCTCTGGTGAGGGGCTTTTTCAAAATAGCAGCAGTGGAGCGTCTACACACGCCTTATTTTGAAATAGCTATTTCTGAATAGGCATTATTCCTCGTAGAATGAGGTTTACAGATTTCGGAATAAGCTGTTTGTTATTTCGAAATTATTTTGAAATAACAGAATCGCCGTGTAGAGGCTTGCATTGTTATTTTAAAATAATGCTAGTTATCTTGAAATGTATCTTGAAATGCAGTGTAGACGCAACCCTAGTAAATGTTTGTACAGTACTTTGAAGACAAGTGGTATGTAAGTGCCAGTTACTATATTGTTTATTTACATGAGCCGATAATGAAAGCAGGATCCCACATGACCATAAGCATCTGTTTGTAGGAGCAGTGTCTTAGATGTTGAAGAAGTCACATAGGTTCTGCGGTTTTGGTTAGGCTGAGTCACAGCATAGGTGCAATGGATCTAATTTATCCACAAATTACAAATTAAATCTAAGAGTTATTTACATTCCTGTCATATAAAGTGGCTGTTGCTTTTACTTGGGGCAGGCATTATGACAATTATTAAGTTTTTTTCAGTTAATTTTAGACTTCAAGAAAACCCATTTCTTCCTGATTGCTTTCAGTGCTGCAATTTAAAGACGCATAGTGCATTTTCATTTCTCGTGATCTCTTTTCCACAGGGGTTATTACAATCAGCACTATTCCATATAGCTCCATAAAAACACTGGAGCTACTGTAATTAACATATCCAATTCTTTCTTCTGATGTCATTAAACGTGTTACATTTATACAATGCAGTGTGTTAAAAAGACAAACTAAAATATTCGGTGTTAATAAAACTGGATTAAATTAGTATCTCCATACTGAAAAAATCATTATTCTAAAATCCGAGGACAGCATTTCTCAAAGTGGCCCATGAAACCACTTTGAGAAACCTGTTAACTGGCTGCTCCGACGTGTTTACCTTCCAGCGCCATGGCCATGGAGCCTCATGACTCCTATTGGCTCTGTTTCGCCATTTGCAACCTAGGAGAGCCGGAGTAAGTAAACAAACTGGAGCAGCCAGTTAACAGGTTTCCCACAGACCACTTCCAGGTTTCGCAGACCACTTTCAGAAACAGAGCTCTAGGCCTAGTCCTGGACTATGGCTAAGAAGCAATGCAGTTCAGGAGATAGAAAGAAATACAAAAGTAGACTAAGCCCCTCTTTATAGTGCCCCTGCACTGGTGCTTTCCAGATGCCAGGGTAGTCTCTGACATAAACTAATCAGGCCTGCTGATGGGGGAAGGAGTGGGGAACCGGAGAGCAAAGGAAGCAACTACCCTGCAGCCCAGTGATTCTAAAGGGCCCAGGGCTCTGGCTGTGCTGCCACTGCTCCTGTGGCAGCAGAGCCCTGAGCCCTTTAAACTGCCACCAGTGCTGTGCGGAGCACTCTGAGCAGCTCTACGGGCTGGGGGGTGGGGTAGCACACCATGGTCGGGGTGGTGCTGAGGGCTGGCTGCCCCAGCCCTGCTCCTTCTGCCCAAGGCCCCACGCCTTCCTGGAGCATGAAGCCAGTGTCCCCCACCCCCCTGCCCAGTGCCCCAGCATGGCTGTTGACTCCCCTGAGAGAAATCTTAAAAACTGCTCTAGTTCATGTGAGCTCAACAGGCTATTACGGCAGTTTCAGATTGTGGAATTTCAGGGTTGCCCCAGCCACAACCTCTTTCCTCCAGCCATGTCTCCTATTCCAGCTATTATAATGGTTGTAGCCACACACACCCTCAAAGGATCTCCCAACGCAGGGAGAATCCTCCAGTGGCTGGATCCTCTGGGTTGAGGACAGCTTTGTGGAGCAAAGAATCTAGTCCTAATCATGTATTATAAAGTTTTAAAGCCCTCTGATATTTCCATTTTGGTGAAAACAAATGTAGCGGATGCAAAAAGACTGCAAGAAGAAATCCAGCGAGCCATGGTGCTTGGATACATGAATGTCTGCCTACTGAAAGTTGGAAAATATACCCACTTACACACTTTCTTTTATTCATGCTCAAACAACAGGTATGTATGGGGAGATGGAGAATGGAAATTGCTGATGGCTCTCAAAAGGAGAATGACAAAGCTGGAAAGTGAAGTTATAACTTAAAGTTGATAAAACATAGAAAAATGTAGAAGTATTATTATTCTTAGACCTTGATTTTTCTTGTGCTCCAAGATTTTGAATGACTCTGAAAAACATCTCAAATCTTATGCACTAAGTTTTGGTAGCTGGATAACTTGCTATATCAGATTTATGAAAATCTTAGGGAAGTCTTACTCTTGATGCAATGTGGAAGAAGTGAATGAGATCTGTGAACTAAATATTGTGCTTAAATGCACTTGTAATGAAGCAGTATGCAAATAATTTTATAAAGAAGTCCCAACCATTCATAGATTTGATTTCAGAAAGGAGCCTGTGGTAGAGCAACTGCCCCATGCTGGCCAGAAGAGGTTCATGCAGGCTGGAGGGAGCTTGCGCAGAGTCCTGGCCAATGAGGGAGAGGCTTTCAATGAGTCAATCAGGCTGTAGCTTGCTGGGGCAGCCCTGTATATAGGGAGCTGCCCAGAAGACAGAGTCAGGGAGGCCCTGACTAGGGAAGGTGCAGGATCTGTGTTTGGAGGAGTACCTATGGGAGAGCAGTGCTGGGCAGGCTCAGGGGGGCTAGAGAGGGTATCACAAGGGCCAGGAGGGTGCAAAGGGTCACAGGGGAAGTCACCCAGGGAACAAGACGCAGTGAGGGTAGAGTGAAGGAGGGCAGGACAAGGCTGCCGCCAGGGGGCCCAGACCCAGAGTAGTGGGTGGGCCTGAGTCCTCCTCCCACTTTCCTCCCTTGCATCGCACCTTGCCACCAAGGCGTGGCCTATACAAACTGTGGCTTGCCCCTGAGATGATGGGGTTGGGCTTGGAGCCCACAACTGGCCACAGTGGTGGGTAAATCACAGGACTGCTGATACCCTCCTGGGAGGAGAATGTGGCCTATACAGACTGTGGCTTGCCCCTGAGACCGAGGGGTTAGATTTGGAAGCCACAGTTGGCCAGAGTGACAACAGAAATACAGGACTGCCCATAAACCCCCAGAAGGGAGAGGAGAGACAACTGTAGTGTGCATTGCTGGAAGGCAGTGTCCCAAAGAGGACACCATGGTTGGGGAGCGACGCAGGTCCTGAACTGGAGTGAGGAGCGGGGAAGACACCAGCTAGAGAGAGGGGTTCCATGGACAACAGAGTGTTACCAGCAGGAGGTGCCATGGCGGTGAGTCCTACCTCGTGACAGGGCCCATGATTAAAAATTTTTTCACTGAGGCAAAAATGACCGATTTATGTTTTCAATTACACCGTTACCCCCAAGTCATAAACCTTTGAACTCTGAAAACTGACTAGGTAAAAGAAAATCTTCTCTATTAGTTCTCAGTAACTCCATATCAGATTTGTATGGTTCACAAGTAAATGGATGGCATCTAATTGTTAAATTGGAGTTCTTTAGTTCATGCATCATAATGAGTAATAAATATTCTGCAACTGGAATTGTGTTAACAATTTTGCTAATGATACTCATAACAGAATGGAATCCAACCTGCTGTCTCCCATAACTGTGTTGGCTCCATGGGATTAACAGGAAAGAAAAACACTAATATTTATTTGAGTGACTAAATTCCATGGATAGGACTCAGGATGTGCACTTTAACCATCTTCTGCACTGATTTACATCCTGTGCAACCCCATTCAACTTCCTATGCCAGCAGGGGAGTTTGTGCCTCTGTGGGGATCTCTTCTTACATAGGGCCACCTAATGAATCAGTGGCAAAATTAATAACACAATTTGGAGCTCACAAAACTAGGTGACTGGGCAATAAAATGGCAGATGAGATTCGCTGTTGGTAAATGAAAGGTAATGGAAAACATAATCCCAACTATACATATAAAATTATGGAAACTAAACTAGCTATTAACACTCAAGAGAGATTTTTGGAGTCATTGTGGATAGTTCTCTGAAAACATCCATTCAGTGTGCAGTGGCAATCAAAAAAGCAAACAGACTGTTGGGAATAATTAAGAAAGGGATAGAGAATAAGACAGAGAATACCTTATTGCGGCTACATAAATCCATGGTATGCCCTTATCTTGAATACTGTGCACTGATCAATGTTCTCTGTAAGCTGAGTGCTTGGGTGGCTACCCAGGAAAGATTCAAATGATGCCTAGTTGATTAGTAGAATGCCCACAGTGCACACAGCTTGTGTTTCTATTAGTGGTGCACATCCATACATGCCTCAGTGCATATAACAAAATTTATTCCATACATGGATGGAAAAAACTATTAGGAACATTGGTGCCAATGTTGTTGCCTCATCTCAAAAAAGATACTTTGGCACTGGAAAAAGTTCAGAAAAGGGCAACAAAAATTATTAAAAGTATGGAATAGATGCCTTGTGAGGAGAGATTAAAAAGACTAGGACTTTTGAGACTGGAAAAGAGACAACTAAGGGGATATGATAGAGGTATATGAAATAATGGCTGGTGTAGACAAAGTGAATAAAGAAGAGTTATTTACTCCTTCACATAACACATGAACCTAGGGGTCACCAACTGAAATTTAATAGGTAGCAGGTTTAAAACAAACAAAAGGAAGTACTTCTTCATGCAATGCACAGTTAACCAGTAGAACTCCTTGCCAGAGAATGTTGTGAAGACCAGGATTTTAACAGGGTAGATAAATTCATGGAGGCTAGGTCCATCAATAGCTATTAGCCAGGATGGGCAGGGATGGTGTCCCTAGCTTCTGTTTGTCAAAAGCTGAGAATGGGCAACAGGGGATAGATCACTTGATGATTCCCTGTTCTGTTCATTCCCCATGAGGTAGGGGGGCTGACAGAATTGCGGGGCCCCTGGGCAACGTGAGGGGGGCCTCGGTTTTATACTAGTGGAAGGAGTAGGGAAGGCAGCCAGCCCTCAGCACTGTCCAGACCATCTCCCGCCTTCCCCACCAGTCCTTCAGCGCTGCGTGGAATGCACTGCCCAGGGCTCTGGTGATGCTTTAAAGGGCCTGGGACTCTGGCTGCCACTGGCTGCTACAGCCGGAAGTCCTTCATCCTTTGCATTGCCCCAGGATAGCTGACCCATTTACTCCCCGCCCCTCCTCTTGTTGGCAGGCCTGCTCTGGGGCACCTGGCATTGGCCACTGTCAGAAGAACAGAATACTGGGCTAGATGGACCTTTGGTCTGACCCAGTGTGGCCATTCTTATGTAACAGAATATAAGCATTAGGGCAGCAAAACTCCAATCAACCAGTTAACCGATTAAACATTGGGTTAACCTAACGTTTAACCAGTTAACCGACTAAGCGGGATCCCAGCCCTATGGCTGGGGCTACCGCTGCCAGGCTTGCATCCCTGGGGTTGGTGCTGGGCCTGCCGCCAGCTCCCAGTCCTGGGACTGGGGCTGCGGCTGGCTCCCAGTCTGCACTGGGGCAGCCCTCTGTCTGTGGCCTGCACCCAGTAAGGGTGATACTTACTTGGTAACCAATTAACCAGTTACCTTTCACATCCCTAGTTAGCATCCTGCAGATTCCCAGTCCCCTGTTGTAGCCACCGGATCATTAACTGTGTCCTGACCAGAGTAGTTCTGAGACTAATTATAAGCGAGTTGTGCACAAAGAATCCTAACTTTTTAAATATTTCCATTCTTAAGAGAGTGCTTAGCTTTCCTGGTGACCATAAGTGTTTTTCTTCCATCTTCCCGGTGAAAGAAGGTATGTTGAGGGCAACTGAATTGCTCTTCTAGGTGCAAAAAAGTTAACTATGTTATGTATTAGCTAGGCCTTTGATGCCTCAGATGCATCAAACTGCATAATGTTATCTCCTAACAGGAGCATTGGGATTACAAATGAGAAATTGGCAATATTTGGTCTGTCATACCTTTCCAGCAGGATTGAATGCAGGGGCAAGTTCAGAAAATATGTCACAGGTGCCTCTTCCCAACATTGTTTCCAGCACACTGTGGACTCCAGCAGCTTGGCCCCATAGACAGAGAATGCCTAAATACAGTTTCAGCATACTCTTAAATTAGATATCTTGCAGTCTCATGCAGGAGGATCCCCTAGGTATTGAGTTCCCAAAGGATGCCCAGTGGCTTTAATCTATCTCACATCTTCATGACATATTCACTCGAGAGAGTTGTTTGTAATGGGGTTGGAGGGTGCCTGTAATCCATAAGAGAACGACAGGCAAGCTGCTATATTGTTATATTTTGCTACCTATCATTTTTATGTTACTTTTAATGTATGAATTATACCTCCATCGTGTGTAAGTATATTTCTCCTCCCAACCCCGCTCAAGGCACAATGAAAAGATGGTGCTGTTAATATTAAAAACAGCACATCGTTCACAAAAAAGTTAGAGGTCACACCTTAATTCCTAGTGCATGAAGATAGTTAATCAAAAAAATGATGGGACTAGAATGAGTACGGGGACAGAAATATCCTGCATGATTTCTGATGGAATTTAATTAGAAAAGAGGTATTAATAGCATTTACATCTGCAATTCTATTTTGCTTTGTTGTTAGAATTGCTATATTCTGGCTCTGGTTGAAATGAAATATATTTAACAGCTCTTTATTTAAAAAAAATAAAGCCTGTGTTTTTAAAGAGTGAAATAATGTGGGAAAAGTCAGCTATCATGAAATCTAATGGCAACAAATGTCAATAAACATCATCTAGTTCTTCTGATCAGCTCTCGTAAGAGTTTTTCTTCTTGCTCAAGAGATTATGCCAGTTGATGAAATCTTTTACAAAAATTTATATTCTCTCTGCCCCAGTAAGGAACCTTGAACCTTTAGTTTTCCAAGTTCCCCAAAGTTCCTGAATGTGAAACTAACTGCTTGGGTCTTTATGCTGAAAAAACAATTTTTTATGCTAATTGGTGTGTTCCTATAGTTTTCACTGCTTCATCATATTGCTTGGACAAATCAGTACCACCATCACACTGACAAACTGGGGTAGAGCATGCAGGATACACAAGTATAAAACCTCATTAGTCACCTCTGAAGCTCATGCACAATCATTAGTTTCCTAACTGAAATAGCAAGACTCATACTTAAATAATGGAAATCTTTGGAGCACTTTGCTCAATGGAATGACTAGAAAATTTTTATGTACATATATACATAATTTATTAGAACAAAGGGAACTGAGTTTCCCTCTCTTCCCACTCAATATGGAATTAGCTTTTTTATTTTCCTTTTTTATTAATTCTTCTCGTATAGAAAGAAAAAATAGATTTAATGCACTCAGTATATCCTATTACAACATTACTTTAATTGTAAGAGCATATACAGTACTGTGTTTTTAATTAGTTAATTAAGACATGTAGACTTCATTGATTAAGACTAAATTCAATAAGAGTTGCAAAATGCTTTGCTCAAATGGAAGGTGCTACAGAAATACAAAATATTTTATGATTTATTTATTATTTTCTTCTCTTTCCCTTCAGGATTGTTATTTACTTATACTGCAGTATTGACTAGTAATGGAGAGGTAGCCGTGTTAGTCTGATCTTGCTAAAACAAAAGGAAAAACTATGTAGCACTTTAAAGACTAACAAGATGGTGTAATAGGTGATGAGCTTTCATGGGCCATCACCTATTAAACCATTTTGTTAGTCTTTAAAGTGCTACATAGTTTTTCCTTTTGTTTTTGCAGTATTGACTAGATGCCTTGGTAAGGGATCAAGGTCCTGTTGTGTTAGACAGTGTTCAGTGCAGTAAAATAAAGACAGCCTATGCCTAGAGAGCTCACATCCTGGATTCTGACAAGAAGAAATAGGAAGATAAACAGACAAAGGGGGAGTAGATTGTGGGAGGGCGATACAGTAAAGAGGAATATTAGTTATAGCTTAGAGTAGTCACAACATTAGAGTAGAATGGTGGGGTAGTGGATACGGCAGGGGACCGACCGACTTGCCTGACCCCTGGACAAGGTGTGGGGAGGCTGGCTCCATTCAGTGCTGCCTGAAGAATGCCATGCTGGGCCCCTCATTCCTCAGTCCTCACAGCTTCCAAGAGGGGGCCATGTGACACTCTGGCAGCAATTTGAAGGGCCCCGGGCTCTGGCTGCTGTTGCTTCTACAGTAACAGTAGCAGCAACTGGGAACCTCAGGCCCTTTTGAACCACCAGGCCCTGGGGGCAACTGTCCCCTTTGAGCCTCCCTCCCTCCATCAGTGGACCTGGGATAGGGCACAAAAATCCAGGATTCACCTCTGTGTTTTCGCGTGTGACTTTGGCAAGTGTGTCTCTATTTCCCCTCTGAAGAAAAGGCAACTAAGAGTACCTCCCTAGCTCACAGAGGAGTTCTGGGGGTAGCTACATTAAGGATTGTGAGGTACAGCCAGGGGGGCAATAGAAGTACCATTGATAGGAATAACTTGCTATAATTTCCTAGCGGTTTAGTGGACATTCTACCCCAACTTTTGTACCATTGTATAGTTCACAATGATGCTTAGCCATCTTGATACTTTCTGCAAGCTGCAGAGGCTGGGCCTTCCTTTACCAAGGTATGGTATCAAGACACTTTCATGCAAAGAACATTTTTTATTCCTCTTAAAGGGAAAGCATCAGTAGGCATGTCGAATGAAAACTGTTAGATCAAATTGGGTATTGAGTCCACCCCTCCTGCCAGCAACCAGCAATTAAAATCCTGCACATGACCTTTCCTCCCACCTGAGGATTAGTCAGACTTAACCCCTTTCAAGACATGTTGTGAGCTACTCTAATATGCCATAACAGAAGAAGTTAAAAACCACAATTCTAACCAAACACTTCACTCTCTTTTCCCCCTCAGCCATGGCTCTTTTGACTTGCACTGTATGGCTACGTCTAGAATGCACTTTCGAAAGAGGCTTTTTTGAAAAAGAGCATCTAGACTACAACCAGTACTTTCAAAAAAGCGACAGGTTGCTACAAATACATTGAATTTACAAGTGGCTGTCAGCAGTGTGTCTGTCATTGACTCCTGTCCAGTATGATAATTTTTACAGGATGTTTATATATCTGAAGAGGAAGTGGGGCAAAGATGCAAAACGTGGGCAAGACAAGAATTCCTTCAGGAATGTTAGCACGTGAAAGCATCATGTGGTATCACTACTGCACTATCTTTCATAGATCATCTTATGAAAGCCAGAGTGCTTAATTTCCCTTGCGCAGCACAAACACTGGCATTGGTGTTGGAGATATAGGAAGTAATAGTCTGCTTTATACAGGCAGAAGGTACTTTCAGCGCTCTCTATCCAAAGTAGGAACATTGTACAACACACATCGCAGTGACTAGAATAGGAGTTGGGGAGAAATGGTAGTGTCTTTCATAATGCACTAAAAAGCCTTGTTGTTTTTTCCTGCTGCTTTTGCCTGCCTCTCTTTAAAATACCAGGAAATGTCAAGTTATGTGCAGTGAAGAGAAGGGTTGATTGCTGTTGGAGGACTATTCTCAGCCCTTGACTGTGAAGGAGATGCATGGGTATGGAGTCCTTTCTGCCCTGGAGGTTTTAGTTAAAACCACATTCAAGAGTTTTAAACAATCTGAACAAAAATCACCCTTTTCAGTTAATCATGTTTTACTTTCTTTGATACATGATGTCCTACACATCTAGTTCTCCAGTCACCTGCACAGTTTTCCAGAGTAAGCAAGACTTTAAGTAAGTCTAACTTCGGTACCTGGCAAATTAGTCGAAACAATAGTAAAGAATAAAATTGTGAAGCATGTAGAAGAACATAATTTGTTGGACAAAAGTCAACATGGTTTCTGTAAAGGGAAATCCTGTCTTACTAATCTATTAGAGTTCTTTGAAGGGGTTAACAAACATGCGGACAAGGGGGATCCAGTAGATATAGTATACTTAGATTTCCAGAAAGCCTTTGACAAGGTCCTCACCAAAGGCTCTTGTGTAAATTACATGGCCATGGGATAAGAGGAAGGTCCTTTCTTGGATTGAGAACTGGTTAAAAGACAGGAAACAAAGGGTAGGAATAAATGGTAAATTTTCAGAATGGAGAGGGGTAACTAGTGGTGTCCCCCAAGGGTCAGTCCTAGGACCAATCCTGTTCAACTTATTCATAAATGATCTGGAGAAAGGGGTAAGCAGTGAGGTGGTAAAGTTTGCGGATGATACCAAACTGTTTAGGATAGTCAAGACAGAAGCAGACTGTGAGGACTCCAAGAAGATCTCACCAAACTGAGTGATTGGGCAACAAAATGGCAAATGAAATTTAATGTGGATAAGTGTAAAGTAATGCACATCAGGAAAAATAACCCCAACTATACATACAGTATGATGGGGGCTAATTTACGACAAATCAGGAAAGAGATCTTGGAGTTATCGTGGACAGTTCTCTGAAAACTTCCACACAGTGTGCAGCGGCGGTCAAAAAGGCAAATAGGATGCTAGGTATTAAGAAAGGGATAGAAAATAAGACCCAGAATATCTTACTGCCCCTGTATAAAACTATGGTACGCCCACATCTTGAATACTGTGTACAGATGTGGTCTCCTCACCTCAAAAAGATATTTTGGCCTTGGAAAGGGTTCAGAAAGGGCAACTAAAATGATTAGGGGTTTGGAACGGGTCCCATATGAGGAGAGGTTAAGCGACTGGGACTTTTCAGTTTAGAAAAGAGGAGACTGAGGGGATATGATAGAGGTGTATAAAATCATGAGTGGTGTGGAGAGGGCCGATAAAGAAAAGTTATTTATTAGTTCCTAAATAGAAGAACTAGAGGACACCAAATGAAATTAATGGGTAGCAGGTTTAAAACTAATAAAAGAAAGTTCTTCTTCACACAGCGTGTAGTCAGCATGTGGAACTCCTTGCCAGAGGAGGCTGTGAAGGCTAGGACTATAACAGAGTTTAAAGAGAAGCTAGATAATTTCATGGAGGTTAGGTCCATAAAAGGCTATTAGCCAGGGGATAAAATGGTGTCCTTGGCCTCTGTTTGACAGAGGCTGGAGAGGGATGGCAGGAGACAAATCGCTTGATCATTGTCTTCAGTCCACCCCCTCTGGGGCACCTGGTGCTGGGCACTGTCGGCAGACAGGATACTGGGCTAGATGGACCTTTGGTCTGACCCGGTACGGCCGTTCTTATGTTCTTATGTTCTTTAATTTCTAAACAGTCACCAAGCAGATCTGCACACACTTCTCTAGCCTCTCTTTCCCCACCCCTCCAGATTAACAAAATACATAAAAATTAGGTCCTGTACAAAGAAGCCAAGAGGACACAAACTCAACCGCTATCCTTTACGTGTCATTCCTAGAAAGTGAACCCATCTGTGGTGGAAATGTGATTGTGTACACAGAGGCTGGCAAGAGACCCTTTCCACAGCTTGTGCAAAGGTGCTCCTCACTCTGATAAGGGTCAGTTCTGGAACAGAAACACCGGAGCAGCACATATGCATACGGAGCTCTATGGCTTACACATTTGGCCCTAGGAAGAAACCATTCTACCGGGGCACACACACGCTACTTTCCTCAGTGACTGGGATTCCTCCATAGAGAATAAACATATTATTACAGTAAATAAGGACACTTACAACATCCTGTCGATCCTGTTATAACAATTCAGTGGAGGTGACTTGTAGGGAAAAATGCACAAAACTAATCACAGTTTCCATGAGGGAACAGATCTCTGCTAGTCAGAATCACAAAAGGCTTTTCTTCAAAGTCTGTCTGCTTCCTATCACAAAACATTTATGGGATCAAGAAAGACATGTGTCTGGCCTCTACACCCTGGCAGGGAAAAGCATTTTGTAGTCCAAGTAACTATTTTTTTAAATGTTCATTTTAAATGTCATGATGCTGAAGAAGACCAGGTCCACAATCCAAACAAAATGACATTCTTGAATCCTATAAGCTAGACTGGCTTTCATGCCATTTAAAAATGCTGTTCCTCATTCCAAGTGCTGCACAATCCGCAACAGCACTGGAATGGCCTTTTCAGAAATAAGACTTCCTCTTACTCTTTGTATAGCAATTTTCTGTCTGACGCAGTGACAAGTTACAGTCAGAGAGCTATCTGTGACATGCTTTCATCTCTTCTGGGTGGCATGTTGCATGGCACAAAATGCTTCAACCTCTTCTTTTGTTCTTGTAGGAACAATTTTCATTTTGTTTTGCTCTCACATGGGTAGGGGTGAAATCCCAATCCCTCTGAAGTCAATGGGAGTTTGCCAGTGACTTCAATAGGGCCAGTAATTCACCCATCATGTTTGGAGACAGGAACTACAATGCAAACTGCACTAGCAGACAGCCCCACTAGGCAAATTTCTGTCTTATGCAACTACTTTAAAATACTCCTCTATCACGTTGGCTTGCTGTTTGTCAGCAGTAAATAGCCATCACTTCAGCATAACTAATGACCTGGACATGGGCAGTTAGGGCAGCTGGAGGAGGCAGGCCCCATGCACCACCTACAGTCCCACCCCCTCTGCTGATGCCCTGCCCCCCATGAGGGGAGGAGGTGGGGCAATGCGTGGAGTATACCCCAGCCTCTCCAGAGCACCGGGGAGGGGAAGAAAGGTGAGGGGGCATGTGCGCGGTGCAGCTCCCCCTCCTCTCTGGAGCATGAGGGGAGGGGAGGAGGCCTCACGGTTCCAGCCTCCCTGTCCAGAGCATGGGGAGGACGGGCACTGGCGCAGCAACAGTCTGCCCCCAGAACGCCTACAGTAAGTGTTCTGGGGGCGGAGTGTGGGTGGGACTGTGCCTGGTGGTTTGGGAAGGCAAAGCCTTCCCCCACCTAGGCTACTGGATGCCTACAGACCTGGACAAACTAGTCAGTACTTCAGAGACACCTGCTGTCAGTGCTCACATTCCCAGTGCCAGTAATGGTGCTAAGACCACCCATTCCAGAAGTGACAATAGGCAGTCTCTCATAATGAAGGGGAGGACTGCTAGTATAACACAATGCAGAGCGGTCACAGAAGGCCTCTTTCTCCTGTCACTCACACCAATGCAAACCGTGAATAAGTACAATTAAATTAATCAGAGAGCTCAATTCTTTCCTCTAGTACAGGAGTGCTATTCCCATTGAGCTAACTTTATATAGGGTTGCTGCAAGCCTGTGCCTAACAGTAGAAAGAAGCCAAAACTTTACTATGCTGCATTTTAAAAATGACAGTGCTTCATCAACAGCCTTTTTTTATAGATCTGATGTCAGGAGTCAACATTTCCCACTGTACCGGTAATGTGATAACTCCTTAGCCACAGAGACATGTAGATCTAAAAGAGATGCATACAACTGTAGTAGCAGACAGCTATTAGGAAGTGAAAACATTTGGTTATCTCAGAAGTAGAATCTATACCCATCTAAAATTATATATGTATATATATAATATTTTTTGCAAGGAAAATTAGATAAAGACAATCTCTGGCAAACAATCAGTTTTTGCTGAAGACTACATTTTACATGTACAATGCATTGGTCATGTCTGGCAAAGATTTAGAAGATACCCATGTGAGTGAATGTAATTCATGCATTAGTTTCTGGACATAAAGCCTTCTGAGCGTGTAACGAATCCCCATGCTCTGGAGTCTACGTTTAGATCTCTGAGTCAGCAGAATGATTTATAAGATTGCACATAGCCAGGCGACACTGTATCGACTACATATGTACAGTAAGAATAAATAATTAACTATTTAGGATTTAGGTAGTATGCAGCTCTTTTCATCCAAAGGACTCTGCGTGCTTTACAGAGGTAGAGGCAGTTCATGTTTCTTGTGTTTTCCACAAGATGGTAGTATACAAATAGCTGGTAGATAGGCCTGAAACTTGACACTTCCGGCAACCTGTGCACAGTTGTGCGCAGTGATGTGTTGTCACAGCTGCAGTAGGTATAACTGTCTGGCCTAGCATGCTTTTGGGAGAATGATAGTGTCCTGGGGGGGACAACTGTTTTGGTGATGAAGAGGTCACTGATAGCTCTCAAACACAGATTAATTGTATGGTGAAAAACTGCATATCAAAGGGCAGACTTCAGCCCATATTGTTTGGCTTGAACTTTCTTAACCCTGGCTATTTCCTAGAGCTATCATTAACTGCATGATATGGTAACTTAAGGAACAGAAAAGAGCATGGGCCTGAAAATAGATAAGAAAAATATCCTTCCGTCAGTCGAACATTTCATTCTGAAATGACGTCAATGACTGAAATGTGAATGGGTGCGACAGCTTCTCATTGTGTTGTTATGATGGCACAGGTGGGTTCCGGCACTAGAATTACCATAGAGAGTGTTACAGAATTCCATCAAGTCCATGGCTTTGAGGCTTATTCAGACACTTGGGCTCCAATTATAGAGCTATCTTGCTCCTGAACCAATTAAAGTTTCATAATCTCTCCCCTAGCCTTGGTGGACAGAATGTAATGCTAGGTCAAGAAATATCTTCTAGCTACCCTACTTCTCGAGGAAGTCTTTAGGCCCTTGAGGAATTGTACCTACTCTATATAGAACCTATGAAGAAAGGTTTTTAAAACATAGAACTTTGCAGCTTCCTTACAGCCAATTTTGCAAGCTATTTTATTCTACATTTGAGGGCAAGAAAATTAGGCTTTGAAATATGAGTTGTAGATAAGGCCGCGAGGAAGCTTAGGATCACAGCCTTAGGTGAAAATAAAGCTGTAAAACATAAAGCATTAAAAAGGCGAAGCATAATGGCAACCTCCAAAGACGTCTAAACAGCTCCGAGGAAGACTGCCTTTTTGCTGTATTTTAACATGTGTTATATGTCACTAGGAAAGCCCTGTTTCTGATGCTAGAGATAGGGGCACATAGTTATTTTCTGCAATATACTGGGGGGTTATTTTAATCAGTGGTAGTAATTGTTTAGTCACCTTGTTATTGATAATAAAGCACCTTTTGCAAGTCTCACAGCACTTTATAGAATTAGGGAAATTCCTAAAGCAAACTTATTTTCCCCCCTAAAGAACACTTTCATTGTAGGTCAAATCTTACACTCTTTAATTAGCTCTTACTTTAGTCCTTACTTAGGCAAAATGTCAACTGGCTTCAGAGGTGGTTTCACATAGAATAAATGGGTGCCTCAGAATTCAGCCCAGAGGGAGCTTGGCAGGTCATTGAGGGCACGTCTACATCGTTGGGCTAAAGCCGAAATAAGCTACACAACTTGAGCTACATCAATTGCATAGCGTAAGCCAGCTTTTGGTGCTATCGACACAGCAGGAAGTCCGAGAAAGAGCACTCTTCCTCCGACTTCCCTTACTCCTCGTAAAACGGGAGTTACAGGAGTCGGAGTAAGAAGTCCTCCAGCTTGACATTATTTTGACATTGTCAAAATAACTGCTTGTAGTGCAGACGTGGACTTTGTTATTTTGGAATAACGTCTGTTATTCTTCAATAACACTGCTGTGTAGACGTACCCTAAGTAAGTTGTGGGTTTTTTAAACTCTGTAAGCGAGAATCTTTCTAACTACATTTTTAATTTGCATGTTGCAATGTATTGGGACTATTTGGGACTATGTTATGGGCTAAATACCAATGGAATAACTGAAGGCAAAATGGTACCATGTACCTACAAGTTAAACTCCTTGGAACTCTGCTCTCCTTCCTTCTGAGCACCTCACCTCTAGCTGGCAGATGCTCCAAAGCAGTTTTAGGGGGCTACCAGCTCTGCCTCTGTGTACTAAGCCACTGGGATTCTAGTGCCAATTCTACCTTCTGATTCCAACTCTGAAAACATCACCTCTTCCAGGCTGATTCTAAGCCTGTGAAATCCATTGGGGGAAAGAGGAGAATGAGCTTAGTCAGAATACAGGCTGCTAAAGGTGGGGGATTCTTAACAAGAATGAAGACGGGTGGGTTGGATCTTGCTCCTGTGAATAGTCTCTCACCTCAGCTCCCATCTCCAAATTCTGTCAGAGAGAATGTCCCCTTTCTGGATTCTGCCACAGCTTATCAATAGACTGGGAGGTGCCTGGAGCAAAAACTCCAAAACAAGCAGTCCTCAGTGATGTTTCCAGGACTTTATCCTTTGAGGTGGCAAATGGATACTTCTCCACACGATCCTACTGTTTAGGAATGCTTAAGTTAAAGGAGAGCTGGGCCCCAGCTCTATAGTTTGTACCTAAACTTTCCCAATTTTGCATGGGGTGTGGATCTGCAGTGTTGGTTCTGTGCATTAATGTAGATGGGAGAAAGCTGCCAAGTTCAAATACAGGGTTTTGGTACAGGACCATCCCTAAAAATGACACACTTTGGTGCATTTTACCCATGTGTAATTTCTGAAATACTCTAAGCACTGATTTAACAGAGACTTCCTTGATTTGTACATCCTTGTGAAAACCGTACATAGCCAATGAAATGGCCATTGTCAGAGGCTCATACTGAACATACATTATGCTGCAGATATTTGGTTTCCCCTCCTGACTTGCTTTAAAAATATTGAACTACTGAAAGCAAGCTTGACTTGTGCAGCAGCCTCAGGGGAGCAGCACGCAGTAAACAAAGGGTTTCAAGGCAGAAGAACTATGTTAGTGAAAATGGAATCACTCCTCTGATTTCTATTACAGGGTTCCAGACATCACCATTCATGCCACTGAAATGCTCTGTCTCATTAAGGTAAGCCCATGATTGAGTCATATCACGCTCTCACTGCCTATTCCAAACAATAGAGCTTCTCCATTTTTGCTCACCAAAGTGGAGGTCTCACTTGGTGGTAAAACAGCATCATGAGTCAGCCCTGCATAGTTTGAACAATTTCAGTGGCTTGCCAGTGTGTATTAGTTTCATGGCTGATGTGAGAGGCTGCAATAGGTATTGGCTGAAAAACCAGCATGTCTGAATCAGCCTTCCTGCAACCCCTGTGGCCTGAAGCTGTAGAGGGTAGGGGGCTTGCTACTATCCTCTGTTGGTGAACAGGGGAATGAGCAGCTAAGAGCTGCCTGGCTATTAATAGTGATGTTAAACTGTGTTTATTCAAGTAAATGTGTAACCACTGAAAATTTCAACGGTTACACGTGGTGGGGGGCAGTTGACTTCCTGGGAGCCAGTGCATGTGGCGAACCGGTTTTTAAGCTAGTACTTAATGCGTGTACTGGCTCCTGCCTGCCCCCCTCTGATACAGAGCCAGCAGCACAGAGATGCAGGGGGCCTGTGTGTAACTGTGCACGTTAACCAATGAACCCAGGCACACTTTAACATCCCTAACTGTTAAGTGGTTTACCTAGAACTCCAGATACAGACACTCCATCGGAAAGCAGCTCACTGTCTGTTGGTGAATAGGGGAAAGTATGGCTATAGAGAGAGCTTCATTTGCTTCAACAGAGCTGAATAAACACTGTAGAGGGTCCCCTATTCAGGCACCCACATAGTTGAAATTACCATAGCTGAATTAGGTGGTGGAGCTTTGGGACAAGACCAGACAGCTCTTCCCCTCAGGGATGGAGGTAGGTCTGCTCAAGGGCACTTATGGACTCTAGGACTGTACTACCCACTGATACCAAGCCATTCATGAGATTTATTGGAGAGGAAAAGGGGACATTTGTTAATCAGCAGGTAAGGAACCAAGTTTTTCTGTGGGTTTAGCAAAAGTAAATCATGCCAGACCTTCCTTAATAAGATGACTGATGTTGTAGATAAGGGAAAGTGGTTGGTCTAATCCATCTGGAATGTAGTAAAGCATTTGTTATGGTAACACAAGGGAAATCATAATTTGTGTTGGAGAAGATGGTGATTGGTTCCTGAATAGTACAGTGAGTAAGGAATGGGCTAAATGGTAGGTGACAATGGGTCACTAAGAGGAGATCTCCTGAGCTTGAGGGAGGTTACTAATGGAGTTCCTCAGGGGTCATTCTTGGGACTGATGGTATGTAATATTTCTTTAGTGGCTTTGTTACAGAAAGGAGGAGTGTGCTAACAGGGGCAAAACCAGGATTTTCCTAAACAGTGTTGATTTGGGAGGGGGGGAAGGATGTCTCCCTGGGGCTGAGCATATGATTTGGGGGTAGAGTGTGCATGAGTCTCCTTGTGGTTGTGCCACTGAAATTCTCAGTCACAGATCAATTTTTGTGCCCCATATCTCTGGGTCTCCACTGTGCTGGGCATGGGGAAGCTCAAAGACCCCAGGGGGAATTCCCATCTGTTGCGGCAGAGATGGAAGTTCCTCCCCCTGTGCACAGAGGTATGGGGCCTTCCCCTCGTAGGGTCCGTCATCTCAAACTCCCTTCAGTTCCATACTCCTCCTACCTCCCTCAGCCTCCATGCTGGCTCAGTGGCCTGTATCACTCCAGCAGCTCTGTGTTGAGGAATCAGCTGCCCACACAGGTGTGGAAGACCCATGACCTTGAGGATGGGAGTAACAGAAATGGGGTGAAATGTAATTATGTTAAATGCAAGGTCATGCACTTAGGGACTAATAACAAGATTTTTTTGCTCTAACCCAGGGATTCATCAATTGGAAATAACAGGAGGAAGGGAAAGACCTGGTGTGTTGTTCAATCACTGGCAGTCTGTAGTTATCCTATATGAGAGGGCTATGAAAAAGACAAAGGACCCTAGGCGTTATCAAGCAAACTATTTCTAATAACAGTAGGAAAATGTTAATACCATGGATGTGGCATAGGTAAGTTCTCATCTGAGATACCGTGTATAGTTCTGCTCCTTCATGTCGAAGAAAGGTGAATTCAAATCGGAACAAGTGCAGACAAAGGCTACTAGGATGATCAGGGAAATGGGGAGCCTATTTCAGGAGAAGGGATTAAAAGATCCTGGTTTCTTTAGGTTAGCAAATAAAATGTGCAGACATGATATGATTGTTCTCTACAAATACATTGGGAAAGAGGGAAACACCAAGGCGTGAGAAGAGCTCTTTTAAGCTAAAGGACAGTGTTGTCACATAAAAATAATGGGTAAAAACTGGCCATGAACAGATTGTCTGGGGTTAGGAGGCGTCTAATCATCAGAGAAGTGAAGTTCTTGCGTGGCATTGCAATAGGAATAGATGGAGTATAGCAGGAAATTACCTAAGTAGTTTAAGATGGAGCTTGATAGATTCATGAATAGATTATATGATGGGGTTACATGATAGCAGGGGATTGGATTTGATGACACAGCAGGTCTCTTCCACAGGAATGGGTGTTTTACTCATTATTCATTGTTGCTATGCTTTCCCTATTTGATTCTATGTACATTTGCCCCTAATAAAAATTTCCTGTGAATTATATGAAGACAGTGCTTGTGAGCAGGAAAGTATTTTAGCAGTTATTTTAAGAGAAGGGGAGTGACAGGAATTTTGAACCTGGCCCTTCTTGGTACTGATAATACTTGGCAAAAGGTGTTTCCAAAGGTTTGTGCTTTAAGGGAAAACAGAATATATTTTTAAATGGCAACCCAATATTGACCATAGCCCAGCTCAGATTGTCCAACAGATTAAAAAATAACAACAACCTTTGTTTTACTGAGAGTCGGAAAGAGAGGGCTAAAATAGTTTATTTAAAGGGAAATCTCCTTTCTAAAACAGATTTATGCATGCATTTTCTTATTTGCTGTCACCTTTCCCTACAACTGCTTCACAAATGGGCAATTCTTGTTCTGATTTTTTTTCTGCCAGAGATGTTTTGTTTTCCTGTTGGCTGATGCTGTCTGCTCAGTCTATGGAGGATTAACCTAAGCGCTGTTGCTAGGTGGCCTTAAGCAAAGAAATAATGCAGATCATAGACTCCTGCACATGTCCTGCATTCCTGCAGTGCATATCTCTCTTGTTCAGGGTTTTTTGTGGGGGTTTTTTTTTGTGGGGGGAGGGAGAGGTTTGTTATTCATGTGGCTTCAGGTAAGTGTAGTAAATTTCATGTAAAATCAGGAGATTCTTGTGTAATTTTGGCAAAAAATAACGACCTGGAACTTTGTAAAATGTAAATTTAATTTTTACTTTAAAGTTTTCATGTATATCACAGGACTATTTTCATGCCTAGACTTTGTCTCTTGTCCCTTTTCTTAGTTAATCCCCTTCCACATTTTTCTTTATTTGAAGTTTCACTCCTGAGATGGTTTAATGCAGGGGTGGAGAACTTATTTTTGGGTCTGGAGCCACTGACCCACAGAAAAATCAGCAACCAACCAACCAACTAACCAAACAAACAAACCCTCACGGATGTGGCCCCCCAAATGAGAAGGAGAAAGACACACCCCACATTCCCTTTGCACATCAGAGTATAGGGGGGGCCTAGGCTAGTAGATTTTGAAGTGCCAGTGTGGACTCCCCAATGCTGGGGGAGCGGGGGGGAGTGCTGAGCCTCGGGGCACTTGCCTCGGATCCAGGCAAGCCAGGGACCACATTTGGTCCCTGGGTCTCAGGTTCCCCACCCCCTGGTTTAATGAATCAGCAGTGTGGTTTGGCAGAAAACAAGGCTAGTGTGATAATGCAGAATTTGAGTCCCTTTGTTATATATCCTAAAGAGACTGCAACTTGAAATAATGCAGCTCATATTTGGGCATCTAACCATTAAAAAAAGACAGAGTTGGAGGGAATCCAAAGAACTGCAAAAATGATTAAAGGGCTGGAGAGACTGGTTGAAGAGAAATGATTAAAAGAACTAAATGCTTATAGGATGGCTTAGCAACAAATAAATGGAACATAAATGTCTACAAATATCTATTATAATATTTTGTACTAATTTTGTGCTTTCCATTCAAGCATCTCTGAGTTCTACAGTATAAGTACTAATTAAGGGTCACAACATCCCTGTGAATTCCTTCTCCATTGCCATTGCCATTTTATAAATGGAGAAACTGAGCCACAGAGAGATCTGATTTTTCGTTTGTATTTTCACATACATAGTTACCATGGCATCCTGCACAAATAAAATATTTGCACATGCGATTACAGTAATTATGTGCGGATATGAAAATTGAGCCCTATCTCACTAGTCAAGGTTATAGAGCAATCAATAAGACAGCCAGGGGAGTCACCAGCCACTCCTGGCCCCAGGGCAAAGTGGAGGACGGGATGGCTCTGCGCTCTCAGAAAGGGGCGGGGCCTCGGATAGAAGGGGCAGGGCTGGGCAGTAAGCGTGCCATGCTGCCCCGCCCTGTCCTCAGCACTGCCAGGAGCGCAGCATCCCCCACCCAGTCCTTAGAGCTGCCTGGAGCAGCTGTATAGTGCTCTGGCAGTGATTTAAAAGGCCCAGAGCTCCACCGCTACTGCTGCATTAGCCGTGGTGGCAGCCGGAGCCATGGGCCCTTTAGAATCACTGGGCCCTGGGGCAATTGCCCCCTTTGTGTGCCCCGTTCCCCTCCTCTCCCCCCGTCGGCAGGCCTGAACATAGCTCTATCTTCTATGTGTCTCCACTCCTAGGGACCAGTCGGGTCCTTTGTATCATGCAGAAATCTTTGCACTGATGTATATACTGATGTGTAGTTGAAAATAATAAAACTGAGGACTTTCAATTTTGTTAGTAGACCATATCAATAGTACTTGCCCATTGGAATTATATTCTGACAGATCTAGTCTTTGTTGAAGGCTCATTTTGTAGAATTTATTGCTGGTTTATCAGTGTTATCGTTTGCATTTTTTTGTGTTTTTGTTTTACTTGACTCACTAATGTTGGAACTCTTCATCAGCATTGTTTGTCAAATATTTATATTTCTAATCCTCTGATTAGAGCTGAACAAATTATTCACAGTGAATGAATAATGTGTTAAAAGTGCCTCTTTTGCTGAGACATCCTTAAAATTATTTGTTCTGATATCAATTCGAACATCTTTTAGAAAATCTGATTCTATGTATTGATTTAATATTTTATACTAGCACATTTACCTGTTATTGCTTGGGTCCTAAACTTAATTAATTTTTTTCTTCATTTAAATCATTGCTCCGGAGTGGGGCTGGGGAAGAAGGGTTCAGTATTCAGGCTGCCCCAGGGAGAGAGGACAACCCAAGCCCTCGCTCACTGCAGCAGCTCAGGGCAAGGTTAGAAGTGCCTGTCCATGGCTGCTATACCTAAAACGGACACAGTTGGGATTAGGGTGCATGTTCTCTGGCTGGCGCAGTTCCAGGTTTGTCTGCCCCCTGTGCTTCCTAGCTAGAGTGAAGAATACAGCAAATGTGCACTTCCCCCTTGCTCCCAGATGAAGGGGAACAGCCAGCAATGTTCCCATATGAATAAAGGATGCTAGGGGGTGGGAGGCTCGAGGCTGGGGCAGTACCAGATGTGGGGGAGGGATGTCCCCAGCCAGCCCCTTTCACCTGCCTGGTGATTCTGTCTCTTTTCTGTATGATTTTATGAGAAGCAATCCCATTCCAGGCACATCCAATTTTCCTGGTACAACCAAATCTTTTGCTTTAAATTATGATAAGAGGAAGCTGTATACTGAATTTGGTAGTCCTATTTTTTACCATTTAAGAGTTCTCGAACAAACAGACAGATACACTCTCTCAAATATATAGTAGATTTGAACCATAGTATGTAGTTGTGATTGGTCACATGTATCACATGGTACAGTTTTTGTTCCTTGGATGGGTGAGTTCAGAAATATTTCAAGAGCGAACACTCATACATGCAAATGTTTCTATGAATATTCAGGCATATGACTAAAATTAGCTTGCCATTTAATTAAGAATTTGGCTAGGAAAACTCAAAACACTCGAATTCTAGTGGACATCAAATACAAAATGGCCACAAGCAGGGCTGAAGTGACATCATTTCAAATTTTGAATATTAGAGGAAAACATTTATTATTAGTATTCCTTGCTCAGCTCTAACTCCAGCCAATAGATCTATGGTTATGTGACCTAAGGGACTGCAAATGCTTACTGCAGATGAATTTCTTTTTCCTATTTGTTTGTAGGCTTTGCTCACATGTTGAACCTAGCAATTTTCATTAATAAAGTAAATTTGTTTAAAATGACCACAGAATTTTTATATATGTATTGAGCATCCAGCACTATGGACATCCACAATATAGGAGGATAAAGTCACAAATGAAGATGAGATCCAATTAGATATGGACCTGAAGTGAATTGCAAACAGAAAGAAGGAAGGAAATGTCTTTTTGGATATGTAAAATACAAGGGCTATTTCCAGAGAGGAAGAATGATGTTATAATCAAAACAATGGACTGGTCTATGAAAGACATGCATTCAGTTCCTAGCTCTACCACCATCTTCTTGTGTGACGTTGGGCAAGTGATTCAAACTTGCTGTGGCTCAGTGGCTTGTCTATGCAGTATAAAAGGAAAATAAAACTTAAACAGGATAATATTTCTTATCTTTTCTTCTGGCAATGGAAGTTGTGGAAAAAGCAGATAAAACAGTTGAAGCTGAATTGTCTGAAAATGAGACAGGAAGCACATGTGCACAATGACTTAGGTTTGCGAGATTACTGTCTTGCACTGGGGCCAGGGGAAGGGAAGGCAATCTTACGTTGCTTCCAAGATGTCTTAAGATATATGAGGGTGGGTCTGTGTACTGGCCAGTGGCAGATTCCACTGGCACAAGATGGCCTCCTCCCCAGCAGCAGCGCTAAATGATGAATGCCATTACTCCATGGTTAGCTGCTTCACAAACTAATATCAGTGCCTAAAAATGTAAACTTCTGTATCTATTTGAAAGTAAATTTCAGACCAGATTCTTTCCCGACCACTACTTAGCATTCTGGTAGACTGTGCAGTCTTGTGGGAAACACAGCATGGGCAGCAGAAATGTAAACATCCCATATTGAAGGAACTGGTTCTACTAGTGACAGAAAAGATTACAACTCCGCTGCACCTGCTACTTAGTGCCAAGACTGGTCGTGACATTGTGATGAGAGCTCTCATTCAACATGAATTAGACTAATTTCAGACGGACCATAAAAGAGCCACCAAATGGTTACAAACGTTGGTCAATTCTAATAGATTTAAATCAATGCCCCTGAAGTGAAATTCAGTGGGGCTTGTGCACCTACGACATCCCCGCTGAAAATCTTTGTACCCCATTACCAATTCCTTGGGCCATCCTCTGCTTCGAGAAAGTGAAACAACTGCTTCTTCTTTCACTACTTGGGGTATGAAAGCTAGGCACCTCTCATGGGCTTATTTACTGTTGTCCTGACCCCTGTATGTAAGTGTGGAGATAACACAAGGTAACCTCAGCCATGTAATAAATAGTCAAATAACTCTCTTTTTGTCAGAGTATTTTATTAAGGCCTGCAAAATAATATTTTGCTCTCCTGGCTCATGATGGCTGCTCAGAAGAGCTAACTAAGCTGCAAATAGCCAGCTGAAAGGGAGCTTGAGGCAGTGTTGGCAAGGACTTGATTTTACCACTGTTGGCCTAGGGCATCTGGATCAGAAGGGCCCCAAGCTCAGGATCTCCATTCCTACTGTACCTTTATCACTGGCTATTAGTCAAGTATGAAGGACACAACAGGGTGTCTGAGTCCAACAAACAGCTTTATTTAACACAATACCACAACTAACTAATAGGACACCTTACACCAGGGTTGGGGAACCTAAGGCCCAGGGGCTGGATGTGCCCCCCGGCTTGCCGGGATCCACCCCTTGAGTCTTGGGGCTCCCCGGCCCAGCACTGAGGAGCTTGGGTTGGTGCTTCAGCCCCCCTGCCATCTCCCTGTGGGGTTGGAGCACACAGAATCTATTAACCTGGGCCCCCCAGGCTTTGGTGTGCAAGAGGAATGTGGGGAGTGTCTTTTTCCTTCTCAGTTGGGGGTCATGTCATGGTTGGGTTGTGCAATCCCTGACTGATTTTTCTGTGGGTCAGTGGCACCCAACCCAAAAAAGGTTCCCCACCCTTGCCTTAGATGAACAAAACACAAAATCTGGTTCTCAAAAACAAAACAGTGGCATGAAGCCAGAACTCAAAATAGATAGCAACTGGGCTAATTCAATAAGGAGGGGATCATATCATCATGCTGTCGATGACTGGAGCTGAGGTATAAGGATGCCAATGGAACAGGAGACACAGCAAGGAGGGAAATCAGGATAGCAGGACATTGACATAGGCACTCAGGCAGGCAGGAGATCATCTTCTCTCTTCTTTTCTTCAATTCTTCCCTTCCTGACTCATCATTGTGTGTGACGAGTGGGATGAAAAAGGCGAATGACAGGTGTATGTAAGTATGCCTGAAGAACCCAACTGCCTTCGCTCTACTGCTGTTTCCCTGCCCTAGATAAAAAATACTCTGTGCCAGCAGCCATTGCTAGGTATGGGTAACTGGTTGTATCAAACCAACAGCCTGCTCCAACTATTGCAGTTGAGCTGCTAGTCCAGTGCTGCAGAGTCAGAGAAGAGCATGCAGAGACAGGTGAACATCCCTTATAAGCCCTGCTGTTGCTGGGCAGATTAGGGTCACGTGCACACATTTCACACCTTTCCTTTTTCTGCAAAATGGTGGACCAACCCCTTCCCCTCCCCCCAAACCACTGGTGTCTCTCTCCCAACAGCAGCCTGGGTATCCGTGTGCTACATATGCCTCACACTGCTGGAAAAGCATATGGGGAGAAAGAGATAGGGAACAAGTAGCCATGATTTTCCCAAGGACATTTGTGCATGAGAACCACAAATAACTCACAATCAGAGGTAGGGAGAGATTGGGGAATCAGAAACATGATTTCAACTTGTGAATTGAGGCGACCTCTGAAAGATAAGGGTGCTGGCTATGCGGTTTTCTGTTTCCTTTAGGGAAAATCTGAGATGTGCCTGGAAGCTTGTAGGCTCCTAATGTGTGTACTGAAGGGCCCCAAAGGCCATCAACTCATGAAAAGATAGGAATCCTATGCACAGTAGAAGATTTTTTCCCTCTCTGATACTGACAGAGTGGTAAATAAACTTGGCTGTATCAGTATCATCCTAATTAATTTATTTTGCTTTTAATCTATATTTTTCAAACGCTGAGTAAACACATGGAAAACCATTATTGTTTTAGCAGAAGTCTAATAGCTATCAGTCCTATTTCTCCCATAAATTCTTGAAACAGAGGCTAAAGACTGTACAAGATTTACAGTTAAACAATACTTCTGCATTTCCAAAGTCTCTGTCTCTTTGATCTTGTATTCCTTTTTTTTATAAGATTCTCTTCAAATTGTTGAGCAGCAAGTATAACAATATTGTAAAATTGGCACTGAAAATACTGCAGCCCTCCAAAGATTCAGACTAAGGTTTTCAAAAGAGCTTAATGTAGATAAGCCACCATTTCCCATTAAAAGAGTTGGGTACTTGACTTCCTGAGTCACATGCTAAAATTTCTGTTGAATTTCAATAAGTCTTAATGAATGAAAAGTAAAATTCTTGATGTAATCAAAACTTACTTAACTTTCAGAAATTTGCACTGGGTTTGTATTCATACCTACAATACTTAGCCATTGGTTAACTGTTGTTTACACTGTACACTGAGAATATAAAGCAGGATATAAATGCCATGCCTTGTTAGTATTGATTGTGCATTAGGATATCTCTTGTGCATAACATGGATGAATGGGTTAATCTTATTAATTATTTATCACAAAGTAACTAACTGGATATTTAATGTATCTATTTAGATACTGCATCTAGTGCATCTCTGCTATTTGATTAACATTTTCTTCACAGAGAGGAACGACACTTGAATGCAGTACGACATCTTATTTAACATGAAGTCTACCAATGGAACAATCATTTAAATTAACAAACTGGCTTAGTAACGCTAGGACTGAAGCTAGTCCTGCTCAGCATAATGTAACTCCATTGACTCTTTTTGACATTATACCAAGATTTTAAGAATCAGCATCTGCCATTTAAAAAGTTACTGCAACTAATGATAATAAACTGATGCCTGGAATTAATGTCTTATGGTTGGACACACAGACTATGGAGCTGTTCTGGCAATTGTTATTATCATGTGTTTTGGATCTTACCTAATTATGTGAGATTTTTATATATGTAGAAGTAATAACATTTTTAAATGCCAAGCACATGCACTCTTTCTTTTTTAACTTAATTTCAGAATGTATTTGATAGTTAAGAAAGTTTTATGCTTTGGGGCAGTGTTTCTCAAAGTGGTCCGTGAAACCACTTTGAGAAACCTGCTAACTGGCCACTCCGGTGTGTTTACTTACTGGCTCCTTGGCCACAGAGCCATGCGGCTCCCATTGGCTATGGTTCGCCACTTGCAGCCTTTGTGTCCCCTGCTGCTTTGAGCCTCACCACACCTCTGAACTCCTCCTGATGTCCTTTCATTGCTGATGCTCTGAAATTCCAGCTCCCCTCTTGCTCTCCCATATCTCTTCCTTCTCTCCCTGTTCATCTCTTCTCTGATCTCCCCTCCTACTGCTTTGGATCTCTCACCACTTCTGTTACTCTAGACGTCCTTACTCTAAGCCTCCAGACTTGCTGCCATTCTGACACATTCCTACATTCTCACAGCTCCTGCTGCTTCCCTTTGACCTTCTCCTGCCCTCTGCAGCTCTTACCTCCCTTGCTGGGCCTACAGGTCTGAACCTGTGCCTCCTTCTTGTCTTCTCTTGTACTCCCAATAAAGCTGCCCCACTCAAGAGGTAACGAACAAGGATAACTGAGACCTATCACTTTAAATACAGAAACAGCACCACTCTTGTTTGGTTTTTTTTTTTTTTTACAAAATGGTACTTTTCAACTAATAAGGTTTTTATAGTAAAGAACTAACAAATTGTCAAATTACACTGATTTCTTTAAAGGACACCATGAGTTTGAAAGCTAAACCATATTTTAAAAAATAGAAATACTTTCAGGTACAACACTTCCTTCTGAATGCCTCAGCCAATATTTGCAACTTGAAACAAAGATTTTTCATGCAGACGTAAGTGAGACAAAGGCAACTGGGGGCAGGGGAAACCTCACTATTTGAGGGGGAAACAACTCTATACAAAAATGCACATGAAGTAAACAAACTGGAAACGAAACTAATAAATATTTTAACTCTAATCACTAGTCCATTCTCCTTCATTTATCTTTCCTCCAGCTGGATTTTTATTTTATTTTATTATTTTTATAGGTGGTTTGGTTACATTACATACATATTTTTTTTGTTTCTGTAGTGTAGATAACATGTTTATGTGAATTGGGGGCACTTTGTGACTTGTGTTTTGTTATGGTAGGGTTCTGTCTTTTTGCTGTGTAGTGTACATACTGCTATGTGCTTATACTAGAGAAGGCATGGTCTAAGAAATGCACTTTGTACTTGGAGGAAAAGTCGTGGGTTTCTCATGGTCCCTAGTTCCCATGGGAGTTGGTTCATAATTTCAGACTGGACCCGAAAAAACTGCTCTGTGCTACATAGATGAATGATGTGTTGGGTATGTGAGTATGTAGGGTGACCATCAATCCCATTTTTACTGGGAATGCCCCATATTTAAGCTGTCTTTCAGATGTCCTGACTGTTTTTAAAAAAGGGGCAAAATGTCCCGTATTTAGTTTCCCCGTCAGCGCAGCTACAGCAGCCTGCTATTTGTGGCTAGCAGTAAAGCAGGCACTAGCACAGGGGTAGGCAAAAGTCTCTGTGGGCTGGATCCGGCTTGCCTAGGGCTTTTATCCGGCCTGCGAGGCAGTTCCAGGCCCCACCTCCTAGCGCAGGGGTCGGCAACCTACGGCACGTGTGCCACTTATGGTACGCAAGCGAATTTTCAGCAGCATGCAGGAGGGAGCTCAGCACTGTCCCTTCTCCCCCGCACAGCCGCTAGAGAGTGCACCTTCCTCCCTACAGCAGGTTAGGCTGTGGTGGGAGGAGGCAGAGCTGGAGCTGAGGCTCCTCTGTGGTACTTCAGCCAGGACCGGAGGCTCCGCTGCTGTGGCAATGTGGCCACAGCAGTGGTATCTCTGCCCTCCGGGGCCAGCCCCAGACCATGTAAGTCGCACCCTCAGGGCCTCCGAGCCAGCCCCAGACCACAGTGGCAGTGGGGCCTCTGGGGCGGCCCCGGACTGTGTCAACAGCGGCAGCGGGGCCAGGGCCGGACCACGTGGGCCCTGGCAGCAGGGCTTCCCTCCAGGACGGCTGGGACAGTGTGGCTGCTGCAGTTGCTGCAAGGGGGCATGAAGCCAGGTAAGGTCTCCCCTCATACCCAGCCCTCCCCACCCCAAGCCCCTCACTTCCCTCCCTCCCCAAGACCCAGAACCCCCAGCTTCCTCTGACACACTCCCTTGTTCCTGCACCCCCTCTCTTGGCCAGACACCCCACCCTGCTCCTTCATCCATGTTGCTCCTGCACCCTCTCCTGGCCACACACTGCACCCTCCTTTGCTCTTGCTCCCTCCACCTGACCAGACACTCTATTCTCAGCCTGTTTCTGCACCCTACCTCCCACCCAGATCCTGCACCCCATCCCTATCCTACTTGCTGGCAGCTCTGTCTCGTGCACTGTACCCCTCATTTTTGTTCCTACCCCAGAGCCTAAGGAAGTCCATAAAATCCACTAATTCCAGAACCTGAGAAAAGTAAATCTGATCTATGGGAAACTCTGAACCTCAGTCCCCCCCTTCCCTTTCCTTCACCCTGTGAGGCTAGGGCACCAGAGGAGTGAGGTGTCTCAGTTGGGGCCACATCATCAAGCATTGAGGGTTTTGGAGGAGTTTTTTTGCTTCTCACTTGTGTGGTCCCCAAATGATATTTCTGTGGGTCAGTGACCCCCGACCCAAAAAAGGTTCCCCACCCCTGCCATAAATAAAGAAAACATTGAAACCTTTTGTGTTGGACATAATATTTTACTTTGTTTAAAATGAAGTTTGATAAACTAACATGAGAAAGTTAAAATGCTTTATCTGTTTCATAATTTAAATTAAACCATTCTCCCTAGCTGCAGCTGGTTCTGAAAATAAGGTCACCGTACCCAGCCTGCTCTTGCCTCCCCTTCTCTGCCTTCCCCCATCACACAGATCCATGAATAAGTTAAATCTCTGTACTCCACTTCTGAAAGGTTGCCGTCCCCTGCACTAAAAGGTAAGATCTGAATCGTAATTTACTATTAATGAAGCTGCTGTAAGTAGGACTTTTTAAAGTAAACAATAGTATCACTGGCACTCAGACCCATACATAGAGGTGAATAAGTCAAATCTCGGCACTCCACCTCTGAAAGGTTGCTGATACTTGCCCTAGCGCGTTGCCTGGGAGCCAGAGACATGCGAGCCCTTTCAACTGCTTCTATTTAAAGGGCTCATGCTTGCTGGGCAGCTGCATTGCCTGGCAGCCACCTGACAGGCACAAGTCTTTTAAACAGAAGCAATTGGAAGGGCTCGCAGCTCTTGGTTCTACTGGCCCATTGCCTGGGAGCTGCCCGGGAGGTGCAAGCCCTTTCACCTGCTTCTATTCAAAGGGCTTGTACCTGCCGGGCAGCTCCCAGGCAACAGATTAGCAGTGGGGCCAGGAGCTGCCAGCTGTGTTATGTGAACTGTAAGCCTCTTCCCCAGACAACTTTGAGAGGAGGCTAGTCCCCAGCATCCTCCTATCTGCTCCAGGTCCATTCCATTGTCTACAAGTCAGGGAGCAGGGACCCCATGCCAAGCAAAGCTCCCAGCAAGGTAGTTCTGAACCCTGCCCCCTTCTGCCCGAGGTCCCGCCCCTTCCACCTGAGGCCCACGGCCACTTCTGAAATTTGTGAAGTGGCCCCCCTTCAAAAATTATTGCCCACTCCTGCACTAGCACGTGTTGTCTGGAGTCAGGCAGGGAGCCGAGGGAGAAACCAGGTAGTAGCAGTGTCTTCCCTCCCTGTGCACACTAAAGAGGGGAAGTCTACTAGCCTTTGCAGAACATGGGGCTGAAGCCCTGACCATCAGCACCCACCTCCCAGCGCTGAAACCCCTTTCTCTGGTGCCCCCACTGTTGGCTGCTGCCCTATTCCCGGGTGGACCCCGCTGTAGGGCTCAGCCCTGTTCTCAGGCAGCCTGTGATGGGCAGCAAGATGAGGACAAGGCAAGCATTTCTAAAGAACAGTAACCATTAATTATAAATATATATTTTAATTTTTTTACATATTATTAGTTATAATAATGCAAATGTCTTTTTAATGGGTGCTCGGCCAACTTAATGTTATTTTGAACCTTTGTATTGCATAGTTCTGATTGATTGCCATTGAACTTGCTTAAATCCGAGCAATTTACCAGGTGTCTCGTATTTGGCATAGGGAAGTATGAATATGTGTATCATTAACAGTGATCCTTGCTTGTAAAATATCTCTTTAAGATGTTTATATGCTCCTGGAAAATACATTAGGGAGTTGGGCCTGTGGTTTTGCTACCTGTTAGCATTTTAAAGGAATAAAATTTGTCACAAATTCCTTAACTACAGATAAATATTTTGTTTACATTTAAAATAAATCTTAATCTTCTAAATCTTCCCTGTGATGCTGCCCATCTTTAAAAAAAAGTATGGCAAAACCCCTCTTTTAACCCTCCCCCCAAAGTTTCCTCTAGCCTTCTCTGTTTTGGTTGACTGACTGCATGCCTAATAACATGGAAGATAAGAAGGAAGCCTAATGAGCAAAGCACATATACTATCATTAGTCAGATGATTTTAAACTGGACATTAGTGGGCTTCATAATAAGAAAATGAATGCTATTATTCTAAAAAAAAAAAACCCTACTGAATTTGTAGGGAAGAAACCAATGTAAAAAGATTCTGTAGAAACTACTCTAAAATCCTTCAGAATTTAATAGGAATGAGATTCTTTCACTAGGTTTTTTGGAATCATCCACAGAATTCAATAGCAAGGATATAATTTTCTGTAAATTTCTATAGAGCTTTTCCACAGGGTGAGTATAGCCCAAGAATAAAGGCCAAATGTTCTCAAATTGCCACCTGCTTCAAAGTTCATTCAAATTACTGCACCGACTTAAAGGGGGAACCGTAAATATCTTAATATTAAAAAAGTAACTTTCTTCTAAAAGGTCCATTTTAAAATTGCCTGGTGCCTCCCTTTGCACCAAAGGAGATATTAATCAGCCTCACCACACAGTACGTCATGCCGTATTGCTTAATTATATAGTGAAAGGGAAGCTGGAGAAAGCACTGTAAGTGGGGATTGTTAATTCTGCAATTCAGCATTTGATTCATGTCTCAGTTTCCTCTTCTTTAGCACAAAGGGAAGGAGATGTGGCAGCAGCAGCAGCAGCCTAGTTTAAGCTTCCAATGTAACTCAGAGGCACCAATATCCTCTTACATACACACACACAGGCTTCATGTTAAACCAAGTGTCTTATCCTGTTTGCCTTGGTTCTGCTCAATTTGAGCCACTCTGGGAATGCAAATATATCAGACACTGGCTGCTTCTCCCCCTTTAGAAATTCTCCCAGTATTTGGAATTCCCAGTGGATATGAAGCTGACACGACTCCCCCCACGAACCCCTTGACGCAGGGGGCATGTCAGGGCAAGGAGAAGGTGTAGTCTGAACACATTGTTCACCAGCTATCCCCAGCATGTATAGGGCTCCTCAGAAGCTGTTATCAGATGATGGAAATAAGAGCACCTTGGAGCAGGTTTAGATGACACACTGGGTCACTAGCAGTTGCTTAGCACTTTCACTGTTGCTTTTATTGGAGGAACTGCGCCAGTATAAGCAATGGTGGGAAATTTTAGGGAGAAACTGTAGTGTGGATGGAGCCCCTGTTAAGGGCCCTCTTTCCTTCTGATTATAATAATGCTACTTATAGCACACTCCTCAAGGATTTCAAAGTAGTTTGTAGAGGTAGATAATTGTTATTATCCCCATTTTGCCTGAGGAAATGGAGACTCAGAGCTGTGAAGTGAGTCACCCAAGTCTACAACTAATCCATGGCACTGGAGAGAATGGAACCAACCTCTCCTCACTCCCGTTTCCAGTATTTCCAGGTGCTTCCTTTCTTCTGTTTACAGGGAATTTCCTAGTGGAAAGCTTTGTAAAAATATGTTCTTTGTTTTCACTCTAGCTTTAGTTTCCCATTTCAGAATGCTTTAAAAACAGATTCTGGTTATAGAGTTTTTCATAGTGCAGGCTGCTGGTTTGAACATAGCTCAGGTTAGGATTGTATGAAAGTGTTACCATATCTGTCTATAGTATTTCTAAGATGCCCATTACATTGGAATCAAAGCATCCTGGTTCAGTCCCCAGGGGACAAATATCTTTATCACAGAGCCTCCTACCACAATGACGCTGAATAATGATCTTGTTAGTTCTGTTTCAGCCTATGCTGAAAATGCTATCTTATGCTCCTAGAAATGGTACTTCTGTGCCAGTGCTGAGACTTCTTGACAGGCAAGTGCGGGAAAGCTTGCACTGCTGCTCTCTGTGCTGAACAACTTTGGTGGATAAACAGAGGGCATCCATCTCTGGAGTTTTAATTCAAAGTTATCGCATGAATGCCAACTAGACATGCAAACTATATATAGTAAAACAAACCCACAGACTCTCTTGCACATGTGATGAACAGGGGTAACACTTAATACTTGTGGTGGGTCCATAAAATCACTAAAATAAGTCTTATTATATGGATAAGTGCTAATTTTAGATAAGTCTGGTCTAGAGGAAAAGTTATTTCTCCATTAGTTCTGTTAAAGGAGCTTTAGAAGTTCAGTTCAAATAATTGTTTTAAGACACCATATAGTAATTGAGAATAAGCTGCAGGAGACCGTACTATCTTCACTTTCATCTGCAACACTACTGCTCACGTTAGGCTGCCACAGTTATTTACTGTTTTTTGTTACAGTTATTTACGATACAGTTATATTTGAACATTGCATCCATCAGACACAGCCATGCAATATGCTTTCCAAAGACTGGTATGAAACCCCTCATTACTTTCCATATACTCCAGTGAAACATCCCTTCACTGTCCTGTAACTGCCATGTGTACTTTTACAATGGTTTTCAATATTAAGTAAATGTCATTGTCTCCGAGTCCATCAGAGGCTGGTATGCTGGAAAAATGATAAACAAATAAAACTGCAAATCCCATGAACTTGGGGCCCATTTGTAACATTTATTGTCTGTGAAGACACCAAGTTAAAATTCACACAAAAAAGAGGCTTCTTTTGCATTTACCTCTCCCTTCCCCCTGAAGAAGAAGTGGATTTCATTCCCTACATTGGAGGGAAGGCTCTGTGGCTATAGCAAGCCATTCCATGCAGTCATGCAGGTGCATCTATATTAGGAAAAAAAGATGTGTTCTTAACTTGAAATAACTAACATCAGGTAAAATCCTAGTAAATGCAAGGCAGTTTGTAGTTTTGACATGCGTTAAAATTATGGAGGAGCCTTGTGTTTACGTTGACCTACAAATTCATATCAAAACCACAAACTATCTATCTTCATTAGGATTTTACCTCATGTTAATTCCAGTTAAGAACACAGTTCTGTTTTTTTGCCTCATGAAGTCAAGAGGACTTTGAGAAGTGCTTGAGATTCCATGCAGTCCACTAGTTACTTCACTCAGGCTCAGATCCTCCAAGATATTTAGGGGCCTACCTACTTTTAAGGATCTGGGCCTTAGTTTCATAGAATCATAGAATACTAGAACTGGAAGGGACCTCGAGAGGTCATTGAGTCCACTTCTCTGCCCTCATGGTAGGACCAAGCACCCTCTAGATCATCCCTGATAGATGTCTATTCAGCCTGCTCTTAAATCGCTCCATTGATGGAGATTCCATAGCAATTTATTCCAGTGTTTAAACACACTGACAGTTAGGAAGTTTTTCCTAATGTCCAACCTAAACCTCCCTTGCTGCAATTTAAGCCCATTGCTTCTTGTCCTATCATCAGAGGCCAAGGAGAACAATTTTTCTCCCTCCTCCTTGTAATATCCTTTTAGATGCTTGAAAACTGCTATCATGTCCCCTCTCAGTCTTCTCTTTTCTAAACTAAACAAGCCCAGTTCTTTCAGTCTTCCCTCATAGGTCATGTTCTGTAGACCTTTAATCATTTTTGTTGCTCTTCTCTGGACCTTCTCCAGTTTCTCCAAATCTTGGAATATGGTCCCCAGAACTGGACATAGTACTCCAACTGAGGCCTAATCAGTGCAGAGTAGAGTGGAAGAATGAATTCTTGTGTCTTGCTCACAACACTCCTGTTAATGCGTCCCAGAATCATGTTTGCTTTTTTTGCAACAGTGTCACATTGATGTCTCATATTTATCTTATGGTGCACTATGACCCCAAGAACCCTTTCTGCAGTACTCCTTCCTAGACAGTCACTTCCCATTCTGTAAGTGTAAAACTGATTGTCTCTTCCTAAGTGGAGTTCTTTGTATTTGTCCTTATTAAACTGCATCCTATTTACCACAGACCATTTCTCCAGTTTGTCCAGATCTTTTTGAATTATGACCCTAGTCTCCAAAGCTCTTGCAACCCCTCCCAGTTTGATATAATTTGCAAACTTAATAAGCGTACTCTCTATGCCAATACCTAAATAATTGATGAAGATATTGAACAGAACCAGTCCCAAAACAGACCCCTGTGGAACCCCACTTGTTATGTCCGTCCAGCATGACTGTGAACCATTAATAACTCTCTGAGAATGGTTATTCAGCCAGTTATGCACCCACCTTACAGTAGCCCCATCTAGGTTGTATTTCCCTAGTTTATTGATAAGAAAGTCATGAGAGACCATATCAAATGCTTTACTAAAATCTAGATATACCACATTCACCACTTCTCCCTTATCCACAAGACTTGTTGTCCTATCAAAGAAAGCTATCAGGTTGGTTTGACATGATTTGTTCTTGACATCCATGCTGACAGTTACCCATCACTTTCCAGATGAATTTCTTAATTATTGCTCCATTATCTTCCCTGGCACAGAAGCTAAATTGACTGGTCTGTAGTTTCCTGGGTTGTTCTTATTTCCCTTTTTATAGATGGGCACTATATTTGTCTTTTTCCAGTTTTCTAGAATCTCTCCCTACTTCCATAAATTTTCAAAGATGATAGCTAAAGGCTCAGATACCTCCTCTATCAACTCGTTGTGTATTTTAGGATGCATTTCATCAGGCCCTGGTGACTTGAAGACATCTCACTTTTCTAAGTAATTTTAACTTCTAAACCTGCCCCATTTTCACTAGCATTCATATGTTAGGCATCCCATCACCATCAATCTTCTTGGTGGAAAACCAAGAAAAAGAAGCCATCAAGCACGTCTACCATTTCCAGGTTTCCTGTTATTGTTTCTGCTTCTTCACTGAGCAATGAGCCTACCCTGTCCTTGGTCTTCCTTGTGCTTCTAATATATTTGTAGAATGTTTTCTTGTTACCCTTTATGTCTCTGTATTTCTACAGTGATGGGCAGCAATATAAAACCTGAGTGAGAAAGAGAGACTAGAAGAGAGGGAGAGGGAAGCTCTCTGAGCCCACAGGAGAAGTACAAAACCCAAGAAGCACTATAAGTCACTCTCACATGAATATTCAAAAGACAAATATATTGCACTGGAAAACCTGTGCTCCTAAAGGGAATTCTTCAAAAAGTGTATTTCCCATGGCTGCCTGGTTCCCTCCTACACCATTTTCTGGAACACCTAATTGGAAATGAATCTGAACTGAGTGTGGATTTCAGTAGCTTGTAGAAGGGGAAAAAATCTCTTTCCATGTTGGTTGCGTACCCAATGCTGCCATAATTGCTTTTCTATACCTGAGCCAACAGCTATGTGACTCCTGTGCTAATTGGCAGTTGGATGTGTCATAGTTATGGGGTCAAATTCAGTGTTGGTGTATACCAGAGTTATGCCTCCAAAGCCGATATGCCTCACCACTTACAATAGCTGCACCACTTACACCAGTGCTAAATAGAGCCTAGTCTATCTTTCTCTGAATTGGAGTAAAAATTATTGGCACAAGTCCAGTTAACACACCAGTGAAAAACAATTTGAAATGACTGCCTTTTATTAGGACCGTATAAATAAATACTAACCAACGTATAAAAATGTATGCCATTGTGCAACTGTAATGTGCGTTAATTCTGCACATAATAAAATACCTTTGAAACAATGGTAAGTCTCCCTCAGTTTTCCAATGCTCCTGGGTAATGGCATGATTCATGCTTACTGTACCTTCCCGAACTATAAGCTTCATACTCTCGCTGAGATTACACATGGTATAACAACAGATCCTTAGTATTTTCATCCAATATGTGTCCTACAACTGAAACATCTGTCTCCTGGGTCTGCCTAAGTACCCTGAAATTCACGCTATGTCACACATACCTGTTAAGAATGAAATGTGGGATGCCAGTTATTTATTTATGTAAAACATACTAGGGTATTAAATGAAAGCACCATAAAAACAGAACTTGTATTATTGTGCTTTTATTCAGATCTTCCAGTGCATTCTTAATGCCACCTGTCTTTGTGTGTTCTAGACCCAAGTTTATCGTGATGATGCTTTTGTGTTCCCTATCTGACATATTTTACTGTAAATAAAGAGCAACACTGTCTTGCAACTATATCCACAGTGACATTTGACTCTCAGCTGAATGAGTGCATTGTGTGATGTGTTTTGGAAACATTATCTCTTTTTGGGAACTAATCCAATCCTTTAATAGTTTCCAGTGTGTGACTGTATTTGTTTACTGATTTAAAAAGATTGGGTGTTAAAGACCTCTCTACCAAACCCCAAACCATTTATTTAATCTAAAGATTAAGCTGCTTTTTCGAAAGACAGCACCCAGGCAGTCTGGATGCTCTCTTTCGAAAAAGCAATTTGCATTACATAGCACCTTTTTTAGAAAGAGAAAGGCGTTATTCCTCGTAAAACGAGGTTTTCCGCCGTCAAAAAAACTGCCGCGTTCTTTCGATTTACTTTACAATGTTCAATTGCATTTTTTATTAAAACTCCTGTGAATAAAGATGCAACACACCTATGAGGAGACAAAATAGGTAAAAAGTTCAAAACAAACATTTTATTAAAGTACTAGCACATGCACCTGCTATAGTGCTACAAACCATTAATCTTAAATATTACAGTGGTCTATCCTGAAATCATAAGAACATAAGAATGGCCATACTGGGTCAGACCAAAGGTCCATCTAGTCCAGTGTCCCAGAGGAAGTGAATAGAACAGGAAATCATCACATGATTCTTCTCCTGTCATCCATTTCCAGCCTCTGACAAACAGAGGCTAGGGGCACCCTTCCTATCCATCCTGGCTAATAGCCATTGATGGACCTATTCTCAATGAATTTATCTAGCTCTTTTTTGAATCCTGTTAAAGTCCTGGTTTTCACAACATTCTCTGGCAAGGAGTTCCACAGGTTGACTGTGTGCTACGTGAAGAAAAATTTCCTTTTGTTTGTTCTAAACCTGCTACCTATTAATTTCACTTGGTGACTCCTACTTCTTATGTTATGGGAACAAGTAAATAACTTTTCCTTATTCACTTTTTCTGCACCAGTCATGATTTTGTAGATCTCTATCATATCCCCTCTTAGGGTACGTCTGCACAGCAACATTATTTCGAAATAACTAGCATTATTTTGAAATAACTCAGTCCATGTTTACACAGCAGGCAGTTACTTTGAAATAATGCCGAAGTACTGTCAAGCTGGAGGATTTTTTACTCTGACTCCTGTAACCCTCACTGTACGAGGAATAAGGGAAGTCAGAGGAAGAGTGCTCTATTTCGAAATAAGTGCTGTGTAGTTGCTTCCAATTTTGAAATAAGGTATTTTGAAATAAGCTACGCAATTGACATAGCTCAATTTGCATAGCTTATTTTGAGTTAAGACCTGCTGTGAAGATGCACCCTTAGTCTCCTCTTTTTTAAAATGAAAAGGCAGTCTTTTTAATCTCTCTTAATATAGCATCCGTTCCAAACCCCTAATAATTTTTATTGCCCTTTTTTTAACCTTTTTCAATGCCAATATATCTTTTTTGAGATGAGGCGACCACATCTGTATGCAGTATTCAAGATGTGGGTATACCATGGTTTTATATAGAGGCAATAAGATATTCTCTGTCTTATTCTCTGTCCTTTTTTTAATGATTCCTAATTTTCTGTTTGCTTTTTTGACTGCTGCTACACACTGAGTGAATGTTTTCAGAGAACTATCTGCAATGACTCCAAGATCTCTCTTGAGTAGCCATAGCTAAATTACTCCCCATGATACTCCCCATGATATTGTATGTATAGGTGGGATTATTTTTTCCAATGTGCATTACTTTACATTTATTAACATTAAATTTCATTTGTCATTTTGTTGCCCAGTCGCTTAGTTTTGTGATATATTTTTGAAGCTGTTCACAGTCTGCTTTGGTCTTAACTATCTTGAGCAGTTTAGTATCATCTGCAAATTTTGCTAGCTCTCTGTTTACCCCTTTCTCGAGATCATTTATAAATAGATTGAATAGGATTGGTCCGATTATGGACCCGTGGGGGACACCACTAGTTATTTTTCTCCATTCTGAAAACTGGTCATTTATTCCTACCCTTTCTTCCATGAGAGGACCTTTCCTCTTATCCCATGACAATTTACTTTACTTAAGAACCTTTGGTGAGGGACCTTGTCAAAGGCTTTCTGGAAATCTAAGTACATTTTATCCACTGGATCCCCCTTGTTCACGTTTATTAACCCCCTCCAAGAACTCTAGTAGATTAGTAAGGCATGATTTTTCTTTACAGAAACCATGTTGACTTTTCCCCAACAAATTATGTTCATCTATGTGTCTGTCCATTTTATTCTTTACTATAATTTCAGCTAATTTGTCTGGTACTGACGTTAGACTTATCGGTCTGTAATTGCCAGGATCACCTCTAGACCCCTTAGAGCCCTTTTTAAATATTGGCATTCCATTAGCTTCCAGTCATTAAGTACAGAAGCTGATTTAAAGGATAGGTTACAAACCACAGCTAATAGTTCCTCAATTTCACATTTGAGTTCTTTGAGAACTCTTGGGTGAATGCCATCTGGTCCTGGTGACTTGTTACTGTTTAGTTTATCAATCTGTTCCAAAACCTCCTTCTAATGACACCTCAATCTGGGACAATTCCTCAGATTTGTCACCTAAAAAGAATGGCTCAGGTTTGAGAATCTCCCCAACATCCTCAGCTGCGAAGACCTAAGCAAAGAATTCATTTAGTTTTTCCAGCAATGACTTCATCATCTTCGAGTGCTCCTTTAGTATCTCAATCGTCCAGGGGTCCCACTGGTTGTTTAGCAAGTTTCCTGTTACTCTTGTAGTTAAAAAACATTTTGCTATTACTTTTTGAATTTTTGGCTAGCTGCTCTTCAAACTCCTTTTTGGAATTTCTTATTATAGTTTTACACTTAATTTGACAGAGTTTATACTACTTTCTATTTTCCTCACTACGATTTAACTTCCACTTTTTAAACAATGCCTTTTTATCTCTCTCAGCTTCTTTTACTTGGTTGTTAAGCCACGGTGGCACTTTTTTGGTTTTCTTACCGTGTTTTTTAATTTGGGGTATACATTTAAGCTGGGCATCTATTATGGTATCTTTGAAAAGTTTCCATGCAGCTTACAGGGATTTTACTTTTGTCCCTGTACCTTTCAATTTCTATTTAACTAAACTCCTCTTTTTTATGTCGTTCCCCTTTCTGAAAATAAATGCCACAGTGTTGGGCTGCTGAGGTATTTTTTCTACCACAGGGATGTTAAATTTTATGACACAATGGTTACTATTTCCAAGCAGTCCAGTTATGTTTATCTCCTGGACCAGATCCTGTGCTCAAGTTAGGACTAAATAAAGAATTGCCTCTCCCCTTGTGAGTTCCAGAACCAGCTGCTCCAAGAAGCAGACACTTAAGGTATCAAGAAATTTCATCTCTGCATCCTGTCCTGAGGTGATATACATCCAGTCAATATGGGGATAGTAGAAATCCTCCATTATTATTGAGTTTTTTATTTTGACAGCCTCTCTAATCTCCCATAGTATCTCATAGTCACTATACCTATGCTGGCCAGGTGGTTGATAATATTTCCCTATGGCTATATTCTTATTAGAGCATGGAATTACTATCCATAGAGATTCTATGGAACACTTTGGTTCATTTAAGATTTGTACTTCATTTGATTCTACCACCAGCATGACCTGTTCTGTCCTCCTGATATATTTTGTAACCTGGTATGACTGTGTCCCATTGATTTTCCTTATTCCACCAGGTTTCTCTAGTTCACCCATTTATTATTTAGACTTCTAGCATTTGTATATAAGCACTTTAAAAAATTGTCATTATTTATCTGTCTGATGTTTCCTGATATGTTAGACTTTTTCATTTCGTTGTTTCTCATCTGATCCTACCCATACTTTATCATCTTCCATCCTCTCCTCCTGACTAGAACATAGAGAATCCCTATTAATAGACCCTCCCATAAGTGATGTCTCTGTCAAATCAATGTGCTCCTCTGCACCTGTCAGCTTTCCCCCAGTCCCTAGTTTAAAAACTGCTCTCGACCTTTTTAATGTTAAGTGTCATTTTGGTTTAGGTGGATCCCATCCTTCCTGTATAGGCTCCCCCTTCCACAAAAGTTTCCCCAGTTCCTAATGAATTTAAATGCCTCCTCCCTACATCATCATCTCATCCACACATCGAGACTCTGAAGCTCTGCCTGCCTACCTGGCCCTGTGCGTGGAACTGGAAGCATTTCAGAGAATGCTACCATAGAGGTCCTGGATTTCAATTTCTTTCCTGGCAGTCTAAATTTGGCCTCCAGAACCTCTCTCCTACCTTTCCCTATGTCATTGGTACCTACATGTACCACAACCACAGTCTCCTCCCCAGCACTACACGTAAGTCTATCTCGATGTCTCGAAAGATCTGCAACTTTCGCACCAGGCAGGCAAGTCACCATATGGTTCTCCTGGTGACAAACCCAGCTGTCTATATTTCTAATGATCAAATCCCCCATTACTAACACCTGCCTTTTCCTATTGACCGGAGTTCTCTCCCCCGGCGAGGTACCCTCAGTGCGAGAGGATACCACAACATTGTCTGGAAGGAGAGTGCTAACTATGGGGTCATTTCCCTCTGCTCTAGTTGACTGTTCTCCATTCCTGAGCTTTTCATCCTCTTTAACAGCACAGGGTCTGTCTGACTGGGGGTGGGACAGTTCTATAGTATCCTAGAAAGCCACATCTATGTACCTCTCTGCCTCCTTTAGCTCCTCCAATTCAGCCACCCTGCCCTCCAAAGCCCGGATGTGGTCTCTGAGGGCCAGGAGCTCCTTGCACCGAATGCACACATACCCCACCTGCCCACATGCTACATTGGGTGAAATTACAGGATAGCCCCCACTCTTCTCCTGGGCTTCTGCCTGCATTCTCTCCTACAGATAATTAGATTATTGATAGGGTTTTTATTTAAATCAGGTAGATTTGGTTTTAATTTAGTGTAAAAGTTTTAAAGAATGTCAAGTGTACCTAGCCTCCTTCCAACTTCCCCTCTAAACTCCCTCACAAAATTCCCTGTTAGTTGCCCCTGTTCACAAAGGTCCCTGGTCGTTTGCTAATGACAGAAAGGAACTGTGTAGATAGACCCTTGCATCTGTGTAGGGCTACCCAAGTTTCAAAGGGGCTTCTGTACAAAAGTGTGCCTGCTTGAGTCTGATTATAGCACTGAGGCCTTAGATCAGCGATGGGCAACCTATCCTAATGAGTGGGCTGCATGATGGCCCTTCATCTCAGTGGGTCGCAAGACTGTTGTAACCAAGACAGTCTCCTGGGATAGGGTGGTTTTGCTAACTATGCGTGCATACCAAGAATTCGTGGGGTGTGTCAATCGAACAGTAGCAGTGCTTTGATTGGATGCAGAGGGAGCGCAAGGCTTTTATAGTCAATGTTGTGTGCAATCAGCATGCACCTGACTTCATGCAGCCTTGCTTTTTCGTGCATATCATGTTAGTAATACCAGTGGGGAAAAACAACACGGACAGAAAGCAGTGGAATCTGGCAACCCTGCGCATGAGCAACGGTAAACAAAATCTCTTGCAGGACACACATAGAACCCCACTGAGCTGCATGTGGCCCTCAGGTTGCCCACTATTGCCTTAGATAAATGAATATATCTATATCTTAAGCCCATCTGAAAATCAATTCACCTATAGCCCTAATTCCGCCAAGTATTTAAGAACGTTTAAATATTTTGCATAACAGAGATGTACTGATGAATCAGAGCATAGAATTCCATATATATTTTTGGAACTAAAGATATTGGGGACATTTTTTAAAATTGGTAATTAGTTTTTACCCAAATGTGTAATGTTGATTTCCTCAAAATAATGAGGAATAGATAATGAACTGAATACCTTTTTTAACAGAATTTGGCACAGAACAGTTGTTTTAGACCACCCTTTCTTAAACACCAACCACGACGTTGGTATGAAACTACTGTAATTAAACTACTGTACTGGAATGATTTTGAGATATCGTCTGAGCAGTTGTCATCACAGTTTAGGATTTCACCCTAATGTGTTACCAGCAATTGTCCTGCACCACAAATGGCTACAGAGTACCTGATTCTGATTTTATGTCAGTTTTTATATTGCTATATCTCCATTGACGTCAATGGAGTTACTCCTGATTCAGACTGGGATCAGAATTAGGATCACAGACTTTGGGTACGTCTACACTGCATGGCTATTTCGGGATACCGGAGGTATCCCGAAATAGCTACCCCGCGTCTACACATTTTTCGAAATAATGGGCGCACTATTTTGCCATCCCGGTAAACCTCGTTGCATGAGGGATAACTCAAAATAGTATGTTATTTTGAAATTTGGTGCTGTGTAGATGTGCCAAATTTCAAAATAAGCTATTTTGGAATAGTTTTGAAATAAGATACATAATGTGCATAGCACAAATTGCATATCTTATTTCAAATTTAGGGTGCTGTGTAGATACACCCTCTGTCAAGTCCTTGCAGTTTCATTCCAGGTTATGTTGCTATGTCCTATTATCTAATACTGATCATACTGATGTAGGGAAACTATATCTTGACTATTGCAATATTATAAGAAATATGTTTTAACTATACTTTAATTGTATGATGGTAATCCGGAGTCATGCTGTAAAGAGGCATTGTAAGCCTTTATTCTACCATTAATGAAACCCAGAGCCTTTGTCAAATGGAAAAATCACCACTAAATATTCATTAAAATTCTACCTGATATAGTAAAAAAAAACTTTATAGGTAAGTATGGAATTCAGTTATTAAGTGACAAATTAGTTTACCATTTCAGATCTCATTTGTGAGTTTATGTAAAACACAAAAAAAGTTTTCTACTGAAAATTATTACCAGATATATTATTTAAAAATCCTTTAGTTAAATTTGCTACAGTAATGTGTTTTAAATTTTGAGCCAGATGGGTTAGTTCTGTTGAAATCAATGGAGAGATGTTGACTTAAAGTGGTTGAGGATCAGACCCATGTTACCTGTTTTTAGGTATTTCTAATATGCCCATCATCATATTATGTGTACTATTGCTTCCACTCCACCACAAATATTTACTGTTTTGAAGTCTAGATCTTTCCTCTGACTTGCTTTAATGTCTTAAGTCTATAATATGCTTGAAAACACAGTTCCTCTTAAGGAAGTCAATGTATAATGAATTAAAGGTGTAACTTGCTCCTAAAAAGCTGTTCAATTATGATAGGAAAAGAACCCCAATTATAGTGGCAGAAACTTATCAGTACAGTAATTGTTTCTACCAAATCTAGTAATAGATCCAGCTCAGCACCAAGTGCTTTATAAGATAAGATTAACATATTTGAGATTCTTCTATAATACTTTTTAAGCAGAGAAAGGTCTAGGAAACTCGTTACTGCTAAATTTAATATATTGAACAAAGGAGACACAATATATTTCCCAATTCGAGTTTCCTGGGCGTAAGAAAGTTCACACAAAATACCTTTGCCATAAGCAGGTGAACTCCCAATGATGGCCAATCTTTTTCAATTACTTTATTAGTATCTGTGGGAGGTTGTTTTATCTTTCCCCCGTGGATATAGATCAAAGGAAAGGAAACTAAAATTATCTGACAGAGGCATTTTACAAGATCTCAACATTAAATAAAGAACCTGGAATCCACCTGTTCAGATATACTAAGAATTCAGGAATTGTGTAATTGACAGACACTGTTAATTTAATGTCCGATCTTCCCCTAATATGACTGAAAAAATATTTACCTGTTTCCACCACAAGAAGATAGTGTAAGTTACCTCAGTGGGATACAAGTTTTTTATGGTTTCAGGTTGCCCTAGGTAACTAGTAACCAGGGGACTAAATTTCAGAATGAACTTATTGATCAGGAAAGAGTGATAACATTTCTGTTGTAACCATTCAATATTCAGTATGGCCACATATAAACAGAAATTGGGGGAAGGAGGAAAAGAATATGGTGGCGGCTGCTGGCAGAGCTGCAGCGGTTTGGCAGAAACTTTGCAGAGACTCAGGCTGAATGCCTTATTAGTTGTTATGCTGTTAAAGGTAATCTATGTCCCACGGAATCCAAAGGTTTGGAGTCCTCTTTCACAGTAGCACAGTATGGCTGTGAAATACACACTACCTGAAAATAAATATGTTATCAGGAGAGGAAAGAAAACTTGTGCAGTGAATGTATGCCATGCTGTAAATAAATAAGTGTGCTGACTTTACCCCTTGTTAGCACATGCATCCAGAACAAAAAGTTTGCCTTCTGCCTCGTGGGTGAGCTCATTTTTATTCCTGATGTTTTGCAGGGATCCTTGTTTGTCTTCCCTCTTTAGCCTTTGGATGTATGCCTTCCAGCAAAGGGGGAAGGGGGCGGATGTCGGAGGGTACAAGTAACAGATTTTGGGAGAGTTCCTCCCCTATAGCTGCATGAAATCACTGAATCGATCTGGTCAGAAAAACCCTAAACCCCTCCATCCAGGAACACGAAAAGAAACCACCAGCTCGGCAAGGAAAGTTTGTACGGGGAAAGTGGGACTGGACAAGAGGGGAAAGGAAGACAAAAGAACCCAAGTCTGATTTAGCAGAGAGGATGGGAGGTTAATAGGATTTCGTACTCGGGGAAAGAGGCCGAGCGAGCTGAGGAGGAAACCACGAGGATGCCGGAAAAGAAGAACGAAGAGAGAAAGTTTAATAAAGCTAAACAGCCAAGTAGACTAAGGTGCAGACAGAGCGAGCGGCAGCCTCTGCGGCTGGTGATGCTAAAGCGACCCCTGCCTCGCCTGGTGACTCCAATCCGTTGCCTTTCCCTCCGCCCTGCGGAGTCCGTGTTTTGCGGGCGATCGGAGCTGTATTTCCAGGGCTGTCCATGGCTCGGTGCTGTTGGCTCTCTCTCCGTCTGATCAGCCCAGGCTGTGCGGGGCTCCCTACGGGATCAGAGCGCTCCCCCGCCGGGACTCCACTCCTCACATCCTCCTGCTGGGACTCAGCTACATTTCCAGCCAAGCCTGGCTTTATTATGTGTGTCTGCACTGCAGCCCCAGCAGCAAGATCAGGAGGAGGAAAAGGAGCCAGGACAAAGAAAAGAGAGGGAGGCTGGCGAGAGCTAAAGAAAATAAAAACCCAGGGCAGCAGCAGCAGCAATGAAGGCAGGAGCAGTGCCACCTTCCAGCGAATAACACATGGAGGCAGCTAGCAGCCCCTGCATCGATGCAAAGAAACACTTACCTTGTTTTCAGAAGTGCATTTGTGCAGGAGGAGGAGGAGGACAGAAACCCGGACGGCTGCAAGGCAGAGGGAAGGAGCCAGCCTGCAAGCGACATTAGCTTTTAAAAGGGGGGAGGGGGACTGGGTTGGAAGGCGAAAGAAAAGAGATCTGCTCCTCTCCTAAAAATAGGACTCCTCGTCCCTCTCTTGAAAACAACATTTGTAAGAGACCAGGGAAGGGGGGGAGGGGATTAAGAAAAAAGGGGGACTGATTGGAGTCAGGGCAGGATTTAAAAAAAATTGCAACAAGGTTGCACCCTAGAGCGCCTCTTTTTTTTTTTATTCACTTTAATTCTCCTAGCGCCTACCCCCCAGAATCCGTTCTAATTGCTCTGTGCAAACGTTTTTTATGGTAAAAGTCTGAACGGGGCTAAAAAACTGCAGGACCCTTGCAAACTTTAAAGAGAACAAAAAAGCCGAGTGGGGGTGCGGGGCTGGGCTTGGTTTGTATTTTGATTATTTCCACATTTAAAAAAAAATCGCAACTGTTGCGCGTGTGGGTTTTTTGGGGGGGGGAGGAAGTGGGGGGCTTTAGGTGCCCAAGGGGTGGAAAGAGGAGCTGAAGTTGCCGCATTGCAACAGGCAAAGAAGTGAGAAATCAAATAATCGATCTTGCTGCTGCTGCTGCTGCTTCGCCTGGTAGAGCCGAGCAGACAAAGTTTCAAGTGGAGAGGGGAGGCGGGGAGCGGGAAGGGAGGCAGAGGAGACCAGGAGGACAAGCCGAGGCGCCTGGACATGTCCAGAAGGAAGCAAGCCAAGCCCCGCTCGGTGAAAGGTAAGCGCGCCGCTCGCAGCCTGGCCCCGGCTCTGCGTGCGTCAGTCTCTCGCCCTTGCCCCGGCCGCCCCCGGAGCCGGGCTGAGCGGCTCGCTCGCCGCCGGCTCCGGCTGATGGCTACCGCCGCCGCCTGGGTGCGGGAAGCAGCCGCCTCCGCGCCTGCCTCCGCCGCGTGACCAATCAGGGGTTGGGGCCAAGCTTGGCGGGGATTGTGAATCCCCCCAACAAAATGCCGCCGCCTGCCTGGCTGGCTCGTGGCGCGGGGCCTGGGCGGCCGCGTGTGCACCTCAGAGCCTGGGGCTGGGCGGCAGGACCCCATCCGCCGCCTCCCGCTCTCGGCATCAGCTCTGGAGTTGCCCGCGGGGGTGGAGGGGCCCCTCTCGCCGGCTGCTTCTCGGGCCCCGTCGCCGTCCGGGCGCTGGAGCCGTCTCTCAGGGCCTCTCCGTGGGCGAGGACGAGCAAAGTGCCTCCCCAACGCACCCCTCGCCTGTGCCCCCTTGATGGTTGTGACCCCCCCCAACGTCTCACACCAGTCCCATCCACGGGCAACAAAAGCCCCCAAACCAGTGACACATCCGTGCACCCAGCCCCTTCACAACGCCTAGGGTGCCTGGCAAAAATTCTGTTGGCACCTCCTTGTCACTAGCTCAGCAATGTTGGTGTGGACAGGTGAGGAAGTCTCTGCTTGTATAAACCATCCCAGGAAACTTCAGGTGAGTAAGGCTTGTGACTGAGCCAGTAAGTCTTCATGACAAATGTGCAAGGCTTTGTGGAGAAAGGCCCCTCATGATGTGGATCACCGGCATCTCCCTCCTCTGATTCCATCCTCTGTGAATGCTTATTAAGGCGGCATTGCTTCAAATTAATGACTGGCTTCTGCATTGATTGGTGGGGATGTTCTTCAGACTTGAGAAAGGGGTTTCCCACAGTAGGAAAACCTTCTTCTACTACTTATTTGAAACTGTAAAAAGGGGCATGGGATCATCTGAAAGATTTCACCTGTGTGTGGAGAAGAAATGTTCTTCCATGATTTTCCATCATCCATTTTGGGTGCTTGGGTGGCCTTGGCACACTAGGAGCTGAATCTCCCTTGTAGCCCATGGCCATTGGAACAATAGAGGGCCATTGAACATTTTGCTATCCCCAATATTTTGCTGTCCTTTGCAATTGCCTCTTTGTTTGTATGACAGAGCTGACCTTCTCTTTAGGTCTAATTTCCTCTCCATTTACCTTTTAGAAAGACAGTAACCTTATGCCCAAGAGTATACAATTTGCTGCTCTGTTCCTATAATGGCTGCCGAACTATGCCACTTTCTTCCCTTATCCCCATAGCTGCCATGTAAGAGGGTGGGTGAGGTTTGGTATTCTGCAGTATGCCAGAGGTCAGACTAGACAATCATGATGTCCCTTTCTGACTTTAAAATCTACAACTACAGGCATAGTTAGAAATAGTGGCATAGTCTTGTTACCCTAACAGAAACCAAGTGGTTGATTGAGGGGAGGAGGAGAAAGCATGTCAAACAGCATTTGTGAATTCCCACATGGAATCTGTGTGTCATGGCAGACTGGATTTCCTGTGACTGATTTTTGTGTACTTTTTTACTCACATTCCTCTTCCTGAGTCTTTATGGCTGGTATGAAAAGGTTGAAAACAGATCCACAAAGTTGGCTCCAATGTCTGCAGACGTGATTTAGGCTGTGTTGAAGTTTTCCTTATTTTAAAATTATTTTTTGAAAACTGAGCTCTGAGTATTTCTGAGAGTCCATGATGTTATCTATCTTAAGTTATTTTTTCAATGTTCTGAATACAGTGAATATGTCATATCATGTCTATGTGATTATCATATTCCCTTTTATGTCAAATGGTTATTGTTTTATGGAGCTGAAACCAGAAGTTACCAAGATGCAGCTAGATAACTATTGGGGAAACGTAATTGGAGAACATATTAAAACAGAATTGTCATGGTGATGGATGTCAAGTGAACCAAAGATAGATACAATCAAATGTTTTATAAGCACACATTTCACTAATTTAAAAACGTATAAAATCTCCATGTGAGGGGGTGCTTTGGCAAAATCATTTGGAAAGATAAAGAAAAAGTTATCATTTGGCATACTACAAGTCTTTTTGTCTCTTTGTATTGTGATCTGACAGTTTGAAAGTACGCTTCTGGGAAAAATAGCATCTTAGCAGGCAGCTGAAATTAATGTTTCTGTACCATCAGGAACAGACTTTGATTCACCTGTATTCTCTGTGTTCTGTGCAATACTCTTCAGGGTGATCAAAGAAAGTAAGCATTAAAACCTATTTCTTCAATAGTCAGTGTCACACAGGATTTAAATTTTAAGCTAGATAAGTCATTAGAGCTACAGAGACAATAGTCAGATTTAGTGCCAGGTACACTGAAATAGAATGTGATGTTTTGAAATAAAAGTGAAAGGTTAAACTTTATAAATAAACTTGTCCCAAATAATCGTTCTTTAGGGCTTATTGACGTATTTAAACATTTTTACCATTAAGAGTTGTTTCAAATCTGATATTTATCACTTCAAGAAAATAGCTGTCTACAAAACCTACACAGAAGGGCCAAGGCCCAGAATACATACGTGCTGTACTGTGTGAACTGCATTCTTTTTGAGTTTTCAGTAAATTGATGTGACAATGCAGCAATGAGTTTAGAATATTTACTAGTCAATGTCATTGAAAGTTTAGATCTGTGGTGTCCAACATGCTAGCCACTAGCCACATGTGGCTAGTTGGCTGGGTGAGTGTGGCTAGTTGTCTTGAACAATGTGACTAGTTGTTCGGTTGAGTGTGGCTAGTTCGCTATAGCAGTACTGCTTCAGAACTGGTTGGGTACCACAGGTTAGGTGAATGCTTGCTAACATTTTACTGTCTCATATACAAAGTAGAAGTACTTAATCAGAAATTCAGTTGTTTGGTGTTTGTTTTAGCAGCATAAAAGTATCAAAACTTTGGATGCTTTTTATTGGAGAAAAGCTTTTAAATGTTCATTATTTAATAAGTTTTAGATGTAGAAAATATATTCATTTCACTAATAACTAAGAAGTGAAATAACTTGATGTATTTAAGACTTACTGCATATGAAATGGTGTTTCATAATACTTTGCTCTGAAATAAACTCCCATTTTTGTTTTTTAAAATAATCTTTGCTCTCAAATGTGTATTAAATTATTGTGAAAGTAAGACATCCACCTTAAATAAAAAAAAACTAGAATGTATTTCTTACAGACTAATAGTATTTTAGATTCTCTTCTGTGTGTCACTTTAACAGTATGGTATTGTGGACCTCCACAATTCAGGACAATCTCCAGTAAATGTAGCTATTCTGTAATTGGTATGTGAAGTGGTACAGACCATAGGAGGAAAAAAGGCAGGAAGTATAACTATTTCTAGTGCATGTTCTGACAATGGTATTTGAAACAAAAAGGATCACAGTATGAAAAAATTCATACAGGTTTCAGGTCATGAGTTCCTTTGGAAAGGGGGATCCCATTTGGTGGACCAGCCACTGGAGTTTCAAAATATTTTATTCTGTGATAAAGTACCACATGTATTATACAAGAAACCATTAAGTGTCACTGAAAAACTATATTAGATTGAAAACTTATTTAACAATAACATTGACACTTTTTTTTATTTGATAAAGTTACACATTTTCCATTTATTTTTAATTTTTCTACTTCACCTTTATTTTTAGGTGGCAATTTTCACTATGAGGCATTATTGTTTTACTTTGCTAATTTTGACCTCAGTCCTGTTACAGTTGGCGTCACTATTTTTAATGGCATTTTGAAATTGAATATTGAAATATTCAATATAAAATATTTCCCATGCCTTCTAAAGCATAAATATCTAGAAATATATTTACTTGGTCTTCTATAAAAAAGTATGGTTGTAAATTTTTAAGATAATTTTTGCATACCTTTCTAATTACTAGGAATGCTTTTTTTTTCCAGTCTAGCATAAACTGACTGTAAATTACATTTTCTAATATTGACTAATGTGAAGTCTGAAGAACACCTTGGTTAGCGGTGGAAATGTTAGGTGAATCTGTAGTTCATGTGTGTGTGCGGACATGGTGCTAACTTGTATGTTGGAAGAAATTCTTTTTCATTTTCTTTTATTCATCCATATCTTTGGCTTTTAAAAGTCCATCACATATATCTTGTAGTCTAGGGAGTTGGCAACCCAGTAAATTGCCACAGTACACGTTTCTATGGAAATAATTGAGATGTAATAAATAAAGGTACTCTGAGGTCACAGGTTTCCCAATTCAACTGAGAGGGAAAACAAGTATAAATTATATAGATGTATACATAACATTTATTAATTCTTTAAAACTTCTTTTTTGTATTTTTATTTCATATTATAGAACTGCATTTGTATTTAGTAACACTGTTGAGATTTGTTCATCCATTTCAGTGCCAAAAGCTTAAGTACTAAAATGGGATAACTGTGCCTGTGATAGAAGTGAGCTTTCTACATGTAAAATGCAGGCTGAGTGCCTATTAATAGTGAAAGTTACACAATCTTTGTCATAACAATAGCAAACTAATTTGACAGATGTATCAAATGTTGACAAGTTCTTAATTTTAAATGATATGGAATGAAGATTTGGATGACAGAACAAACCTGCACTTGTCCTGCAATAGTAGGTCTCTGGTTCAGTATACAGTAGTAACAAGTTGCAACAGTTACTCTATTAGTAACCATCCATTTAATTTGAAAGCTGTGGAATTTTCCCTGATGTGGGATTTAAGTTTGAAATTCAATACATTGATTTATTTTAGCCATTAATTTGAATGGGCAAATTTAAAGGACCCACTCTTACAGTTGGTTGATTGGACATAACATTCTACTTGATTTAAGTAAAGCTTACTTTGAGCGAGTCAGGATGGCATAAAAGCAGGTGATATGCTGAGTTCTTGGCAACTTTTAACATAATTATGTCATTTATAGTCTAAATGCTACGTTAACAGTGTTGTAAGACATGGTTATCCTAAAGACTTTTCTCCATCTGAAATGTGTACTTGTAGATTGCCAAAAAAAGTCTTCAAAAGTTAACAAAATCTTTGTCAAATTGTTAGCAATATCTTTTGTCAGTGACACTTGTAGTTAATATTTGAGAAGAAGGGATGTGCATTATTCATATTAAAACAAATCAATTCAATGTGAGCTTCGGAACCATATTGCAATTGTGAAGATCACAATGCACCATTAATTTCTTTGGTAGAAGTGATCTTTAATAAGATATCTTTTAAAAATGTTTTTACTAACTTTATAGAGGTGTATTCTAAAGCTGCCATTTGACTGACAATGGTAACTATTAATAGTTTCTGTTGAATCCTATATTAAATAGTAGTTTGTTTTAGCTTACTTATGTTTGAGAACCAATTAAATAAAGAGGGCATATGAAAGAGCAGGCTCTTGGTAATAGAACCACAGATTCAAGGTTCTATGTAATTTAATTGAAGAATTACTTGAATACAATTTGTGGGAACTACATATATATATTGGCACAAGGTTTTAAACATCAGATGCACTTTGGTTGCTGAATTTGACAGTTCTGCAAATTGCTGTCAGATTGCAGTGGTATTTTGTGCATAAACATGCTTGTCAGTAATCAAACTGTTTTGCAAAAAGTGTGCACTAATTAAGTCTAGATTTGTTATCCTACTTGAAGTTGCAGAATTGCTGTCATATTTTTTGCTTTCAGTTGGCAAAAAATGCTGATAGAAACTTTTGATTCACAGCGTACCTGCCTCATTTGTGTCAAAAAAACAACAAAAAAACAAGGTTGCTCTGTACTTCATTATATGCAAAGTAAATAAAAATACTTCAGCCGTTTTCTAGGCTCCAATTAGTTGATTGCTATGAATGATCTTCTTTAAAGGAATGCTGTTTTACCTATCTGCTCATACAAAGGTTTGATTTTTAATGTCTTGTGAAAAGGATTCTCTTTGTCTTGATTGATGTCAAGAATAAAAGCATGATGGTAATATCCCTTTGAAAGCTATTGTATTGTCAGCTCTGGCTGACAGCAGGAGGCCCTCCTAGTGCTATAGATTAGCGCTGTGAAAACACTGACATTTTCTTTGTTATATTGCTGTTGTTCTGCTTGCAAAGTCAATTATACAATGTCGGAGCTCAGTTACAGAGTTGACTGTGGAAGTAACAATGTCTTTCATATGTGACTTAAAGATATAATTTTCTTTTTTTCCCAGCTGATAGAGAAGAACTTGACGGTAGTGGAACAGTACAGTCTACAAATTAAATTTTGACAAGTATAATCATAATTGCCAAATACAAGAGACTTGTGTGATTATCTTTTAATTTTACAGTTCATTCAAGTTTCAGAAGATTCTTACTGATACGGTGAAGGCAGCAGCTAAAATAGATAAAACTCATATCAAGTGAGATTACACTTTTGATTGTTCTCTACCAACCGTAGCATTTTTGGGATTTATCGTCACTGAAGATGTTGTTGGTTCATTGTGGTGTTGATACTATGAGAACATTTGAATCCATGCAGTATACTGAGCAAGAACATTTAGATTTTAGCCTATATAGTGTTTTTTAAATTTGCATGTATAGTTTGATAGAAGAGTCCATTGAGATTTCCCATGAGATCCGGAAGTCTTTTTTTATTCTTCCTCCATGCCCCTCCCCCCCCCTCTAAGTTTCATGGGGAGGATCTCTGTATTGTTTAACTAGCTTGCTGATTGGAACTCAAGTTTTGTGTGCAAGAACCTTTTAATTATGATCTAGTGTCATTGTTCCTAATAGATATAGCTATTTAAATGTAAGAAAAAAATAGGAAAATTGTATGACAGGTGAAGCAGAGGGCTTAAACCAAAATTAGCAGAAGATAGAAATTTAATGTTTTAGTCATGTTACAGCTAAGTGTACCCAAAATAATATTACAAGGCAATAGTTGCTAGCAGAGAACTGCTTATTGTTTCTTCTCTAAAACATACTTGTGTAAAATCAGAGCAGCATAAAAAACATCATACATTATTGAATTGCCTCAAATGACAAATAACTATCAGGAAGCCCTTGTTGGGAATATTAATTGTGGGATTTCTAAATTACTATTATAAACTAATAGAGTAACAAAAGATTCCACAGTTACCAGTAATTTATAAGGATTTATTTTGTTTTTCTTCAATAATTGAAAATTAATGTCTTGAAGTGAAAGCAGATGTTCATGCCATCCTCTGAACTGGATAAAATGATGTCTTACAGATGTGTTAAAGTAATATAAACACAAACAGCCTTACTCTAGACTGAGTTTTTGGTTTGATTAGTGCCAACTAAACTTTTATTTTAAACCTACTTGATTAACTAGATTGAAATCATTCCAGTATGAAAAATGCATGAGATGGCATCCAGGGATCAATAATTGCAATGACTGTTTACAAAACAACTTGTTTGTGAGTCTGTAAATGACAACAGTTTATTCATATTCTAGGGTTTATCTTTACTTTGCTTTTAATAAATGCAGTGTTTACATAAATATTTTTACAACAATAGTTTAATTTCTTCTCATTTATTTATTTTCAATTTGTAAGGTCAAGCACTTGGTGCTCCACAACATTTTAAAAATATGAAACCCACTGTTTGACTTAAAAAAAAAAAAAAAAAAAAAAAAAGTTTACCTTCATGTTTAACCCCAACTACATATACTGGCTAAACTGTTAGCAAATTATCCTCTAGTCACACTAACTGAATTGCCTTATAAATTCCAAATCAGCCCCCTTATCTATCTCATCAAATCATAAATGCCAATTTCCCTGACATGCCTGTGAGAAAAGATGACTGTTATGGTGTTTCATGGTGTCATTAGTAAAGATACTGTAATAATGAATTGTTAGTAATTTGAGACCTATTACCAATGTTCCCTCTAATCTTTTCCATCCATGCGTGGAATAATTTTTTATTTGCATGGAGGCATGTGTGAATGTGCATTAGATGTGCACAAGGGATGTCCATGTGTAGTCAACTACACGATTAATTGATAAGCCTGGGCTTATCGGTTAATCTTGTCAACTACACACATTTTCCCCTTTGCTGCCTCTGTATCAGAGGCAGCAGTGCGAGGGACAGGGGCAGGGGAGGTTGTCGCGAAGCAGCCTCTGTCTGCAGCAGCCCGAGCTCCCCATGGACAGAGGCTGGTCTGCGGCAGCAGCCCCTGTCCGTGGGGGTTCCAAGGTCCCCGCAGACAGAGGCTACTCCCATGGGGAGCTTGGACACCCCGTGGACAGGAGCTGCTGCCTCTGACCAGCCCCTGTATCAGATACAGCAGTGCGGGGCGGCAGGCAGCTGGTCTGTGCGGGGGATCTGGTTTTTAAATCCACTCCTTGGAGGACTGGCTCCTGCCTGCCACCCCGTGCTGTTGCCTCTGATAAAGAGGCAGCAGTATGGGGTGACAGAAGGCTCCCCAGGAGTGGGTCTGGGAGTGCATTAGCTGCCATCCCCATCCCTGGGGACTATCGAATTCTTGTATAACCGCTAAGATTTCACGCAGTTACACGACCATTCAGTTACATGATACCTAACATCCCTAATGTTTACTAATAGTAGGAACAAAATCTAGCTCTGGGTGCTCTGCTAATCAGCTGGACGACATTTGAATTTCTCCTAAGTGGCCACACAAGTGCACAGCTTACAGGGAACACTCTTCTTTTAAATACTGGATGACAAATGGGGCGAGTGCCTCAAAAAATGAGGTTTACAGGAACTTTCGAAAAAGGGTTTTATTTTCAAAAGATCCCCGTCTAAACTGCCATTTTTCTATCAAAAAGCCCTGTTTCGGAAAAAACCGCGGCCGCCTTTATGCAAATGAAGTGCTGGAAATTTAAATCCCGGCTTCATTTGCAATTTCAAAGTGTCTAATTTACATCCCTTTTTCGAGAAAAGGGATGTAGTCTAGAGACAGCCTTACTTTTACCTCTGAATAGTAGTGTTTGTCAGAGCCATTTTATTGAGTGAGCTAAAGGAAGGGTAGGTACTCAGATACTGTGTCTGTTTTCCCTCCCCCCCAGCAAAAGTAGGCATAAGCTTAAAACATTTTAGTAGTGCTTTTAAAATATCTGTACAGGGGGACTAGATGTGGCTGAAAGGTATTCAGTACCATTTGGGACATACTTAAAAAGATAGCTGCGGTCCAATGAATTGGTGTATGTTGTTAGCATTCCACTGTATGGCTACTTTTCTATATGTTGTTGCTGTACAAGTGTGAACCTAAACTACTTCATTTTGTTGTTTGCATTTGCTTAGAAATAAAACCTTTTTCCTTTTATTGACAGATTAGGCAACAGAACAATGTGGTGTGCTTGCCAATGCCACTTGTTAATCATACACAGTGCATTTATTAATTTTTTTCTTTTCACTCTTGAATATGTTGTCAACTTTTTAGTGTTATGTAATTGAAATTTGTCCTTTTGTTCATACCTGGGCATGAATTATTTTTGAAATGTTGTCATTACCTGCCCTGCTGTGAGGTTTATCTCTTCTGTTCGTCCTAATTAAATAAAACATACTGTTGTTCACCAATCTCACGTTGAACTGAATTACCTGCCTCAAAGCTTAAAGATGGTCATTGGGCTTGCATGTTTCACCAGCAGATGTTAACTAACATATTTGTTTTTAGATTTTCATTTCAAAGGGATCAGTTTGTGTTGTGTGACAGGTGAATGCTTTATAGTGCTTTAAGAGCTGTACAAACAGTAAGGCTATGGGCTTGTCTACACTGCCACTTTACTGTGCTGTAACTTTCTTGCTTAGGGGTATGAAAACCCCCTTCCCTTCCGAGCAAAGCAAGTTACAGCATTGTAAAGCGCCAGTGTAAACAGGCTCTTAGCGCTGGGAACCGTGCTCCCAGTGCTGTTAGCTACTCCCCTCATGGAGGTGATTTACTTTAAGGATGTTAAATATCAGTTAATTGAATAGTTGATTAACATCATGAATTCTTATCAGTTACTCCACTATTCTGTAGTCCCCAGGGGTGGGCCGGCAGTGAGTGCGCTCTGGCCACACTCCCGAGGAGCCCCCGCCTCTTCGCGCTACTGCCTCTGTATCAGAGGCAGCAGCGTGGGGTGCCAGGTGGATCTGGTCCATAAGGGGAGCCAGTTTAAAAACCATCTCCCCTTGTGTACTGGCTGCCTGTCGCGCAGTGCTTTTGCCTCTGATACAGCCTCTTTCTGGAGAGGAAGTGGGGTGTGTGTGGGGGGGGGGAAGGCTGAACTCCCAGACCTGGCACAAACCAGAACTGAGCCAGGCTGCCTGCCCGCCCGCCGGGCTCCTAATACACTTTAAATGCAGAGCTGCAGCGAGATGTGTGCGGTAGAAATGCATGTAGTCTATACTATAGACGCTATAGTAAGGATGTTAAGTATTGACTAATCGAATAGTTGATGCTTTTTGCATCGACTATTCGATTAGTCGATAGGGCACCTCTGCCTTTGAAGTGTAGCAACAGCCCTAGTGGCTCCCCGCAGCATTCCAAAGTGGCAGCACCGCCACGGAGCCCGGGATCAGCTGGAGAGTCCCTGGCTGATCCTGGGCTCCACATGTCGCTGCTGCTTTGAAATGCCGCGTGCAGCCAGGGGACGCTCCAGCTGGCCCCTGGCTACATGCAGCTTTTCAAAGTGGCAGTGCCGCATAGGGTTGCCAGGTGTCCGGTATTCACCCGTACAGTCCGGTATTTTCGCCTCCTCTCCGGTAAAAAAATTCAGAGAATACCAGACACCTGAGATGTCTGGTATTTTCTGAATTTTTCCCCGGCCAGGAGGCAAAAATGCCGGGCACCTGGCAACCTTACAAACACTCAGCGCCCGGCCTCCCCTCTCTTTCCCTTCCCCGAGCGCCCCCGGCCCCCAACACCCCCAGCCCCCATGCTTACCTGGTTCCCCAAGGCTGCCGGCACAAAATGGCTGCTGACCAAAAGACCTAGGGGAACCCGTCCCCTGGGTCTTAGTGCGCAACTGCTCCCCTGTTCCTATCCCTGCACTCACTCTTAAAGGGGACATGCTGTTTTAATGCTGCTTTATTTTAATTTTTTTTTTTTTTTTTGGCTCAACAACTTTGCCCCCCCTCCCAGAATTTTTTCCCGTTTTTTGTGTGTGTGTGTGTGTGTGTGGGGGCAAAGTGTCTTATTAATCAAGATGGGATCACTATGTTATACCTTGTAATCCTGTTTTTTTGGCAGGGATAAAAAAGAGTAAACCCTGCACTGGGAGAAGACTTAGCAACTTTTACAGCTCTTTTTGGAGTAAATGAAAATTTTTCCATTTTCTTTTTTACTTGGTGCAAGATTGAATCCCTAAAATGCACAGTAGAGGTATGATACTGTTCCTGTTGAAATTAATGACACAATTTGCATGCTACCACAGGCCTAGCAGTCTTGCAAGGTGAAATCTTACTCCTATTATAGTCAGTGGGAGTTTTGCTGTTGATTTCAAGAGGGTCAGTATTTCACCCTCAGTGTTATTTACATTAGAAACTAGAGAGCCAAGTAGAACTTCAGATATCACCGTGATAATACTCAGCACCCAGTACCACAGATATCATCTCTTCCTTCCTTTATCTGACCATTGTGTTACAGTCACTTCAAATCTTTAGCAGCAGCATCAGGTTAAAATGGCAGAGGAAAAATGGTGCTCTGGAGCTATAAGCAGTGAATGAAACGCAGGAGACCATAAGGTGTATTTAATACCCACTTAAAAAGGTAGGTGAAAGTGTGAAATAACATTAAAAAGTTGTAATCTGTCTTATTCCACTCCCCCCACAACCTAAATTAAATAAAAAACCTGGGGTGGAGGGAGACGAAGTATTGAGGAAGCATGCCAGAGAAAAATACAATATTTAACAACTGGAGAAAGAAAAGGTGTAAAGGAAAATAAATAAAATAAATTAAAGACATTCTAGTTCTAAAGAAGAAAAAACAAAACTAGGGAGATATAGGAAAAAAGTGCTTTGAGCCCAACACATTTTCTTCTGCAGCCATCTGAATATATATGTCACCTGATGACTAGCTGTGACATTTTGGCACAAACACTGTATTAACTCATCTGAAAATGTATGTTTTCTTTTATTTTTAAATTCAAAATGATCGGAACAATCACATTTGAAAATCCAAAGAAGCTCTACAAAAATAAGAGGAAACAAACATAAAGGGAAAAATAAGAAACTACTACAAATGTAACCGCCCCCCCCAAAAGCAACAACTTGTTCCTGTCTAGTTCTACGAGTATTTTCTTGCTAGTCTGCATGTAGTTTTTCTTGCCAGATAACGTACAATGAAATACACCTCAAAAAGGTCTAGTTAAAACAATTGTAAACAAAAACATTTAAGATCGTGTTTGAACTTCTCCTGTGAAAACTTCTAAGGAAAGTGTTTAAACAAACAAAACCAAAAAACCCAAATTGAAAACCAGAATTTTTGTAAGGTAATCAGTGAAAAAGGCCTGAGATTTTGAACATAATTTTATATAAATTTTACTTTTATATATCTGTAATTTAACTTTTTAATGGGTAAATGCAGTTTTGCTTACTGAAACCTGGGGAACTAGTTATTTGAATGTGAAATGTTTATTTTCTTGAGCAGTGATATGCTCTATTCTTCATAATTTCCCTGTTTTTTCCCCCCCCCTGAGAAGATATGTGAAGTATGGGAAAATACTCTGGTCTTAGAGAAGTGGGGTGAAGAAGCAGGGAAGATGGACCATTTCTCTGAGAAGACTGTGAGGGCTTCATGTTTATTTTAGGCCATGTTTCCACAGAGGAGGAAAAAAAGTTTCTTTTTTACATTCAGGTAACTGTCAATGTGAAATCCTAGTGGAAACATGGCTTGGGTAGTTATAGCTGATGTTGTGAGTTGAGAAAGAATGGTACAACTACTGCCCTATAAAAACACACTTTTTCCCCCCCTTCAAGACAAGCAATGGGGTTAAATTGCAGCAAGGGAGGTTAGGTTCACCATTAGGAAAAAGTCCCTAAGGCTTTGTCTACACTACACAGCTTTTAGTGACATGACTGCTAAAAGTCGGGCAGTTAAACACTGTTTGTCAGTATTTTTGCCGATAAAATATTTCCAACCCCCTATGAGTGGGGTTTATGTTGTCAACAGGAGAGTGCTCCTGCCAGCAGCGCACAGCTTTTACTGCCACTAGCCATGGCAAAACTTTTGTCATTTGTTTTTTCTTTTAAGCATCTGTGAACAACAAAAGTTTTGACTCTCAGTTGCCAGTGTACACAAAGCCTAACTGTCAGAGAAGTTAAGCATAGACATAAACTGCTTAGGGATTGTGGAATCTCCATCATTGGTGGTTTTTCAGAGCAGGTTAGACAAACACTTGTCATGGTCCAGACGCTAGCTAATATTTAGTTCTGCCTAGAGTGCAGGGGACTGGACTAGAAGATCTCTCAAGGTCCATTCCAGTTCTGTGATTCTCTGATGGACATAGTCCAGAATTTCTGAACGCTGTGTGTTAATACCAGCCATGTTAAAACAAAACTATGGTAGCCTGAATTTCAATTTATATTGAAATTTAACTGACTCTTGAATTTAAAATACAGTGCTTTTTAAAAATTTCAGTGCAGAAAGGGCTTAAAAAAAAAAAAACTTTCCTAATTTAATTTTCCCTGCCTCTAGCAGTCATATGACAAACATTTTCTAAAACAGTGTTTTTCCCTTTTAGGTTGATTTTTTTTTTTTAAACTGTCCTATTAAAAAAGAGTTTTTTTTTTTAATTAAATACAAATAACCCATTGAACAATGAAATGTAAATACATGTCTTGAGGAAGATCCAAAAGGCCTATCTGAAAGAACCACAATCTGGCTCCCCAGCCTCTGATTTTAAAAGTACAGTAGATACTGTAGTAGCATCATTTTAATAGTCAATAAGAAATGATATAAGGGAGCTGAAAGTGAGGCCAGGAGGAGGTGGGGAAGATCTGTGCAAATATTGTGATTCTCGCCAACTCTCATTTGGCATGTTAGCTACAGTATTGATATCTCTAATACAGACCTCCCTTACTGCTATTTAAGGTGCTCCTCAAGAGACCTTGGAGAAACAAGAAAACAAGTTGAAGAAAGATATCCTTTTAGTTGCAATATTCAATTGTGAGACAATTTGTAGCATAAACTTCAATGTTATGTCAGCATGGCTTGCAGTGTATGTAAAATAGATTAGGAGCAAACCAGAGACCATATTCTCATTTTCTAAAGAGTAATCTGATCAATTTTTTTTGTTTTTCTTGCCAATGGATCTGAATTAAAAATGTGTCCCTAAAGAAAATGTGTAGAAAAATGAGCTTTTAATTTGTCACCTGCTGTTGAACCGCCCTGTCTTTCTTGAGATGCCAAATTGTAAATAAGGTTTTTGTATCCCCATGCACATCTATCCAAGAACTGCTCTGTGTTTCATAGCTATTAGTGTTAGAACTGAAGGGATTAGACCAGTTGTTTTAAAACTATTATTGTCTGATTGTTGCGTAAAAACCAAAAACCTAAGCAAACAAACAGAAGGTGGTTAGAGGAGCAGATTCCTCCAAGAGATTTGCAGGTGCTGGTTACCTCCTAAATATAATTTTTTTTCTAGGGTTTCTATTTTGGGATGGGAAGCAAAGTAACGTGTGTGTTGTCATTCAGAGAACTGTTTTAAAAGTTCACGTAAATTCCTTGTGTAAAAATTAAATATAGATTCTATATTTTTAATTTTTGGAGAGCTTTAATTCACTTGTCTGCATGTATATTAAGATGCCTTTTTAATCCAGTATCTGCCTGAGATATTAGGGATGTTGAATATTCCAGTTAATACATGTATTTTTTCTCTACCAGCAAATGTTAAATTGTCTAATGAAAGTTTTTATCTTGAGTATAATCTTGCTAGTATAATTCTTAACCCAGGGACAGATTTAAAAAAATGTGAACCTTTTTTTTTTCCCTTGCCAATGTGTCTCTAAAAAATGCACAGAAAAATGAGCTTTTAATTTGTCACCTGCTGTTGCACCACCAAAATAATATTAAACTAATTTAGCAGTGGTTAGTCATGTTAAATCCGCAGTCCTCAAACTCTTTGTGTCATGCCCCTCCCTTTACCCATAATGTAATTTGTCCAGACACCCCTGGGGCGAGGAGTGGGATTGAGGGGTGGAGTTTGGAGGCTGGGATCTGTGGGCCAGGATTTTGGAGTAGGGGCCAGGAGCTAGGGCCAGGAATGGTGGTCGGCTGAGGCTGAGTCCAGGCAGCCGTCAGGGCTGAGGCTGGAGCTGAAGCAGAGCTGGGGCAGAGCCCTGGCTCCATATCCTCCCCCATGAACATTCCTCTCTACCCCTCTAAAGGAGTGTGCCCCACACTTTGGAGAATTACTGTGTGAAAATTATGTATGTGAAATGTAATTTCAGTTCATTGGCAACTGTTATATTACGCTTTTTTATGTTAAAGCCTCATTTTAAATACTGAGAGAAAAGTATTTCCTGAAATGTGTTTAATGTGGAGATCATTCCCATGTAAAATAGTTTTTCACTACAAGAAGGGCAGATCCTTACATTTGCTGGATAGGTACAATATTTCCTATAGTCCTTACTACATTTGTCAACCATTGCTTTGCCTTTGTAAGATACTGGGGAATGGTGTCAAAGGCATAGCACAATCATCCATTACTTAGTCCAAGTTTACACCATAAACTTTTGCCAGCCCAGCTGTGTCTGCCAGGTGTGATCCCTGACTGACAAAGATGTGCTAGCAAAAGCCACACCTATATCCTGGCAAAACTCTGCTTTTGTTTTGCATAGTTTGTTAAACTCAGTCGTGGGGTGAGTGGGTTGCAATAATCTAAGTCCAGTTTTGCTGGTATGAGAGGCATCCATACTATGAGCACTCTTCCAGTAAGTGTACCTATGCTGGCAAAATGCTCATAGTGTAGACATGACTGTAACCAGATCCATAAAGTAGGGCATGCCTTCTGTGGTGTATGTAACTATTCTATGCCTTACCATTACTGTCCATCTATATTTTTAAGGCGTCTGTGTGTCTCTAGAGGTAAGCTGCCATTTTTGTGAGGTAAAATGGATGAAGTGTGTTATAAGGGAGATGCACACTGTGTTCGCTAATAGACATCTGACTTGTGATTATTGTTTTGGTTGTTTTCTTTAACCTAAAATTAACTGTTATCTTTCTGCATATGAGAGAAATGGTAACTTGCTGTTCAAAGTTATGGTTTAACAGTTCATTTACAATTGGTCAGTCCTGGTATGTAATTCAGAGGGGTTTTATGAGACAGACAGACAGACAGACAGACAGACACCAGCTACTATGACAACAGGTGCTGACCAACAAGCAGCGTCTAAAGTATTGATATACCTGTGTGTGAGAGCTCTCTAATCCAGTGAGGGGCAAACCTAGGCTAGTGAGTGGGCTGTGTGAGTGACCCTCCTTCACCTCAGTGGGCCATAAGATTGTTGTAACTAAGACTACTTCGGGATTAGGGATGTTAAAGACTAGTCGACTATCTGATAAGCAAATGCTTATCGGATAGTTGACTAGTTGCTTCCTCCTCCCTTCCCCCCACCTTGCTGCCTGTATCAGATAGAGGCAGTAAGGGGGGTGGGACCCGGGCTCCTCACTGTGCTGCCGCTTTGAAACACCTCGGTGACGTTGACTAATCGAATAGTTGATGCAAAATTCATTGACTATGTGAGTAGTCGATTACACGATACTTAACATCCTTACTCAGGATAGAATAGTTTTGCTAACTGTGCTTAAAGTATCTAGCATTTGCAGTGTGTTCTGATTGAACCGTAGCAGCACTTTGATAGGATGCGGAGGGAGCACACATCTCTTATAGTCAATGTTGTGTGCAGTCAGCATGCACCTCACTTCATGTGTCCCTGTTTTATGTGCATGTCACTTTTGCAATACCGGAAGGAAAAAAAACCTACGTGGATGGAAACCAGCAGAATCTGGCAATTGTGTTAGTGGGCAATAGTAAACAAAATGTCTTGTGGGACATACATAGAACCCCAGTGTGCTGCATGCGGCCATTGGGCTGCAGGTTGTCCACCACTGATCTAATCTATTACGGGTTTTCTACAGTGTCAATCATCATATCTGAGTGCTAGGTTTTAACCTGTCCTTTGAATCAGCTTCCATACCTAATGACTGGAAGATTGATAACATCACGCCAATATTTAAAAAGGGCTCTAGAGGTGATTCTGGCAGTTACAGACGGGTAGTCTGACATCAGTACCAGGGAAATTAGTTGAAACTATAGTAAAGAATAAAATTGTCGGACACATAGATGAATATAATTTGTTGGGGTAAAGTCAACATGGTTTCTCTAAAGGGAAATCATGCCTTACTAATCTGCTAGAGTTCTTTGAGGGCATCAACAAACATGTGGACAACGGGAATCCAGTGCATATAGTATACTTAGATTTCCAGAAAGCCTTTGACAAGGTCCCTCACCAAAGGCTTTTAAGTAAAGTAAGTTGTCATGGGATAAGAGGGAAGGTCCTTTCGTGGATTGGTAACTGGTTGAAAGACAGGAAACAAAGAGTAGGAATAAATGGCCAGTTTTCAGAATGGAGAGAAATAACTAGTGGTGTTCCCCAGGGGGTCCATAATCGGACCAATCATATTCAATCTATTTATAAATGATCTGGAGAAAGGGGTAAACAGAGAGTAGCAACATTTGCAGATGATACTAAACTGCTCAAGATAGTTAAGACCAAAGCAGACAGAAGAGCTTCAAAAATATCTCAAAAAACTTAAGCGACTGGGCAACAAAATGACAAATGAAATTTAATGTTAATAAATGTAAAGTAATGCACATTGGAAAAAATAATCCCACCTATACATACAATATGATGGCGAGTAATTTAACTATCACTACTCAAGAGAGATCTTGGAGTCATTGTGGATAGTACTCTGAAAACATCCATTCAATGTGAAGCAGCAGTCAAAAAAGCAAACAGAATGTTAGGAATCATTAAAAAAGGACGGAGAATAAGACAGAGTGTATCTTATTGCCTCTATATAAATCCATGGTATGCTCTCATCTTGAATACTGCATATAGATGTGGTCGCCTCATCTCAAAAAAGATACATTGGCATTGAAAAAGGTTCAAAAAAGGGTAAAAAAAATTATTAGGGGTTTGGAATGGGTTCTGTATTAAGAGAGATTAAAAAGACTGTGCCTTTTCATCTTAGAAAAGAGGAGACTAAGGGTGCGTCCACACAGCAGGGCTTACCTCAAAATAAGCTATGCAAATTGAGCTACGGCAGCTGCCCCTTTGAATAGTGAGGATGTATGGTGTAAAGGGATTGCCGCAGAACAGCTGATCCGTGGATCAGCTGTTTGGTGGCTGTTCCTTTGAACCACACATCTGCGCGATTCAAAGGGGCAGCTGCAGGGAGCCTGGGGTCAGCTAGGGAGTCCCTGACCCTGGGCTCCTAGCAGCATGCAACATAGCATGGAGCTGGGGAACTGTGAGTTCTGCACTGATCCCGGGCTCCATGGCTTTGAAATGCACAAGAGCCCCCAGTGGCTCTTTGTACATTTCAAAGGAGGAATGCAGAAATTCCGTCGACTAGTCAATTAACCGCCTTTTAACATCCTTAGTTTGGAACGGGTCCTGTATGAAGAGAGAGTAAAAAGACTGTGACTTTTCATCTAAGAAAAGAGTGGATATGATAGAGGTCTATAAAGTCATGACTGGTATGGAAAGAGTGAATAAGGAAAAGTTATTTACTTATTCCCACAATAAAAGAACTAGATGAAATTAATAGGCAGCAGGTTTAAAACAAACAAAAGGAAGTTTTTCTTCACTCAGCCCACAGTCAACCTGTGGAACTCCTTGACAGAGGATGCGGTGAAGGCTAGAACTTTAACGGGGTTCAAAAAAGAGCTAGATAGATTCATGAATGTTAGGTCCATCAATGGCTATTAGCCAGGATGGGTAGGAGTGGTATCCCTAGCCTCTGTTTCTCTGGAGGTGGGTGACAGGGGAGGGATCATGTGAGGATTACCTATTGTAATCCCTCCCTCTGGGGCATGTGGTGTTGGCCACTGTCAGCAGACAGGATACTGGGCTAGATGGACTGTTGGTCTGACCCGGTATGGCTGTTCTTATGGAATCCCCATCATTGGATTTTTAAGAGCAGGTTAGACAAACACCTATCGGGAATCTTAGCTGGTGCTTGGTCCTACCATAAGTGCAGGGGACTTGACTTGATGACCTCTTGAGGTCCCTTCCAGTTATAGTATGTATGTATAATCAAGGTGACTTGCAAGGAAGAGAACAATTTAAAAAAACATACACATTGTCTGAATATAGGGAGAGCTGAAAGGTAAAAACCTTGGGAAGGTACTTAAAAATTGGCACCTAACTTCACTCCATTCACCATTTAACAGAAATGGAATACAAGAGTTTATCATGGAGCTCGGTATTACGGTTGTTAGGTGAAATTCTGTCTCAGAAGAAAGCAGAAGAGATGGAAAAGAGCCACAAGTGCTAACGTTTTATTTTGGTAACCCATTAAGAGAAGTCTGAGAATTGGTTTAATGGTAGGAGCATTGTGTTTTTGTGTGGGTTTTTTTTTTTAATTTTCTTATACACTCTGGGATCAATCACTGACTGTGCTGAGGAACTCGCTTTAGTTTGAACAGGAATTGAGGGTACCAAATACTTTTTAATGGTGATCAGCGGCACCTTGCAACATCAGGTCCTTTATCTGGATTTTTTCCCCCTTGTTTCTGATCTGTAGACAAAATACAGCTTTTGATCTCTGTTGAGTGCAGTTTCCATATAGATGCATATGTTTGGAAACAAAATAGTCACTTGTTCTGTTTAGAACAGCCAAAAAAGAAAATACTGTGTCTAAAATCAACCAGTTCTCAGACACTAGCTATTACATTGACAACTTGCCACTGTCATAGTAAAGCTATCAATGCTCAGATGTACTGAAGAAGAAACAAAATCAGATTTATTTTGCAATTTTGTATGCATGTGTGTGTGTTTGGCATTTTATTTTTGGGTTTGTAGGAAAATGAATGTGAGGTGCATTGAAAAACTGCAAACCACCCCCACCACGCTGCATTGATTCTCACCAAGTCTCAGTCAACATGACTGATTTTTGTACAGTTCTAAACACCTGGATAGGTTTATTTCCTATATTTTTTCCAGTGCTCAGGGAATACTTAGATAGTCTTCTGCTATGCCTAATGTGTTAATGTAAGCGTTTCAGTATACATTACCTCTAGACAGCGTGTGGGTATTTATCTGGTTTAGAACTCATTGCATGGCGTACCTAGTAGTAGTGTGTTATTCCAGTAGATCAAGAATAAACAAAATGAGAAAGTTATTGAAGATAATTCCTTTTTACTGTTTTATATAAATAAAAATGGCAAGCTATCCTTCTTGTGGTCTTTGTCTCTTTGGTTTTGTTTGTTTTGCTGTCTTGTGGCAGCACCATTTTGTTTCATTTCTGTCATTTCCTCTCCCTGATGGTAAATTTATTTCCGCATGCTTTGTGAATTTGAAGAAAGTTATTGCTTTTATTTTGAAAGATTTATTTTTTCTCCATCTTTATTACCACTTTTTATGAGCTCAAATCTGAAATTTGTTTTTTTGTTGAAAATTGTTTAATTATGACACTGAAACGTTTTAAAATCCACCAATAAAATCCTTGAATTATGAGATGGATTTGGACAAAATGTCAGAGGAATCCAGATTTTGAACTTCCTTTTAAAATTTGTTTGTTTTTCTTTGTGGATTAGGGTGAGGGTGAATGAGTTTCCCACATGTTACTTTGCTATACCTGGTCACTGTTGAATCTGTGCATGTTATCATTGACATTCTCTTGGGAAAAAACCTGTGCACTTGGGTAAAATAAGCTTTTACATAGGTTTTTATATGGTGCATAGATCCTTTAATGGCTCTCTGCACAGAAGTGAGTCCCATCCATGTATCTTTAATTGAACAATGTTAGTGTCTGTACTAGAGCGTTGTGAACTTTGTGCAAATGTGAAATCATATGAAGCTTTTGTGCACGTTTGGGGATCAAGCAAGAAACAAACAGAGTTTCACTTATTTCTTTTAGAGCCCCTGCAGCTCTGAAGTTGAAACTGAAAGCAGAACTTTCTGTTACTCTGGAACACATAATTTTTTTAGTAAATAGTTTCTTGATTTCATCTTACTTTTATAATGAAACCTGTACTGACCATGTGGTTGGTTTCTGAGTAAAATAAACCTAAACTACATGGAGGCTAGCGAAACTTGGCATTTTTGTTTTGATTATCACTTTCACTATATTGGATTGAAACAAATGCTGAAACTTAAACTGCTGAGGGTGTAAAACCATGTGAGCAGAAATAGTAGAGTTTATCAAAATTAATATGCACTGAAATTGACAAGCCTTGTGAATGTCTGACTCCTTCTGAACTTCTATCCAACATATAATGATAAGATTAGCATTAAGAGTGGAATTGTCAAAGTGCTGAAATTAAGTGCACAAGTCCCATTGAAAGTCAGTGCCTTTAATCCTTTACCTGTTGAAGGTAACATCAAACTTGCATTGATTCAGTGTCTCCATGAGAAATACTTACTCAAAATGCAGAAGTACTAGAAATGTCTTGCTTGTCATGGTCACCGTCAAGTAGGGATGTAAAACGTTAACTGGTTAACCAGTAATCACCCCCGCTTGAGCCCCCTTTAATCGGTTAACCCATTAAACATCACATTTAGCTGGTTAACTCATTAAAGGCAGCAAGAGGTGAGGGGAGTGACTAGTCGAGTCACTACTTGACTACCCGATAAGCTTATGCTTATTGGAGAGTTGAGTAGCCAACTACAGTAAAACTCCAATTGTCCGGCATCCAGAGGTCCGGCACTCCTGATAGTCCGGCACCAACTGGAACCCGGAAGTGCTCCAGCCAGCCGGACAATTGGAGCTGCTCTGCCCCCGGCTTCCCCAAGTCAGCTGCTGCTGAAACTGACCAGCGGCGGACTTGGGGAAGCCGGGGGCAGAGCAGCTGGGGTGCTGCCGGGTTGGTCCCGCAGCGCCGCCCTCTCTCATGCTGCGCAGTTCCCCGCTGACTCTCCCCCCCCCACCCCAGACCCCTCATAGCCCCCCTTCCGGTACTCCGGCATATCTGATAATCTGGCACCCCCTGGGTCCTAAAGGTGGCGGATTATCGGAAGTTTACTGTAGTCACATCCCTACTCCAGCCCTGCCTCCGGGAGAGGCATAAGGATCTTGCCAAAACCGGGGTTTTGCACAAAACGGAAGTGGCTACACTGCTTCTTTTTGCGCAAAAACCCCTTGCACAAAAAGAAACAGCAGTAAATATGCTAATGAGATCACAATTTATGCTAATGAGTACATCATTAGCATATTTTCTGCCAAAAAAACTTGCAGTGTAGATGTAGCCATAGAGGCTGTACATGTAGGTTTACAGGTTAGGAGACCACGAGCTTTCTCTTTTTTAATTGTGATCTCAGTGGTCCAGAGAAGGTGACATTGAAAGTAGGATATACCAGAGATAAGTCTCAAAATATTTGGAGAGTATAGAGATGCTATCCTGAGTTCAAAGGTGTACAGATATTAGTTGGAATTCCTGTACTCTGCATTTTGTATGCAAGTTAAGTGAGCCAGCTAGAAACCTTGTGCTGAAACAAGGTCATTTTAGTGGAGAAGATCTTTTTAGCACACTCAAAAGAACGTGAATAATAAGTCTGGCTGACAAATGTCAAGAAAAAAGATTTAACACTGCTGCTATATCTTAACTTTCACTCTTGTCTGTGTATTGTAGGCTGTGCAGAACAGCATGATCTCACCTAGCCAACTGACTGTTTGTTTGAACCTTGGCATTTAAATTAAGGTTTTGGTGCATTGACATAAGTTTGTGCTGCACACTCATAAATTGGAAGGCAAACTGTGATGCTAAATCACTGTTCACACAGAAATTGGTGTGTAAGTTTTCTGAAGTATCAATTTTTTCTATGTTCTGTATCACTGTCCCATCAGTTCAATTTCTCCTGTATGGGTATTTTGACTATTGTTGACTCACATGTCAATTCCTCTAGTAAGATAATTTACAAGGTTTTATTATATTTTAGCGATTCCAAAGTAGTTATGATTTTTGTTAAAGATTAGGGCCTCTAGTGTCCAAAAGAACAACTCCTCCTTTGGCCATAACGTAGCTGTTGGCTGTCATGACCTTTTATTATTACAGTAATATGTTTGAGTTGTTCACTCTTTTAATTAGAGGATCTTTGAGGTGGCAAATTTAGATTACCCTTTCACAGCATGAAAACCTATGTTTGGTTTGTTTGTCAGGTGTAGAAAATGAAATAATTGGCTATTTTCCAATACAAGTACCTAGCTGCTGTACATCACCCCTTTGCTTTTTTTAAATTTCCTTGTAATTATGGGTTGTGATTGCTTTTGGTAGAAACTTTGGGTTTCTCATTAACAGAGATAATGCCTCGAATAAGAAAACAGGCTTTATTGTACCTGTTCACTGTGTTTGTATCTGTATCTTTTTTGGGTTATATTCAGCACACGAAAGTGGTGTAAAATAAGGATGTTAAGAGGCGGGTAATTGAGTAATTATGTAGTCAATACAATTTGTCTTGACTACACAATTAGTCAATAAGGGAAGGTGCTCTGTCCTGGCTCATGCTAGTCCAGGAGCTACTTCTAGTGCGGCTCTGCAGTTTAAATGTAGTAGGAGCTGGGCATGAATAGACTGAGGAGTCCTGGCTCATGCCGGGTCTGGGACTACTGCCACTTTGTATTTTAAATGTAGTAAGAGCTGCCAGCAGACCTGGATTGGCATGAGCCGAGACTGAGCTGGGCTTGCTTGGTCCCAGCTCCCCCCGGGGACAGGGACTGCTGCTGGAGCAGCCTCTGCTTGCAGTGAGCCTGGGCCCGCTCGGGGCAGAGACTGCTTCGTGAGAGCCTCCCCTGGCCCCCGCCCCATGGTGTTACCTTTGACAGAGGCACCAGAGTGTGTGTGTGTGTTGGGGGCAGGTGGCACCATGGATATGGTGTGGGGGTAACTGGCTTTTAAGCAGCGGCTCCTATTTCCCCCAGAGGCAGCAAGGTAGGGGGTTGGGGAGTGAGTAGTTGAGTACTCGACTTGACTACCCCATAAGCGTAGGCTTATGGGGTAGTCGAGTACTCGACCACTCGCTTACATCCCTAGCATACAAATATTTTTTAAAACTGTTTCTTGATCTCTTGATAAGTGGTGGATCTATGGCTTCTTGCATTCTGTGCTTTTAGTGTTTTTGCAGAATTATAAATTGTAAGGGAGATGTTTATAATGCATCATGGTATGAATTCAGTTTTATTTGCATTAGCATCAGTATATCTCTACAAATTGTGATGCCAAATTGTCCCTCTTTCTGAATTGATTCTACCACTATTGTTAACTACTAAAATGGTACTAGACAGTGCAGATATAACTTGCCCTTTGCACTATCTCTGGATCAGCACCTTGAGTACATAACAGCCATACTGGGTTAGACCAAAGGTCTATCTAGTCCAGTATTCTGTCTTTTGACAATAGTCAGTGCCAGATTCCCCAGAGGGAATGAACAGAAGAGGCAGTCTTCAAGGGAGGGGAGGATCAGGTTGGACATTAGGAACAACTTCCTAACTGTCGGAGTGGTTAAACACTGGAATAAGTTGCTTCGGGAGGTTGTGGAATCTCCATTATTGGAGATATTTAAGAGCAGGTTAGATAGACATTTATCATGTGCTTGGTCATGCCACGAGGTCAGAGAACTGGACTTGAAGACCCCCTGAAGTCCCTTCCAGCTCTAGTATTCTATGAGTCTAAGTGATCCATCCCATCACCCATTCCTGGTTTCTGACACACACACAAGCTAGGAAAATCCTGCACATCCTGGCTAATGGGATAGACCTATTCTCCAATAATTTATCTAGCTCTTTTCTGAATCCTGTTGTGGTCTTGGACTTCACAACATCCTTTGACAAGGAGTTTCACAGGTAGGTCTTGTGTTGTGTGAAGTACTTACTTTTGTTTGTTTTAAACCTGCTACCTACTAATTTCATTTGATGACCCATAGTTCTTGTGTTATGGGAAGGAGTAAATAACTCTTTATTCTCTTTGTCTACACCAGTCATGATTTTATAGACCTCTATCATACCCCTCTTAGTTGTTTCTGTTTTCCAATATTCACTAGTTTTTGCATTTATCAACATTAAAATTCATCTACCATTTTGTTGCCCAGTTGGCTTGTTTTGTGAGATCTTTTTGAAGTTCTTCACAGTCTGCTTTGGACTTACATGTCTTGAGCAGTTTTGTATTACCTCTTTCTCCAGATCATTTATTAACATATTGAATAGGGATTGGTTCCAGTATGATCTCTGGGTGACACCATTAGTTTCTTTTCTCCTTTCTGAAAACTGATAATTTATTCCTACCCTTTGTTTCCTATCTTGTAAAGCTAAATCTTGCTTTAAAGGTTTCAGCTGCTTCATTGCCCACTTTTTGCTGTTGACCTTTGCCTGTAGCAGATTACTATTACTGTGCTGGTTTAGCTGCACTAGCTAGTGTACATGCCTGGATAGGCCGTGACAGGGCTTAAAGAGGAGTAAGAACCTCACTCTTAACATAACTATGCAGTAGTGTTGGTTGGGTTATGATCTGGCCAATGTAGCAGATGTATTTATAAAACAACATGGCATTTTCTCTCTCTTTTGCAATCTTTGGTATCAAAATTGCTTGGGCAATACCAGATATGATCAGATAATCTCAACCTGGTACAACAGCGAGTTACACTGACACTTGGTTGGAAAGAGAGGTCTGTATAGTCTGGTTGTTTATATAGTTATGAAAACTGTACAACCATTAGAATCCCCCTCGACTGAAGTCAATGGGACTAAACACACATACTTGCAGTTAAGCGCATGCTTAAAGCTAGGTACTCACTGTGGGCTCCTGGTCCATGCTGAACTTCCTAGGTGCTACTATAGTACAAATAATAATAAAAAATAATGGAAACCCAGATATGAAATAATGAGGTAATAAGGTTTGGGCTTGAACAAAAGTGGAAGTCAGGATTTCTGAGTTTTTATTCAGGGCTTTGCCACTAACTCTCTGTGAACATGGGTATGTGATTTGCACAGTCTACCAATGTGCAAAACGGGAATAGCATGTCTGCCTTCTTAGTGATCTGTGTTTGTAAATTACTTCAAGATCCTGGGATGAATAAATGTGAAGTGATGCAACTGTGAAGTATTATTTACATGATTCCTCTCCCAGCCCCAAATCAGGAACTTGAAGATTAAAAATGTGAATATTAAGAAGTGCTTGCTTTTAGTAGTTGTAGAATACAGATATTTCCCTGTCTTTAAGAAATCTCTTCATTTGAAAAGCCCTGTTTTTGCTGAATAAGGGATGTCTCCTCTTTGTAAGATAGAAACAGGGAAAACTTATATTAGGGTACGTCTCCACAGCAGTATTATTTTGGAATAACTAATGTTATTCCAAAATGATACTACATCTACACTACAAGCAGTTATTTTGACATAATGTCAAAATAACGTTGAGCTGGAGAACTTTTTACTCTGACTACTGTGACCCTCATTTTATGAGGAGTAAGGGAAGTCGGAGGAATAGTGTTCTTTCTTGGACTCCCTGCTGTGTAGACAGCACCAAAAGATGAAATAAGCTATTTCGACTTAAACAACGCAATTGATAGCTCAAGTTGTATAGCTTATTTCGGCTTTAGCCCTGCTGTGTAGATGTACCCTAATTTATTTATTTAAGCATTTCCTTTTATAAGTACTTTGTGGGTCCTGCATTTGAGTGAGCCAGAGTTTATTTTCATAAAAACTGGCAATTATCTATAACTGCCTACCTGCGTTTACCGGAGGACTTCATCTGCATATTTATTGTTCTTAAGAAACAAAATATCAGTTTTCTATTTATAAATTTCTTTTTTGAACTAGTTTGGAACTAGGTAGGTTGTAGAGAAACATTGTACTTTGATGGGAAAGTGTCTACATCCGTTTTTTTTTAATTCCTCCATTTGCATTGGTATAAATATGTGGGAAAACTTTAATGTTTGAAAACAGTTGTAGCCACTTTATAGAAAAATATAATGCAGTATATAGACTCATTTTAGACATGACTAATTCTAGTGTGTTCCATTAGTTGATATTTGCACAGTGTTTTGGAAATGTAAAGCGCTATATAAATGCTTATTAGTACTGCATTATTATTATTATTCTCCTATTTGAAAAAAGACACTCTGGGGATTTTGAGTCTTGCTTTATGTTTAGTCTATAGTTCAGCTCCCACAAGAAATATACAAGTTTGTTTTGATTTTTTTGCACCCCCCATTTGCAACAATAACTACTGTGTATTTAAAATTACATAGTTCTTACTAATTCTTTTTCACCTGGTAACTACACCAATGAGAGTGTAATCTGAAAGTATATGAAAAAAGCTCATAGTACCTTTTTATTCCATTTTGTGGAATAAAATGAAACATGATCTCTGAACCTCTATGACAGGGAAATGCTGACGGTGACCCAGATTTAGGTACCTAACTCCCTTTGAAATCAGTAGGAATTAGGGACCTAAAAACATTTAAGGATCTGGGACATTGTGTTCAATCCCCAATGTTACAGATGAATAAAAATCAGTGGGGATTTCATACATCACAGAATCTTATCTAGTTCTTCCTGCTTGTGAAAAATCACCATCCTTCCAATCAGGAAGTGTCTTCATGATGTCAGTATAGGAAGTAGGAATGTAAAAATGTGGTTAAAAGTGTAACCATGTAACTGCTAAAAATCATAGCAGTTACATGGTTACATGCACTGTGGGCTCTGCAGTATAAAGCTTATATAAAGCCAGCATGTAATATTCTTTTCTTCTTCGGGTGCTTGCTCAAATGTATTCTAATTAGGTGTGCACGTGTTGCATGTACAGCTGTTGTAAAGTTTTTACCCTACAGTGCTTCCTCAAGGGGATGGACAGGCTCCCCCCGATGGTTCATTGCCCTGCCCCCGTTTGGGACCTCATCCTTGTCCTCTACCCTCATGGGTCCAACATTTGAGCTGTTAGCTATGTGCTTTCTACCTGTCCTGCAAGCTCGCTTTTCTGATTGCTGTCACTTCGGCTCGCAGAGTCTCCGAACTTCTTGCCTTGACTTTGGAACCTCTGAACATGGTCTTGCACAAAGGCAAAGTCCAGCTTGCCTCATCCAGCTTTTCTCGAGAAGGTGGTCTCCAGCTTCCACACTGGGCAGGATGTCTTTCTTCTGGTGTTCTGCCCTAAGCTTCATCAGAATGCCAGGGAACAATGCCTGCACTCCCTTGACGTAGGACGTGCACTAGTGTCCTACATCAAAAGGACCAAGCCATTTCGTAAGACATCACAACTGTTCGTAGCACTGGTGGATCAGGCGAAGGGACAGCCAGTCTTGTTTCATCGTATATCTTCCTGGATCACTGCATGCATCTGCACTTGCTACGACCTGGCCAAGGTTCCTCTAGCACCGCTAACTGCGCAGTCCACATGAGAGCAAGCTTCTTCGGCAGCATTCCTGGCTCACATGCCTCTCCAGGAAATGTGCAGAGCTGCAACTTGGTCTTCGGTCCATACCTTTACATTCCACTACACCATGGTGCTGCAATCACGTCAGGACATGCCTTTTGGTACAGCAGTTCTCAAGTCAGCTAGATTATGACTCGAACCCCTCCTCCAGAGTAAAGGCTTGAGAATCACCTAATTGTAATACATATGATCAAGCACTTGAAGAAAAAACCGTTACTTACCTTTGTAACTTTTGTTTTCCAATATGTGTTGCCCATGTCTGTTCCATACCCACCCTTCCTTTCCCAATGTTGGAGTAGCTGGCAAAAAGGAACTGAGGAGTTGTTAGGTCAGCAGGGTCATAGATGGGGCATCGCACTGTCACCACTCCAGTGGGGAGACTTCACAGCCAATCCGATGGGTAGCAGCGAGGGCAGGCCTGGGCAAAATAGGGTGCACAGGCAGGATCCAAGCCACCAGATCCAGACCATGGACGCAGTGGGAAGCCTCAGGCAGACTCCTTGCCTGCCCCACTCGCAGTGGCTGCCAGCCGTTTCTCTTTCACTGTGGGGGAAGAGTGGGGAGAGGCTTCATGCACTGTCCCCACCACTAACACAGTCCATTGACCAGTTTCTGGCCAATGCAAGCTGCCTGTTTGAAGAACAGACAACACACGAAGCACCCTCCCCTTAGGCTCTTATTCACCGATGCACATGGCCCCTGCAGCCTGGGTGGGGGGTGGGGCAGGCAGGGAGGCTGCCTGAGAATCCTGCTGGGCTGCTGGCCAGGAGTTGCCCAAGTCAGTCTTTCGGCCGGAGCTTGCCTCTGGCACTCCAGCCCCTCCCACCCCCCAAGCTGTGCCATCCCACATAACCCAAACCCTCTGCTCCTCTCCTGAACCCATATCCCCTCCCAGATCCTGCACCCCAATCCTCTGTCCTAGGTCCCAATCCAAGCCCCTGCACTCCATTCCTTGTCCCAGGTCACAATCCTTTCCTGCCCTAGGTCACAACCCAAACCCCTGCACTTTCACCTGCACCCCAGTCCCATGCCCCAGGTCATAACTGCTTTCTTCATCCAAATTCCCTCCCAGACCCCACACATCCTCCTGCATTCCAATCCCTTACCCCCAAGTTCCCTTCTGCACCCAGTCTCTATCCCAGACCCAGCACCTACTCTATTAAGATGATGGAAGAGTGTGGCCCTTGACCATGTTCCAAAACCTCGGAGTGGCTCCCCATCAAAAATTATTGCCCACCCCTGAAGTAGGGTAAAAACTTTCCAGCAGCTATATATGCAGTGTGCACACCTAATTGGAATAGATATGAGTAATACATCTCAAAGAACAACAGTTATAGAGATGAGTAACCATTTTTTTTCTGTTGCATTTCTTGTTTTGGATTTCTTCATCTCTCTTACATGCTGTCCTTACCCCATCCCACATTGCTATAGGAAATTTGAAAGTTACAATTTTTATTCAAGTCCATTTAAATAAAAAAACCTCAAGGAAAGAAACCAAAAACCCGTACTTTAAAATATGATTAATTGTGCACAGCTAGCCACTTGGAAGTCAAAAAATGCTCCATTAAGATTTAAATGGTAAATCCCTCCTGGGTTCCCTTGGATTGCATGTATTACAGTATATGGTGTATGGGCTATATTCAAAATTGATGTAACCTTAGATTTTCTTTCACCCATACATTCTTAGAATGTAAGTAAATAACTTGTAAGACTGCATAAGTTAAAGTAGGGTGGGTGCCACTTTAATTTCCCACTAGTCACTTTTCTTGCTGTGCTCTTGTCTTTTGACCCCCTCCGATTTTTGAGCTCAGTATCTTAGACTCTCTTAAGTCCAGTGAGTCTGAATCAGAGGAGTTCTGCTTCTGACTGAGGTGTTTGTAAATACACAAACCAGTGGTATAAATCTAGGGAAGGGAGTTTGTGCAACACACAGGTTGAGGGATCAGGAGAAGATGTAAGCTACACCAACAAAGGTTGAATTAAACTTACCTCTCAACTTTGTTCCTTAGTTATATGGCCACACACTATTCAGGCAATAGGAAAAAAACCTGTATGATATTCTATGGCTTGAGCTGTACCTGTGTAACATCATCTGGTGCCCTGTGGTACTCTTTGAGAACTGGATTGAATACGTTTATATAGATGTGCAGAGATTGAGGCATCTCTCCTAGAGTTCTTTGTGCAACAACATCTTCAGTCTGGCTTTTGATAGAAGAATGTTTACAATATAAAATACAGGTTGCACCTCCCTGATCCTTGGGACCTGACCGGTCCAGAACCAGGGCATCTGTCGGACCAGGGGAAGTCAATGCCAGCCACCTCTGCTGCCACGGACTGCAGGGCTCTGCTTTGGCGACAGCAGAGGGCTCAGCATTGACTGAGGAAGGAGTGGGGTGGAGAGGGGGAATGCTCGGGGGAAGAGGTAAGGTGGCTGTGGAGCATTGCAGCTGGAGGTCTGTGGGGGAGTGCACCGAGCCCCACACCTGCCGGCTGCATTCCTGGCCCCAGCCGTGGGACTTTGCAGCCAACCTGCCTCTCTCCCGATAGTCCTCCATCCCTGCCCTTCCGCCTCTCTTCTTCCCTGAGCTCTGGTGCTACAAATGAGCTCTTTGTGGCACTCTTGGAGGCCGGGAGAGTAGCTGCTGAGCATGGGACCTGGCTTTTTCCAGTGACTACTCCAGCCTGGCAACACCCACAGGGATGCTGGGCCACAGATGGTATTGGACTATGGAAGTCCCGATCACAGAGGTAGAACTTCATGAACCAGATCATCCCACCTTCTGGAAAAAGGGGTAGAGGTCAAAGTAGGTGGTCCTTTCCAGAAGGATCCTGCAGCTTTTTCCTCACACCATCCTGACAAGAAGGATGCTTCTCTCAAATGCAGTAAAAGCTGCCAGGTTGCCCATAATTTGATGAATGTGGAGGTCTGCTGGAGGCCAAGGCAATCCAAATGGAGGCCTAGTACCTTCATATTGACTCTGGCCTTCAGTGCTTGTCTGGGTGCAAGGGATTACCTTTGAGCTTTGCAGTTGAGTAGGAACAATGTGGTGTTCTGTATAGGAAGGGTAATAAACAGAGTGTATAATCTTTGATTGACTAATATCTTAGGGGTCTGGTGAGGGAAAGTCACTGTTGGGCCGTCCATTCTTCACCCTCTCCTTTTGTATTGGCTCTAGGACATGTGGACTCAACTCTGGAGGGTTTGGGATAGGGAGATGATAGACTAATACTGTGGAGCAGCCCATATCCCTCTTCAAGCAGAAGTGTAGAGGGTCTCCTCTGTGTCTGGATTGGGGGGTGGGGTGGATCTGGCCTAATAATAGCCCTAATAATGTGCACATTGTTTTTTTTTATTAAAATGAGTGTTTAGTTTTAATAGAAAGAGAGAGCTGTAGGGAGTTCACTCAGGCATATAGTGTGCATGTAGTCTCAAGCTGGGATCCTATAAATAGCTCTTTTGAGTTTTGTTTCATGGCAAAAAGGAATTTTAAAATTCTTAATACAGTAGACTTCCGATAATCCGGAACCTATGGGATTTAGGTGGTGCCGGATTATCAGATATGCCGGACTATCAGGAGGTACTATAAGCAGGTTATATATATACTGTATACATTATATACTGTATATAAAGTGTTCTTAACCCTTTTATTGTACATACTGTATACAGTATACTGTAATGTTTTAGTTTTTAAGCCTTTTTACCCTTTTGCTCAGTTCAGCTGCTGCGCTGTTACCTTGTGACTCATTTTTTGCCGAAGCTCACTCACTAGGCTCTTGCCATTTTGATGCCGGACTATCAGGAGTGCCGGACTATTGGATGCCGGACTATTGGAGTTTTACTGTACTTGGAATTCCGAGAATATTTCCAACTAGATCAAAACTTATTTTAAATATATTGACATTTTGCTGTTCAACAGCTTGACTGTCCGCTTTAATCACTTACGTTTTCCGGGCATTGAGTAAATCTAATTCTAAACGTAAATATTGGCCTCCAGTGATTTAAGTAATCAATTATATCATGATTTATAAAGACCCCTCATCCTTGTCAAGGCAGGTGCTTGAGAAAGAGAGAGAAAATAGGCTGAAACACATTTAGAAGGGAAATGAGTTCCACAAGCCAGGGTCATCTCTGCAGTATCTTAGTCATTCTTGTTCAGTACATAAAATTCTTTAAAGCATAGTCTAAGTTGTTGTTGTGCTCTGGTGCTGAAGTACAAGCAGAGCAACTCTTTGAGTACCCTCATGAAATTACTAGTGTTCCTTCTTCAGGCTTGTAGACATCTTCTGTTTATTAACTATTGGGAGGATCGGATATTGGACCTTCCTGTGGTGTCTTTCTTAGTGCCTGTAAAACTTTTATCTCACCAACTGTCTCCCATTTTGCTGTGTTCACTCTCAAGTGAGCCAATATCCTGTCAGCATGTGGGAGACATGTTGCTCCTGAAACTGGAATGTGCAAATTGACCTCTACTCATGGCCCAGTTTACCTCATACAGTTTTCCACTCAAAAATAAAAAGGAAAGATTTTTGAACTGTAAACTTAAAAATTATGCTTGAAAATTAAGACACTGAAAACAATGTTTCTGGGACTTGAAATGTCCTGGAATTTATGAATACAGTGAAAGCTTTGCTATCCGGCACTCTGTTAACCAGAAAACTTTGTTAACCAGCATTGCCCCCAGCCACAATACTGTCACATCTTCAGGCGCACAGGCCTGGCTTGCTTTTCCCTGATTGGCTAACAATTTTTTATTTAAGAAGTACTAATCATCTTTAACTCAAAATAAAAATGTGAGACCAACTGCCTCACACTACAAAACTACCAATATTAAAAACTTGAGTTTTACTATTATTGTCCATTGTTTTTTCCTAGGTTGATGGGACCCTCAGATAACCAGAATTTTTAGATAACTGGAACGCCCTAATCCCCGAGCCTGCTGGATAACACAGGTTTTACTGTAATTAAAGATGAATGACCTGATATCTTTGAAAAAATCCCTCGTTTGAGAGGCAGAAGAAATTACCTATGCTCAAATTCAGGGGAGCTGACAGTCTCGCTGGGCTCCTGGGCGGGGGGCAGCTCTGTGCTCCTGGAAGGGGCGGGGCCTCAGGCAGAAGGAGTTGGACAGGGGGCAGCCAGCCATCAGTGGTACCTGCTCTCCCAGCATTACCTGGAGCACATCTGGTGGTGATTTAAAGGGCCTGGGGCTCTGGTTGGTGCTGCAGCAGCTAGAAACCCCAGGCCCCTTTTCGTAACTGGGCCTCTGAGCAGTTGCTCCCTTTGTCCTCCTCCCCATTGATGAGCCTGCTCAAATTAAACTGATCTCTGTGACTGGAGCACTCATGTGATTCCAGCTGGGTCTGAAAAGAAATCACAAACCTTCTTGCTCCCTTCATTCTGTGTGAATCTGGAATAAGGGAATATCCAGCACTGTGCTCATGGAGATAGATCCATCAAGCCTGCTTATTCAATGGAAATCTTGATGGAACAAGCCAGATCCACCGTACAACTCTATAGTATGTTGGATTGATACACAAGAGATGTGGTGTTATCAAACAAAAATTTCATGTCAGAGGAATCAAGTTTTTCAGTTTCATCCTGACCATCTGAAATTGAAGCTAAAGGGATTTGCCAAAGGAACCTTAAAACCAGAACATCTGCCATTAATTTCACTAGTGTCTTCAAACCTTCTAATTCATCTGGTTCACTCATCTGGTGTCCTCCCCATCAGATGCAGTCTTCTGCCCACGTTAACATTAACCCTCTCTCCCCCCGCCCCAAAACCCCAAAACAAAACATAGTTGTTGCCCTCATTCCTTATCCCCAAGTCAGAGACACACACAAATCCCAAAAACAGGAAGAGGAAAAGTAACCTCTACATATTGTTTTTCTCTGTCTGATGGGCAAGGGGAGGTCTGAGAGAGAGAAATGTGATCCTCTTGCATCTTAGTCAATTGCTCATTTCCCATGCATTTCAAATAAACAAAAATGGGGCAGCCCTTAAAAAGTAAGAAGCTCATTAATTCTTCATTTCTCCTTCCTCAAAAGATTGTACTCTCAGCACAGGCTTCCAATATAAAAACTAACAAAACAAAGCAAACCATAAATCCAGTCCGACATGAAGATGCTCCAAAAACACAACTGCTGTTGTTAGAGGAAGGGAAGAGAGTAAACATAGAACAGGAAATATAATACAGCTGCATACTGCAATTGGCACAAATGGTCAGCACCCTTAGACTATCTTGTGTTTGCTGCCCTGGGTGTGGGTTTGTCTCTGAGGGACTGGCTCCTGCAGAGCTTGCAATAACAAACAGCCTGGGGAATCAGGCAGATGGTCTTCCTCCAAACAGTGGGGGCCTGTCTCTTAGGGGAGGGATCCCTGCTGAGTCTGCAACAAGGGAATCAGGCAGATGGTCTATTGGTGACTGCTATAATAATTGCATCAGCTGGTTACTTTTGCAGCCAGTGGAGCCTTCGCTTTGTAGCCCTATTGAAGTGATCCTGAGATTTTCCTGCCTGATTTAAATTTTTTGTGTGAGTGTTGTTGCCCTCATTCCTTTTTTGTGTGAATGTTGTGCTTTATTTTTATTTTCCCCAACTTAAAGTATCTGTTAATCTGGTGCAAGAGCCCATGGATCCTGAACAACCCTGCTTACGTGGGCACCTGAAGGAGGGGTAGGGTAAACACAGATATAACTGTCATCACTTCTTTTCAATGCATCAGAGCATAGGACTTTAATGGCACTTACCTATTGAAATTAGATCCTGATTGACATAATTCTTTGCTGCCTCAGTTGTACATTGCAGGCTCTCATTCCCTGCAGGAATCTCCTGCTAGGCTCCACTTAAATTGCTAAAACATACCCTAAAACATACCCGAGCAAATGCTTCCAGAAATAGCACTGATGTTCTAGGCACACAAGCCCAAGGGTCTAAATTTTGTCACTGTCTCTCCTTCCCCAGTTGGAACCACAGAGTTGATGAGAAAAGCTGATGAGATGTCCACCTGGCAGTAGTTTTTTTTTTTTTTCTGATTCTGTTAATTTGCCTGGCATCTTTCAGCTTTATTATTTGCTGACTCTGAGGGTCTTGTTAAATACAGACAAAATATTTTAACTTATCTGTAACTTCCTTATTGATGTGTTTTTCTATTTACAGTGGCTGCCAGCAAGTGTATGCTCAGTGGACTAGCTAAGTAGAAAAAGACTCATGGGCTACAGTCAAAGTCCTCCATAGACACCTGATTCCTTCCCCCCCCCCCCACTCCCTTCAGTCCCCAGTCCTTGAGTGCTCTGGTTCTCTCATGTGTCTCAATTCCGTTCTCAGTGTGAAGTGGGGTCTGTTCTTTGCTTAGCTTTTGATTTGCTCTGTTTTTAGTATTCAGAGTATCACAGTTGGCAACAGTAGTGCCAAAGCCAACTTGTTGCTGACCAACAAGTCTCTGAATGCTCAGTACTGGGATTAGATTCTGTCTAATCATATTATCCTTCATTTTTTTCCAGAATTGTATTTTACGCCCCAGCTGACTGGCAGCCTGCTTTCCCCCTGATCAGTTACTCCAGCTCCCAAGTAAACCTCCTCTTGATTTTGAGATGGGGATCAGAAGTTTGGTCAGACTGATTCTTCCCATCTCATGTTACTCTGCCCATTGCTTCCCACCTTTCTCCACTACATATCCATCCCCTCCCCTCATCCCATTATTTCACCCACGCTGCTCTTTATCTTCTCCCATCCTCTTTGCTCAAATGACTACCAACACATTACTTCTGTTCTGCCAGTCCTAACCTTGAATGCAGCTGTGTTTTAGCCATGTCAGTCCCCAGTTATCAGACACACAATGTGGGTGAAGTAATATATTTCATTGGACTAACTTCTACTGGTGAGAGAGAAGCATTCAAGCTACACAAAGCTCTTCTGTGTAGCCTGAAAGTGTCTTTCTCACCAACGGAAGTTGGTCCAATAAAAAGTATAATCCTAACCTTGTTGATCCACTTGAGTTAGAAGACCTGTTTATTTGACCGATTTGGAAACAAAACAAACAACCTGTAGTGTTATGGTAACTTGTCCCTTCCTTGGACATCCAAGAAAGTTTTTAACTCTTTAGTGTAAGCTCTTAATTTCCACTTTGAGATCCATAGTGCAGAAGCTGTGTCTTCTTTTCTTTTTTCTTTCTGTACCGAGCGGAGTATATTATTGGCACTTTATAAATTCATAGTAATGGTCAATGGAGACTTCCTAAGATATCCTTCCTAACTTAGTGTCACATATTAATCCGGGTAGCGGAGGGGGCGGAATTGCTCTTCTTGGAGTTTCTTGGTTTTTTGCTGGCTTAGAGCATGTTCTGTACCCAGATCTCTCTTCTCCTGACTGCTGGACTTTCTGTGGCTTACAGATTGCAATGATACTGGCTGGGAAGACACAGTTCTAGTTATTCTTGCCTTCTCTCTGTTGTTTCCCTTTCACTGTTAACTTTCCTCCTGTTAGCCTTCTACCTGCCTGGGCTAAGCATGCAGTCATTGATTCAGCTACTCCTTTCCTCCATCGTTGACACTTTTAACTTTTTCATTACAGCTTATAGGAAAGCACCAGAACTGTGCTATGATAGATTGAATGGTGTGAAGAAGTTAGGTCCCAAATCTATCCCATTATTACACAAAATTAAGATGTGCTGCCCTCTATTTTACATGAGTTTCTGAGGTATTTAAAGTTGAAATTTCATCTTTAATGTTGTTCCCCATTTTGCGAGCCCCTTCTTCAAAATTACCTTTAGGTATGTCAGCTCTTCCCTTGCTAAAACTATTGCTGGTTTTCTGGTTTTTAACTGAATTCCAGGCAGATAGTTTTAGGGATTTATTCCATAATTATTGATGAGATTTCCCCACTGGCATGCACTCTGCAGAGGCTTCAAGATTCCAGACAGCTCGTTTGTGTGATATTTTGCTCTTAGCTGTGTCCTGTTCCATTGTGTCTGAGGGATTAACCATATTTCGAAAATTGTGTCAAGGTTTCTGATAGTGCAAGAAAGTGAACTTTAACTAGTAACGAGATTTGCATCAGATTCTTGCTCCATATAGCTTTATCGTTTCACTCACTATAGCAAGGGTGGGGAACCTTATTTGGTTTGGGGGCCACACACAAGTGAGAAGTGCAAAACCACCAAAACCAAAACAAAACCCCACCCTCACTGAAGCAGCCCCTGACTGAGAAGGAGAAAGGGAATTCTCCACATTCCCCTTGCACACCAGAACCTTGTGGGGGCTGGAGGAGTAGATTTTGTGTGCTCCAGCCCATGTGGGGAGGGAGGATTGGAGCACCAGCGCAGGCTCCCCAATGCTGGGGGGAGGGAGTCCCAAGCCTCAGGGGCTGGATCTGGGCAAGCTGGGGGCTAAGTTCCCTATCTCTGCACTGTAGAACTATACTGGAATTAGCCAGCTAAATGATGATATTAACGTGTAAAATGTTAGGTTGTTGGATTTTGTGAATGTTTTTCTATCTTCTATAAGTTCCAGATACATAGTGGAATCAAAACAGAATCCTGCTGTTTCCTTTAGGATTTTACTTATGTAGCTCTATTTTTTTTCCAAAAGAAATTGTAGGTGTGGGTAATTATATGTATTTTTGAAAGCTCTAACTAAGCCTCATTTAAGTGTCTGCAAAAATGTCTATGTAAGTCCAGTTAACTGCCTGGAGAAGAAAATGATCGAAAAGTGAAATGGGAAATGCACATTTACCAGGATGTTGCCTGCAAGCCAAGTAAAATGTTATGTTAGCCCAACAAATGGGTTATTCAAGCAAACTTCTACCAAGACAAATAGAAAAAAGTCAAGGATAAGTGAGTTTTTAAGCAATAAGGGATGTGATCCTCTTAAGTCAAGTTACCATGGCTGTGGAAGGCCCAATTGATTAGGCCCAATTCATCTATAAAATTGTCCTTGAAACCTTCTGAAAAATGTACATTATTTACGGTTTTCAAATATTCATTTTAAGTTTATTTTTTGGCCTTTTTCAGTCGATTGTGCTGTTTTTCTGGGTGCTTTTAGTTGCACAAACTTAATGATATTTCTAAATAAATATGAATTAAAATAAAGGAAGCTTGGGGAAGCTTATTGAACTGTAAAGAAATTTCTACAACTGAATGCTTTAACTATGTGTATTTTGTTTTAAAAAAAGGATGATGTGTATAGATAAAAGGTTTTTTTCTGCTCATATTTTCTATTTCCATTTCACTGTTATGAAGAATTATTTTATTATTTGTATATCTGGCTCACAAAAACATTAATAAATTAGTGCAGCTTGAGTAAAACTTTTTTAGTAAAATGAATTTTTGGATGTTAGAATGATAAGCATGCAGCATGATATAAATTCTGATTAGTTCTTATACATGCTTTATAAATATTATATATCATTCTGTATGAGATTTATATATTGTCTCATTATTTAGAAGATATTTATGTTGACGATGCTTGCTTCAGCAACAGAACTTAAAAGCTTTTAAAGAATGATATATTTCTGTTGCTTTGCTTATTGGAAACTTGAAAATATACTTAAAAAAATCCTTTTAGGCACATTAATATAGTAGATTGGTGTTACAAGGCTGTCTTCTGAGCAGTTTGCAGTTGTTCAGAGGTACTGTACTCAGATGGGTGAGGATGTCATGGCAGGGACACAGGAAGTCAAGTGAGGAAATGATGCAAATGTTTTATCAAAATATTCTTTAGGTATTGTGTTTTTAAGGACCAATCCTGCTTCCATTGAAATCAAAGGCAAAACTAGTTTTCACTTCATTGGGAGCAGAATTGGGTCCAGTGTTCTTAACAGTTTCCATTGCTGTGGATCAAAAACAGTACTTTGCTTCTGTATTGACTCAGTTTTTTTTTTCTTCTTAAAGTAGTTTGAAACCAAAGGAAATGGTCATATCCTGAGTGACATCCTGTGTGCCATAGCAACAGTCTTACTGTTAAATGATCAGAATCTCAGTCAAGGGAATAAAATCCAATCCACATACAAATGTATTTACCCAGTGAAAATCCTGTAGTAAAGCAAAAGTGATTTTCTGATGATAAAATACAAATCTAAGCACTATAACCAAAAGAACAATAAGGTTAATTAAATTTATTATCTGGAGAATGCACAAGGGGACATACACTTAACAATGATTTGATTTTAGTAATTTTAGATTAGTAGTAATTTATTTTAAGAAATGCTTGAAATTCTTTGAATTTTCCACTTCCATTAATTCATTAATCATTTTTGGTTAAAATTCTGAATGTGCTTTGTGATGTAACCTGATTGTTGACAGGCTTTCAATCTGGTTTTATAATTTTTAGGCAAGATTGACATTTGGCCAAGATTTTTCAGAAGAGACGAGTGATCTTGCGTGCTTCCATTTTTTGGGATGATCCTTAAAGGGTCTGATTTTTAGAAAATGCTAAGCACAGTCCCTGAAAAATTAAGCCCTTGTCTTCAGTTTGGCTAAACTGAAGTTTGGCTGATCTCAAAATATAAATAATCCAAAGTCACTTTTGGAATATTTTGCCTCTCTGCCTTGCCCTATGTAAGGGATGGTATATAGGTGTGCTGCTTAGGATCTGCTCTGGGAACGAATTTTGAATCTTGGGGTCAGAGTTCCTTCTTTCTTGCTACAGTGGAATGGTAAACTGCGGCAACCCCTTACAACACACAGATTACCTTCTCTTCTGTGCTAGCCCGCACATTAGAGGAAGTGGTGCCAAGGGTCTCTGCCCCACTCCCTGTCTTGTCTTTCTGTGCAATGGGAAAAGGAACTGAAGAAGCCCTAAGGAACCCGCTTCTTCCCTCCAATTTCCACCCTCCTGCCTACAGAGAGGTAAAGAGACATTTGAAGACCCTATGCAGCTATGTAAGGTGAGTCACAGTTTTGCCTTTTGGCATAATAAAGACCTCTGACCACAAATAGATAAAACTTCTGTGTTTTTAAAGTTACCAAAACTTCACAAAGTGGTCACATTCTAATCTGGTAAATCCCTTCCCATTGTTGCTGATAAGTCACAAAATGATAGGCTGAATGGTGTACTTAACCCAGAGAACATGGTAATCAGTGTTGCTATACATACAACATGATTGACATAAACCCACAAAACCAAGACCATGAAAAGCTAAGCCACTGAACAGAACACACCTTCTACTCTTGAGTCCAGGAGCTCAAACCTCACTATTAAACCAAACTAAGTAAACCACAAATTATGACTATGCACTTGGGATGTCTACTCTGGGCTCTGGTTACCTTGCATGGGGGAAATGCAGATCCCTACACAGAGGCAGCAGCACGGGGAGGAGCCAGTACATGAGGAGAGCTGGCTTTTAAGCCGGCTTCCCACGCATACTGGCTCCCACAGAGCCACCTGTCCCTCTCCTGCTGCCTCTGTGTCAGAGGTAGCAGTGCAGGGGGGCAGGTGGGAGCTGGTGCACGCAGGATGCTGGCTTAAATTGAATTTTTCAGCAGTTACACGTTTACTTGAATAAACAAATTTTAACATCCCTGCTATGCCCCTTGTCTCTTCCCCACCTCTCCTCTCCACCCTTTAACATATTGATTTGCCTATGGGAGTATAGGTTTGCTTTAGTATGATGGAATGTGTAAGCACAAGGAAGGGCAATTTAAAGGAAGGCAGATTTGCTATTGCAACTGTGCTTTGTGGATTACTGTCACACGTGTGTGCAGGTGTATCCTTACTACTTAATGAAAAAATGTGTGTGCTAATTTTAGGGGATTTTTGTTTAAGTGCACAATTGAATGAAAGGGTTGGAAGAGGATGGGGGTTTCAGTCTGTGAGGGCAAAAGTGCAGCTGCTGTGGAGAATATTTTTGCACTTGAATCCTTCTCTGTTGTTGAATAAAACCTGATAGAGAAGTGAAGCTCCTAACAGAGATGTCCTGTGTTGCTGAACCCAAATTAGCCCATCAGGCTTGTGAGTGCAGGGAACAACATTCCAGTTGTAACATAAATAATGGCTGCAAATGGCACTACAGCCAGCATTTAATGAAAAATCCCCCAAAGCTACTCCATTGCGCTCAGAATCTAATGTTTTCTGAAGGTAGGTAATTTTTTAAAAAGAGATGTCAATCAATAATGAAAAGGATATCCAAGGGATAAAATCAGTCAAAGCCAAAACTCAAAGACTTTTTGTTCAGTATTTATGAAGAGCAAACAAACAAAAACTGTTCAGAAAATTTAGAGCATGAAAATTAACCTTTTGTGTAATTTCAGACTGTTTGGACATGACTTTTACAGGTAAATAGGAGTTTATGCCCCAATTTAGAGTACAATCCTACTAACAGGATTTGCAACTGGGCATCTCCAAAATGTATATATTTTATATTTGTGTTATTCTGTAAGGAGGGAAATGTAACACACAAATACCTGAGACACAAATCTAGGAACAAAGATCAAACCCTCATGAAAACTGGGACTTCTCTTTTTGCATAATGGGGTCTGATGCAAACAACGAAGATTTTGAGTGTATAAGGAATGGTGAGACTGCTCACCTTCTTACTAAAGCTCACTTATTTTATTGTACCATTAGTTCTGTGATGTTGCGTCTTATCAGCTTTGACTTATTTAAAGTTGTCTTTGACAAATGCTAACAATCATTGATTGCTCTGGTTGTCTTAAACTCTAATTGGGCCATATGTATAACTGTTATATACAGTATGGGTTTCTGCTTGTTTATATTTACATAGTCTTACATTAAAATGATGTTGGAATTAACTTATTCTAAAGAAAATGTGAGTATTTATAGCTACTATTGTGCTTGTTCCTCTTTAAAGTAGAATGGTTTGGATGGATTTACTCTTTCAAAACCTCTTATTTTCACCTGTAACCTGTTCTTTAGTATTCAGCACAGAGGACATTTTGTTTCTGTGATGAGTAGTTTTTGAGATTTTTTTTTTTTTTTTTTTTTTTAAATTTTGTAATGAGTCGTACTGAGTGGATGGACAGCTAGGCCTTTTTACTTTTAGGAATATATAAACCCAAGAACTTATTTTATTACACAAGCCACCACAATTAAAAATGAGTCTCCCTGACTTAGACAACACAGAGATAGAATTTGTATCTGGTGTGCTACTGACTTACCTCTGCAAGGAACAACCAAAATATGTGTTCTTAAAGGCACTAAAGATCAAAGAAAAACACTTTTCATTCTGTTAGAATTTATATAACTGACTGTTATTAAAAACATAGACTAAGTTAATTATCAACTCCATTCATATGGATTCTTTTCTGTGTAGTTGACAAAGGTAGTTTACAGTTCCAACAGCAATCAGTTTCTATCACTATATCCCAATTTGGGAGCATACTTTTCTTTAAAACCCCTTCTTTTGGTTAAGTGAGTCAAAATCCATGTTTTTCTTATGAACAGTAATAAAACAAAAATTTGGCGAGCAAGTTGGCTCTAATTTTTTTTTTGTCTGTCCTTTGGGGCTTTTTGAAAATAGTTTCTCAGTGTACGTGTAAGATGTACTTAATCTTGCTGGTAAATGATTTTCATTTTTCAAGTTCTCAAATTTTATTTAAACTTAAATGTTTGTTCTTATTTCAGGCCAAAACATGTATAAGATTGCTTTGAAACAATATACCCTTTTGGGCAAGTTTTAAATAAATCCCATCTAATCTGTACTATGTTAAGAATAAAATAATCTAGACTTCATTAGTGAATTGGACTCCAAGGTTTAAGAAAATGTAGAATTGCAGCAGGCTGTGGCATAAGCAGCTGGAAATCCAATTTAATGCCATGCATTTTAAAAGAAATGTTTGGTAGTTTATAGAACCCATAGCTTGATAAAAGCTATACACTATGAAGAAAGAAATAGTGGTAATAGCTGGGAGAGAACCAGATGATTCTAGTTCAGTGTTTAAGTAAAATGAAATTCTCCTTCTAATCCATTATGGCAGGAATTGTAAGATTTTTTTTTTTTCTTTCTTGTTAAATTTCTGTATTTGCCCTTCCTTTTCTTCACTTCCCCCTTGAGGGGACGTTCTTGAATCATATTTTATAAAAGAAGGAACATACTATATATATATATATATATATATATATATATATATATATATATAGGTAATTAAGAACATGATTTCTTAACACAGAGACAGATTTTGCAATGTAAAATTGTAGGAACAAAAGTTGCTGTTAAAAACAAGCCACTTTACAACTTCTGTGAAGTTTTTTTCCCTTTATAAAAAAAATTGCGTTCTTTATTTTGATTTTAGTTTTGAAAGTATTTTCTGTCACAAGTTTGGAAATGGTGATATTAAAATCCCAAATTGTCAACTGGTATTTTGATGATAGCACAGCTACAATAGAAAGAAAGTGGCAGTTATTTTGTGTTCTTTCCAGTGAAAGTTGACAAAATATTTCTGGGAAACTTATTGCATTACTAAAACGCAACGCAACACAACACAACACAACACAACACAACACCTAACCAACCAACCAACCAACCAACCAAATAACAAAAAAACCCACCAACAACAAGCAAACAAAAAACCAAAATGCCCAGACCAAAGTCAAACAAGTCATTATATGAAATTTTAGTTTTTATTGATTTCACAAGTGCTTTTCAGGTAACCTGTTGTAAAACTTGGTATATATCTAGATAAAGTGATCTATTCCCTCAAAGAGCTCTGCATACCTGCAGGAGTAAGTGTATCCTGGTTGAGAACCAGTGATTGAGGGTGTTTTTTGTTTTGTTTTGTTTTTTTTTTACATCACATGCTTAACCAAAATAATTAAATCTGAGCAAAAACTAGATGAAGACTGGACCTTAGTGATTTGTGGTGTTTCTAAAACAATTAGGCCTAAAATATAAAACTAAGAGGACATTTGTCTTTTGACTTGAGCATTCAAGCTAAACACGGCTGTTACTTTGTGGCTGGTAGCTACTTTTTACATTTGAGAAAAGATGTCTCCGTTGAATATAATAAAAATGATAATAGTTTTTTCTCTTATGTAATGCTTTTCATCAGTAGATGTCAAAGTGCCTCCTAATCTTAATATATTTCTCTTCAGAATTCTCTGAGAGGTAGGGCAGTGCTTTTATCCCCATTTTATTGATGGGGAACGGAGGCCCAGAGAGGCCAAAGAGACTTACCCAAGGTTACATGGGAAGTGTGTGGTGGAGCAGGGAATATATAGAGAGGGCAAAAAATTCATTCTCTGGAAAGCTGTGGCCAAATTTTATCAGTGAGTTACAGTGTTGCATATTAGATATGGATGGATCATAGAACAGGAAGTTGCTAAGATGTAAAATAGAAAGGGTCTGTTTCAATTTAGTCTGTCCTGCAAGTTTTTTTTTTCCTGTTAGTCCTCTTGGTTTCATCCTCTCAACATTAAAAGTTGCATTTTTTTATATTCACTAAAGATCTTGTTGTGGAAGTTAAATTGTTACCGTTTTACATCTGTTTTATGACTCAGGCTATGTCTATACTGCACAGTTATTTCAGAACAAGCTATTCCGGAATAGTTATTCTGAAATAACTTACTTTAAAATAGCACGTCTACACTGCAGGGAAGCCTCAAAATTAGTCCAAGGCAGGCTTCCCTAATGTAGACGTGCTATCTTGATTTAGAGCCCCAAGGAGGTGGGGGAACAGTGTTGCGCGCACGTGCTCCCTTGTCTCTCTTCCCATCCCCAGTGCTCCAGGGAGGTGGGCGAGCTGTGCTGCGTGCATGAGCTCCCTCGCCTCTCTTCCCCTGCCCCAATGCTCCAGTGAGGCAGGGGAGCTGTGTTGCGCACATGTGCTCCCTTGCTTCTCTTCTCCTCCCCCACTGCTCCGGGGAGACTGAAGCGCGCTTGGTGTACTGCTCTATCTTCTCCGCTCCCAGGTGGCGGGCACGCTCAGTGTGCTGCCCCACCTCCTCCTCCTGCCTCCTCCAGCCCCAGCTGCACCAACTGCCCGTGAACAGAGGTTGTATTACAACTAAGTGTATGAAAATCCCTCATTTGCAATGCCTTTCCATTGTTGTTAATTGGCTGTGAAGAGCAAGCACATTAAAATATTTAACATACAAATAAATTAATTTTGGACAACTAAAACTTGAGTGTTAATAAAAGAGTTATTTTATAATGTGTGCTTATTTCTTTTCATATTTTAAGGACACTAGAACATGCACGAGCTCTTCCAGGTGTGCTACATATTGAGAAGAGATTAAAAACTGCTTTAACTCAAGTGTAGTATGTGCTGCTTCCATAGGAATATTTAAACTTCTTATCTTGGAACATTGTCTATTTTTGCCAAAAATCAAGTCTCACCATTAAGTAAGTTTTAAGGAAAGATTCTCTATGACTTGCTGAGTACATTTAAGTTTGCAAGCCTAGTATTCTTGCACATTTTGGATGCTTTTGTTGAGGAAGAATAGGGTTTTACAATAGAGATGTTTATTTTTTGGACATACATAAATTATCCCTTCATCACTGGACAAACATACAAAAGGAATACGGTTTTAAACTGTGGGTATAAATTTTGTTGTCTGGCTTATTTGTTCAGTTTTGACCAGAAAATAAGATTACAAGCAATGAATTGTCCTAGAGAAGAGAGAATCGGTGTTTACTTTTTAAAGAGAGAGATCACTAAGATGAGTTGTGTCCTGTATGACATTATGCACAAGCAGAAGGAAGTGGGAGTTGAGCACATCCTGCTTGCTGCAGTGATTGTTTAATCAAACACTTACATTTTATAGGGCAGTCACTTTTCTCAATGAGAAGTCAAACATTGGTTCATTAACCTCAGTACAAGTTCATTAAAATATTTTATATTTACTCATGGTAAATAGTTTTTTATCTTTTGATCATTCCACTAGGATCAGGAGGGTGGGTAATGGTTTTTTTTTTTTTTTTTAAAGCAAACGTAAGATATTATAAAACAAGGGATGGGTATCACAAATTCAAGTCATTGGGAACTGAGGGCTTTATTCATAATGGGGGATTGGGTAGAACAAGAATAATTTCAAAATCTAACAATATTAAGCAGAAACAGTTTGTGTCTGAAGCCTGGAATCTCTCACAAGCCCCAAACTTAAAAGTTCTGAAGAAAAACACATTGGATTGGGAATAAAACAGTTGTTCTTTAAGTAGATGCAGTCATGTATTCGGTGGGTGGGTGGGTGGGTGGGTTGGGGTGTGCCTCACACACTGAAGTCAGACAACTTTTACCTGTTGGGTGGAGCTCATGCCCTGAGTCTGTACAGGGGATCCCAGGATAAGTCTTCCCCTTATCTGCTGTTTCAGCTATCCATCACTCATCAAGAGAGGGAATGTATTCTGATTCACATTGGTCCTGATACACATATCTGTCGTTTGCTCAGATCAAGACTGATATGAATTGGAACACATCCCCTTTTGTACAATAAAGTACTATACTTATGTCAACTGGCAGCTCACAGGGCTACGAATCAACTTCTCCCCCTCCCTCCCAGTGATTCCTGTCTACTGCTGATCAGCTGTTATGTGTGTTCAGGAGGCAGGGGAGGATGGGGAAGTGACATGGAGGGGATACTCCGATCACTCTCTCCCAGTGGCCCCTGCAGGTGCTGATCAGTTAGGTGTGCTTTGGAGGTGCAGGGGATAGGAGCAGAGGGAAGGTACTTGAAGGAGAGGGAAGAACTGGGCAGAAAGAGGCAGAACATGGGTGGAGGGGAGCAGGGAAAGGTAGAACGGCCCTGTACAGTATTATCTGGTACAGTATATCTCTAAGCCAGTGGTTTTCAGACTCTGTTCGTGGAATGTCAGACACTGTGTCTTGTTGCTGCAGAGGGTTCAGGTGACCAGTGGGGGTGTTAAGGCAGGCTACCTGCCTGTACAAGCACTGCAGACTGCACTGTGCCCCAGCAGCAGCTGATAGCAGTCCAGCTCCTAGGTGGGGGCGGGAAAGGGGAGAGTGCACAGGACTTCGCACACTGCCCCTACCCTGAGCATTAGCGCCGCACTCCCACTGTCTGGGAACCTGCTGCTGGCTGCTTCTGGGGCACAGCATGGTCTGCAGTGCAGAAAGAGGCAGGAAGCCGGCCTTAGCACCCCAGCTGCACTGCTGACTGGGAACCACTCAAGATAAGCCCCTCCCGCTCCAGCCTTGACCTCCTCCCCCTAAAGCTCTCATCCTCCGTCCCTTTCTGGAGCCTACACTCTAGTCAGATGATGTTGGGTTGCGGGCATCAAAGATTTTCTTGAGGAAAAAAGGTTTGAAAACCACTGCTCTAAGTGACCAAGTCGTGCTCCTTCCACTGTCACATGGGGATAGTGGCACTTAACTGGCTACTCTGCAGGCTCCTGTGAAAATTAATCTGATAACATTCCATGTAGCCCTTTGAACAGTGCTTCATAAATGCTAAGATTGTCAGCGATGGGCAACCTGTGCTAATGAGTGGGCTGCATCCTTCATCTCAGTGGGCAACATGATAGTCATAACTAAGATAGTCTCCTTAGTTTTGTTAACTGGACTTGCATACCTAGAATTTGTGGGATGTGCCAAGTGACCCATAGCAGCATCTTGATTGGATGTGGAGGGAGCACACGGTTTTCACAATCAATGGTGTGTGCAGTCAGCATGCACCTCACTTCACGTGCCCTTGCTTTAAGTGTATGTCACGTTAGCAGTATTGGTAGGAACCCCCACCCAGATGGACATCTGTGGAATTTGGCAACCCTGTGTGTGGGCAACAATGAATCATGGGCCACACATAGAACTTCGATGGACCACCCTTAGGCTGCAAGATGCCCACCATTGGATTACGTGTTCAAATTGTTAAGACCGGGCCTGTGTTTGAGGCAACATAAGTGTGTAATATTAGAAGTGAAAATAGATGTTTATAAAGCATACTTACCAATACACAAAATGTGCAAAACCTTAGGGCACCATGAAATTTGGGGCACCAAATCCCACATTTTGTGGTGCCCTAAAGGATTGCATGCCATGTATGGTCCTGTGCTGGCTCCAGCCACTAGCCGCATCTCCCAGCTTCCCTCCCCATACGCTGTGCCCAGCAGGGCCATCCCTAGGATGGTGCGAGGCCTGGGACATACCCTGCGCTACCCTTGTTCCCCTGTTGGCCACCTACACTCCACCCTTTCCTCTAAGCTCCTGCCCCTGCTCCGCCCTGCCCCAAGGAACCAGCGGATGGCCTGGTGCTGGCAGCAAAGGTCAGGCTCACCCCTGTACTAAAAGAGGGCAACGGGAAGCAGACTGACTCGGCCCCAGCCCACACCACTTTGCCAGCTCCCAGCTGCTTCTTGCCGATGGGGAGTGCGGAGGCGGTTCCATTCCTTCCCTCAAACTCCTCTCACAATCTCTGCAGCTGGGAGCTGGGGGAGCTGAGTGAAGTGGGGCCTGGTCGCTCTGCTTCCTACCACTGTCGTTGAGTGCAGTGGTGGGCCTGACCCCTTCTGTCTCCTTGCTTTGTTGCCTCTTCTTCCCCCTACCGCCTGACCCCACAGCCCTTGAGCCTCTCCCATGAAGGGACCAGTCTACCTTCCCCCCTCTAGGGACAGCCCTGCGTGGCCCCTAACTCCCTGGTGGAGACAGCAGCAAATGACTGGGCTCAGCAGGGAAGGTATAAATCTACACCCAGAGACAGAGAGTCCAAGAGGATTGACTTGGCGGAGTGAAAGATTTATACCTCTTCTTTCCTGCAAATGAAGGTTGCAAACCAGCCAGCCTTACTTTTCAAATATGATTATGTCAATTGCTCAACCATGTCTAAGTTCATAGTGAAGTTGTTAGAAACCTTTAGGGGAGAGTTCAAGGTGTTCATTTTAGAGGGCTGTTTGGTGACCAAAATATCATTGCAGGCAGCTCTGGATGGGTGTGTCTAGACTACAGGTTTTTTTTTTTTTTTTTTTTTAAAAGTAGCCTTTTTTCGAAAAAACTTCCCTTGTGTCTAGACTGCTGCCGTGTTCTTTTGAAAGTAAATTGAAAGAACGTGGCAGTTTTTTTGACCGCGGAAAACCTCGTTTTACAAGGAAGAATGCCTTTTTTCGAAAGTGCTCTTTCAAAAAAAGGCACTATGTAATGCATACTATGCTTTCTCGAAAGAGAGCATTCAGACTGACTGGGTACTCTCTTTCGAAAAAGCAGCTTGCTTTTTCGAAAGTACTGGTTGTAGTCTAGATGCTCTTTTTCGAAAGAGGCTTTTTTGAAAGTATCTTTCGAAAAAGCCTCTTTCGAAAGAGGCTTGCAGTCTAGACGGAGCCAGTGTAGTGGCTGTTTTATCCAGGATTATGAGGAGGAACAGTGTTCAGAAGCCATCCAGTAGGCAAGGTGTAACGGAAGGAGACCTTCACAGGGTTGCCTGTTCCTAGTGCCTAGTGGAAGTGCTTTTTGGTATGGTCATTTGCCCATGGAGTTCAATGTGGGTTTATATCTAGGACATCTTGGAGTGTGTGTACACCTTCAGTCTTCTGGCCTTGGACTTCATTTATTGAGACGCCACTTGGTGGTGATTTTGGCATTTCATACACCTATCTTGAGGAAGTCAGCATTTTCAAATCCTGTAGTGATCAGGTTCTTGAAAGGAGTCGCTCATCTCCACCCACTAGTTAAAGAGCTGGTTCCTTTCTGGGACCTTAATACTGTTTTAATGACTCTTACGGGACCTCTGTTATAGCCTGTGGCAACTTTTTTCTTACTCTTTGTCAGAAAACTGCCTTCGCTGGGGAGATAATGTCTGTAAGGAGAGTTTTTAAGTTGCAGTCTTTGATGCAGAGCTTCTTTACACACAATTCTCCAAAGTCCAAGTAACTCTGTGGCCATACCCTAAGTTTTTATCTAAGGTGGCTTCCCAGTTTCATTTGAACCAAGCTGTTTATCTACCAGGGACATTCCCTAAAACACAGTCTACCGCTGAGGAGCAGTATCTGACACTTTGTATGTCAGGCAATGTCTGGCTTTTTAACTGTGCAGAACTACATTTTTCTTTCCATTCCTCACCATGTCTGTTTGTTCCATATGCAGACCAAATGATAGGTTAAGTTAGTGGTTCCCAAACTTTTTGGCATCATGCCCCCTTTTTGATTTTTGAGAAACCCTCATGCCTCTTCCCCCCCCCCAAAATAGCAGCAAAACTTGTTGAGGAAAAAAAAAAGGAACTGACTGGGGCCAAAAAACAGTCATGGCCCCTTTAATTCCCAGAACCAGTGTAAAAAAAAAAAAGGTGCCGGTACTCCAGGGGAAAAGTTGTTGACAAAAAAAAAAGTTGCCCTTTTAAGAGCAGAGCAGGCATTGCCCTTTTAAGACAGCCATTTTGAAGTCTGCCTGGGATGCTCCATCCTCCCCCTGCCCCAGCCAGCCCAAGCTGTGCATGTTTCAGTGGACGCCTGAGTCAGGAAAAACAGATTTTTTTTTACTGGACGGACCAAGCTCTTTCTTGGGGGGGATTAACGGGGGGAGGGGACTGGGTCGCCTCGTGCCTCTCCTGGAATTTTTTCACACCCCCCCAGGGTGGCGCGCCCCCCACTTTGGGAACCTGTGGGTTAAGTGATCTCTTTGCAGACAACAGCCTAGGTGGATATCTTTTTCTGTGCCACAACAGCATTCGAAGTAGCCTAGGCCACATCTCCTCCAAAGGCATGAGCTCTATGAGAGCTCATTCTTGTATTAGCCATTTGTACCATGGCCACTTCATCCTCTGTGGATACTTTTTCAATCCAGTAGACACTATGGCTGCATCCCGATCACATGCAAACTTTGGGAAGGCAATCCCACAGTCCTTCTTTAAATAGACTCTAAGCCCCACATCCCACAAGTACAACTTAAAATAGAATAGACCTAGAATATACAGCTGCAGTTATTTACCTGTAACTGTTGTTGTTTGAGATGTGATGCAAATGTGTATTCATCAACCTGCTGCACTTCTGGTGTTTGTGGCATTCCCTTTATACAGGCTAGGAAAGGAGCTACTGTTGCAGGGCCTGAGCAGGGCCGGACCGAGCCATTACAGCGCCCCGGGAAAACAGGTTAATTGTGCCCCGGTTGGGGGAAGGCGCATGCGCGGCCCTGCCCCCATGCCGGCACGTGGGAGAGGGTGCGCAGAGCTGGTGGCGGCAGGACGCACGTGCCTGGCCCGGCCCGGCCCAGCCCGGCTACCGCCGCTGGCGCGCAGCTTGAGGCGGGCTGAACCTGGCTGTGCAGGGCCCCGCGGCCACGGGGGGAAGGGAGCTGCTGGCTGGCGCTGCGGGGGTTAACGCGGCCCCCGCCTCGGGCGGTCACTGCGGTGTGGCCGCTGGGAGCTGCTGGAGCCGGGAGCCGGGAGCCGGGCGCGTGGCGCCTGATGGGACCTATAAGGGGCGCTGCGCACCCCTTACAGCTGCCATCAGGCACCCCCCCATAGGTTGGCACCCCGGGTAGCTGCCCAGCTAGCCCATGCCTTAATCCGGCCCTGGGCCTGAGTGCCACTCCTAAGTTTACTGATAGTCAAAGTTCCTGGTTCTGGCGCAGAGGATGCGCACACCCTCATAGAATGTACGCCTGCCTCACATCTTGAAGAATAACAGTTACAGGGAGGTAATTGTATTATTTTCCCCCGATCTTTCAGAATATAAAGATTTATGGACTCACCTGTCAGCAGCTATAATAGTATCTGGGGTAATCGTGGAGAGTTCAGAGAAGACAGAACATTAGAAAATGTAAAAAGAAGCTTTCAACTGTGCCAGTCAAGAACCTTGAAGAAAGGCTAACACAGGAACAGAAGTGCAGTTAACATTAACCTCACACACCTGCCTGTAAAGCTGTGCAGTACAATTATTATTGATTTTTATTTATTTATACATTACCCTAAAATTGTGCTTCTCATTGTACAGACATTGAAGGCTTGTCACCAAATCCTGCATCTAACAAAAGCAGCCATTTCACATTTTTATACAAAGAAAAGACATGTCAGAGGAGAAAGGATTTTTGCCTCCTTCACTGATTACAGGTTAACATTCTAATCAATAGGAAAGTACACTCTTGATCGACCAGTTCACTTAAGCAGTTTACTCTAAAAAGTACTCAGTACTAATATAAACTGATGATTACTAGAACACCACACTATCCATAACTCTCACATTAATAAACAATGAATAGTATAACAGTACCTTAAAGACTAACAAAACATGTAGATAGTATCATGAGCTTTCGTGAGTACAGCCCTCTCCTCCTCCTCCTCCTTCTTCTTCATGGGTTGTACCCACGAAAGCTCATGATACCATCTACATGTTTTATTAGATTTTAAGGTGCTTCTAGACTATTTGTTGTTTTTTAAGTTTTTCCAGTTACAGATTAACTTGGCTACCCCTCTGAAGCTTTCTCATATTAATAGTGGAAATAGTGAATCCTGTCACTAAAAATATCAAAATGTGCAGATCTTGGTTTCTCTTGGTTCACTGCTTTTATTTAGCTAATGGGTGTCTGTGCTAGACAGCAGAGTATAATTTTCTATTACCATAATAGCTCAATAATAACACAATGTAAACATATTAGAATATAGGAAAGCAGCAAACAAATCCTATTACTATGGGACAAATAGTGTGTACCTGAAATTTCTTTGGACTTTATTACAGAATTATAGAGGAACTGCCAGGTGAGACGGGGTTGTTGACCAGACAAAGTCATTTTGCGTAGATTACACTTATAGGAAAGTTCAAGAAATTAAATATATGTAATAAAAATTTTTATGAATGAGCTTGCAAAAGGGAAGTAAAAGAACAGTTTTAAATTTGTAGGATTTCAACTTCAAACATCATTCATTTTATTTAATAATTTCCATTCAGAATAAATTTGAATCAGAAACTCATAAAGCTCCCATTACTCTTTCTGTAACTAATTTGAATTATTTTGTGATTTGTAGCAGTAAAAATTTTCTTTGCACTAAAATGAAGTTGAATAGGCGACTCGATTTTAATTTTGTTAGCAAATATTTTTTATGAACTTTAATCATAATAGTCACAACGTTTTTCTGATGAAAAACAAAAATAATTATTTAAACCTTTCCCTCAGCATATTCCAGTGTAAAAAGTAGTGCTTTCAGCCAATTTAAGTGGCAGGATTGTTTATGCAAAGAAGCTTCAAAGGGTAGCTGAGTTAGTCTGTACAGGATAAACTTAAAAAACAAAAACTGGTCTGGTAGCACTTTATAGACTAACAAAACATATAGATGGTATCATGAGCTTTCTTGCAAAATTTCTTGCAAAATTTGTTATCAGTAAGTAATTCCAAAGTATGACTTTATTTTGCACAAACAAATACACAAACGAACTCTTCAAAATATGAAATAGATTCTCTTTTCATGACCCATCAGCTATGGGTGAAAAATTAATTTAAAAAAACCCATACCTACAAATTATCCATGTTTGCCGCATGCCTAAAATAATTAGTGTAGCTTTTGTTTGTAAGGACAGATTGGAAAAAATTCTTCATTTTGAACTATAGGAATATTTTGTTCTTTTTCCTGACTTTCAGTTTGGCTTTGAGGAAGAGAATATTGCTGATTGTGGGAATACTCATCAGGGCCACCTCTAAAGAGAGTGATCTGTCTTAATATTCAAATTTCCCAACAATTATAATCTGTTTTGGCAAGATGGAGATTTTGCTTCTTTGCATGTTTCTGATGTGGAACATTTATTTTGTATCTAGTTCAGAATACTTACCCAGTACATACCAACTTGGATGGTTGACATGTATTTTGAAAAGTATTATTCTTTTTTTCAGAAAAAGTTAATTTTGGTGCACCCTTAATGTGCTGTTTGGGTCCCTGTAAACTAATTTCAAATACAAGAGGTGATTGGTATTAGGACACTTGGCAATAGAGTTAGTTGTTTGAGGCATCATTGGAAATATTCATGCACAGTTTAAATAATTTTCCAGGTGTATCAGTAGTTTCAAGAAACTGTACTTCCTTTTGGCCTCTCCCTTCTCCACTGAAAACAAGTAGTCAAAAGTAGTAAATAAACATAACTGAGAAATATCACAGAACTTGAGGAAAGCTGAAAAAGGAACTGATCAGAGTAAATTCTTCACCTTACACAAAAGTTGGTTTCAACACTTTCAGATAGCACTGGCTCACTTGCACTCCCTGTCTTTGAGCAGTACAGGAAGAGATTTCGGGGTGCAGTGAAGGTCTGATTAAGGTGTGCTTGGAAGAAATCCGGGGTTGAGCGAGGATGTTTGCCCCGTGCCTGCTAGTGCTATGTTAGTACTATTTTCTTCACTTTCCCCAAGCACTACATTCAGTCATAAGCCAAGCATTTCCCCCCATTCCACAGTTTTGGTTTTGATTTTCAGTCTTTCCTATCTTTTAAATGTTTGTAAAGTTGCATGTTAGATTTTTAGACCAATTAAATTTGCAAAAATGTAGGTGCAAAAATGCTTGCACAAATGGCAATTACAGATGCATATACAGTGCAATACCTGAGTTGCATGTGCAATTGTGGCATTGATTTCAACAGAGTTGGCACACAGTTTGTGCATCTAAATTTACTAAAAATCTGTCCCCATTCAGCTCCCCAAACTCTCAAGGCTTATGCAAGAGATTATTTGCTAGGGCATCAGTTTAGTTTTGATTTGGTTAGATACAGCAAGGTTGAATATTCACTTCATAGCAGAAGTGCAAGATAAGGACATGTCCCTTCAGTTTTTTATGAAACAAAGTAATTTAGATATCCATAAGTGAGACATGACATGAAGCGTACAGATAGTAAGTTTTAAATAGTTCTGGGAGTTAAGAATTTACATGTCTTTATTAATTATTAGATGCTATTAGTGTGTGACTAAGGAGCTGGGAAGCTCCAAGCGATCTTTTGAAGTAGTATACCAAAATTAGGCTAAATAAATAAATAAATAAAATAAATCCAGAAACGTCTGCTCTAATGAATTTTCTAAATACACAAATCACACTTATTAAAGCAGTGGATCTTTTAAATGTAAAAATATTATTACTTCTACACTTGGGAAATCCATTCAGAATTATAAAATTTTTGAAAACAGTCTCTCTTGTTTTCTTTCAGTGGAAGTTTAATGTGAATAAAAATGTGGGCTTTGGAATAAGGTTTTAAAAGCCAGCTCGTACCCCACACCCTTTTTTTTGTATTTATGCCAGTTTTCAGTGAGAAGTGTGTTCCCCTTTTAGCCTTGTTTAAAATGAACTATGTGCATAACAAGATGTTGAAATTTATTTATAGTATGTTAGCACTGTGAGGACTGGTTATTAAGGGGTCATAAAAATTATTAGTTTCCACTTTATGGTGGCAGGGTTGGTTTTTCCTCAAATTGAATTTGACTCTGTGGGGGGGGAAGGGAGAAGGGGAATAAGTTGAGATATATAAAGCTTTCTCTCCATTTTTAATTTCTTTCACTTTAATACAACTAACAAATCCTATCTTTCAAGATCAGAAAAAAAATCCTCTTTTGGGGAATTTCTCCTGACCCATATAAGAAAATTTTATGGTAAAGTATGCATCATTTACCCATGATGAGGCCTGCAGCTCTTACTCACATGCCTAGTTTCACAGAATTATATAGAGCTATTCACATGAATGAGGATGCAGGATTAGGTGCCAGAGTCCTAATATGTGTTCTGCTATCCTTAGGTCCTAATTTTACTCCTCCTTTCATGTATATTTGACTCTCCTGTTACATGTTTAAGACCATTTTTCATTTCCTTGCCAAAATATATTGGCTTATATACAGTAAGACAAAACCTTTCTATTAGTATTTAAGAGCCAGCACCAAACTATGTATTTGTTTTATTGTTAAAATAGGACTTATAAACCAGAAATAATCATAAATGCATATTTTTTCTTAACAAGGATATGTATATTTCTATCTGGGGAGAAAGCACAATTACATATTGAGAGAGCCTGTGGAGTATTATCCTCCCCACCACACAAAAAGCGCCATAGCAAGCTGTTTGCCAGAGAAGCAGACTCCTTTAACAATCCTCTATAACCTGCACTCACTTAGAAAAGCTTGTGAAAACTGTTCTGTTCAACAATTATGGGCCTTCTCTTGAACAAATCCCATTGACCAAATCTGCTGACTTCAAGGGGAGCAGGGCCAGTCCCTGTGATTAGAGTAAAGTAGCTCTGATATCTCTGCATATATATGCATTTGAATATTTTGTTTTTTCTTATTGAGACTAGGTTTAAGAGGGTGGGAAGCTGGAGGAAATAACCACTCACCAGGTGGGTTTTTTCAAGCTCTCTAGCTCTAATTAAAATATCTGGTCAGGAAAAATCTCTTCTCTTTTCTTTGGTCTGTGCTACCCATTCTGGAAACATAGCTGGCTACTTAAAAATGTTTAAGTTAGAAGGACTAGTAGCATAACTAGGTAGAGAGATAGAAGATCTGGCTGAAGATTCCCGTTCCCCCATCCTCTGGTATGATTAATAGTCTTCATTAATGAATGAGAGGGGTATGTGTGTGTGGCGGGGGATTTTTAAACAGAATATAGTGAATCTTCCTGATCAGAATTACCAAGTAAAATAATAAAATGTTTAAAATAATACTTTTTCCTTGTGTGGTATCACTTTATAAACTACTGAATGATCATTGCCACTGAATGGATGGATTTTTATCCTATTTTATTAGTGTACGTATGTGAATTTTCCCCCAAAGTCCAAACCCTGCATGTGAAATTATCTAATTTTGAAAAGAGGAAATTGAAGGTCGGGGAGGAGAAGAGTAAACATTTTGAGGGTCAGGAATGGTTGTAGTAGTAGGTGGTCAGAAGAACTGAAGTACTTGAGTTGATGGACTCCAATGTCAGAGCAGAGAAAAGGGGGTAATTCTTCTTCCCCTGCCATCATGAACAAGATCAAGCTTCAGGCTTAAGATAATAAAGAGCCTGATCTGAAGTCATTGGATTTTATTCACTTCTATATGTTTGTTAGCGGGCCTATAATGAGAAAAGAGGCATCAGAAGAAGAGGTTTATGGGGATGCTGGAAATATATCTGAAGTCAGTTTTCTGTAACACGAGAGAAGAAAAGCATATTTACAGTCTACTGAGAATAGAATTTGGAAGGGATGTAGGGTATTGACCCGATCATGTCAAGTGCTGAATTCTCCTCTTTGAGGTTTTTGCTCCAACATCACATTGGGTTAGTTCCTTCATGTCCTCTTCAGTAACTCAGAAAACATGGCACTATTGAGTAGGAGTGAGTGACAGAAGGAATTCATAACCCAATACAGCATGAATTTTTGGGTTAGATCAGGGGGTTCTCAAACTTGTGATACTGCGAACCCCCTCTCAGTTGCTTGCGACCCCCCTCTCCATTGCTGCAACCGGCCTCTCAGTTGCTCGTGACCCCCCTCTAATTTGCTTGCAACCCCCTGGGGGGTCGGGACCCACAGTTTGAGAAACGCTGGGTTAGATGCTAGCCATCGTTATGACTGTTATTGTTGTGCCAGGGCACGGCATGAAGAGACAATGGCCCATCTGCCAACACTCACAAAAGTGGGGACCACTGAACTGGATGTGTAGCAAAGGCTCCAAACAGACTTAAAGAAATAGACTACAGGATTTCAGACTTGCAGCTTTAAATTAGCTGCACAGTCACAGGGTTTGAACACCCTTAAATTATCCCTGCAGTGCTGGAAGCACTGCTGATTGCTGGGATCTCCTGGACAGAAGCTGGTTGATTGAACTCTTGGGGGAGGGAAAACAGACCTCATGTTCCCTCTGCTGTATTGCAGCTGCTCCATCAATGGCTCAGCAACCAGATGAGATGAGTGTACGTAGATGGGGTCTTCAGTTCTTCCTCCTCTCTGGGTCCTGAAGAGCTGGGATTGGGACAGAGAATAGATTTCTTTCCCAACCAATGTAAATGGCACGTATGTGTGGTGTGGAGTGTCAGCTTTTTGCTTAGTGATACATAGGGTTGCCAGGTGTCCGGTTTTGAACCGGACAGTTCAGTATTTGAGCTTTCTGTTTGGAAAACAAATTGAGAAAATACAAATGAGAAAATATAAATGTCCAGTATTTTCTAAATAAGATGTAATGTAGATTGTGATGTAATGTCAAATGTGTCCGGTATTTTTGTTGAAACCATCTGGCAACCCTACAAGCTGAGATGGATAGTGGCCTGAAAGGTCATTTCTGATCCTCACCCCTGTACTGAGTCCATAAAATCCCAAGCAACTTTAGAGGATTGGGAGGAAGGGGCAGATGTCATACATAACAACTTGTATCCTGTAAGGGGGAGAAGAGAAAGAGGAGGGGAGGAAGCATAGCAGCGTTGTGAGAATGAGTGTAGTACAACAGGAAGACTAGGACGCAATGTACAGACAGCACTAAAGATTAAACCCAGTGCAACCCAATCTTAGACTTCCCCAAATATGCATCGTCTTTAGGACAGTATAGTCAATCCCTTCCCCTCCCCCCCCACTGGCACTTGAATAAAAAGGAGTTTCCCTTGTTGGGCCCAGGGTCCACTGTTGTTTCATGCCACTCTGAAATATGGTGTAAAACCAGGAGGCTACTTGTCCAGTCTCACTTGTGTCAGACCCTAAATAAACCACAGTGAGGAAATAGGCATTGATGCACACCAGCTTGTTCCATTGCCAGATCTAATGGATTGAAATTTTCAGGTTAAACCCTACATATGTTGTTTAAAAAATCTCTAATCTGTAGGGCTAACTTGCCAATCAAAAAGTATTTTTCCATGATGGTCTGATTTTTAAAAATCTTATGAAAAGATTCTCAGAAATATGGAGTTTTGGATATACATAGGTCCAGTTTTAAGCATTGTGATTTTTAATTGCACTCTGTGTGTTACATGTTGTTTCTGAGCACAAACAGAAATATCAAATTCATTTTATTATACTATATATTTATACATAGTGGATTTTGATCGGAAATGTGCGTCTCCAGTGGAGAATGTGAATTAGAAATATAAAAACTAAATATGAGCACTGGGAATAAATGTGCTATGGCTTGTGATTCAGGCATGGCATCTGTGTCATGGGGTATGATTAGCCTTTACAAATGGCCCATAGCCTTTCTCTTTTATATGTGAGATTTTTCTTTGGAACGTCCCTTTTATCTTATCGCCATTGCATTAAGTTTCAGTGTAGTATTTTAAGACCAAGACCCGTTAGCTGTGTGCAGATTTACAGTAGAAGTTTAAGCTAATGGATACTTATCAGGCAGGCTGTGTTTGGTGATCGTCCATCATTTGCTCATTAAACAGTGTGTCTAAGTGATTCTCATTTCCTCCCTGCCATGTCTGGAAAGGAGGAAACTAGGCACATTATACTGGAATATTAATGTCTTGGAGGATTTAGTCACCCATAATTAGATCTTCTTTTCATAAACCTGCTAGTGCTACCTTATTTTGTTGTTTGTCTTTTCCTCCTTAATTGTCTTTACTACTTTCTCTTTTTCTGTGTGTTTTCCTTGTTTTTCTTTAGAATTCAGTCTACATATTTTTTGATTCTTTCATCCTTTCCCCCCCATTGACCTAAAGAGTATAGCAGTCTGGGTATCCCACAGAAAGGCTGACTTTGCCAGGAAAAAACACACACTCTGCCAAGCCCTGTTACTGACTTTGGAGAAAAGCAGCTAGAGAACGAATGTGAATTTAGGCTCTGAACTGTCTAAATAAGCCGTGTCAGTAAACCCTCTTGTTTTATTCCCTGGACTGCTACCCGTGAAAGGACAAATATATAATGGTCCTATTTAGGACAGAAAAAAATCCTGGCCAAAGGCCACCACTCATTGAATCCTGTATGTGAGGTGAGCAAAACAAGAAGGCTGCTCTGCTAATCTACTCAGAAAGCTGAAAGCAATTGTGTTTAAAAAAACCTCAGAGAACTTGTAGCTTTCAAGTGTTCTGCATAGGATCATACATGCTGGGACTCGAGGAAGGACTATACTGTCCACCAGCTAGATAAGATTTTGTTTCAACTTCCAGCCACCAGTAAAAGAAGACAATTTCTGACTTATGAAAGATGGCAAAAGTCAGTGCAAATAGGCCTATTTTAACTTGAAATAAGGACCCGCTTTGTTTTCCAGCGGAGACATACCTCAGAGAGACTACTGCTTCCTTTCACACTTGGATAATGCAGGGGCGGCCCTAGGCTAGCTGCCAGCAACTGGCGCCCTAGGCAAACCATGCAATCGGCGCCCCCACCTCCAAACCCCTCAATGATATTGCACCACCATTTGGTGCCCCATTTAGCTTGGAGCCCTAGGTGACCGCCTTGTTTGCCTATATGGACAGGCCGCCCCTGGGGACATATAGTTAAACTTTATAGGTTTTTAATCTGCCTTGTGCTCTTGAAAGTCTAGTTTGAAGCTGTTTTCTTTTGGCCTTGATGCTGGTAAATCCTGAACATCTTCATCTCTATCAGCTTCATGTAACATGAACACTCACTATTTTTTCTCCTTTCTCCCCCCCCACCCCGACACCATACTCTTATTTATTTTGGAACTGTATTTTTAATACTCCATTCATCTGAAGAAGTGGGTTGTACCCATGAAAGCTCATGATACCATCTACGTTTTGTTAGTCTTTAAAGTGCTGCTAGACTATTTGTTGTTTTTAAAGCTTTTTCCAGTTACAAACTAACTCTGCTACTCCTCTGAATCTTCATCTCTCTCTGACTTAAATGGAAATTGATGGTGCTCAGCACCTGACTGATTTATAACCAGTGTTCCCTGTGAGCTGTGTGCTTATGCGGCTGCCCAGGAGAGAGTCAGATGCCGCCCAACTGATTATCAGTGCCTACAGCGAGGTTCTTTGTTTCTACTGGTGGTGCACATTTGCACGTTCCTTGGTGCGCATAAAAATTTAGAAGGAATATTGGTCATGACCAATGTAAGGTCTTGTGTACTGAAGCTGCTGTGTCAGGCTGTTGGAGGATGAATAGTACTGGGATTAATGTCTTTGGCCTTGTTTACACTACAGAGTTTTGTTGACAAACCTTTCATCAACAAAACTGTGCAGATGAACACACTCTAATGTTCCTTATGCCAACAAAAGTCTTCTGCTTTGCCAACCGAATAAAACCACCTTGACATGAGGCATAGAGCTTTTCAGCAAAGTTATATCAATTAAGAGTTTGGTGTAGACACCACACTAGGTTCTGTTGCAGTAAATGGCCTCCGCACAATGGCCATCCTGACAACTTTGGTCAGCAGTTGGAAATCCATTGCATTGCATCCAAGTACACAGGCTTCTATCCCTCCCTTTTTAAAGGTTGGGGAACTTCAGAAATTCTACTTTGTTTGCTTGGCATGGAAGGTTGACATTGCATGTTCCCAGCTGACCACGGCGGCTCCACACAGCAAACTCTTCCCTCTTGGAGCACATCTGAGTTGTTGGATCTGCTGGCACAGTGGGGTGAGAGGAGGCTGTGCGGTCACAGCTCTATTCCAGCCATAGGAGCTTCATTATCTAGGCTCAGATTTCTCGTGGTACGTTTGATAAGGGACACGCATCAGTGCTGTGCTAAATTAAAGCAGCTGAATCAAACTGTTGCTCTGGTGCTGGGCTGAAGAGCTGCCATAGGAGCTGGGACACCATCCTCAGCAGCAGCCCTACCTGCACTACCAAGAGCCCCATGGATACTTCAGTGGGGCTAGAGACAATGGGCAGCAGACTCAATCGTGAGGACAAAGCTGTGGATGGGGAGGTTAAGTTGGAGGATGATGTGGAGCATATGGCAGGGTCGTCCGGTGGCATGATGAGACATGACCTCTTTTCTATTTTGGAGGGGGTTAGCGAGTCCCAGCATTCCATCGTTGGAGAGCATCATGCAGGAGAGGTGAGCCCTGGTAAGTGATCTTTTTGAGTTTATGCTTCTTGGTTATTTGAGAGAGAGCTATCCTTTGCTTTGTATATTCAAGAAGTGGGTGAAGGGATAGAACTGTACCAGACTTAGCTGTGTTTGTGTGTGCTTCATGTTTCTCTGTGCTGTTGAGCAGTGCGGCAAAACACTGGTGATGCATACCAGGATTTCTCAGAAATCGTCTGAGATATCTCTAGGGAGTTTTCTGGGGGGTTTTCACCAATCCTCTGCCAAAGGTTCCTTGGCAGAGCTGCTTTGTCCCTCCTCCCATTTTAGGAAACTTTCCTGCGGCAATCAGCAATCACTTGTGCAGGGTCCAAAGCGGCATGCAGGTAATCTGGTCTGAAGCCGCACGTATGTAGGAGAGATGCATCCTTGCTTATCTTGGGAATGAGTTACCAGCTTCACTGACACCCCCGACCCCTTGCCCTGGTGAAAAATGGTGGCAGAATTTATAATAGTTTCCTTAGTCACCTGCAGCGATCCACTTAAAAAACCACAAGTTTCTTTACCTTTGTTTAACTCTCCTTACTGCCCCTGACTGAATTTGCCATGGTAAGAGTGATCGCTAAGTTGTGTGCTTGCCAAGGGAGAGTGAGAAACTGATTCCTGTTTTACAGTAATGATTTGATACTGTGCATAAATTAAGAATCATGCTTCTGTTGTTGCTTGTGCTTCTGCAGATGTGGCCTTCAGGAGAACCCCCTACGTGCCAATGGAGTGCTTCTGACAAATCAGGAAGACACAAAGAAGCTGTAAGGAGACCAGGTTTCAAGAGGTGCTTCAGTCTTCAGAGGCCAAAAAAGAGAATGCAGGGCATGGAGAGAGACTTTACTAGAACATTTATAAAATAGGTGGGACAGAAAAGAGAGCCAATAGCAGATGATAACTGTGGAGAAGCAAACAGAGCTGTTGAAATCCCCATTCACACTGCAGGCTGCATCCATGTATGTTTGGCATACCCTTCAGCTGATACAGAACTGTTCTCCATACCTTCCCAACCCCTTTCACACATTCATTGTAACTTCCTGACCCATCTTGTTACCTCATTCACTTCACCCCTTTGGACTTGTACACAGCCATAGGAACCAACACTGTTCTTCATTGTTATCTCCCTTCTGACAAAGCTTATTGTCTATATTGTTAATTTGTATTTAATAAAAACATATTCTCTTCAAGATAACTAATCTTTATTTGTCTCCTACACATGGTGGTTGCTGCTGGAATTAATAAACAGTGGCAGTTTGATTATTTGAGTCACAAATCATGGTCAGGATTCATCAAAATTTTCATGCAAGGCAGCAAGTTAACAAAACAAGGCACAGTGCTGTATAGAAAAAAAAAACATTACTAGAGTTCATTGTCAAAATGGTACCTCAAAGCCTCCATGAATCATGTAGCCCCCCTCATTGTGCTCCTGTAAAATCAGCTTCCAGGAGATCTGCCTCTGAGCTCTATTGTGTGAGAAACTTTTCACCTTTAGCCTCACAAATGTTATGGAGCATGCAGAAGACTGCTATGACCATGGGAATATTTTCCTCTTTTAAGTCTAACCTGCCATAAAGGCAGTGCCAGCGATCCTTTAATCTGCCAAAGGCACATTCTGCAGTCTTTCTGCACCTGCTCAGCCTATTGTTGAAGTGTTTTTCCTGTAAGGCTTCATGAGCCATGGGAATAAGGGATATGCTGATTCTCCCAGGATCACTATGGGAATTCCAACATCCTCCATTGGCATCTTATGGTTTTGAAAGAAAGTCTCTGCTTGCAGCTTTCTGTACAGGCCGGGGTTCCCAAAGAGGCATACATCAAGCACTTTCCCGGACCATCCCACATTGATAATGTCGGTGAAATGGCCACAGAGATGCACAAGTGCCTGCAATACAATAGAGAAGTACCCATTTCTTTTTGATTTATCTGATGCAATATGGCCTGGGCCAAAATTGAGCTATCCTTGCCATCTCTCACCCTGCCATAGTTAAGGATCCCCATTGTCACAAAGCCATCCAGTATTTCACACACATTGCTGAGAGTCACATAACAGAATGCAAAAAATGGCTTTGAACCTTTACATTAATGTAGCTTCAATGGTGGACTTCCTAGCTCCAAACTGATTCATGACCATGCTTCCACACAGCGTCGGCCATGCACTTCTCCACTGAAAGGGAAGCTCTCATTTTCATGTTCTTGTGCTACAGTGCTGAGGTGAGCTCCACACACAGTACAAGGAAGATGGCTTTTTGCATCTGAAGGCTTTCCAGCCACTGCTTCTCATACCAGATCTGCATAATGTGATTTCACCACTTGATGTTTGTTTCCTGATATACCATGTTTCCTGATATACCATTTCCATGGTATACCATGTGCAGTAGTCCTGTGAATGCCAAAAGTAATCTGGTATTGTTTCTTTCTGTGGCACGCAGCAGGTCAGGCACATCTGATTCTTGTTCAGATTGGGTGTTCATGATATACTGCATGACCAGCTGTAACGGGTTCATAATAGTGACCACAACAATAAAGCGGCGTACAGGATTCATCCTTTCAGGCAGAGTTGGCAGGTGTGCAATAAATGGAATTGTTGAACAATGCTGCAAAATGCAGTCGGAAGTCCATGGAATGATTGGATGGGGGGAAAATACTGCATCATGGGACACTGAGACTGCATCCATGATGTATTGCGATCCATCCCCCCTTCCCACAACTCCCAGCTGCAGAGGGTAGTGAGCAGCACAATGGGATAGCTACCCCTATCACACTGTTTTCAGTGTCGATGTTAGAGCACCAACTGTGGACGCCATTTGTTGTCTGAAGGAGCATTGCCAGATCACGCACAAGTGATGTAATTATACCAGATTTTTACCTTTGGCATAATTTGTATTGACAAAACCCTGTCCAAGCTAAATTGATTAGCTTGGAGGCTTATAATTTCATATGATCCCTTTTTTCAAGGCAGGAAGGAGAACTTTGAGGGAGGGATTGTGGTTAGATGAGAGAGGATATGAAAACTGAAGGCTTGAAAAGGATATGTATCTGAGGCTGGAAGGCAGTAAATGTGTAAAAAGTACACGAGAACTGATGTTTCAGGGAAGTGGCAGTGATGGGGCTCTAACTTAAAAGGATCTAGATAGGTCTGAGAAAATGTGTGTTTATTGCATGATTTGATAAATAAGAAAGGGTCTTTTTACCAAACTTTTATCCAGAGGGAAATATGTGAGTCTGGACAAATATAATGCATGTTAATATACAGACTGTATTGGTGATACAACTTGTAGAAATAACTCCCTTTTATTTGGAATAATATAATCCAACACCCAACCTAGTAAAGACCAAGATGGTTATTTTCTTCACAAAGACCTTTTCATCATTGTCTTCAGAGAGATGTTACCCCGATGTAACACAATGGCAAGAAAACTCTACAGTGATAGTCCAAAACACAATGGCTCTGATTCAGTAAAGTAATCTGGTTCCCTATTTAGACAAGACACTGACATTTACATGTGTTTATGTCCTTTCCCAATTGGGGTCAATAATACTATGCCACTGTTTTTGTCTCTTGGGATAGAATGCATTTTTTATTCTAGGGCAAATATTAGTGCAGTCTTATGATATCAGTAGTTCTCTTCACTCCTTGAAGTCTATGTAATAGGATAAGAAGTATGCACATACAATCTGAGCTGTTAAGGGGCTGTTGCTCATTTGTAAGATTTGATTGCATCTAGAAATCAACATTTGGCTCTGAAGTGCATTGGTTTGATAAGGTTAACTTCTTTCCTGGGAGTGATCAAGTGTTAAATAAGCACTGTGACTATGAATGGAATTCAGGTAATGGCACACCCATAAATAGACTTTCAGATTCATGGGGGAATAAATGCTGAATTCTTTCTGACGTTTCTTTGAGCTCAGAGGACCAAAACCTTTTAGACTCCAGCACCAGTGACCTAGCAATTAAATAAATATCCTCTGAGAACATCTAAGATAAGCTGGCAAAATGCAAACATTTGGATTTGTGTAATATTGTTTAATGAATGGAGTATCTGCTCACAGTTCCCTACTGCATCTGAGCTGTGCTCGGATACACGATGGCCAGAGGGATCTGGTTGTGGCTCCCTGATTCAGGGCTGCCTACTGCTGTCATAAATGACGGCAGAAAGGCATCTAATACTGCTATTGCTGGCTTATGGTCCATTATGCCAGTGAAGAAGTGGATGTAGTAGCAGAACCCACCTCTGCCACACCCCAACATTTCAGCAAGCCCATTCCTGACTTGCTCCTTCTTTTTTTTATGTCAGGGTGGAGCAGCAACCCACATTTGAAGATGCTTGCCTACTCTGGCAGCTCTAGGCCTGCAGAGGTTCCTGCTGCACATGGGGAATTCTCCACTTGCACAGCACAAAGTGGCCTTAGTGACGTGGGGAATTTGGGTCTTTCAGTTTATCAGAAGGACATTTTCAAAGCTCTTTACATGGAAACTTATTCCAAGACATTTGTTTCTAGAGGTTTCAACTTCATAGTTGCTTCCCAAACAAACTTCGTTAAAAGGATACTGCCAGTTTAGAAACTCTGAAAGGTCTCATAATCATAGTTTCTAGTAACACCAAGATTACTGTACTTGAAGAATTACACTAAAAAAGTGCTCCTCTGTCTTTGTTTCCAGTTTCTTTACTTTGTGTACTGGATGACTTGGGTACACAGTTTGGTTCCCTGTCTCATCTATCCAGTCAGTCTCCACTGTAATTTATGAGGGTCATTCACACAGCAATAAGGGTAAGGCCAAAAAAACCTTAAATAAGGGTAAGGCCACAAAAACTGATAAAGGAACTAAGAGAAGAGTTTAGTACTTTGAAACATTTTCTAACTCCCTTTTTAAAGTTGACTTTGAACTCAAACTGGGGTCTGAAAATTGGGGATAAATGGGGATGAGGCCTGGGGTGGTGCAGGAGTCAAGCACACCCAAGAGATCGCGAAGTCAATGCCTCTGTCAAAGTGGCTTAGCAGTAGCTGTATCCCGCTGCTGTTGAACAACAGTAGCGTACATTTGTGTGCTTTCATCATCAAAGCGATAAAATGGCACTGATGGCAGGGTCTAGTCCTTGATTTTACTTAATTATGATTTTGTCCCTTGTTTCTCAGAAAACATTCATTCTTTTTGAGTGAGCATCCCTGTGGTATTCCACTGAGGGCTATGCATGCATGCTATGTGCCCAGAGTCAGAGAATTTGAATGCAGTGTCTGTTGCTCCTTGCATGTGTTTTGGCTCATATTGTGCTTCTGTTTGAAAAAAAGGTATGGGGCAGGCCAACCACATCTGTAGTTCTATCTCACTGACACATGGTCAGAACTTTCAGTGTTCTGACCAATGGTCTATTGGTACTGTTATCACTGGCATCTCACAAGATATGGGATCCTCCGATTCTAGGAAAGACCCATAAAGAGAGGATGCCTCGTACAAGGAGAAACCCAGAGCAAGAGCTGCATCTTAGGATGTGTCCACCTTGCTGAATCCAGAGATCACCCCATCTGTCAGGTTCTTCCACCTCTTGAGAGATAATTTCTCTACCATGCCCCAGGTGTGGCACCCCTCCTCATCTGCTCTGATGATTTACACAGGGGTCTCAAACTTACAGCCCGTAGGGCATCTCCAGTCAGAGCAGTTGTACCATTCCTGTCCCCCAAGCTCTGCCCCTTCCTGCCACCACTCTGCTCTCACCCCCCTTGACACCCTATCCCCCAAAGGATGCTGCCTCTGTGATTACTAGATGGGGTGCCTGGTGCTGTGTGGCTAGGGGTGATGGTGGTGGTGAGGGCTGACATTATGTTCTGCTTCCCATCAGCTTTCACTGCTATGGCACCCTGTCCCCCGAGGGATGCCGCCACTGTGATTACTGGGGGGACCTGACTGCTGCTGACACACTGCACCAGCCCCTCCCCTTGAAATCCCTTAGGCCTCATCCCTTGGGAGACAGGGTGCTATGAGAGGGAAAGAGCGGGATGGTTGCAGGAAGGGATGGGGCTTGGAGGACAGGAAGGGATAGGCCTCCCCGGCCCACCAGGACTCCTGAGCTGGATTACACAACTGCTCCAGCTAGGAATAACCTGTGGGCAATTTCTACCGACAATACTGCCTTTGGAGCTTGAGTGAGTCTTTTCCTTATCTGATGAATTGGCACCGGGAGAGGAACCAACCATGTTTTATTGCTGCTACACACTTTCACGGAGATGTCCTGCTGCCATGGCAGCATTTATCACCCTCAGCCACCTCTGAGTCATTGGTATCCCATGGCCGGCACCACCACGATGTCCCTTAGATCCAGCCTATTTGCCATACTAGGGAATCCCTATACTTTCCCCTGCCTCTCAGAACCAGCCTGGTCCACAAGGGGATCTTCACCTGTTCCTTTTAAGAGAGCCTTCCAATGGGGGTTTGGATCCTGTGGTAGAAGAAGAATCCCTTAGTTAAGTCATCTCTGGATGAATCAGTAGGACAGAATTCTGTTCAGCTTGCTTACTGACACCCAAGAAGACAGGGAGATAGCTCGATCTTCGGCACACTAGTCACTTCTTCCACAATCTCGAGTTTCCTGTGGCCACGCTGTCAGCGATTATCCTGTCATCAGAGAAATGCATGTGTTTTGTAGCTCTCATTATAAAGGATGTTTGTTTTTCAGTAGAAAGCACTCACCTTTGGGAAAGCTGCTGCTTCCGGGGCCTTCATCAAAGGGTTTTCCATCGTAGCAGGTTATGTCAGATGCTATTTTGTCCTCACATTTCTTTGTCTCAGCAGTTGGCTTCTAGCTGTGCAGTCCATGCAAGAAGCCCATGCATCTTCTTTTGTCACTCAGAGTTAGCATCAACATTGAGAAATCAATCCTAGATCCCACATAGTCTCTGGACCTCATAGGGGCTAACATCAATTTGGACATGACATGAGCCTATTTATCAGCAGATGGGGTCTAGGCATTAAGCAACATCATATTGCTTGTTAATCATCCTCAGCGGAATACAATAGAGGCCATTACTTGACAAATAAGAGGAAGTAACTTACCTGTAATTGGAGGATCTTCAAGATGTGTGGTCTCTCTCTGGTTCCCTTCCTCCCCTTTATTCCTCTCTGCTATGACTCTGCTAGGTTCATGGTAGACAAGGAACAGGAGATGTGGTCAGTCTGTCCCTTCCTTTATTGCCTCAGATGGAAGCATGAAGCAAGCCAGCATGTATATGCAGACCAGCAGATACTGTTTTCAAATGCTGCATCTCCGAGCACATGGCACACATGCACAACTCTCAGTGGAATACTGATAAAAAACCACGCATCTAAAAGAAACTCCAGCTACAGATAGTTAACCTTCTTTTCCTGTTGATGGCAGTCACTTTCCTGTTAAAGAGAAGTTTTTTGTTCTTCAGTGTTTTATACAATGAACGTGAAATGCTTTATCAGTTAAAATTGGATCTTTTTTTATTCATTGTAAAGAGAAGTTTATTAAAAGCATTCCTTCTAATTTTTTGGCATGATTCATTTGTGACAACCTTCAATCTCTGAAACAGTCAGCCAGCTGCATAACACAGTTGTATTGATCTTTCTGATAGAGGATTTTTTGTTTTTAGTGTCACTAATATCATCTTTTTAACATTTACCTTTTTTTTTTAAGAATGGTCTCTCTGGATCTCATATATTATTGAGTAGCATATCTTGAAAGTGGTAACTGCTGCTAGGCAGATTTGAACCTGGGACTTCTGAAGGTTAGTATAGGAGCTTCTACAGCTTGAGCTATAAAACCAACTGCTTCTCAGCTTAGGCTATGGAGCTCCCTCATTCTTATCTCTCCCTGTAACGGGTCTAAGTGCCACTACATAGGACAGTGAACCACACCCACTAGGTGTATGGGTTACATTTGCACCTATTACTATTATTGTTTTAAATAAAGCAGTCTCCACAAGATCAAGTGAAATAGGTAAAAGATGTTATATTTACAAAATCTAACACTATTGCTATAAACAAATTCACAAAATAGAAAAGGGAAACTGAGCCAGGCTTTACATAATGACAGAAAATAATAAAGAGATAACACTTAAGGACAGATAGGGAAATCAAACTAAAGTAAACATCTCTCTAACTAAAATTATGAACAGGGTTTTTTCTGATTCACTGCTCTCAGTGGTGAGAATTGGAGAAGGCTGTGGAACTTCAGCAGTCAATCCTCCCCCCCAGATCTGAGCTGCTGTTTGCTTCTTGGGAGGACTTGCTGAGTCTGTAAACAAACTATTCAACCTTTATTTCACTCACTGGATGAGCTGGGACTTCAGCTCCACTTTGGACAAAGCTTCCATACAACCCTTCCTTAACCTAAGCAGGGAATTTCTAACATATGTATTATGTCCTTCCAAATGAAATTAACCAGGGACTCGTGCACCAATGGCCAGAATTTAGCCCATAATGGTCAAGTATGAGGTCATGCTGTCTTGTCCTAACGTTTTTAATGCTAGGATATTTATTGTCTCTGCAGATATTACCTCTTCTTCTCTCCCATCAAATACTTCATGCTTACATAACAGTTTATGTCCACATTATTTAGAAATACCTGAGATACCTGAGTGTCTCCAGATCTCTCTTAGGTCTCTTGCCCAAGGAGATTAGTCTGTCTTTCTAATTGTTCCTTAGACCCCAAGCACTGTTATGGTACTATAGAATAATAATAAATAATTTCTGTAGTAAGAATTCCATTTTAGGAAAGCACAAGACTAATCAAGTCAGCCTTTTTTGTGCCACTTGCTACCATATGTACTCCTGCTTCCACAGCAAGCACCCATCTCAAACGGTATGAAGTGATCTGGCTTCTTTTTCTCATATTGCCACTGACAGTTACCTTCTTGTTGAAGAGACCAATTTGAACTCCTTATTCTGCTGGATAAAGAAAACCTGTTCAGTTGCACAGTAGTCACATGTAACAATACTTCTTTGAGGAGGTTTGCTATTACTTTTTCCTCATCGTTGATTCTACAAAGATAGTGTGTTTATTAAAAGAAAAAAGAGAGAAGTGGAAGAAAAAAGGAAAAGAGAGAGAAGAAAAAAATAGTGGGATGAGCAACAACAGCTAAATGCATTTAAGTCTAAGCTAGTGAAGCAGTGGACTCCCTTGCTGCATGAAAATGTTAAATGAAGTAATGTGTTTGCATATGTGTGGGGAAGAATCTGAAATCATGACAATAATGTACAATAAATTTAATTTTTATATGAATAAATGCGGTGTTCTCCCTTCCTCATCTGCTCAGCAGAGCAAAACAAATTAATGCCAGTTGAGACATTAATTTAACCTTTTAAGTATTTAACCTTTGGCCTCATTTAAGGAATTCCTAAGAGTGTAGTGTTGTTGTAGTGTTGAAATCAAGTGACCTACAGCTCAAGGACTGTACCAGTCTCCTGTGTTTAGCCACAGTGTGAGTTAGTTCATTGTTAAAATTACAGATGAACAACAATGGCTCCATATATTTCTTCTCATTGAACTATTATTGAGATTAAAGTCCTGCTGTCTTTTTAGGATATTTACTGAGTTTTATTCTCTTATTACCGTGCTGTCCAACCAGTTCTGAAGCAGTAGCCACTATATACTATCGCGAATTAGCCACACTCAGCCTGCCAAAAATCCACATTGTTCAAGCCAACTAGCCACACTCCACTAGACAAATAGCCACATGTGGCTAGGAGCTAGCGTGTTGGACATCACCATCTTACTAATTAGAAAAGTGTGGTTTAAAAAAAAAAATCCATAAAAAAATATCCTGTCTATCCCATTTGAGTAAGACCATGCAGTATATAAAGTTAGCTTAATTGATATGTTGGGGGGAAAATATAGGTAATTTTATTGTTGAAACATAAACATACCTGTTATAAGAGCTGAAGCAATGTTTAGTGACGTTATGTCCAGAATTTTCCTTTTGCATTTTAGTATTTTTCACAAAATGAAACAAACTTGTGGTCTAAGAGATATAAAATGGTGGGTAAACCTACTACAGGTTGTATCTCCTTTGTCCAGCACCCTTGCAACCTGACCGGTTCTGAGCAAGGGGGTTTGCTGGACCAGGGGAGGTCTTTCCCAACATGGGCTATACTGCCCTGCTGCCAATGACTAGGGCACCAGCCCGGCTTTGCTGCTGCCTCTCTGGCTGTGGCTCCCCAGGCTGGAGCTCCATGGCTGCTGTCAGGGCTGGGAGCTCTGCAGCTACAGCCACTGTCCCTGAGCCCCACAACCGGGGCCGGAGCTTTGTGGCTGCCACTCCTGGCCCCCGAGCGTCACAGCCTGGGCCAGAGCTTTGTGGCTGCTGCTGGCACCTTGTTACTGTCCAGCTGCAGGGGATGGAACTCCTTACTGCTCCACCTTTCCTCTGTCCCCCCACTGGGTTCCCAGCTGAGTTCCTGGCCCCCCAGCCACTCCTGGCCCACAGCCCGACCTCCCTATATCTGGGCTTTGTGGTCCAGGAACATCCATGGTTCTGCCAGCCCAGAGACTAGGGAGGTACAACTTGTATTAGAATGAATGTTTGACTCGGTCCTACCTGTGTCAAAATAAATGGGAGTTTGTTATTGTTTTTCATGTTTTATTCTTTGTTTTCCATCATTCCAAGTATGATATTTAGTGGAATGTGTTTTTGTTCATGTAGGTTTGATTAAAAGACTGCAGCTAATTTTAAAGGTTTAGCATCCACTGAATTGGCCTGAATTTTACAACTGAAGTAGTAAAATTATACTTCTGTACTGTAGTTGTAGCTGTCTGTGGAATGTACATTGGTTGTGGGGACCTGCATGTAAAATTACAGTGCATCAAAATATTTCTTTTATATTACCCCTTTAGTTATCCTTTCTATTTCCAATTTCTTTATAAAACCACCTACATCAACTTTCTAGAACTGCATCAAGGATATTAAAGCCCATTGGGAAAAAAAGGCTTTAAGGTAATAAAAATTGAATCTAAAGGTCGTAAACCTACCTCTAAATTGTGGGCATACAACCACTAGTGTGGTCAGTGGGAGCTATGTATGTGAATTTAGATGGGGAACCTTTTTTGGTTCGGAGGTGCCGCTGACCCAGGGAAAAATCATTTGGGGGTCCGCATGCAAGTGAGAAGCAGAAAAAAATAACCAAAACCAACCAAACCCTCACTGATGTGGTCCCCGAATGAGAGGGAGAAAGACACTCCCCACATTCCCCATTTACCAGAGTTTAGAGGGACCCAGGCTAGTAGAATTTGTGCGTTCCAGCCTCATGGGGGGACAGTGGGTGCGCTAGAGTGCTAGCATATGCTTTCCAAAGCTGGTAGGGAGCCCTGAGCCTCAGGGGCCCAGATCCAGGTGTGACGTAGTAGGGATTGTATTTGCTGTTTGCTTTGTTATATTGTATGTGATTCTACTGTCCTGTGCTGCTCTGTAGTAACTCTCTGTATGTGCCTCAGTTACCCTGGGCACTGCAACACTATCTAGATGAGGAGGGGAAGTCTGGCCATGACTCACTGAGTAAGTATGTTGAGCTTGTCACATACAGGATAGTTCAGGCTGTTTTGTAACCTGAGCCTAGGTGAGAGATTCAGGAGATGCCATCTTTGCCCTGGGAAGTTGGACAAAAGGAGGAGGCGGGGCAGCCTGCATGGGAGACCGGTAGCTGGGTGTGTGAGGAAGGTTTGTCTGGCTTAGGATGCAAGAAGGGAGCTTGGAACAGGAGGGGGAACAGGTGCCAGGCCCCTTGCTCCCCAAGGATGGATTGTACTGACTGTTCCTGGTTCCTGTGCTAACAAGTCTGTACTTCGCTGTACTTTTGAGAACCAATAAACCTTCTGTTCTACCTGCTGGCTGAGAGTCACATCTGGCTGTGGATGGGGGTGCAGGGCCCATTGATTCTCTGACACATGGTGATACTGGTGGCAGAGGTGGGATGGACTGCATCCCGTGCATGAAGCATCTGGCAGTAAGAGATTGGGATGCAGTAGAAAGAAGGGGGCTTGCAAGAGCCAGGAGTGCTGAAGGCCAGTGAGAAGTGGTTCCAGGAAGCGGAGGGGCCTACAGTCTAACCTGAGTGAGATCTTCGAGAAGGGGTGTTCCCCCAAGGAGGGGTTTCTCCTGCAGACTATGAGAAGTGGTCCCACGTGGTGGAGAAGCCTATGGTCTAATGCCCGGGGAGAAAGGGTGATACTCAAGGAGACTGGCACATTGAAGGGTTCTCCCTGGGTATCGTGGGGTGCTGCAAGCATGGGCCTGTGATTCTGCATCCTTGGGGAACAGCAAAAAGATGGCCTATAACCATCTACTTAAGACAGGAGTGGTTGAGTTGTGCAAGAAGAGAGGGCTGCTCATTGGGAAATTCACCAAAGCCCAGCTAATCGATCAGCTGGAAGAGAATGATCATTCCAGGGAGCTGGATCCTGTCCCAGCTGGAAGCAGCCAGACCACACCTGGGAGCATTTCAGGATCTGAGGAAGAAGAGAGGGCTGGAGACTGCCAGACAGACACAGTGCCCACTAAGACGTGTTCGGCAAGCAGCAGTTTGTCATGGCGGGGTCCCCTTCAGAGGATTTGGGATGACTGGAGTTCGAGCTGCGGCTAAAGAAATTGGAGGATCATAAGGAAGAGCGCCAAGACTGGGAGAGACAGCGGCAGGAACAAGAGAGAGAGTGGCAGGAACGAGAGAGTGAGCGGGCCATGGCAGAGCTGAGAGGCAGAGAGGCCTGGGCTGCGTTGAGTGGCGAGGGGCTCAGGACAGCATGTAACTTTGAGAGGTATGTCCTGTCCCAGTATAAGGATGTGGGGGACATGGACACCTTCCTTTGAGTGAGCCTGCAAGCTGCACTAGGTTCCCCCACCTGACTGGCTCCGACAACTCGCCCCCTTACTGGATCCCAAGGCCATAGGGCTGCTCGGCTAGTTGGAGGGTCTTCAGGAGGGGTACTATGAACGGTTCAAACAAGCTCTGCTGCACAAGTTTGGGCTGACCCCTGAGGCATACAGGAAAAAATTCCAGAGTGCGCAGAATGGCTCTGAGGAGACCTACATTGATCTTGTCTCCTGGATAGTGCAATACATCAGCAAGTGGGTAGTCAGGTCTGGGCCCAGATCTCAGAGGACCTGGTTAAGCTGATGGTTCTGTAGTAGCTCTGTGAAATCTGCCTTCCCCACCTGAGACTGTGGCTGAAGGACAAAGGCGGAGGACTTGCACAGCGAAGGGCAATGAGTTTACAGACAGCTGTTCTGGTTGTGAAGGGAAATTTCAGAGAGATCAGCTCTCAGTTGTACAGCGGGGAGAGATGCCTTTTGGGAGACGTCCCCAAAAGGGAGAAACCAGCAACCTTCTCCCTAGGGGGACAGCCACTACCCGGGTGGATTAGTCAGCTCGAGGGAACTAATGGGACCTGACCTGCCATCACTGTGGGCATGGAGGCCATAAGAGGGCTCAGTGCCCTAAGCTCCAGGACAGGCTGAGCAAATCCAGACCTTCTCGGGTTAAATGGGTGGGGCTGGAGGAGGAGTAGGCTGTCCAGGCGGGCGGGGCTGGCAGGCTGCCCACAGCTCAGGTGGGCGAGGCCTGATGCTCCAGCGGCAGGTTTCTCAGTATACAGGGTAGGGGCAGGGCTGCCTCTGTACAGTGAGTGCCTCGTGCCCCTGGCAGTGGATGGCAGGAAGGTTATGGGGTACTGGGACACAGGCACAGAGGTGACACTAGCCTGGCCCGAGCTAGTGGCACCAGATCGCATGTCCTGGCACCTGACCCAGACAGGCAAAGACAGGACCTTGTTCAAGGTACCTGTGGCCAGAGTGCATCTGAAGTTAGGGGCTCAAGAGGGCCCCAAGGAAGCCCCATCACTTGCCTGCTGGGTACACCACTACTTGCCTGTTTGGATGCTGATGGGTGGTGACCTAGAGGATTGTCTGGAAGGGCCCCACAGTGCCCTGGTCTTTACCCATAGCCAGAGCCGGCGAGAGGCACTCAGAGCTGACTCGGGGGAGGGCACCCTGCAGAGGATGCAGGGAGCTATCCCAGCAGACCAGGGGCCCCACGGGGCTTTGCTCAGCAGCACTGGGTCTCCAGACACAGACAGCGAGAGAGAATAGATCCCCATCCCTTCCCCAGCTACAGAATTCCAGGCCAAGTTGTAGAAAGATCCTTCCTTGCAGAAGCTGAGGGACCAGCTGACCACAGTGCAGCTCAAATCCCTGGGGGAGGGCTGCCAGGAGAGGTTCCTGTGGGAGAAGGGATTACTGTACCAGGATTGGTCCCTTCCAGGGGAAGAGGAGTTGTGAGGGGGTCCGGTGGCAGCTGGTGGTTCCCTAAAAGCACTGCAACAGGCTGCTGTACCTGGCCCATGACGTCCTGTTCTTGAGACACCAGGGGATTCAGCACACCAGGCAGAGGCTGCTATAGAACCTTTACTAGTCTGGGGTCTTTACTGCTGTCCGATGATATTGCCGGTCCTGCAACTCCTGCTAGAGAGTGGGAAAAGCTCAGGACAAGGGGAAGGGCACCTTGAGGCCTCTACCCATCATAGAGGAGCCTCTCCAGAAAGTGGTGATGGATATTGTGGGACCCTTCAGCAAGGCAACCCGGTTGGGGAAGAAAAAATACATTCTGGTCTTGGTGGATTATGCTACCTGCTACCCTGAGGCCATGTCTCTTTCCTCTATCAAGGCAGACACTGTGGCTGATGCGCTGCTGACCATTTTCAACAGAGTGGGGTTTCCCAAGGAGGTCCTTACAGACCAGGGTTCCAACTTCATGTCAGCCCTGCTCTGGTACTTGTGGGAGAAATGTGGGGTCTGGCACACCTGGGCCCCAGCGTATCACCCACTATCCAACGAGATGGTGGAGAGGTTCAATGGGACACTAAAGCAGATGCTAAAGACCTTTATGCACCAGCACCGGGACAAATACTTACCCCACCTGCTATTTGCATACAGAGAGGTGCCCCAAGAGTCCACAGGACTCCATTTGAGCTATTGTATGGGCAGTGGCGGCCCATCAATACAGGAGAACTAGGCGGTCGCTTAGGGCGCCAAGATAAACAGCCGTTGAGGGCTTTGGAGGCGGGGGCGCCGATTGCACGGTGATCGCATGTTTCGCCTAGGGCGCCAGTTGCCGGCAGCTCGTGTAGGGCCGCTCCTGTGTATGGGAGAAGGGTGTGGGGACCTCTGGACTTGAGAGATGAATGGGAGGGGGAGGCCTCCCCTGATGGAGAATCAGTGGTGGAGTACATATTGGCTTTCTGAGAAAAAGGTCACTGAACTCATGGGCCTGGCCAGAGAAAACCTGGCAGTGTCCAAGGGAAGCAGAAGGTCTGATATGACCGCAATGCACGAGCACACACTTACACCACAGGGGACTTGGTGATGGTTCTTATTCCCATGCGGAAGGACAAGAACAAGATGCAAGCATCTTGGGATGGCCCCTTTAAAGTTGTCAAGCAGCTGGATGAGGTGAATTATGTGGTGGAACTGTCCAACTGGGCGCACAGCCACCGGGTGTACCATGTCAGTATGATGAAACCATACTGGGGCAGGGAGAATTTGGTGCTGGCCACATGTAGGCACTGGGAGGGGCAGGGAGATGACCCCCCTGGTGGAGCTGTTCCCTGGGACCAGGGCTGACTCTGCTGGAATCTATTCCCTTCTCTGACCAGCTAACTCTGGCCCAGCAGACAGAGATCAGAGAGGTGCTGCATTCCCACCAGCAACTGTATTCCAGTAAGCCCGGTCTCACTAGCCTGGCTGTCCACCAGATAGAGATGGGCAAACACTCTCCCCCCGCCATGTGTTGCTCCCCGTTCAGAGCCACGGGGAAGATGGCCCAGGACCTAGAAAGAGAGGTCCAGGACATGCTGGCTCTAGGGGTTGATCCAACCACCCTCCAGCCACTGGGCCTCCCTTGGCACTGGTCCCCTAGAAGAACAGGTCAATCTGATTCTGCATGGACTATCGGAAGCTCAGTGCCATCACCGTGTCTGATGCCTATCCCATGCCTACGCCTGACGAGCTCCTAGACAAGTTGGAGGGAACTCACCACCATGGACCTCACTAAGGGCTTTTGGCAGGTGCCGCTGGACCCAGATGCCAGGCTGAAATTGGCATTTATCACCCCTTCAGGGCTCTATGAGTTCCTGGTCCTGCCTTTCAGGCTGGTCCTGCCTTTCAGGCTCAAGGGGGTGCCTGCCACATTCCAGCACCTGGTGGACCAGCTGCTGAGGGGGTTGGAGAACTTTGCCCTGGCTAATATTGCCGATATTTGTGTTTTTAGCCAGACCTGGGAGGACTGTATGTCCCATGTCAGCCAAGTGTTGGACCAGCTACAGGGGGCTGGGCTGACTATAAAGGTTGGGAAGTGCAAGGTGGGGATGGCAGAAGTGTCTTATCTGGCTGAAAGTCACATCTGGCTGTGGATGGGGGTTCAGGGCCCAGTGGCTCTGCCACACAGAGTGACATCAGGCAAGGGGGGCCACATCCGGCACCTCTGCAATTTAAATGTAGTACGCTACTTGTGCGCCTGGCTCCTACCCAGTGCTTTTTTTGTAAGAAAAAAGTGCTGGTACTCTGGGGCAAACTTGTTGAGCAAAACAAAAAACACTCACGCACTGGGGGCCGAAATGCAGTTGCGGCCCCTTTAAGAGCCACAGCGCTGTGCTAGGAGAAGGAAAAAAACCCGCCGTGCGTCCCAAGCTGGCTTCCGTCAGGAGCCGAGCCACCCCGGGAAAACAGGTGCCAGTACATGCGGGGGGAATTCCCATTCCCTTTCTGTGGGCTGGGAAAATAGGTGATGGTATGCCATTCCGGGCAGTACTGTCACAAAAAAAAAAAAAGCACCGCTCCTACCACATTTAAACTACAGAGCCTTATCAACTAATCGTGTAGTTGATACAAAGTGTATTGACTACATGATTATCAATTACCCACCCACCTCTTATCATTCTTAGTATTACAAAACACATCTATGTATAGTGTATAGTATTTTGGATGCCAAACTTTTAAAAATGTCATACATTTTTACATGTTATAATTTTTTTCAGTTCTTTATGTTTTGTATGGTTAGTTTATATTGTTTTAATGAAACATATGTTTGTTGTGATATGTTAGAGTGAAATTCTCAAAATTGCAGCCACAGTTTTGCAGTTTTGTGTGCACTAACTCCCTAAATCTGCACATCTACAATACATTAAAACTCTTCCAAATTTGCACATGCAAATGTGGGTATTTGTACATGGGGCAAAATATCCAAGCACAAATTTAGTAGCCAAGTTGAAAATGTTGGATAAAAACTTCACTAAATTATTATCCTAAAATTATTTAATGGAAAATAATCTTCATTGGTGCAGAAATCTGTTGTAACATTTTAATAGCATATAGGACTTTAATTATCTCGTGCTTTTCATTTTATTTAGAAATTACAAACTGTATTTTGTTCTCTTTCAGTCGAAGAGGGTGAATCTTCAGATTTTGCTTTGAACTGGGACTCATCAGTGACTCAATCAGGTAAATGTTTTAGGTTTTTCTGATTGCAAAGGCTTCCAGAAAGCAGCCAGGCATTTTACAGAAACTGTATTTTGTGTGTCACATTCCTGTCTCAAATCCAAGACTACCCACTGCAACACAATTTTTATATCCGTTCCATATGGTCAATAAAATCTATTACATACAGAGACTAATATACTCTTATCCTCCAGAGAGCTATTCTTTCTTCTTGTGGGCACATAGAAATGGGTTGTGATTTCTGCAGTATAACTGCTTTGAAGTTTTCTGCAATGGTACTGTTGCACATTTATTCCAATCTAATTACATAAAAACTACTCTAATAGGAATTTTAAACTTCAATCTCAATTGGAATGTGTGTATTGGTCTTCTTGGAAGAAATTACAAAGCATTCTTAGACCGGATGAACACAAGTTTGGTACATCAGTATGTTGGAAAGTTCTAATATATTTACCAGTCTGTGTAAATCTGACGTGTTCAGAACCTGCTAACCTGTATTACATTGAACGTTTGAGTAAAAGGGGGCTCAAAGTAAAGTAGCTTAAGCAAGTTAGGATGCCAGGTTGGTCTAGGTGTATGATTGGTGGCAAATTGGGTAAATAATTTGATATGCATAATGCTGTTTTGCTTTGGAGCACATATTTTGGTTTAAGTAATAGCTATGAAATTCTCAAAACACAATTTTATATATAATTGCTTCTGATTTTTAAGGTGACAAAATGGTTAACGTTAACTCTGCTTCACTATTGTCTTAATATAGAAACACATATATATAGCAGAGGTACACCAGAAGAATTCACAACCTAAATAGATACTAAACAGTAATATGAAAATAAACAATTGTAATATAATATCCACACTAAATGGGGATTTAAGAATCACTATGAAACTAGTTCACAAGGGATTTTTCTCACCATAGCCAGTATCTGACCGGTCTTTAAGGCAAATTTGTCTTTGCCACTGTACTTGTGGCATTCTGCTTTGTACAAAACATAGTGTATGTTGTTCTGGATGCAGCATCTTCTCCACCATGGCTGCTTTGAACGATTTGTATTTTCACTTTTCTTTGATAGCAAATATTCCTGCTGCTGAAAACCCCTTACTGTGATGCAGAAGGCCCCTTTGTGCCTGGAGCTAACAGTGCATGAAAAGAGCACTCTGAGTCTTTCTTCCTTGACCTTAGTCTCAAACAGCAGTGGAGTGGAGTAACCAATGTTATCTATAAAAAATCCTGAATTATATTAAATATAACACAAGGCTGTGGTACAAAAATATATCTGTACACATCACTAGGATGGAGTGCATTTCAGTTTTCTGGATGAGGTTAGTGAATATACCAGAGGTAAAAGAAGAGCCTGTGAAAGGTTTTTCACAAATTAGCTGCTTCTGCTCCCATTTTCTCACAGAGCTGAGATAATGGGCAACAGGGTACCCTGTTGCTAGTTGAAAATATGAGTAATTCTAACTCTAGGCTCTTGGAAGTATGCATTACAACAATTGCTGCAGGACAATTCACTGTTTTTTAAGTTTTTGCTTTACAACTGTGTATCGTGTGTGTTCTGCTTTACATCTATTTAAGAAAATGCATGTTGATACGCTTAGTAGAGGCGAATTTTAATCTTATAAACCTTTATACTGGATAGAGTACAATACATGAGGCTGCAGACTGGAATAAGACTGAAGAGGTGTACAGAAAAAGCATTAAGCCATAATATATGGTGGTGTAATACTGTGGAGTTACTCACTGTTGTGTGGTGTGCCTCCAAAGCTATATTCAGTAACTGAAACCAGTCCCTTAGCCCCAGTGTGCAAGACTTTCATTATGTTCTTTTATGATCTTCCTGTTTGCATTAGCTCTAGTAGTGTGATGTAGAACTTCAATAAAGGGGGGAAAACATGCTTCAGCTTCTCATTTCACGCTCCTACCTTCCCAGCCCAAATCAACAATGTACCATTTCCCCTTGAAAAATAAAAGTCCAAAAACTGGACTTGTTAAGGATGAACCTTTTGCCAGATGTTTTAAATTAAGAAATTCCTCACTTTTGTTCTCAGCTGGTGTGTACATCTGTGTGTGCCTGCAAATAGATCTGCTTTGACTTCTCAGGAATTCTCTTCTGACTTATGTACAAAACCACTGTTCTTCCCTGAGCTAATGAAAGTTCTTAGGCCAGGTCTGTTGCATTAACTTTTGCTGCTACAGCAACAGCTAGATGTGTGACTTTTGTGCAGCATTTCTTTATTTGCAAAAGTTCACATAGACACAGTTATACTGGCATAAAAATGCTTTTGTTGCTATAGCTTACTTTGCTCTCCAAACTAGTGTAAACTAAAACAGCAGTAAGAGGTGCATCTGCGTTAGCAGAGTATACCTGTATTGACACAACTTTCTAGTACAGACCCGGCCTTATCTAGTTGTATGGCAAGACACTTGCATTGAAAGCCTTAAACTAATTTCATTTTCTAGTGATGGCATTTCCATACAACACTGAACTAGCTGAGAATGTATGTTATTGTCTAAGCACAAGCAGTCCAACTTCTTTTGCTTGTATTTGCCTAAAAATAGTTTTAAAAAAATAAATCTTCATTTGTAAAGAGTATTTTGGTTAATTTAATACAAATCCTAGAGTTGAAGTGTCATTTTCAAAGCAGTAGCCAGTCAGCTAGAATTTTGATTTTTTTTCCAAAAGTTAATTTCCAAAAATATTTTTTTGTAAAGTATAATCTGTTATCTGAATCTCAGTGAACTAATCTCTCTCATGTCAATGCTGGATATGTCCGCTGAGGTATCACTGAAGCTCTAGTTGTATATAGTGTTGTTGGTTCTGCAGAAGCAGAGCTCTTGTTCAGCGGGGTGCTGCAGAATTTACAAGCTCCAGTCCTCTGGCATTGTATATACATAGATACTATAACTGGAAGGGACCCTGAGAGGTCATCAAGTCCAGTCTTCTGCACTCATGGCAGGACCAAGCATCATCTAAGATCATTCCTAATAGGTGTTCGTCTAATGTGCTCTTAAAAATCCAATGATGGACATTTTACAACCTCCTACCCCATTTAACTACCCTGACAATTAGGAAGTGTTTCCTAATGTCCAACATAAACCTCCCTTGCTGCAATTTAAGCCATTGCTTCTTGTCCTATCCCTCATGATCTCTGCAGGGTAGGAAATGCAGAGCCAGTCAACTTTCCACAACAGTAAGAACTACGTAGGTAAGTTTGAAAGCATGTTATTGTTGACTTTGGACTGGCTCTCTAAGTTTCTGTATGGTAATCTGGAAATTAGAAGTATTTTGAAAGGATGGAAATAGAACTCTTATTGAGGTGGGGTAGCTTTCAAATCACCAGAAACACTAAAACTTTGTTAAAGTGACTACATAAATCATTGTTTTGCAGGAGGTCGTGTTTCTGTGCATCACATGGATTATTTACTGCAAGAATTTTGTCTTTTTAGTTAATTGTCTTTTCCTTATGTAAAATTTTAACCTCTACTTAGACTGGAGGTTAGGGATGTAAAATCCCATTTAATTGGTTAACTGGTTAAACATATTATTTAACTGGTTAATAGTTTAAAGGGGAGGCAGTGTGGGGTGGGGAGGAGCGCTCCAGCCTAGCTAGAGTGGCCTTCTGGTCCACTGCTGTGCTGGAGTGCCCCTCCCCCCTCCACAGACAGGGGCTGCACTGGCAAGGCTGGAATAGCCCCTGTCTGCATGGTGCCTTGGACAGAGGCAGCTCCAGCTGGAATGCCAGAGCAGCCCCTACCTGTGGCAGACCAGGATGCCCCACGGGCAAGGGTTGCTCCAGCCCCTGTCTGTGGTGGGCACTCACAGGTCTGGAGTTAATGGGTTAAAAATTCACATCTCTACTGGAGATTCAAAGTTCTTCTGTCCAGTTGAAAGGTTTTACAGAAGTCCAAGCCTTCTTCTTATTGAGGAATCTGTTCAGCTTCTTTAAACATGAATTGAACTATGGTAGTTTTATAAATGGCAGTTTTTTATCATAATTTAAAAGCTGTGCACACTAATTTGGAGAATCTACAGAATGCATTATAAGTAAGTTTTGAAGAGTTAGATTTTTATATTTTTATTATTTCAGTGTATATCAGTGTTTATTTCTGAGCACGTAAGATTTTTATTGAATTAAAAAATATATATTTTTAGTTGTTCAAAATAATGGATTTTAATGATTTTTTCCAATTCTGTGGATTAAAATTTTCACAGTTGTGTGAGTGTTGACAATTATTTAATGATAGTAGACACTGAGATTCAAAAATGTACAGCTTTGTAACCATTAAAAACAAAATGTCTAGATCAAATGTTAAATATACAAAATAAAATATCCTTAATTCAAAAGCTAATAAGTTATTAAGCAGCATTTTTCTTCGCCTTTCTATACATTTTAGTTATTGGAGATGGAAATATTCTTCATTGATTTTTGTGTGTACTGTGAAATTGATGTTTACTGTTATTTACTGATAAAATCTAATCCTTCCTAGCCTAATTATGTGAGAGAGGTTGCTCTGATGCTATGAAAAATAATCTCTTGGCATTAGGCTGTCATCAAGCAAAGGGTATATGTAAGCTTCCCAGCTCTTCAGCTTTGTATTATTATTTTTGGACTCTAAATTTGAAGAACAAGAATCTTTTTTACTTTCTTTCTGAGGGACTTAGTTAACAGATCAGTAATATTTTGTTGTTTAATAGACAGTTGTGTTCTGTCTCAGAGGACAAGAGTGGTAGAATGCTCAGTCACCCTGCTTTTCTCTGTTAACAGTGACTGCCGCACTTGCTAGCTTGCTGTGGCGGCCCTCACATTTAAAACACATATAGGGTAGGTTGGGCAGGGTTTCCAGTAAGAGGACAGAGAAGTATCAAGAGCTCTGGCTTGCCAGAGGGTTTTCTGCTTCTTCGAAGCAAAGAGGAAAATAAGATTTAGTATTTGTCTGGGTAGCCCATTGCTTTGCAGTCCTGCATTACTGTTGTAATACATCACTGGAACTTTATCTAGAGAAGCAACAAGGGACATTTTAAAGAAGTAAAAAGTCTTACTAAATATATAGAGAATTTAAGGCATTTTTAAAGAGGTATAAAAAGCATTTTTATTTGGGGTTTGCTGGAGAGTTTCTCATTAGTTAGGCTGGGAGGCCATGGGGGAGACAAGCTAAATTGTCTGGGGCAGCCAGAGTAAGGTTCTGTGTTCTTCCTAGGAACTCAGTGAACTAGAAGGCTTGCGGGGGTTTTTTGTTTGTTTGTTCTTGAGATACATGTAGCTCCAGACTGCTGTTTTACTATCCTTTAAACTCAAAAGTAGGCGTCAGTAATCTTTGGGTTGTGACACAAATTGAGAAGCTATGAAACACAACTACCACAGTAGCACAAACAAAGGATGGAATGTCAGCCTGAACTATTGCGCTTGGAAATTGTGTGTGTCCACGCATGTGTATGTTGGTGGTCATTATACTACAGTGCTCACCCATGTGTAATAGATATGTTTCCAAAAGTGTCATTTTAGAGGTGTTTTTTTTTTTTTTGCTTTACGACATGTGCCATCAGTGCCAATAAAAAAGTCAAAATTTTAAAAATACTGTGTCATAACCAGTCATGCTGGAATAAATGCATTTAAATGGAGTAGGCTGGCAGGGGTAGCTTTAGGCCCGGTGTGGGGATCCGCAGAGCTGGAGCACACAAAATCTATTAGGTTAGGCCCCCATAGTGAGGGTTTTTTTCTGCTTCTCACTTGTTTGTGGCCCCTGACTGATTTTTTGTGTGTGGGTCAGCAGCCCCCAACCCAACAAAGGTTCCCCATCCCCCGTTCTAGGCAGTTATTACATTTGTTTAAAAAGCACTTTTGATGTATTGGCTAGGTGTTGACCTGGTTTGATGCTGCAGTTCAATACATACATTACATTTTATTATAAGTTCTCAACTTGTGTACCAATTATTGTCTCTCTCTTGTGCTTTCCTTTCCAAATCCTTTGAAATCACTCTGCTTGTTCACTAACAGGCAGGCATATTTTTTTCTGCACAACTACATGCAGGAGTGGGGGGGTTCTAATTTCTCCTTATTTCATCCGATGAGGTACTCTTTAGCAGATTAGAAACTGATGGAGATGGCTTACAATCTGTAGGTTTTCAGACTATTCTTCTCCAGTGGTCGCTGGTTGGGGAGCTGCAAAAGAGTTTGCACTGGGGAGATGAAAAAGGAGTGGATGGTAGCACCGAGGATGTGTTTGTGCTGCTTCCTCTGCTTGGCAGATGCGGTTGTACCATCTAGTCCCATGGCTAGGTGTAAAGAAGGCATATGAACATTGAAATTAACTATATAGGAAAAACTTAAAAAAAAAAAAGAAAAGTCTAGTAGTACTTTAAAGACTAACAAAATGTGTAGATCAGTGTTTCTTAAACTTTTTAAGACCGAGGAACACCGAACAATTTTTTTTATGAGGAACACCAACGATTTTTGGTTGAGTTAAAAAAAAAAAAAAGTCGGGGGAAGAGGATCGGGGGGAGGGGAATTATTGAGGGGAAAAAACGGGTTGGGGGAAAGTTACTGAGGAAAAAAAAGTCGCCTGCCCCTTTAAGGGCAGCCATTTTGAATTCTGTTGTTCTCCGCAGCACAGCGGTGTGCACGGAACACAGTTTAAGAAACAGTGATGTAGGTGATATCATGAGCTTTCGTGGGTACAACCCACTTCTTCAGATGACTGGAGTCTTAGAAGTCCAGATCCAAGAATAAATAAGGGAAAACGGGGGGGAAGGGGGAGAGGGGGAAGGAGACAGTGAGTAGATTGTTCAAGAAGTTACAAGAGGCTGATAAGAACAATTGGCACCTTCATTGTTTGTTTGTTTGTGGAAGATGGTGTGCGAGCCAGCCGATGTCGCTGTTCATTCCATTAGCATAAGAATTAAACTTGTAAATGAAGTTCCAACCATTCCTTGTGTATTTGGCTTGTGGAATTGGCTTGAAACAACACAGTGACTTGAAGATCCATTAATGAGTGCCCAGGCAGGTTAAAGTGTTCTTCAACAGGTTTCTGTGTATTGCCTTTACGGATATCTGATTTGTGTCCATTAATTTTTCCCATAAAGACTGTCCAGTTTGACCAATATACATGGCAGTGAGTCATTGCTAGTATTTGATGGCATAGATCGCATTAGTGGATGTGCAGTTAAGTGAGTGATGATGTTGGGTCCAGTGATGAAATCACTTGTGTAGATGTGTGAGCAGAGTTGGCACCGGGGGGTGATTGCAGGGGTGGGTTCCTGGGTGATTATGATGGAGGTATGTTGCGTGGTTACTGGAAAGAATTTGTTCCCAAGGCCTCTGAGAGCGAGGGGTCATTTTCCAGGATAGGTTGTAGATTGTGGATAATGCGTTGGAAGGATTTAAGTTGTGGTCTATAGCTGATAAGTGGAATTCTGTTGTTTTCTCTTTTGGGCCTGTCTTGAAGTAGTTCATGTCTGGGTACTCTTTTGGCTCTGTTGATCTGTTTTTTCACTTCTCTGGGTGGGTATTTCAGTTTTAAGAATGCTCTATATAGATCCTGTAGGTATTTGTCTCTATCTATGGGATTGGAGCAAATCTGGTTGTATTTTAGGGCTTGGCTGTAATAGATTGAGAAATGTGTCTGGGATGAAAGCTAGAGGCATGAAGGTAAGTGTAGCAGTCGGTAAGTTTCTAGAATAGGGTGGTGGAAATTTGTCTATCGTTTAATTGTACTGTAGTGTCAAGGAAGTGGATCTCTCGAGTGGATTGATCCAGGCTGAGGTTGATGGTGGGGTGTCTTTACTGTGGGTCCATATGATGAAGATGTCATCAATGTAGCATAAGTAGAGTAATGGTGTTAGGGGGTGAGAGCTGAGGAAACGTTGTTCAAGGTCAGCCATAAAGACGTTGGCATATTGTAGGGCCATGTGGGTGCCCATGGCTGTGCCGCTGACTTGAAGATACAAATTGTCTCCGAATTGGAAGTAGTTGTGAGTGAGGACAAAGTCACAGAGCTCTGTAATCACGTGTGCAGTGTTGTCATCAGGGTGGTGTTCCTGATAGCTTGTAATCCATCTGTAGTACTTTGTGCCAGCGGGAGGCCATGCTGATGCCACCAGAGTTCGGGGCCTCAGGCCTGGCTGCAGGCCGAATATCAGTTCTAGAGGCCTCGCCCTTGTGCGGGGTGGGGCAGCAAACAAACAGTCAAGCAGTCTCTGGTAACCCAGGTGGCAATCTAGAGGCCACACCCTTGTTCGGGGCTGGACAATAAATAATCAGTCCCACAGTTTCAAATAAGTCAGTTGGCAGTTTATACGCCCAGGCCCGCGCTCAAGGCAGGGCAATAAACAAACAGTTAAACAAGTAAATAGTCCAAAAGGTTTAAAGTTGCAGCCCACAGGCAGCGTGAGCCAGGGGTCGGGTCTCCTTGCTGTCGGAAAGCCGACAAGCACAGGGGTTTTGCCCCACAGGAGGAACCAAGGGAAAGGGTGGCAGGGGGGACGGAGGCCCACCCGCTCCACTGTGTCCCAGCCCAGGGCGCTAGCAGCAGCAACCACTGGGTCAACTGGGCGCCAAGCTGTAACGCGCCTTCTGAGTCAACAGGTCAGCGGGAGACTGAGCTGCAGCGTGCTGCCCAGTTGACCTCCGTTTCTTCAGCTGCCCCAGTGTTGGTTGTCATTGGGCCACTTCCCTGTTCCCTCTGGGGGCCTATCTGGCTTGGCTGCTGCTCGTCGGTGTTGGCTGGGGACAGAGGCACTGGCAGCATGTCCTTAGGCTTGGATTTCTGCGTGGGTAAGGGTCCAGGTGGTCCAGCCCACTCGGCTGGGCCTCACAAGAGTCCTGGGAGTCCTCACAAGAGTCCTGGGAGTCCGGGTAAATTTGTGGGCCCGGGCACTGGCTTCTGCAGCCATGTCCAGTTATCCACGTCCAGCGGCAGCCGTGGTGGTGCAGGCCAGTGCTCAGGGCCTGGCAGTGGCATGCGCGGCCCAACCCAGTTCTCCCTCTGAGGGCAGCATGACAGGACCTTCTTCCGCTGGGACTGCAGACGAGCCTCTGCTCTGCTCTGCAGCCCAGCCCTAACTGAGGTTGGAGCGCCTCTTCTTATACCCCTAGCCCTGACTTCCTGTTTCCTGTTTCCTGTGGGTGGGGCTGGGTGGTTCTGGCACCGCCCACCATGGGATTTTTGTGGGAGTTTCCTCCTCTGGGTCAGCGGGAGGCCACGCTGACTCACTACACCATCTTCATATGGAATGTTGGTGTAAAGAGCTTCTACATCCATGGTAGCCAGGATGGTGTTTTCAGGAAGATTACTGATGTTCTGCAGATTCCTCAGGAAGTCTGTGGTGTCTGGAAGATAGGTATGAGTGCTGGTAACTGATTACTGAAACTGATTTATAATGAAAGTTCTCACGGAGCCGTCACTATGTTGGGGCAAATGCTGTGATAACAGTGGTTAGAGTGCTCCATGTGTAGCATTGGTTGTCCTGTCATAATAATGGAAGAAGAAAGTTTTTTGGATCCCCTGCTCCCTCTGTCTTTGTACTGTGTATAGTTCTGCTGGCAGTCACTCAACATAAGGATTTGGTGCTGTGCCAGCACTTGGTCCTCCACATGCTAGTTTTGTACAATATGCTAATTGCCCTTTTTAAAAGTTTCCCTGCTGAGAGAAAAAGGTAAAATTAGCAGATTTTATTGTAAAAGGCTAATCCCAAAATACAGACTGTGTGTCATTCTTTTTTCCTCTTGTATCTTTGTGTGATGCCTCCCAACTATTTTGATGTGTAACCCTCACTTCTGCTGTTGCATAACAGGAACATCTTTCCATGATTTCATTATGTGGGTCTATCCCAGTTCTGGCAAATATATTAAAAATATATTTTCCTGGTAATGCCAAAATAGAGCACTACTCCAAATTTCTCCATTTTATCTGTTTTTTTAATGAGATTTACTGAAAAGCGATCCTATTCCAGATTTGTCCTATTTTTCTGGATCATTTTGGCTTTGTGTCTTTCAACATTTGCTTAGTTATGTCAATTATGAAGACTACACTTCATTTGGAGATTGTCTCTTTTCTGTTTGGTTTTATGCGAAGCAATCCCATTCCAGGCACATCCTGTTTTCCTGGCACAACCAAACCCTTACGTTGCTTTAAATTATGATGAGAGGAAGCTGTATTCCGAATTTGGTGGTCCTTGCTCTTTCAGTTTAGGAGGAGTTCTTGATCAGACAAACGGACAAACACTCTAAAATATATAGTAAAGATGGGTGGGTATTTTTAAGGGAAGATATTCTACTTTATATTTTTCTTGGTATCTTATAAGTTTCTCTGTTTGTTTCTTCCGTTTCAGTTTGCTAAACTTTGCTTTGTTTCTTCCCACCCCCAACCTTTGTACTTCCTGAGTTTCCAGTGGAAAGTAAGCTAGCATGGCACTACATCATTTACATTGGGGTCTCAAACTCTCAGTGAGTGGGCCAGCCCCAGCCAGAGCAGTTACCGGGAGTCTTGGTGGGCCGAGGGCGAGGGAGAGCAGGCTGTGTGATACTACATCCCAAGCTCCACCTCGTCTTGCCATCACCCTGCCCTCTCCCTCTTTCTTCCCCCCACGGTATTCCACTGTGGCTCCACTTCCTTCTGGCTCCTGCCTCTGTGGGGAGAGCAGTAGGGCTTGAGCACTGCTGCTGCACTGTGCTAGGCCCCTCCCCCAGTGTCCCCCGCAGCCGAGTTCGGGGGGGATGGGATGCCATGGAGGGGAGAGGATGAGGCAGTAGTGGAAGGGGTGGGGCTTGGGGAAGGGTAATATATAATGCCCCCAGCTCCGGGATTTTCAGGCCGGATTGCACAATGGCTTCAGCCAGGAATGGCCTTCAGGCGGGGAGTTTGAGACCCCTGGTTTACATCCTTGCCTTGTTCTACTGTGGGAATAGGTTCAAATTTTTGTTGCAAAAGCAGCATAAGAGAAGAAAGCAGTTTTTTTTCTAAGCGTAGCAAGGATTTATCCAGTCTTGCATTTAGCCCTGACAGTGCCTTAGTTTTTCTTTTCTTCCCCAGTTAATCAGATGTTACAAAGTGTTTTTTTTCAATCATTTTCTCCTTTTGGGAATCTGATTTATTAATTTAAAATTCAAAGCAACCCTTATATTCCCCCAAGCCATCCTGGCTAGCTCATACTCACAGGGTTCTTAATCTGATCCCTACTGAGACTCTCCTCCAAGTGGGTTTTGGTTCCTGCTTCCTTATCTCGCCCAGATCTTCTACCTAGCAGCTCTGGAGAGTTATTCAGCCTCAGCCTTCTTCTGTGGTTCTTACATCTCTTTCCTAGATCTGTCTTTCCACTGACTGAATGTATATTCCAAAAGCAAGCCCCATTCTTAGTCACATGCACCTCATCGCAAGGTCCTGGTATTTAGGGTTGCCAGGTGTGTCCGGTTTTGAACTGGACAGTCCAGTATTTGAGCTTTCTGTTTGGGAAACAAATTGAGAAAATATAAATGAGAAAATATAAATGTCTGGTATTTTCTAAATAAGATGTAATGTAGATTGGGATGTAATGTCAAGTGTGTCCGGTATTTTTGTTGAAACCATCTGGCAGCCCTACTGGTATTCATTCTTTTCGTGGGTGGGGAGTGGGGGGTGGATTAAAGCTGGCACAGATAAGGTAGAACCTTAAAAGGCCAAGTCACCATGTGAGTTTAAAAAAGTGCCTTTTTAAATTTTGTTTTTAGATAGTAGCTATTGCTTTACTTAACTTTTAAGTGGTAGGATGCATAAAAATAAAAACAAAAAATTAAAAAAATTCCTGGATCTGTTCCCTCCATATCAGAACAATTTTAAGGTAATTTAAATGAGCTAACTCTGAAATCATCTATCGCTTGGGTCACAGCCGAAGGTATCTTTATTGTTAAAAATTATAATTTTGTTAGTAAATCAAGATGAATAAGATTCTGGCTAACATTTTGGCCTGAGGGATGGTTAAATCTTATCCATCCAGACACAGCAGAAGTTCTCCAAGAAATGGGAAGGCTTGTGAACTTTGCTGATGGAGTGTGGAACATTAATCCTATGTTAACCACCTTCTTGGATTTAGAAGCCTGTGGTTATATAAGTGAAATATACTTTCATAGAATCATAGAATTCTAGAACTGGAAGGGATCTCAAGAGGACATCAAGTCTGGTCTTCTGCCCTCACGGCAGGACCAAGCACCATCTAGATCAGTGGTTCCCAAACTTTTCGGCATCATGCCCCCTTTTTTGATTTTTGAGAATACTCACGCCCGCCCCTCCCAAAAAAGAGCAGCAAAACTTGGGGTGGGATTGATGAGGGTGTGTGTGTGTGTGGCTGGGTTGCCTTGCGCCCCCCCCTGGAATTTCTTCACGCCCCCCAGTTTGGGAACACATGATCTAGATCATCCCTGATAGATTTCTATCCAACCTGCTCTTAAATATCTCCAGTGAAAGAGATTCTACAACCTCCCCTAGGCAATTTATTCCAATGTTTAACCACCCTGACAGGAAGTTTTTCCTAATATCCAACTTAAACCTACCTTGCTGTAATTTAAGCCCATTGCTTCTTAACCTATCATCAGAGGCCAAGAAGAACAATTTTTCTCCCTCCTCCTTGTAACATCCTTTTAGATACTTTTTAAATATAGTAGGTAAGTTTTCATCTGGAGTGATTTAATTTTTTTGTTTCCATTTAAAATAAAATTAGCAGCTTTTAAAAACTGTGAGGCACTTGAGAGGTCTGTTTTCTGCCCTTAGATTTTAAGCTCAGCAGGGAGAAAGAGGGAGTGGGGAGGATCCCTACAGCACCTAGTGCAACAGATTATTGTCCCTGATTGTGGTATAACACAAATACATAATGTGGAGAGAGTGTTGCCAGCTGCTTCAGAGGTTTTGATAGTTCTAAATAGCTGCTTTTGAACATAAGCATATCTTTAACTGTAACCAAAATGAAGCAGCTGCAGCTTCTAAAAATGACCAGTTGCATTTCTTTCCCTTATAGATGAAATCTAAGATGGTGGCTGCAATCTGACAGGTTGGTGGACATGTCATTTCTTGTGGTTGCTTAACCAGTGTACTGTTCTTTTCATGTTGGCAGCATGTGAGAATGTGCCCTTATGTGGCCAATGGGCTACATTCACTAACATGAAAAGTGCAATTCCATTGGAGTCAGAACTGCAGAGGTTTGGGCCTTATAAGAGATTATGCTTTGACGATTTGAGGACACCTCTACTGATTTGCTAGACTCTCTTGGAAGGAGAGGAGTGAAGGGAAGGGAAGACATGGTATACCTGTGGAGGGCTTGTCTAAATGGAGACTTAAGGCATGTCTACACTACAGCCCTAAGTTGACCTATATTAGATTCTATTTCCATACTACTCTCTTCCTGTCATTGATGTGTCTCTTCACTAGAAGCATTTCCACTCACTGAGGAGTGAAATATGGATGGTGGCTCACTGCCTTCTGTGCAGCATCCTGCCAAGACCTCTGCTGTTACGCCTGCTCTTGGCTCCATACTCGCAGTGTGGAGACCAATACCTCCCTGCTCCTGGTTGGGAGTTGAGGGGACAGCTACCTGGGCTTTTTGCCTCCTGCCTGTGTTTCTCACCTCCCTGAGTGGGGAGCCTCTGGGCAGTAGCTCAACAGGAAGCTGGAGCCATGTAATTGACAAGACCACCAACGGTCAATATAAGCAATGCAGTGTCTTCACAGACATTGCGTGGCCCTAATTACGCAAACATAACCTCTATGCCTCTTGTGGAGGTGGAGTTATTATGTTGGTGTACTAGGGAACTTCCTTCGGTGGGATGGGACTGTAATGTGGACACCAATATAATTAGGTCTACGTAAGCTGCCTAATGTCGACCTAACTGTGTAGTGTAGACCAGATCTTTGTGTGCAGCAAATTAGGGTGTGGATCTATAGCACTTTAGCCTGCCACATGTGAACTGGCTCTCTGGACCCTGCTATTGCTGCTTACTAAAACCGTTGTCCAACCAGTTCTGAAGCAGTAGCCATTAGAGTAGCTACTGCTATAGCCAACTAGCCACACTCAGCTGGCTAAATAGCCACATTGTTCAAGCTAACTAGCCACACTCAACCAGCCAAATAGCCACATGTGGCTAGTGGCTAGCGTTTTAGACACCACGGCACTAAAAGATACTTAGTGGGCTTTGATGTTCTCTTGTTTGAAACAGCATCCACATGGGAACTTAGAGTGTGGAAAGTTTGTACTCTGTATTTTCGCATCCTGGCTTGCCATGGACTAAGTCTATATATACACAAGCCTAAGTATACAAAGAGGTTAATACTTGATTCCCTAAGGGGTTAACAATATTTTTGGTTTTTAATACTTTTTGTTTGCTTTCTTTGAAGCTTTTTTATAATTTAGCATAGTAATACATCTCAGAAGAGGAAGTACTTTTGAGTAATTTTTTTAGCTATACTGTGGAAAATTTTGATCTTTCGCTTTTATTTTACATAAGGCTATTTTTTGTAAAAACAAAAAGGCAATTGTGACAGTACTTTTCCTTTTTCACAGAGGTGTTGTAATGATAAATACATGAAACATTTTGAGGTGCTGAGATACTACAATAGTGGAGGGCTATATAAGCATCTAATATAGACAGATACAATTTTTCGGGAACAACTATATTCTAAGAAGTGACAATTAAAAATATCATAATTCTTTCCTGTCTTACTGCAAGGTGTAGGGGCCCCTGAGGAAACTTTAACTTTGTCTATAAGGGAAATTACTTTCTGTGAATTAAATTTAGTTTATAGTTATACAAGCCAGCAGAAATTGGAATGTTTCTCTGAACAACTAAGTTGTAAGCTAGAGTGACAGAAGAGCCCAGGCATTTTATGTTCTGTTTGACTGACATCCTGTGGCCGTATCACCTTAAGGAAAAGGAGAACTATAAAAAATTAAATTCTTCCAGAAGCAGTTCCTTCAGAAGCCATTGTTGTGCGCTATGTAATGCTGCTTTGACACACACATCTGTCATGGAAACAGATGTTGCCCTATAAATCTGCTCAGATGTCTCTTGAGGTGTGAGTCTGTAGGTATTCTCATTTTGTTTAGGAAGGGAATTTGTACAAGAATGAACAATCTGATGTGTGCATTACATGCATGTCAGTATTTAAATTACACACACACGTATGTGAGTACCACCTGTGAGAGTATTATAGTATTGTCTGGAAAATACTTAATAATAATACTTAATAACATGTTAATTGGGAAGATCATAGCTACAGCATTTAGGATGCAAACTAATTCTTGGAAAAGCGGAAGGAAATAAGACATAATTTAAAAATCAGTCATCAAAGTGAATCACCCTTCCCTGCCTTTTTAAAAACAATATTATTTGAAAGCAAAGTTGCAAATCTATATAAATAAAGCCAAAGAAACATGGAGCATTGTTAAAACTATTGTGCCAAACAGTGGTTAAGGACAATTTCCCACAAATGGCACAGCTAACATCTGCATCACTTTCGACTTCTGGGTCCCAACAAATTGCAGTATTTGGGATATATCCTTATTTGTGGGAAGATTTGGAACAGCAATATATGGTATAATGCTCTGCGTTGTATTTGCCATTCTTGTTAAGGTATACATAATACTACAGCATATTATAATAGTGTCTGCTGTTATAAACTACTGTGACTGAGGCTACTGCTATACTGCCATTTTTTTTTGGAAGATATGCAAATAGTGCTCGCATTTGCCTATCTTCTTCCGATTCTTCTTGTGGAAGAGATTTTGCTGATATTTGGCCTCGTGTAAATCTTGTTTTACAAGGAATAAGGGGTCTTGCGAAAGAGGGGGTTTTCCCGACATTTGGCCCTGTCTACACGGGGCCAAATATCGGCAAAACCTCTTCTGTAAAAAGAATCGGAAGAAGATATGCAAATGTGAGTGCGATTTGTATATCTTCTTCCGGAAGAAAAAACCCCGGCAGTAGCCGTAGCCTGAGAGGAAGATGATATTCCCATTATAAAGTCCATTGTTGGAGACATCGCTCCTTATAAAAAACGTCATCTGAACTGAAATGTTATGCACATGGTGTGCCTACCAGTAAATTCTTTTACTGCGTGTGTGTGTGTGTGTGTGTACACACCATCATTTTGAGTTTTCCCTCTCTTCCCATTCTCAGTGTGGTTTTTTTTAGTCATATTTGCCAACCATGTGAGCAACGCATTAAGTTGAGGGTGCTATAATATGCAGATGGCCCTCCGTTTTTGGTTTTTATTTTGCTTAGAATTTCCGAGGCATTTCAGTGTTTATTACAATAATTTAAAAAAACTGGTGAAAATAGGTACAAAAATTATCTTTGGGGTTTTTTAAAAAAATATTTGGGTCAATATTGGAGATGGGAGCAACAAAGAGAGAAAAGTAGGAGGATTGAAGGTAAAAGCATTTTAATGCTCTGGTGTATTTAATGAACATTAACAGTTCATACATATTTGCATATGGTTATATATTCCATTAAGTTGCCTTACTTTAAAAGACACCTCTAATTTATACTTAAATGTGTTCATATGAGTAATAAATTTATTGAATGTGCGGTATTTTCTTAACATAATCAAATATTTGCATTGTCTTGAGTAGTCCAAAATTGGAGTAAAACTCAGGTGTTTTTTAGAAAGAGTTTTTGTAAAACCTGGGAATTTTTTGGTAAAAATTGGTAAAAGCTGACAACCAAGGGCTTAAAATCCTTTCTTTTGAATTTCCAGTCACACAGAGGTAGAGGTATATGCATGTGTGTTATTCTTCATGGATTCCAGCTATTGTTTTCTTAACTCTGCAGGACAATGAAATGGCTGTTCATGCACAATTGAAATAATTTGTGTTTTGTATAGTTTGCAGCACATGTGCCAAAACTAACATACCCATTTCTCAAAATTGTGTTTTAACTGGTGGGAGAAGATGTTTTGTACCTTTTTTATTATTTGCATTATTTGAAGAAGCTTTCATTCATATCTCTCCCAGTCCCTTGTCCCTTCAGGGATGGGTCCTCCTAACATCAGAATCCTGGGATTTCCTTTGCTGTATTTCCCCCCTTTCCCTTAAAGGTTTTCTGTTATCACAACCTCCTCCCTAGCTTTTCCTTCTGGACCAGGTGTTGCCATATCTGCTAGAGGGATTTGCCAAAGCTGGACAAGAGGCAATGCCTTCTCATCATCTTAATGCTGACTGCAGTTTGTCTCTGTGGTTTTTCCTTTTTTGCTGCTTTTTCCTGATGCCCAAGTAAAGGAATTTTTAGATCAAAATTAGATTCAATGTTAAGCATGGCTCAAGGGGGTAGAACTAACAGTAATGGGATGAAATAAAGCAAAGGAAATCTTAGGAAATATTTTCCAATAGTAAGATCTAATAGACTGTGTGATAATCCCCCATCACTTAGGTCATTTTCAGATAGGACTGGACAAAGCATTTGAAAATACACTGTAGGAACAATCTCCCATTAGAAGTGGGATGGAGAAAATGACCTTGTAGGTCTTTCTCATCTCTAATATATCCGAGTCTACAGTGCGCCAATTCTAAACCTCCTGTAGATTTTGTGACAAAAGCAGATTAAATGACCAGGAAAATTATGCTTTCTAGAAGATATTTTATTCATTTTATGAGGATCTGATAACCCTTTGTGTCATTGTTCCTGGTGTAAGGTATGTGTGTCTGCCCCATATTCCTTATTTCTATCTCTAGACCAGTGTTTCTCAAAGTGGTCCGTGGATCCATTCTGAGAAACCTGCTAACTGGGCACTCTGGTTTGTTTATTTATTCTGCTTGGCTGCAAACAGTGAACTGCAGCCAATGGGAGCTGCGGAACTCCATGGCTGCAGAGCTGGTAAATGAACAAACTGGAGCGGCTAGTTAGCAGGTTTCTCAGTGGTGCTCTCTTCTTTCTTTAACAGCCCTTCCCCCACTCTCTTCCAACCCCCACTTATCTCTTTCCCCCTTTTGTAACAGCCAATACAAAATCTGTATCCCTAACACTAGACTCCTACTGTCCCTCTTCAGAAGTATATCACTTTGGAGATATTCTTTTATACAAGCACTGGTACCGTGGCCTCCATTGCTTGACTCCTCTTGCAGCAGACCAGAATGATCCCACTGCATACCGAGTGAGGCATTTGCTCATGCCATTGTCTGAGGGGGCTCATTCTTTTGGACTGACAGAAGCTTGCTGATCTAGGTTGTTGAGTAGTTTCTGTAGGTTGATGGCTTTCCATTTCCAAACATGTCTGGTGGGAGAAGAGCTAGAAGCAGCGGTGCAAGTAAACTAAAGTCCTTATTGGTATGGGATGAGGAGTGCACGCAGCAAAGGAGTGGTGTGTGTGTGTGCGGGGGGGGGGCACATGACTCCATCCTGGGACCCCAACACTCTTCCTCTCCCCATCCAACATTACCTGGAGGAGGATGGGCTGGGGGACAGAGTTGCTTCTGTTAGTTCTGCTCCATTTCCTGGTGCCTCTCCGAGCAGGGAAAAGAGCAGAACTCCCAGCCTTGTTCCCTGCCCCTCCATGGAGGTGTCATATCTGGGTACAGGGCTGGGGAGGGTGGGGCTGGGAGCTCTGCTCCTTTCTCCGCTGGGAGGGGTAGTGGGGAAAAAGACCAGAACTACCAGCCCTTAACCCTCCCCTTCTGCAGAGCTGCTGCATCTGTGTGGGGAGAGGAGGGGGACAGAGAGAGGGAGGAGAAAGGGTTAAGAGTTCTGCTCCTTTTCCAACAGCCTCTCCCAGCAGGGAAAAGAGCAGAACTCCCAGCCCTGCACTCTGCCCCTCCACAGAGCTGCTGTTTCTCTATTTACAAGGCTGAGTGGGCAGGACTGGAAGGGGCAGTGGGAAAAAGAGCAGAATGCCAGCAGCTTCTCTGGCTGCTATTAGCACTCCTAGCCCTGCCCCTGGATTCCAGCCCTGTACACACAGACATGGCAGCCAATGGAGGGACTTGGGATGGCTGTTAGGGAGTCTTTCCAGTATGCTATCCTGTGCTAAAAGTAACTTGCTGGTATGGCATATGGTACCATTCTGGGCCACTTGCACCACTGCATAGAAAAAGGATGCAGTACAACAGAACTAAGAATCTGCAAGAGACAGCTACAGTGGCTTTTCCATTAATAAGCATAGAAGTAGAAAGATAAATGGGTTAAGTAAAACTCCCATAATGAACAATTTCTTCAGCTATTACACAAGTTTCTAACTTGCTGAATGCTGGAACACATTGTAGTTGTAGCTGGTATTTAAAAACTTTCAGATTAAATGAGTCTAAAAACAGAACAAATAAAACTGGTCTGGTGTTTTCAAAATAAAAATTGGTATACATTTGTCACAGTAGATGATTGATAGTTGTGATTAAGGTAAATTATGCCAGCCAGGAGAACTAGAATTTTAAATAAAAGAAAGAAGGAAATATGCAAAATGGAATAAAAAACGTTACTGTTTTTCCAAGCTGAATGAAGATATTTGATTGAATCCCTCTGTAATAGTGAGCTATGTGGAACTCCCAGTTCCTTGCCCAAACACTCTGCTTTGCTTCTTCACTATAGAATTCTAGAATCATTTAGGTTGGGAGGGACCTCTTGTGGGTCTTACTCAACATGACCACAAGCTTTTAAGTGTTTGAACAATCATTTATATTTTAACATAGTAAGTTGGGATGTTAGATATCATCTAATTTAATAATCACGTAACTGCACCAAATCATAGGGGTTACACAGTTATTCATTAGACCCCAGTAGGGATGTAATAGAATAATCAATTAACCGATTAACCAATAAGCAAAAGCTTATAGGTTAATGCTATAGACTACACACATTTCCCTCCCACCCTTTGCCAGTAAATTTTTTAGCAGGCTGGCCAGCAGCCCAGCCCAGTCCTGGCTTGTACTGGGTCCTGGACCTACCCCTGCTGCTGCACTGCATTTAAAGTGTATTAGGGGCCAGGTGGGCAGGCAGCCTGGCTCAGTTCCGGCTTGTGTCAGGCCTGGGAGCTCAGACCCCTCCCTCCTGGACAGGGGTTGCCTGTGAACTATAGAATAGTCGAGTAACTGATAGAATTCATGAGGTTAATCGACTATTCAATTAACTGATATTTAACATCCCTAGACCCCAGGGGCGGGGGCGGCAGCCAGTGTGCTCTCAGTCCCACTCATGGGGAGCCCCCTGCCAGCCCATGCTGCTGTCACTGATACAGAGGAGCAGCCTCTGTCTGTGCAAGAGCCCCTGTCTGCAGGGGCCTGAGCTCCCCATGAGTGCGGGTTGCTCTGGTATCATGCATCCCCCCCTTCTTGCACTGTTGCCTGTGATAGAGGCAGTAGTGTGGGGGAAGGGGTGTGGCGATGACTCTGGGAAGCTGGTGCTCGTGGGGAGCTAGCTTTTAAGCTGGCTTCCCTTGAGTACTGGCTCCCACTGTCTCTGAGGGAGGCAGCAAAGGAGGGTAGGGGGAAGGGAGCAGGCGGCTCCACAGAGCCGGCAGGCACGGGGAGCCAACAAAAGCTGGCTTCCTGCGTGTATTGGCTCCTGTCTGTCCTCCTCACCCTCTGCACTGCTGCTTCTCTATTGGAGGCACAGCACGGGGATGGGGGGCCGGGGAGCGGCTCCACAGGATCTGGTACTCCGGCTCCCCACAGACACTGATCCCACCTCCCCCTCCCTTGTTTCCTCTGATAAAGGAGGGAGTGCATGTAGTCATAAGGATTAACTGATAAGTCAAGGTTTATCAGTTAATCATTTAAACAACTGTACACTAACATGGGCTGAGGCATGGGGATGGGGTACAGTGGGTGCAGGCTATGGGCCGGGGGTGAGGTGTTTGGGGTGCAGGAGGGGGTTTCTGTTTTTTGAGGGGCTCAGAGTTAGGACAGGGCATTGTTGGGACGCAGGTTTACCTCTGCCGGCTCCTAGTCAGTGATGCAGTGGGATGGTAAGGCAGACTTCCTGCCTGTCCTGGCACAATAGACTGCACTGCACCCACTGTCTGGTTCCTTGTGTGTCACCACGCATTGCCAAGCAAAATGGACGGGAGCTCATTTTGGGCTTGGTTTGAAATGGGATTGGCTTCATTTTTTGGCTTGTTTTGCTTCTTTATCTTGTGAGAGTTGGCTACTCGCCTCCACCTAGTAGGCAGACCTGCTGCTGACTGCTTCCAGGGTGCAGCACAGTCCGCAGTGCCAGGACAGGCAGGAAGCTGGCCATAGTAACCCTGCTTGTCACCTTGTCACCCTATAGCAAGGTGACCCAGTGCCTGACTTTCTGCGACCCAATATTGGGTCACGACTCAAACTTTGAAAATCACTGTTGTAGAAGATAGTAAATATTAAGGTAACCCCCACTTCAAAGAGTTTATATAGCTAAGACGAGACACCTTAGGAGAACCAGAATTAGGAGCTACCATAGCCAATTCTCTCTCTTAATTTAAAAGACAGTATAATACAACTTAGAGAGACATGATGTTGGCTCAACTACTGTTGATGAGAAGGACAAGCTTTTTGAGTTGACACAGCTTTCTTCAGCTCTGAAGATCTGTGTAAGCTTGAAAGCTTGACTCCCTCACCAGCAGAGGTTGGTGATTTAGTTAACTTTAAATGGAAGTGACTCCTGTATTCCTGTCCTTTCATGTCTGAGAGGCAACCTTAGCAATATTGATTGCCATGGAGCCAAGTAAATGATGCCCTAGTAATTTTATAATGTCCTGTTTTTTTGTTTTTGTTTGTTTTTAAAAGGAAAAACAGTTAAAAGGCTGGATAGGTCTTGTTGCTCTCTGTCAGAGATAAATGGCAGTTGTCCTTTTTGAGGTGGAAAAGCAGCACAGGAAAGGTTTAAAAAGATGTGTGCAAAAATGTACAATTGGATTGCGGTATGGGTGTTGCAGGTGCTCAGCATCCTTATTTCTTTGAATTGGAATGATTACGTGACCCACACTTTTCTGTCTCCAGCATTGCATATTGTTAAAAGTTGTGAGAAATGCCTATGTCCCAATCTTGCTCCCAGTGAAATCGTTAGTAAAAATGGATTTTGATGGGAGAAGGTTTGTGCCCATTTGTTGTAATTTCCTTTCTCAGCATTTAGCCCCTCCCCCCATTTTATTAAGAACATAAGACTGGCCATACTGGGTCAGACCAAGGGTCCATCCAGCCCAGTACCCTGTCTGCCGACAGTGGCCAATGCCAGGTGTCCCAGAGGGAGTGAATTGAACAGGTAATGATCAAGCGATCTCTCTCCTGCCATCCATCTCCACCCTCTGACAAAAAGAGGCTAGGGACACCATTCCTTACCCATACGGGCTAATAGCCATTAATGGACTTACCCTCCACGAATTTATCTAGTTTTCTTTTAAACCCTGATATAGTCCTAGCCTTCACAACCTCCTCAGGCAAGGAGTTCCATAGATTGACTACGCTCTATGTGAAGAAGAACTTCCTTTTATTTGTTTTAAACCTGCTTCCCATTAGTTTCATTTGGTGGAACTAATGAATTAGTTCTTATATTATGGGAACAAGTAAATAACTTTTCCTTATTCACTTTCTCCACACCACTCATGATTCTATATACCTCTATCATATCCCCCCTTAGTTTCCTCTTTTCCAAGCTGAAAAGTCACAGTCTCTTTAATCTCTCCTCATATGGGACCCGTTCCAAACCCCTAATCATTTTAGTTGCCCTTCTCTGAACCTTTTCTAATGCCAGTATATCTTTTTTTGTGATGAGGAGACCACATCTGTACGCATTATTCCAGATGTGGGTGTACCATGGATTTATACAGGGGCAATAAGACATTCTCCATCTTATTCTCTATCCCTTTTTTAATGATTCCTAACATCCTGTTTGCTTTTTTGACTGCTGCTGCACACTGCATGGACGTCTTCAGAGAACTATCCACGATGACTCCAAGATCTCTTTCCTGATTAGTTGTAGCTAAATTAGCCCCCATCATATTATATGTATAGTTGGGGTTATTTTTTCCAATGTGCATTACTTTACATTTATCCACATTAAATTTCATTTGTCATTTTGTTGCCCTGTCGCTTAGTTTGGTGAGATCTTTTTTGAAGTTCTTCACAGTCTGCTTTGGTCTTAACTACCTTGAGCAGTTTAGTATCATTTGCAAACTTTGCCACCTCACTGTTTACCCCTTTCTCCAGATCATTAATGAATATGTTGAATAGGACTGGTCCTAGGACTGACCCTTGGGGAACACCACTAGTTACCCCTCTCCATTCTGAAAATGTACCATTTATTCCTACCCTTTGTTTCCTGTCTTTTAACCAGTTCTCAGTCCATGAAAGGATCTTCCCTCTTATCCCATGACAACTTAATTTTCAGAAGAGCCTTTGGTGAGGGACCTTGTCAAAGGCTTTCTGGAAATCTAGGTACACTATACTGGATCCCCCTTGTCCACATGTTTGTTAACCCCTTCAAAGAACTCTAATAGATTAGTAAGACATGATTTCCCTTTACAGAAACCATGTTGACTTTTGCCCAACAAATTATGTTCTTCTATGTGTCTGACAATTTTATTCTTTACTATTGTTTCAACTGATTGGCGTTACATTAGCTATCTTCCAGTCGTTGGGTACAGAAGCTGATTTAAAGGATAGGTTACAAACCATAGTTAATAGTTCTGCAATTTCACATTTGAGTTTTCAGAACTCTTGGGTGAATGCCATCTGGTCCCAGTGACTTGTTACTGTTAAGTTTCTCAATTAATTCCAAAACCTCCTCTAATGACACTTCAACTGTGACAAGTCCTCAGATTTGTCACCTACAAAGGATGGGTCAGGTTTGTGAATCTCCCTAACATCCTCAGCCGTGAAGACTGAAGCAAAGAATTCATTTAGTTTCTCAGCAATGACTTTATCGTCTTCAAGTGCTCCTTTTGTATCTCGATCATCCAAGGGCCCCACTGGTTGTTTAGCAGGCTTTCTGCTTCTGATGTACTTAAAAAACATTTTGTTATTACCTTTTGAGTTTTGGGCTAGCTGTTCTTTAAACTCCTTTTTGGATTTTTTTATTACATTTTTACACTTAATTTGGCAGTGTTTATGCTCCTTTCTATTTACCTCACTAGGATTATTATTTTACAGCACTGGAAGTGTACAAAAGTAAAATAATGTAGAATGTTGATGTAATTATACATCAAATTTGTGCTCAACTACCTGCTTATCTGCATTTTTACTAGCCACACCTCATCGCTAACACATGGTTTTTTTTATAGTTTTTGCACTCACAGTGTGAGTTATTAGACAAGACATTAAATACAGAGCAGAGAAATAAAAAACTACATATTTTTGCTTGGAAATGCTGTCTTATTGCACAAAGTTTTGACAAGATTAAATTTTTACTTAAATTATCTGGTTTATGGACAATTCTGTTCCTAGATCTGCTCATATACCCACCAAATTAAAACAACCAAATGTGCAATTCTTAAGTCTACATACAGTATATATTTTTTTTAAATTAGTGAGTTGTGAAGCCTGTAATGTTAATTGCTTGTTAGCACATTATGATTGCTATAATTATGTGCAAGAAAAATATCAGGGATTTACATTGGGTTTTTTTTACTCTTTACATGTTGGTGATCTGCTAAATCTTCCATTCAGAATTTTGTTACTCTGTTTTAAAAGAGTTTTTAAAAGCCTTCCATAGAAGTAAATATTATGTTCTTATTTGTGAACTTGGGACTTCTGGGTGTTATTTTGAACCCTGAGTAGTGTGTGTCTAAAGTTTTTATATAAAAAATATAATAGATGAAAATCCATACTACTTGACCACTGAGACCTACAGTCAATTTTTCTGGAGTCCAGCTGCTAGAGAGCCCTCAGCACAAATTGCTAGCCTATTGCATCCCAAAATCATTTTAAGGAAGTGGGCCAAAAGCTCCTCCCTGTGGGATTAAAGGAAAGTGTAATGGATTAAAGATCAAAAATGTTAATTAAGAAGTGGTCTTTTCTAATAAGATGCCTTCAAGGGCAGAGTACCAAAAATGAAGGAATTGTCTCCTTTTGGCTACACAGCTTCTGTTACCCATGCACTACAATTTCATTATAAGGGAGGAACAACGGTAAGCTTTATTTTAAAGGTATTTGCTTCAAAAGGAATAAATTAATTAACAATAAAAATAGGAATACAAATGTCAAAATGACATTAAAGCTGAATGTTACTGCACAATGTGCAGATTTAGACCGGTACATTGTAGATTCATATTTTCTTAAGTACCATTGGCACTTTGTGACGAAGAAAGATGAACTACTTCGGTTCATAGATATTTATGCAGCACTAAAGTACTTGAGCTGCAAAATCCACTTTTTCTGGAAGTACTGATATACTTGAAGTAAATGCATGCAAGTTTGTTTTGTTTGTATTTAATTTTCTAGGCAGGGAAAGTCTAGCCTATTTGTTGCTGGTGTAAAACTTTTATACAGTATTTGTGGAGAAAGAAAGTAGCCCCTGTCAACTCCTCCTCACCCCTGTGGGGCTGGAACAGCTCCTTTCCTATGGCAGGCAGGGAGCTGTTCCAGCCCCCACCAGTTAACCAGTTAAATATTCACATCCCTAGTTTAGAAGCAAGAATTAACGAAACTCAAAACTGTGATATTCCTGTTTCCTTAAAACTGGGGAACTTTAAACTTTACATATAAAATTGAGTTCAGTGTTACATTTTGTGCAAACCCAAAAAGTGTTTTTGAGATCTGAGAAATGTTCTTGCACTAGTGAACATATTATAACTAGAACAAATCTGTGTTTCCTTAAATTCTTGACTGTTGTTTTGTTATCAATCAAACTGTTACATTTTCTTCTGTTTAACCTCCATCAAAAGGCTGAAAGGAAAACTCAGGTTTTAGCAGAGTTTTTTCCTTGTGGTGGCCAATTTTTATTTTTTCCCCAATGCTTTCCACCCTGTCCCTAAAACATTAATGCTGAAACCTACAGCATTTCTTAAGTGGGTTATTTGCTAGAATAAAATGGAGGGACCTGTAGGCAAATTTCTTACCTCTCAGTTGGAGACTTTCATTTGGATACAAAAAATCATGGTCACCATGATGCTCTCTGTGTAGTATATGTATATATTTTAAGACTCTAGCTGTTGTTTGAAACACAGCTAGAGAGAATTTTCAATTTGAAAGAAATACTGGTGCAATATGTTATCCATTGGTGCATATATGACAATAAAGGGTTTGACTAACACATTTTGGCATAAAGACTACTTGAGGACAGTGCTCCAGAATGAGGTTTGTAGCTCTAGCTGTCTACATTTTATATTAATCTGTTATGTAAAGAATGAACCAAATAAAACATTTTGCGGCAGAGATGATATAATTATATGAAAGGCTGTAGTTACGTAGCTGGTTAACAATCTGTTATTCTAATTTCTAAAACACATGCAACAGGAGAAAGAGACAAATGTGTAAGAATACTTTAATTAGTGAAATGATATTTTCCCCCATTATACTAATTTAATTTAAGATAGATATAAATATGGAACTAAGTTAGGTGCAGACTAGGATTCATGGTTAGGCCGGTTTAGGGGCAGGGCTCAAATCTAGATTAGGTAGCTCTGAAATCTCAGAGTCTGCTTTTATGAGATTTCATTTGAATTCAAATGGGAATGTAAACCCCCTCCATTTTTGGGTCAAACTCCGACAAAATCATAGAAGTATTTCTTATCCAAAGAGTTACATATTGACCTTTCTAAAATTTGAAGAGAAGTGGGTTTGAGGTTCCAGTTTTGCTCCATCTCTAAATTTAATTCATTCCAGCTGTGGTACTGGATAAAAAATGGGAAGAGAAATATGCATGTTTGGTTTGGAATTGACCTCCACTGTGAATAATGGATCAAAAGTTCCTGATAGGAAAAATATATTTCATAATTTCTTACTGGCACAAATGTCCCAGCATCTGGTATTGGCCAGTTTTGGAGACATGTTACTGGTCTGCATGGAGTCCTGATAAGTTCCGATGTGGCAGTTCCTATCCTCCTCCAAAAGCTTTGAACAATAACATAAGATGCTAAAATATATGTTCTCATCTTCATTTTTCTTTCAACTGCAATGGAGATAACCTAAGAATGTCCATATTGGGTCAGATCAAAGGTCCATCTAGCTCAGTATGCTGTCTTCTGACTATGCCCAGTGCCCCAGAGGGAATGAACAGAACAGGTAATCATCAAGTGATCCATCTGCCTGTTTCCAATTTCTAGCTTCTGACAAACAGAGATTAGGGACACCATTTCAGCCCATCTTGGCTAATAGCCATTGATGGACCATTGATGGACTTATCCTCCATGAATTTATCTAGCTCTTTTTTGAACCCTGTCCAGAAAAGTCTTGGACTTCACAACATCCTCTGGAAATGAGTTCCACACGCTGACTATGCATTGCACAAAGAAGTGCTTCCTTTTGTTTATTTAAAACCTGCTATTTATTAAATTCATTTGGTGACCCCCTAGTTCTTGTGTTATGAGAGGAAAGGAGTAAATAACTCTTCTTTGTTCACTTTGTTTACACCAGTCATGATTTTATGCACTCTATCATATCCCCTTAAATGTCTCTTTTCAAACTGAAAGGGTATGTCTACACTGCCACCCTAGTTCGAACTAGGGTGGCTAATGTAGGCATTCGAACTTGCAAATGAAGCCCGGGATTTAAATATCCCGGGCTTTATTTGCATGTTCCCGGGCGCCGCCATTTTAAAATGCCCCGTAGTTCGAACTACCTGCCTGCGGCTACACGCGACACGGACTAGGTAGTTCAAATTAAAGCTCCTGCAATGAGGAGTAACGGTAGTTTGAATTGGGAGCTTTAATTCGAACTACCTAGTCCGTGCCGCGTGTAGGCGTGGGCAGGTAGTTCGAACTACGGGGCATTTAAAAATGGCAGCGCCCTGGAACATAAATAAAGCCCGGGATATTTAAATCCCGGCTTCATTTGTAAGTTCGAATGTTTACATTAGCCACCCTTGTTCGAACTAGGGTGGCAGTGTAGACATACCCAAAAGTCCCAGTTTTATTAATCTCTCTTAATAAGGCAGCGGTTCCACACTTCTAATAATTTTAGTTGCCTTTTTCTGAACTTTTTTCAATGCCAAGATATGTTTTTCAGATGAGGCAACTACATCTGCACGCAGTATTCAAGATGTGGGTGTGCCATGGTTATATGTAGAGGCAATAAAATATTCTGTTTTATTTTCTATCCCTTTTTAAATTATTCCTAACATTTTTTGCTTTTTTGACTGTCACTGCACATTGAGTGGATGTTTTCAGACAACTATCACAGGAAATCCAAGATTTCTCTCTTGAGTGGTAACAGCTAATTTAGTCCCCATCATTTTATACAGGGACTAAAGTTGGGATTATGTTTTCCAATATGCATTAATTTTATCAACATTAAAATTCATCTGTCATTTTTTTGCTCAATCACCTCATTTTGTGAGATCCTTTCGAAGCTCTTCATAGTCAGCTTTGGGCTACAGATGTGGATGGTTAACTGGTTAACCAGTTACCCGGTAAGCATCACCTGGTAAGGTATCCCACTTGCTTTAGGGACAAGACTTCAAATTGAATGAGGTTAAATTTTTTTGCTCATATTTTTTGTGGAGAATTGGCATTCCTGGTAGTTTCTCCAGCAGCCCATACCACAGTTTTGGAGAGTCTTGTGAGACAACTAAATGAAAGGGACTCCTGCATTTGTGCTTTGCAACATCTGGAATGCATTGAATACTGTATTGGTACACCTCTTTCCTCTCTGTTTAGTTTCTGTGGTACTTCTCAGGGCAGCAGATAACTCAGAGAAAGGAAGAGAAGAAGAGGAAAGCATCCTGATTAATAAAATGGATTTATTTGCTTCTACCTCCAGAAAACTGCCTAAAAGCCTATTTTAAGATAACAAAAGAAAATGATTTTGTGGATTTACTGGTTATGAATGGCAGGAGCATTATAGGACAGGAAGGACACGGATTTTGCAGGTCAAAATTGAGATGCTTGGCAGACCCACGTGGAGATGCTTATACAATGGTGTTAATCACTCTTTTGTGAAATTTCGTTGAAGTCAGCAAGCTAGCAGTATTACACCAGATATAATTTTGGCCCTGGCTTTTGCTTTGTACTTGGCTTTACCCATTAGTGTTAGTTCTTTACATTCATTAGTGTACTAGTCACACATACTATTTAGTGGAAAAATAAATGAAGAACAAATAAAAGTGCAAACTATATTTCTTCATTCATTTTAAGCTTCCACATCCACTGGGATGTATGCATTTAATTGTTTAAGAAAATGCTAAATACCAGTTAGCTAATGACCAAATTAGCAAAACTTACTCTCGATTTAAAAAATAGCAAAAGTCCTAATTTTCCATTAGGTTTTGCTTTTAAGTGTTTCACACACTTAAATATAATATTGAAGACACCAGCATTGTGATAGAATCATAGGACTGGAAGGGAACCTTGAGTAGTCATCAAGTCCAGTCCCCTACACTCAGTGCACCATCTACGCCATATTGTTTGTCTAACCTGCTCTTTAAAATCCCCCGCAGTCACCTCACTAGGCAATTTATTGCAGTGCTTAACAACCCTGACAAGAAGTTTTTCCTAATGTCCAATCTAAACGTCCCTTGCTGAAATTTAAGCACTTTGCTTTTTGTCCTGTTATCAGAGATTATGGAGAATATTTTTTCTCTCTCCTTCTTGTAACAACCTTTAAGGTACTTTACCACTGTTATGTCCTCTCTCAATCCTCTCTTTTCCAGACTCCCCAATTCCCCCTCCTTTCAGTCTTCCCTCATAGATCATATTTTCTAGATCTTAAATACTTTTTTGTTACTCTTCTCTGGAGGTTTTCCATTCTGTCCACATCTGTCCTGAAATGTTGCACCCAAGACTGGATACCAAACTCCAGTTAAGGCCTAATCAGTGTAGGGATGTAAAAGAGTAGTCGATTAGCTGGCTACCCGGTAAGTGTAGGCTTATTGGGTAGTCAAGTCGATTACTTGCATCCTCCCCCCTTGCTGCCTCTATATCAGGGGCAGCAAGGGCGGGGAGCCAGCTTAAAAGCCAGTTCCTCCTAGCACCATCTCTGCGATGCGAGGGCAGGGGAGGGAGAAGCACTGAGGTGACTCTTACTACATTTAAAAGGCAGAGCTGCAGCGGTCTGCACCCAGCGTGAGCCGGAACTGCTTCAGTCCTGGCTCGTGCTGGGTCCCAGACCTACCCCTGCTGAAGCTCTGCAGTTTAAATATTGACTAATCTTGTATTAGATATAAATTGTATTGAGTACACAATTAGTTATTTACTTGCTACTTAACATCCTTAAATCAGAGTGGAGTAGAATGGAAGAACTAGTTTTTATATATTGCTTATAGCACTCCTGGTAATACATCTCAAAATGATGTTTGCTTTTTTTGCAAAAATGTTACATTGTTGACTCATATTTAACTTGTGGTCTGCTATGACCCCTAGATTCTTTTCTGCAGTACTCCTTCCTAGGTAGTCATTTCCCATTTTGTATGCATGTGTGCTCCTTCCTAAGTAGAGTGCTTTGCATTTGTCCTTTTTGAATTTCATCCTATTTACCTCAGACCATTTCTACTGTTTGTCTAGATCGTGTTGAATTATAATCCTATTCTCTAAAGCCCTTGCAGCCCTTACTAGCTTGGTATCATTCACAAACTTTGTAAGTGTACTCGATGTACCATTATCTAAATCATCAATGAAGATATGGAACAGAACTGGGCCCAAAGCAGGTCCCTGAGAGTCCCCACTAGTTATGCCCTTCTGGCATGACTGTGAACCATTGATTATTGCTCTCTGGGAATGGTATCCAACAATTTATGCACCCACCATATAGTAGCTCCACTAGGATGTATTTTTGGTATCAAAAGTCTTACTAAAGTCTCCAAAAGAAGAGAACAGAGCACATTGTGTGAGTTGGACAGTATTTATGGTGTATTCTGGAATAAGAATTTTCATGAGCAAGCGTGTTCCTCCAAAACAGTTAAAAATAGTGATGTACATCTGCCTTTTTTTCTGTACACGGAAGTTTTAAACCTGTTTGTATTGTAAGTAGTATTAGGTACACAAATATAGTATATAAACTGCCTGTGTTACAGAATGTTAGATGAGAAAAGATATCCTACATGTTAAGTGTTTTTTTTGCTTGACACTGTTGTCATATTTAAATCTGATTAATGAACTTTGCGATCAGAGTATATAATTTATTGAAGACATAAGAAGTAGTAGTGATTTTACATACAGGCTCCCCACTGTGTATTGTCAACCAAGTGGGAGGATGAGAAATCTCACCCCTTTGGCTTTAAACTTCTTGAGAGGGGTACCAATGCGTAGCTTAATTTGACTTTAGCCTTGCTGTGTAGACATACCCTTAGGTGGTAAGGGAGGGATCTCCTGGTGTCTGGCAACTGACCCTGTTGTGTGGTTCTTCCCCCCACCCCCATCCCTTTTGCCCAAAGCAGGAATTCTTTGTGTTCATTTCAAACTTTGCTCCACCTTGAGTGGAAAAATACAAGATCCGAAATGGATTTCACTATCAAATGGTCTTTCTGGGACCAACCACAGTTTGGGCTTACAGGAGAAACGACTACTCACAGGTCATTGGTTTGAGTACTGAGTCATTCAGTTTCTGGAGCATCAGTAGTGGCCCTCATTATAGTTCCTTTAGAATTATAAACAGAGCCACACTTAATATTTGTAATTTCACATGAAAAAATGATACATGCACAAAAATAGGATATTTAGATTCAGTGGATTACAACCTTTAAAATTACACATTACATGATGTGTTTTTCATAAAAAGTCTTCAAGTTATATATTCTTATAACCCAATTTTCATAAAGGATAAACAGGATGTGATCGGGGGACGTGGTAAATAGTAGAAAACGTATGATCCCTTATATGTATCCCCTGAGATCCGTGCAAAAATCCTGTGGAGTTGCAGAGGGCAGAGGAAGCCTTTCTTTCCAGGCAGCAAAACCCCTCCCTTCAATGCAACAAGACAAGTACACCTTTTTCTGATTAACTTTGCTGCCTTCATGTTTTCTTTCCTGTGGGTGAATGATGCAACACAAAAGGAAGCACTGGTGTCTTCCTTCAGAAAGACAGTAGGTATAGGAAAGGGCAACACAAACTACGCAACACTTTACATGTAGGATGCAGGTGAAAGAAAAGGCCCCTTTTGCCATGTAATCCCTTCTCTCATAGGGTTTGCGTGTAGAATATGCTGCTTTGTAGAATTCAGTTCTCGAGTGTGGGTTTCTTAATTGTCAGCATCTAAAATGCTAAAATGCAAATTTAATAATTTAAGGACTAAATCTGGGGCTGGTCCCCTGCAAAGAAACCTACTCTCTTAAAATGGCTAATTTATTATTATTACATTTTACCTTGTACAGAGTACATAGGGAATGAGGCTGCAAAAGAGCACATCAACTAAATTAGGGTTAATTAGAAGTCCTCCCAAATAGCTGGTGCTTCATCAGCAACAGAACAGCATGTAAATAAATCTAATTTCTCTTCAACTAAACTCTTCACAAGCTTAATTATAGCAGCAACAATGTTTTTTTTTTTCATTAGTGAAAGAGGGTCATTATTAGCTCTGTCTGGTAACAGTTATTATGAGCAGTCTCAGGTACCACCTTTCATAGGTGTCCTTTGAGACTGCGAGAACTCGAGGAACTTTCAGCATATACTGTAGAGCCCAATTAAGGTGGTTTGCAAGAAACCTGAGAAGCAGAAGGCACGAGCACAAATAATAATAATAAAAAACCCTAATGAAAATTCTGGAGAGACTTTGGTTAATTATGTAAAGTATTTCCCTGTTTGGATTTTGGCCTCTCCAATTTCTTACCCATAGTCAGCTATTTGTCCTAAAAAAGTCACACACAAGTGTTTTGTATATGTAGGTGTTTTTAACAATAAATAGCTCCTTTGCACAGGTTCTTAGTACTCTGCCAATTACTTAATGTTGTATACTGAACTTCAGTCTATTGATTTGACACTCAAGACCTGAAATGTTAGAGGAGGAGTTGAAGGGAAACAGGACTTTAACTCTTTTAAATACCCTTTCACACTTCTTTTACCACATATCGTTAGGCAAAAGAATCCAGGAACATATTAAGAGGAAGTGGTGTTGCTGCTAAAAAGCATCCATGCTAAAGGATTGTTGTAGCTAACTTCTTATTGTAGAAATAAATAGCTGAAAGAATCTAGTCAGAAATTAGTTAACACAAAGAAAGTATGAATCCTAAAGGCAGGCTGCAGTTGGATACAGGAAGTGCACTGCTGAGGGCTCATTCAAAGGGATTAGTTTATTTCATTTGTGGCTTCATTCACAATCCTTAGTGAAATTTTTATTTTATTTTATTATTTTTTCATTTCTTTATTTACCAGTGTTGCAAATCATGTTTTGCCACATTAATAAACGAATAGCATGCTGCAGAATTTTAACAGCATGAGCCACGCATAAGTATATTTCACTTAGTTCATATTTAAATACTTATCTTTACTTGATTTAATTGTCTGAAATTATGGAATTAATGGCTTTGTCAAGTGAAACACTTAGTATTCTAGATTTTTGTTATCAAGGAAAGAAATTAGGAGAGAAAGTTGAGGAAGATTAATTTTTATTTGAAAACCTGTTAAAAATGGAAATAAAACTCCATCTGTAACCCCATAATATACTGTGTTTAAAATTTAGGAAAAGGTGGGGGAGGAATAATAAATGGCAGGACTTTCTGCTAATTTGTTTTCTGCACTGTTGTGTAACATGGCTGTCACAAGTGTAGCTGCTGGGCAAGGGAGAAATGGTCATTACTCTTCCTTATGTAAGGAAGGTTGACCAGAATGACAAGTATTATAAGGGTGCGTCTACACTATACCCTTAGCACAAAATAAGGTACACAATTTGAGCTATGCAAATTGCGTAGTTTATTTCAAGTTAATTTCAAAATAGCTTATTTCGTAATTTGGGGCTATCTACATAGTACCAAATATCAAAATAAACTGCTATTCCAAAACATCACTTAATGCTTATGGAATGAGGTTTACAGGGATGTTGGAATAGCAAGCTCGTTATTTCAAAGATATTTCGAAATAACAGGCATGCTGTCAAGACGTGGAAAATGCTATTCCAAAATAGCGACACTGTCTAGATGCACCCCTAATACTTTTTGCAAAAATGTGGATTTTTTGATAGCATGGCTTGGCTTCCTGTTATTAAATGCTTTTCTAACCTACATAAGAAGAGATGCACAGTCTTTCCTTGCTCTCTTCTGGTTGAAGTAAAAAATCATGCTAAGCAAGTTAATGCTGTGCTCTAAATATGAACATCAAGAAACCTTATGCTCATTAACTCTGTGTTTGCAATAATAGGTAAAAAAATTTAAGTGTCTAAGTCCCATTTTCAAACACCACGTATGTGCATCGGAGGTTAAGTCCTGTGGACTTTGAACTGTATGTTATTCTGCTACAGTTCAATGGAACTTAGGCCTGGTTTACACTAAAGGGGCTACTGTGACGTAATTACAGCACTGTAGCTGTTCCAGCATAACCCTAATAGTGTAGAGACAGCCTACAACAATGGAAGGGGTTTTTCTATTGCTATAGGAACAACAGCAGCTGGGTTGATAGGAGAATTCTTCCCTTGACCTAACTGCATCTAGACTGGGGATTAGGTTGACATAGCTACAGAATGTAGGCATATGCATTTTTCATAACACTGAGACAGCATCCTTCAGTTAGAATAAGCTACGCAAATTGCATAGCTTTTTCTCAGTCTAAGTGGAAAGAGCTTATTTTGAAATTTGGCATTGTCTACACAGTGCCAAATTACAAAATAAGGCACTATTCTGACAAATCTGTTATAGGGACGCCAGCATAGCATGTGCCTGCCATTTTGGGAAATAGCGGGTGCTTTTAAAGACGTGGTGTTGTTATTTCAGGATACTTTTGGTGTCCCAAAATAGCAACGCAGTCTAGATGTACCCTGAGTGGCACTGTTAATGTCAACCTAAATGTTAAGTGTTGACCAGGCTGTAGATCCCTAAGCAGCTAAGTAACCTTAAAAAAAAAAAAAGAGACTTAAGCTTCTAAATCACTTAGACACTTTAAAATTTTTAACTTTAGTCTAACCGCACAGTATTGAAATGAGAAATCAAACAGGTTTTTCTTCTGATCCACTGCCCTGTGCAGTCAATGGGACTTGCTGAGGCTCTATTTACCCCTGCTTATTCAGGCAAGTTTTGCACTGTCAATAGGCATGTGACTTGAGAATATGTGGGTAAATACAGTGCCATGGATGCATCTTGTAGATCTGTTTTCAAAGTTTGAAGAACCTCCATTATTAGTTAATAAATAATAGAAGAGGCAGAGACCATTCCACGTACATTCAATTGCATGTTGTCATCAATCAGTAGAGAACTATCTAGGCAGTTCTAGGCTTCATTCCTTCTATTATTCCTTTTCTCTTTTTCCTTAGGATCATCCTGAGGAAAAACGTGAGCCACCCATCCCCTCAGTCATCCCAGCTGGCTTGGCCCACCCAATGCAAAGGGCTAAAGCCGCTGAAAGGTTGTTTTGAGGGTACACCTGAGGACAACACACTGGACTATTCCTGGGATTCAGTCTCCCCAGTTTTTGGCAACTGCCTTTCGCCATTTCCTCCAAGCATGGTCAGCCAGAACTTCAAATTGCTGGGTCCTCAGTATTGTAGCACATGGCTACACCGTCTAATTTATTTCCACTGTCCCCCACTTCCCCATATCCATCTGTCTGCAGCAGGGATGAGCAAAAGAGCCTCCTCAAGATGGATCCAGCCTACAGAGGTCTTGTCGCTCCTCCACCTCCAGGCCAATCAGGGCCTAGTGACGCGGGAGCATGTGGTATTTAGAGTCAACCCTGATGGTTGACTGTAAGCGCCGCACTCTGGAGGGTAGGGAGCAAGAGACTTCTCACGTCCCCTGCTCTCAGGCCAATCAGGGCCTGGGGACGGGGGGAAACTGCCGGAAGTCTCCTCCCGGCCTGTCCTCACCCCACAAGGTCTGTGGCAGTGAAGCATGGAAGTGTCCTGGCCCTACGCCTGCCACCTAAGGCCCTGTCCCTTCCAGGGCATCCCAGAGCCACTTCAAAAATTTCTGAAGTTGCCCCTGGTCAAAAATTATTGCCCATCCTTGCTCTACAGGGATACTTCTCATGAGTACCTCCTCACACAAGTGACTCAGGGGCTTTTCCAGCTGGGGGCAATAGAAGAGGGTCTACCTCCATACCAGAACGAGCACTTTTATTCCCCATACTTTTTGATCCCAAAGGCCGGGGGTGGTCTATGTTCCATTCTAGACCTTTGAAACCTCAAACTAAAGTTTCATATGCTCTCCCTGGCCTTTATTATTCCCTCCCTGATCCAGGAAACTGGTATGCCACCCTCAACCTGAAAAATGCATAATTCCATGTGTCGATATTCCTGGTCACAGGCACTCCCTTAGTTTTACAGTGTGTCGGCCCATTACCAATTTGCAGTTCTCCCTTTCAACCTGGCTATAGCACCAAGGGTGTTTACCAAGTGCATGGCCATAGTTGTGGCCTACTTCAGATACAAAAGTATCCAAATTTACCCATACCTCTGTGACTGTCTTGTCAAAGACAGCTCCAAGAGTCAGCTCCAGCACAATGTCAAATCCTCCTAGCCACATGTTACTCCTTGGGGCTGCTGGTCAGTGACATGAAGACCACATTAGTACCAGTTCAAAACATAGAATTCATGTGATTGGTACTTGACTCGTGATAGTGTTCCTGCCAGTATAAAAGTTCTAGGCAACTCATCAGCCTCATTGTGGCAATGTCAAGTTTCCCCTGACCATGGCCAGGGTGTGCCTATACCTGCTAGGGCACATGGTGATTGCACTTACGTGGTCCACTATGCCAAACTCCATATGCAGTGTCTCAAACAATGGTTGCTGTCAGCATATTCCCAGTTCATGAATCACCTGGAAAAAGATGGTAACCACCTCCTATTGGTGCTTCCCTTTCTCCAGTGGTGGACTGATCCAGAGAAAACTCTAGAGGAAGTTCCATTTGACAGTCCTGTACCGTCCCTCAAGATGGTGTTGGGTACCTCAGACTTTGGCTGGGGTGCACACCTCAAAAATCTCTGGACCCTCGGGTTGTGAACCCCAGGGAACATGACATTGCATATAAACATCAAGGAACTCAGAGCAGTTCGGCTGCCTGTGGGATCTTCTTGCCACACATGTCAGACAAGGTGGTGCAGGTCCTCACAGACAACATGGCTTCGATGTTCTACATCAACAGACAAGGGTGTGAATGCTCATCGGCAGGGCTTGACAAATTATGGAAAACCCTACTCGCCAGACAAAAAAGGGACTCACCACCCTCCCCCCCCAAAAAAGTGTTTTTTTTTTAATGGCATAAATTCCTAATAAGAATAAGAACAGTAATTACTAATACATTCTTAATAAATATCACCCAAGTTATTAATAAATATCTTATAAACTTCTATTTTTTTCCCTCTGCTGCCATGTCTCCACCCCTCCATCAGCCCCCTGGTGCCTGCTGCCCCCAACCCCTCACCCTCCTCTGCTGTCCTGACTCCTGCCCTTCTCGCTGCCCTCAGCCTTCCTGAGACCTGCCCCCTCCACCAGCCCTTCTCTCCCCTGTGCCCACTCCTCCAGTAGCCCCACTCTGATCAAGTGAGCTACCCCTCCTCATCCCCTCTCCTAACACCTCCTCTACACACCTGCCCTGCCTCTCTCCTCTGAGGCTGGTCCTCCCTGCAGGTGTCTGCCCTTCTGCTTCACCCCAGAATCTCCTGGCACCTGCACCCTCCTGGCTCCTCCCCTTCCCTCACTGCCCCTGCCCCCTTTGCCCTCTTTTTCCTGATACCCACCCCTCAGCACCCTCTGCCCCATTCCCCCATGACCCTGTGCCTCACACATGCCTTGCTCCATCCCCACCTTCCTCATGCCCACCCCTTCTTTCAAGCCTTCTCCCAGCACCTTCCTCCTCCCTCTAGACCCCAGTGCCCTTACCCTCTCCTCTTCCAGCATCACCCTGTTCCCCCTCCCACTGACACCTCCTCCTGCCCTTTTCCTCATTGTCTGCACTTGGCCCCTGGGATTTCTCTCCTGCACCCCTGTCCCTTGGTGCCTTCCCTTTCTTCTTCTTCTTCTCCTGACTTCTTCCTCCCCTCCTCCCCTCAGCACGAGCCCCTTCCCCATATTTTCCCCTCCTCCCCACAGCCCAGCCCAGCCGCTTCCCCTCCCCAGGGCCAAGCAAATCATCCCCCTTTTTTGTTGTCTTTTACACGTTTGCATTTTGCAATGGGTTTTTTTGTTTGTTTTCATTTTTGTCCTAGCATTTTAGCCCTATAAATAGCAAATAGCATTTTCATTCATTTTTTTCCATAAAGGCAAAGGTGCTTCAAGTGAACTCCCCCTTTCACTGCTGCTGGGTCACAGCAGCCTTTTCCCTGCCCTCTCCAGCCCCTCCCTATGGGCAAGCACCCCTCGCTCCCAACCCACAGGGGAAACAGGGTGCAGGGACAGCACAGAGCCAGAGGGGTGCAGGGAACAGTGGGGGGGGGAGGTGACGGGACAGGGGTGGCGTGGGGAACAGGAGGCGCAGAGGGACGAGGGAACGGGAGGGGCAGAGGATCGGGGTCTAGGGGCAGTGCAGGGAACGGGCAGCACAGAGCTGGGGGGGAGCAGGGATCAGGGGAGCAGGGAGCAGGGTGCAGGAGCGGCGTGGTGAATGGGCGGCGGGAGCCAGATGGGGCGGGCGCGGGGCAGGCGCAGCGAGCCGGGCGGTCGGCAGGGAGGGTCTCTCGCCAGCGAGGGGCTGGGGCCATGGCAGGACTGGAGCCGGTGGGGCGGGGCCTGGCTCCGCCATGCGCCGCAGCCAGCTGCCGGGGATACACGGCCAGAGCCTAGCTGCCACGGCCCTTTACAATCGGCGGGGCTACGTCCCACCAGCGTCCTGGCGTCTGTCGGCTCCGCCTCCTCGCGCCGCAGCTGCACACGGGCAGCCCAGCACTGAATATTGCCGCAGTTCCCCCTCCTCGGCAGCGCTCTGCTACTCCGCCGGCTTGCGGATTGGATAGGGCCGCGCCGGCCGTAGTGCGGGCTTTGGCCAGCCCGTTACAACGGCCCACCGGGCCAGTCTGCCCCTGCACTCACCAGCTGGCAAAATCTGCTTGCCACGGGTGAGCAGGTGAGTGCATTTGTCGAGCCCTGCTCATCGGCACTATTCTAAGTGACTCTTTGTCTCTGGGACTTCTGCATCAGTCACAACGTTCATCTGGAAGTGGGTCACCACCTGAGCATCAGGAATGCCCTAGCAGTTTGCCTCAGTGGGGATTTCTCTCGCCATGGGTGGTCACTTCACCTGGAAGTGGTCACTTCACCTTACAGAGATGGGGAATTCCCCAAATGGACCTGTTCACTACCAGACCAGATCAGAAAGTGGCACTGGTTTGCTCCCAGTAGGGTCTGGACAAGGGCTCCCTCTGTGGTGCTTTCCTTCTGTCGTGGGCTGAAGGTCTGATGTATGAGCTCCCCCGCCCCTTCCCCCAGTCTCTCTCATCAGTCAGGTCCTAGTAAGGATCAAGAGAGATAAGACATGGGTTATTATGTGTTTGCCCCAGTGTGGCCTCGTCAGTGCTGGCACAACATGCTCATAAACATGGTGATGGTCCTTCTTGTCTCCTCCCCTACTGTGCAGACTTCCTGTTTCAGGACCTCTTTCACTCCAACCTTGAGTCCCTGCACTCCTCAGTGTGGATGCTCTGTGTCTGTCCAGAGGAGCATATCTTCTTGGAGGAGATTAAACAGATCCTCCTGCAGAGTAGGAAGCCCTCAACCTGACACATTTACTTGGCCAAGTGGATGAGGTTTTCCCTCTAGGCCTCAGAATGCAGTACTTCCCCCTCATGCTCTCCAGTGCAATCCATCCTAGACTACTTGCTGCAGTTTAGGAACCAGGTTGGAGCATTTTTCCATCAGACTACACCTGGCAGCCAATGCGGCATTCCACCATCCGATTCAGGGACAAACAGTGTTCTCTTATGACATAATGGTCACATTCCTGAGGGGTTTCGAGTGGCTTGACCTGCAGGTATGAGACCATGTCCTGCTGTGGGACCTCAACCTGGTCCTCTCCAAGTTGTCCTTTGAGCCCCTGGGCTTCTTCTCCCTTTCTCTCTTGTCTTGTCTTGTCATATTGGGTTCCTAGTGGCTGTTGGTGAGACAGGTCTTGGAGATCAAAGCTTTGACCTCAGAATCACTTTACCTGGTCTTCCATAAGGCGGGAGTCTAGCTATGGTCCATCTGGCCTTCCTGCCAAAGGTGGTTTCTTCCTTCCATGTGAACGAGAACATATTCCTGCCTGTGTTCTGTCCCAAGCCTCACAAGACAATGAAGGAGAGGTGGCTACACGTCTTGGACATCCAGAGGGCCTGGGCTTGTTATCTGGAACGTACCTTTGTGAAGTTGACACAGTTATTTGTTTTTATGGCTGATAGGATGGAAGGGCCTTTCGGTTTCGTTGCAGAGGATTTCCTACTGAATTACCTCTTGCATGTGGACCTGCTAGGAGTGGGCAAAGGTTCCACTGCCGCTGATTTGTTTAGTCCCATTTGACCAGAGCGCAGGCATCATTGGTGGTCTTCCTGTGCACGTGCCAGTCCAAAACATCCGGAGGGTCATGACATGGTCCTTGGTTCACATGTTCATTTCAGTAGGCCAGAGATGATGCTGGATTTGGCAGAATTGTGTTAGAACCAACACAGCTGTGAACTGCTACCTATTTCCATGGGTAATGCTTTTAGTTACCTAATGTGGAATACACGTGAACAAGCACCCGAAGAAAGTACAGTTACCTTCCACACTGTTGGAGTTGCTGGCAAGAAGGAACTGAAGACGGGGAGGAGCGTGTGGTGTTCTTACACCGCACAACTGTTTTTTCAAGCTCAAATTTTCTCTTTTAGACCTGATGTAGGAAAAAGATTTAAATATAGACCTGCCACACTACAACTTTTTTTTTCAAATCAACAGATTTTAATTGTTAGTTCTATACAAATAAATAATAATTCAGATGCTTTTTTCCTTATTTTTGTGCAAGAATTCATTGTTGCATAATGTAATAAAATGTAAATAGCTCCAGAACAAGCATTAGAAAATCTGGAGTTTGATCCTATTGTTTGTTTTTGTTTTGATAATCCTTGCAGGTTTGGTTAACACTAAGTGAACATCTTTAACAACATGATCATAAAATAGAGCTATCTGGAAGGTCGTTTTACCCTTTCACTGAAATGTGAAGCTATCTCAGCGTGTGTCTAGACTGCAGGGTTTTTTCGGAAAAAGTGGCCTTTTTTCGAAAAAACTTCCCCTGTGTCTAGGCTGCTGACATGTTCTTTCAAAAGTAAATCGAAAGAATGTGGCAGTTTTTTCGACCACGGAAAACCTCGTTTTACGAGGAAGAATGCTTTTTTTTCGAAAGTGCTCTTTCGAAAAAAGGCTCTATGTAATGCAAACTGTGCTTTCTCGAAAGAGAGCATTCAGACTGCCTGGGTGCTCTCTTTCAAAAAAGCACCTTGCTTTTTCAAAAGTACTGGTTGTAGTCTAGATGCTCTTTTTCGAAAGAGGCTTTTTTGAAAGTATCTTTCGGAAAAGCCTCTTTCAAAAGAGGCTTGCAGTCTAGACATAGCCTCAGTAACTATGAGTACCGATCCTAACTTCCTTACTCATGTAAAACACAGTTTGAGTTCATGGGGATTTTTGTCTCACAAAGGATTGCAAGATTAGCCTAAAGGATAATGGTTCTGAGCAACTTGTATTAACACATTTTCTCACGCTTTTCTTCATAATGACTCAGGTACTTGTTTTAATGTGCAGGGTCAGTTGTGAGGCAGTTTTAGTATTCATAAATCATTAGCATTAACATTAATCATTTGGTGACATCAGCCAGAGGTTAATAGAAGCCTTGAATTATTGGATATGCCTGTTTTGACAAGCTACTCAGAGAACTCTTTAAAAAAGTGGATGTTAATTGTACCACTCTGTAAATGGGAAATTGCAGTGAGGCTATATGCGTATTGAAATTGTCTTTACAATAGACACTCTGGTAGGTGTGGGTTTGACTTCAAGATAATGATTTAAACATAAATTGACCCTTGATGAGGGAGTTGGAGTTTCAGGTTTAATGTATTGCAGTTTTCTCTTGTCTTCAGTGCCTTCAAATGCCACACAAATAATTCCTTCATAACAAGTGCCTTTTCAGGAGATGCATGCAGCTGACAGTTAATATAGAATTATTGCCCCTGAATGCATTTTTTGTAATTACTTCCCAGAGATCTGTCTTTGTGTTAGAAGACATTTCACACTTTAGTAACATAAGTGTTTGGGGAGAACATGAGCAATAATTACAAACAGTCTTTCAGTGAAAATAAACCTAAAAATTATAAAAAAGCTAATAGTAAAGTTGGTTAGAGACAATGAGGAATTTGTTTTGTATGTTACACATGTCTATATATCCAAGTATAATAACTTATCTGTAAGTAAATTAAAAAAAAGCAATAAAGATGCAAAGAAACTGGTTTCTAATTTTTAAGCAATAATGAAACTAAAAACTGATTAAATGTGACACATTATTTGAGACAGAATAAAGAAACTTAATCTGGGTGCTACTACAGGAGATTTCTACTATAATGGAAAATGAAATGACATAGATCAATAAAAATTAGCACCATTTAAAAAAATGTTTCTACTATATACTGATTAAAGACTATCATAGATGGCCTTAAGTCAAAGGGCACGTCTTCACTGGCCATGCCAGAGATTAATGTTCTCGTGTTCGATTTAGTGGGTCTAGTGCTGAGGACAGCTCCAGCCGGCGCCTGTACTCCTCTTAGTCACAAGGAGTAAAGGAAGCTGATGTGAGCATTTGTTTCCATTGGCCTCCCACAGTGTGGATGCTACCAGTGCTCATCTTAAAGTAAGCCAACTCCAGCTACATAGATTACGTGGAATGCGTCCCTTAAGCTGACCTTCCAGGTCTAGTGTAGACCTGGCTCAAGAAAGCCAAGGTTTGAGAGAGAGACAGAAAGAGAGACAGGGCGTGTGTTTACTCATAGGACCTGATTCTAAAGTCTGTGGAAAGAATGATTCCTAAAGGCTTTAGCTCAGATGTATTATCTGCATGTATGTGTACTATAATCAATATACCCTAAAATGAGGCTAAGATGGTCTGTATTCACAAATGCAAATTTTGGTTCTTAAGGACTAAAGCTGCTTGAAAATATAAGAAGATGCAGTGTGATGCCAGTGGGAATTTCACCCATTGTGGCTGCTCCAAGAGGTTTACTAGTGAAATCAATCTGTAGAAACTCAGAACTCCCTAGGAAACAGGAAGGTCATCTAAGACTTTCAAACGTTACCTTTTATATTTTCAGTATTTAAGTTTTTCTATTACTTGATATATTAAATACAATACAGCTCTTGTTCAGAGAGTCATATACTCAACAGTTAGAAGGGACAGCATCATCTGGTGTAATTTCCTGTGTAACATAGGCCATAGAATTTGCCCAAAATAATTCTTGTTTGAATTAGAACATATCTTTTGGAAGTAGCAAGTACAATTTTAGAAACATATTCTCAAATCAAAAAGTGCTAATGCAAGAATGAAACCAAAGATTCGTTTTTTTATTTTGTACAACAGAAGAGGAACGTACACAGGAAAAACAAATATTTAATGTGAAACTAGATGGGTATTGGTGGTTGGGGAAAAAAAATTCCACCACAAGCACTTTGTGTTTTGGAGAGCATCCACTTTACCGTTTGCCTTAAAATAACCATTTCCCAGCCTTTTTCTTAATATTGTAAACATTTGATAATGTTTTTCAACTAAGGTGACTAAGTTTTTAAAGTAGTGCTCTCAAAATATTATTAAATTTAGGTTATCACAAAGAGCAGGAAGAACTCATAACTAAGAATTCTTCAGCAAGTGGTGTTCCTGTTGGTGCTCCATTCAGGTCTCGGTGCGTCCTCATGCTGGGGATCAGAGAATTTTGCTGAGCCATGCCCCTCGTGCCGTGCATGTGCACCTAGTGCCTCACGCCCCCGCTGTTTGTGGAGTGCGCGCATGGCATGAGTCCTGTCAATTCCTTTTCTACCGTCCTCAGACAGTGTTCTTCTTCCTGACAGGAAAACAAGATTATTAGAATTAGTTTAGACTTTTACCTCATAGTTTAGTCAGTTATCGCTAGTTTCAACATTCGTTATACCAAAAAAAAAAAGGAAGAAAGAAAGAAGGTAACTGCTGCGGCAGCGGCTTTTTCCCCCTCAGCATGCAGGGTTCCCCCAGCTTTAAAAGATGCAACTCATGCAGAGACTCGATGCCTATCTCAGATGGCCATCCCTCCTGTGTTAAATGCCTGGGGGAGTCTCATGCAGCACATAAGTGCCCTCATTGCTTGAACATGACAGCTAGGGCCAGAAAAGACTGTGAAATGCGGCTTAAAACACTCCTATGGGAGAAGTCCCTTCTCTGGTTTGTCCCATGAGGGTAGGACACATGGGGACAGCAAAAGCCTGCTGACAGGGCTGCTTCATCTCCCTGCAAAGGCTCTCAAGCCGTGCGGGCTTCCCTGGCACGCTCACTATCAGCGTTGCCCAGAGCCTCTCGTTCCCCGGTGGCATCAGTCTTTGGCTCCGCAAAGAAATACAAGTCTGCACCAGCCAGAAGAGCTGAGGCAGAATCCAAACTTGCCACACTGGCTGGCACTACGGAGGCAGCGGCACCAACGAAGGTGCATGTGCCCCCACCATCAACTACTGTGAGCTCTCCTTCGGTGCCTGAACAGACTGGGCAGAACGACCCAGACTGCCCCCTGGCACCGCAGCATAAGAAAGCACTGTGCAAGATGTGGCACCTACAAAAATCTCCTCAGCCAGACACGAGAGCAGGAGCTTGTTCACCATGCTCCGCAGTAGTGTCTTACTCCCAGGGGCACACTAATATGCCACAAGGTGCTCCCCACTCTCCTACACCACTCTCCCCAAGAGCTGACTATGACAGTGGGCATAGGAGTAGGTTCTCATCATGCCATTCCTCTCCTTCTCCATCACTGGCTTCCTGGCATTCATATAGGGGTCATTCCCATGTGGCCCAACCAACTGTGGATGTACTCCCCACAGCAGTTCCAGCCTCAGTGGGTACCGGATACATGGCAAGGGCACCGGCCACATTCCTCCCATGCCTATCGTTCGAGATACACAGCTTCTACATTGCAACAACAGCACTCCTCCAGGTGCTCCCCCACGATTTCAACATATTCCTCGCCGGCTCACCTGCCCTCAGTAATATCTCAAATGTATTCTAATGATCATAATAACTTACCTCACTCGGACTCAGAGAACTCTTCACACGAACCCAGATCCACTAGACCAGACAAAGCAGTCTTCCAGATATTGCCTTCCCCACCAGCAGACGATCTGAAACTATTTCAAGAACTGTTTAAGCAGGTAGCCCAGTCACAAGACATTATACTCCAAGAGGTACAAGATAAAGAGTACAAATTACTGACAATACTACAACCCACAGCATCCTCAAAGATAGCTCTACCCATTAATGAAGGTATCCTTGAACCTTTAAATTCTCTGTGGCAAAATGCAGCCTCTGTTCCCCCTACAAACCGTTGAACGGATAGAAAATATTTTTTCCCGGCAAAAATTATGGACTTTCTCTTTGCACACCCCAGCCTAACTCACTGATGGTGGACTCTGTTAATCACAACAGAGTCCCACAATTTAAGTCTACACCCCGTGACATAGAGCACCTCCCCTTTGATATAAAACAGTTATTTACCAACAGCACAGGCAAAGTCCTACACTCTATGAAGGACTCTTGCACCACACGCCACACTCTGGGGATGTACACCCCACCTAATAAGAAACGCAAATATACCCCCTGCCAAAAGCCTAGGGACTATAACTACAATTATTATAGACAACACCAGAGACCATATGATAACAGACCTAAGCAACGCCCTAGCAGGAGGAGGATGCAGCAAAACCAGTTCTCCACTATTCAATCCACTTCTCGCAAGCAACAAATTTGAAGTCTTGGTCAGGGGTCTGAGCGACTACCCCACAGTTCCAGTGCATTCCATTGCCACCTTCCATCATCACCTGAGACCCTTCTACCAACAATGGGCCCAAATTACTACAGATGAATGGGTCCTGGAAATTATCAATTTGGGTTATACAATCCCCTTCACATCTATGCCCCCTACCGAACCCCCTACCCTGTCCCTTTTCAGGGACCCATCTCACGAGCCCCTATTAAAACCAGAGGTGCAAAAAGCTACTCACCTTAGGGGCAATAGAACCTGTCCCCAAAGAATCCCCAAAGAATACTGGGGGAGAGGGTTCTACTCCAATTATTTCCTCACAGCCAAAAAAACAGGGGGATGGAGACCAATCCTGGATCTCAGGAAACTCAATAAGTTCATCTACAACACAAAATTCAGGATGGTGACCCTGGCAACCATTATACCTGCACTGGACAAAGGGGACTGGTTCTCAGCCCTCGACCTCCAAGATACATATTTTCATGTAACCATCCACCCATCCCACAGGAGATTTCTCAGATTTGTCGTAAGCCAAGACCATTACCAATACAGAGTCATCCCCTTTGGTCTCTCTACGGCCCCTCGAGTGTTCTCGAAGATGCTAGCCATAGTCACAGCCTTTCTCAGAAGACAGAATGTCATCATCTTCCCTTACCTAGACGATTGTCTCATCAAAGGCCCCACCTGTCAACAAATTACAGTCATGACAACTGTTACCAGGGAATGTTTTTCCTAACTCGTCCTGCTTATCAATATACAAAAATCCACCATACAGCCCACACAACAGGTAGAATTTATCGGGGCACTACTAGACTCGGTCACAGCAAGAGCCTACCTCCCACCACAAAGATTCAGTGCAATCTGTGACCTCGTTCAGGGGGTCAAGCAGACTCCCTTTTTCCATGGTCTGGATGTGCCTCCAATTACTGGGGCAGGTGGCGGCCACAACCTTTGTAGTCCTATTCGCAGGGCTACACATGCGCTGCCTACAGCATTGGCTCGCAAGCAACTACATACCAACCCAACACAGCCTTGCGAAGCACCTCGCGCTTCCTCCACCAGTACTGCAATCTCTCGAATGGTGGACTTCTCCAATCAGCCTACTTGCCGACATACCCTTCTACCATCCAGAACTGTCAGTAACTATAACAACGAATGCATCACTTATGGGCTGGGGCGCCGATTGTGGCACAACATCAATACAAGGTACATGGGCCCAATACGAAAGACACTTCCACAACAACATCCTGGAGCTCAGGATGCTCAAAGCATGCTCCCATTTTCTTCCCCTGATAAAGGGCAGAACTATTCGTGTCCTCATAGACAACATGCCCTCTATGTTCTATGTCAATCGACAGGGGAGTGCCTGATCACACTTACTATGTGCCGAAACAATCAGATTTTGTAACTGGTGTATCAGGAACCAAATAACCTCAACAGCCACGTATATACTGGGACAGCAGAATGTGAGGGCCGACAAACTGAGCAGATGTTTCTCAGACCAGCACAAGTGGTAGATCAATACCAATACTCTCCTCTCAGTATTTCGCAAATGGGGCTTTCCAGCCATAGACCTTTTTGCGACACCTCACAACTGCAAATGCCACAGGTTCTGCTCCCGGGGAGGAATGGGCAAGAGGTCGGAGGGGGATGCCTTCACCATTGGCTGGACAGCTCCCCTTCTCTGTGCCTTTCCACCAATCCCACTCCTCGCCAGGGTGATCAACAAGATTCGATCCGATTGGGCCACAGTAATTTTGATAGCCCCAGCCCTGGCCCAGACAATCTTGGTTCTCTTAGCTACACTACCTATCAATAGATCAACCCATTCCTCTCCCTGCAGTGCTGAACCTTCTGACACAGCACCATGGCACCACGTGTCACCTCGACATCAAAACTCTGAAACTCATGGCATAGCTTCTCCATGGCTCCAGAATGAAGAATATACCTGCTTGGAGAGAGTCAAACACATCCTACTAAACAGCTGGTGTCCCTCCATGAGAAACACCTACCAAAACAAATGGACACGCTTTCAACAATGGTGCACGACATGTAATTTACATCCCACTACTGTCCCTATACCTACTTTGCTGGAGTACCGCATGGACCTCAGCGACACAAGCCTTTCCATCAGCTCTATCTGAGTCCACCTGATGGCGATCGCGGCTTTCCATGATCCAGTAGATGGCTTCTCTCTCTCTGCAGATCCCACGGTGAAGTGATTTGTCACAGGCTTGCAGAAAGCGTGCTCAAACCTGGGTCCCCTGGTGCCACCATGGGACCTGAATTTGGTCCTTGACACGCTCACCAGGCCACCTTTCGAGCCACTAGCCACTACATCACCAGAATACCTATCCATGAAGGTGGCCTTCATAGTGGCAATAACATCTGGAAGAAGGGTAAGAGAAATCGCAGCCCTCATGGCAGACCCACCTTTCACTACCTTTACCAGGGACAAAGTGATACTCAGGCCCCATCTGAAGTTCCTCCTGAAGGTCATATCCGACTTCCACTTAAATGAACCCATTTACTTACCTGCTACTTCCCTAAACCTCATACCTCCTCCAAGGAGGCCATATTACATATGCTTGATGCAAGGCAGGCAACTGCGTTCTACCTCGATAGAACTAGAGCAACCAGAAAATTGGACAGATTCTTCATAGCGTGGTCTGGACCACATACAGGAACAGCTGTTTTGGCACAGTGCCTATCCAAATGGATTGCAGGCTGTGTACATACAGCTTATGAACTTGGTGGCTAGCAGCCACCACAGACTATCAGGGTTCACTCCATGCGTACGATGGCCACAACAACGGCCTTCCTGAACAATGTACCATTAGTGAACATTTGTAGAGTAGCCACATGGTCTTCATGCCATACTTGCGCACAGCACTATGCCCTACAGAAGGGGCCAATACCCTCCGTATCGCTAACAGATGTGGTCCTTCCTTCCTCAACATAAACAACTGCAATGCCCACCACCATCTGGCAGGTACTGCTACAGAGTCATCTGAGTGGAGCAGCTACAGGGACACAACTTGCTGAAGAAGAAGTTACTCACCAGGTGCAGTAACAATCGTTCTTCAAGATGTGTGTCCCTGTGGGTGCTCCACTACCCTCCCGACCTCCTCTCTGCTTGGAGTCTTAGGGAACTTCAGGTAGAAAAGGAATGGCTGGGACTCACGCCACACGTGCACTCCACAAACAGCAGGGGTACGAGGCACTAGGTGCGCATGCACGGCGTGAGGGGCACTGTTCAGCAAAATTCTCGGATCCCCAGCGCGAGGACGCACCAAGATCTGAGTGGAGCACCCACAGGGACACACATCTCGAAGAACCATCATTACTGCACCTGGTGAGTAATTTCTTCTTTTGTAAGAAGTACAGTGGTAGAAATCATTTGGTTGTAAGCATAAGACATAAACACTTTCCTCTTCATAATGTAATACTCAGTTTATAACATTCTCCTTTTAAAACACATGCTTTTCTACCAAACACAGAAGTGGTGATTACTTTTTATTCAGGAGCCCACTATGCATTTCTTCTCCCACTATAAAGTTAAAGAAAAACACCAGGAAAAATTCATATATAACTTTTCAGTTCCCATATTGACGTGTTTAACATTATGATGTAAAATGCTGTAGCATTGATTCAGTACACAACATCTGAAAGACACTGTTTTTTGAATAATATAGATATTAATATTTTGTTCTTGGCTCATTTGATATATCAGTTTAGTTTTAAGTTGGGTTAGCGTATTGCACTCTGCTTTATTAATTCAATTTTTTGTTGTTTGGAAGTGTCATCTAGCACTAAGCAGCCGCTTCCCTGTCCTCCCCCCCCCCCCCCCCCCCCCCCAAAAAAAAAAAAAATGCTCCCTGTACAGTCTGTTGTCAGAATCAAACAAATGACAGCTTGGAGAAGTTGGAATGGCCATAGCCCTAGGAGGTCACAAGGAGGTAACAATATACAATTTTCATGGTTCAAGGGTAGCGTTATCCTACTGTTCTTCATTACAGTACTGCAGTGAGATCAATTTTATTAAGTTGTAAGTCTTAGGAGGCCAACACCATTAACTACATGCTGGATCAAATAATTTTTTTGTATTATGATTGTTTTTTCCCTCTTGTTGAGAGAGGAAGGATCTGATGCACAGAATTCTAAGTCCGTAAGAAGAGTTTGAGCACTGGATGGAGTGCATAGCAACCTGAAGTTGCTTCGACATCTTTCATATACAGATCCCATACAATTTGACATTCTATGCAATTTACCATAGTGTTTCATGACTTATTCTTTCAGTGGATCTTCATTTGTTTTTTCAGCCATTTTCCTGTTTAATAGTGTCTTAACCTTGAGTGTGAAAGACTTATGCTGCTCTGCATGTTAGAGTCTTAAACTTGCTTGCTTTTGATCCGCTTAGCATGTACTAGATCAACAGAGTCAGGTTCCGCTGATGTCTTTGCCTCAACCTAATGCTCATATCGAAGTTTGTTTTTCAACATAACTTAGTCTTGTGAACCAATCCATTGGCTTTTTTTATGTGTATATTTGAAATAGTTTTGTTTTGTAATATAGCAAAATCCAACTAACTAGCTAACAGTTACATTCATTATTGCTTGTATGCTATATACTTACAGTTGTTAGGTACAACATAATTATAGACATGGCAAGGATTTGAATATTTCTAAAGAATTTTTTAAGTTCTTAAAAGTACAAAAGCATGCTTCAATGGTAATATACAGCAAATGAGAAATTTTTATGCCTACACTTTTACTCTCAGATTTGTTTGTGCTTTTTAACTGGAGAATATTAATAAACTTTTTGCTCCAATTCATTGTTTGTGGACTATAAACTTGCTGATAATTTTGGACAGCTCTGTTGTTTGATAATATCAGAGACAGCTTTTAAATGTTAACAAACAAAATACAGTTAATTCCAGCATAGTCCCTGAACTGACATTTGATCTTAAACCCTCCCCCCACTTATTAATAAGATTTTAGATTAGAAAATGTGGACAAGAGTTAAGGGTAAAAGCCTAATTTTACATGAAGTTTCTTCTGCCTTTATGAGTTTACTAACTGACATGAAATCACAAAAGAGGAGTATCTTGTTGGTAAAACATGGGACACATTCGTTTCTGGTGTAATGCCACTGAAGTCAGTGGAGGTACAGCAGGGAATAATTTAGCTCCATGAGTTTGGCTGGTTATAACACCAAAGCTCCCATCCCCTAGGCTATAAATCTTATCTTCTGTGACATTTGCTCCAACCACCTGGTCTGCATCTCTGGGCAAACATTCAGGAAATATTTTAGACCCTTGTAAGGCCATATTTTGTCTTTTCTTTCTTGCTACTAAGATACAATCTTCATCAGATTGGTATGAATATTTTGCTGTGACTATGCCCTCTGGGTAGTCACCATGTGGTGGGTTTTGAAGGTGCATCCAAAGTATTGCTGAAAATATTGGTATGTGAGAGAAGGGGGTGTTGGAATTCTTTTACAAAGAAATTTTACCAGACCAGATCTTCCTCCTCTGCTATTAGGAACCCCAAAATATTAAGATTTTTCTTCATAAGGGACATATTCTCTGTTCAGTGCACCCTCTTCTGACCAGTCTGGAAGGAAGCTGTGTCTCTTTGTGGGTTGGCTTAGGAGGGTGATGTCCATCTTAACACGTGTTCTGCTAAGGTGGTGGGCAGCTGAGGTGTCAGTGTCCTGACCTTTTTTGATTTTCTTCAAGTTTTAAAAAGTGACCAATGTGACTTCCTTGGTGTGAATATGTTTACATGCATAGTTGTTACAATTTGTCAAGTATAGTCATATTCATTATGAATTCTAGCTGTATCTGGTTAAACCACTTCCAAAAGAAATGTTGAATAATTTGAAGGTGAATGTACTATCAACTATGATGAGATACACTCTTGATAGAAGCCCGGCAACTTGAGATTTAAAACTAAATGTGACATAGTACTCGAAAATATGGTATAGGGAACAATCCTGTAGTCAGTCTTGCAAAACAGTACTGAAAATACATATTGGACCTCCCTTGTCCTGCATCCTCGGGACCTGTTGTGTCCCGAAGGAGGGAGTTTGCTGGACCAGGGGAGGTCAACCTTTATGCTGACAGACTCCGGACTAAGGATATTAGCGATTAGTTGACTATCTGATAAGCAAATGCTTCCCCCCAACCCGATGCTGCTTCTATCAGAGAGAGGCAGCAAGTGGGGGTGGGAGGAGCAGGAGCTGGTGCTGGGGGAAACTGGCTTTAAGCTGGTTTCCCCCAGCTCTGTCTCCACAGAGGGCAGGGGAAGCAGAGGCACAGCGAGGAAATGGCGTGAGCGGGAACTGCGTCAGTCCCTGCTGGTGCCAGTTCTCACTGCCGGCACTTCTGCTTTTGAAATGTACAGGAGCCCTCTGGGCCCCGCCAGACCACAAATGTTGCTTGTCCAAAGAGTCCTGGACCAGAGAAGTTCAACCTGTATATGAAAACAAGCACAAAATGAACTACTTTGCCCTTTACCATGATGATAGGAAAAAGCAGTATTCTACTTGCCCTTTTCTTTTGTAATTCTGAAATTACCTAAAAGCTTCTTTCCATCGCTAATTTGCATAGACCTGTGGTATCCAACCAGATCTGAAGCAGTAGCCACTATAACAGACACAGGTTTGTACTATAGCGGCTACTGCTATAGTGAATGAGCCACACTCAACTGGCCAAATAGCCACATTGTTCAAGCCAACTGGTCACTCTCAACTGGCCAAATAGCCATATGTGGCTAGCATGTTGGACACCACAGCTATAGACCAAATCCTATGAGACAGTGTGCACTTGCATCTTCCAACTGCAAATCAATGGGAATTGCAGGTCATCATAACCTCTTGGGATTTAGAGCCATCATTTTGTCTCTATTTCTATACTGCCAGTTGATGCCCCCATAGATTTTAATTCTATTTATTATATGTATTACCATTGTGGCTAAGAGCCCTGGTCAAGGATCAGGACCTTATTATCTGAAGCTCTGTACAAAGAGCAGAACAAGGCACTTTTTCAACATACTATGCAACATACATACTATAATCAGTGATATCCTGGCCCCTTTGGAGTCAAATGAGAGTTTGGCCATTGACTTCAAAGGGCTAAGTGTCACTTTTAAAATTTGTATGGTTTCCACAACAGAAACATTCATGAACAGTTTGCATGCTATGCACCATTATATTTATTATATACTGATGCTAACTAAGTAAAAATAAGACAAATTTAATGAGTTCCCCTCTTTGATATATTTCTAAGGTCAGTATGCCACTTAATAACACCGATATATTTTGGCCTTTTTTTTTTAAGTACTAGTCTTATTTTTAGAAAATAAGCCATCTCAATTACAAAAGTGATTGAGACTCACTGAAAACACTAACTGTAGTGGCAAATAAAATAACATTTTACTGACACTCTTGTCCAGACTATCATTAAGGTAACTAATAGGGTAAAATATTATTGTGTTAATGCATAGTAAACCTGACACAGTATAAGCTGGCTGATTTTTTTCTGTAATTGTAGGCATGGTAAGGTATAGTTTCAAAATTAATAACTCAAATTGTAGTCTCTACTTCAGTCATACAAACAAATGATTAAATACATAGAAAGCAACCAGTAGAAATGGTTGCTATCCTGTGGATGTTTAATAGTCTGTTTAGCATCTTCTTGGAGACACTGTTGAGTATGAGGGGTTGAGAGTTTCAACCTTGAGTCTTTCATCATCAGTAAATGGATTTTCTGAGTGTCCTATGTACTTGCAGCTTAAGTATGCCAGCTGTACATAGCCTGCATGTCTGTGAAACACAGATTTTTTATTAGAAGTAATTAGTAGTCATTTATTTTAACAAACCAGTGCCAGCAGTTTTTCTTGTGTTGACTTGTCCACATAACCTCTGTGGTACATACAAATTTGTCCTGGTGTTGCTTGGTAACAGTATGTCAATGTAAATATGCTACCCTCTCAATAATATGTACCCTGTGGAAATTCCTGGATATATCAGTAAGTATGATTTTTTTACAGTATGTTCAGTAGGAAACTATTATTTATGCTAATAAGATTAAGCAATCCAAGCTCTAAGGCCATCGTAAAAATTTACTGCTCAGGCAAGTAATAAAACTTGTACTTGATAGCATGTTTTATTCACTGATCTCAAAGCACCTTCATAAAGATGGGTAATTGTTTATCTTCATGTTCTAGAATGATGAATGACAGGCCCAATGAAGACAGAGAATCAGTGGCAGGGTAGGTCTCCTGATACTTGTTGATCAAATCACTAGTTCATGCTGTCTTCTTCCTTCCTACTGAGGAAACTGACAATTCCCACAAGTAAGCAAAATGGTCTGCGTGGCCATTCAGTAGGTTCTTTTAGGCTCCCCCTCTTTATTTCTGGTATGTTCCATTCCTGCGTGCAGCTGTTACCCAGATGCTACAAAAGCATTATACAGATAGCCCTTTTTATTGTATGTTTCTAGCCTTGAAGGGACACTTTGGTGCTGTGCAGATTTGATCCTTCCGAAGACAGTGCCTCCTTAGCACTACTAGCTTGATGAATAAGAATTAGCGTCAGCTCCCAGTCCTGGGACACAGCGGGTAACTATTCGGTTGGCATACCTTTTACCTATGGTGACTTACATGTTTTTTTTAAATAAGTTTTTAGGTAACTCTTCTTCATTTTATGAGTCAAAATGGAACATGTGGTCTCTCTCTTCTGAAATTCGTTCCATTAGAATCCACATAGCAATACTTGAGATTAGATGTGTTATAATATGCACTCATAAACAAACTCAGACAAAGTCTTCAGAAAACTAAGGCCTTGTCTCCCTTACCAGGACATCGACTCGACTCAGTGGAGATCGATATCCTGGGGGTTGATTTAGTGGGTCTAGTAAGGACAAGCTAAATTGACCGCTGATTGTGCCCCCATCGACTCTGGCACTCCATCAGGTTGTGAGGAGTAAGGGAAGTTGGCGGGAGAGTTTCCCCCATCAACCTCCTTCGGTGGGGACGCTGCAGAAATTCGAACTAAGGTACGTCGACTGTAGCTATGTTATTCACATTGCATATCTTAGTTCAACTTTGTAGACCTGACCTTAAAGAATGAGTTAACAGTATGGCTACATGGAACAGGATGTGAAGCTTTTTATTACTAGCTTACATATTTGGGTCAGCCCACATTGGTTAATGACCAAAAGGTAACATTTGATGACTGCTTCTTTTTATTAAGTGAGTTGGTGCTCTCACTCCATTTTCCTGTGGTCATGTGTCCATCTCTAGGGATGTCAGTGGTTAACCAGTTAACTGGTGGCCCAACTGGGCTGGAGAAGCCCCCTGCCTGCAGCAGGCCTCCAGCCCAGCAAGCACAGCCCCCACCTGCGGTGGTCCAGCCTGGCTGGAGCAGCCTACCCCGTTAAAGCAGTTAATCAGTTAAACTTAATGTTTACTTGGTTAACTAATTAAATGGGATTTTACATCCCTATCCATATCCCAAACATACAGCAATCTCAAGTACCACCAGTGACAGCCATGTTGGCAGTTTATGCAATGTGCTATCACTGAACTTGGCTTATCTTGCTATGCTACTTGCTGAAGACCCCTCATCACAGAAAATCCTTCAAGTCTGTCAGTGCAGCATTGTTCACAGGCACTACATTTATTTTAAAAGAAAAAGAAGAAAGTGAGCCGCTAGTGATAGTAGTATTCATATTCAGTATAATTGAAATTAGCTAAAAAATGGACACCATACTTTTCTTGTCCATTATGCTTGCTATAGGCCCCACTTTATAAAGCAAGGACCAAGTATATAGTGTGGAAGAAAAGTCTATTAAAGATAACATTCAAAGAATATTGACAATAAGATGGAGAGAACCATGCACGGTACAATTCTGTGAATACACAGTCTCAGTTGAGAGCATTTTTTCCTCTGCTAAATAACTCTCAATTTATACAAGATTTTTTTCTGTGCTGTTACACATGCCTACGTCTAGTAATAAAATTTTGGAAGGTTGCATGATGAAGAAAATGTCTTGTTTTAATAGAAAATAAAATACTTTTATAAATGTTGCATTGCAGATGGAAATCTGTTGTCTTACCTCACTTTGTACAAGTTATTTTTTCCAAAAGCCATGTGCTAAATTATTTGTTGTTGTTGGATACAGTGGAGCAAATCCATCCCTGGTGCAGTCATGTAGTTATTGGAGTTATACCAAGGATGAATTTGTTGAAATATGTTCACTAGATCAGCTGACCTAAAGTAGACAGTCAAAAGGAAACATTTCTATTCTTTTGTGTTGTGTGGGTCCCATAAAACTCCACTAATCTTCCTGAGCCCTTTTTAGCATTTTTTTGATACAGGTTAAATCTCCTAAATCCAGGACACTCTGGTCCAGCAACATCCATGGTCTGGAAGGATCACAGATGTTGCTAGACTAGAGTGCCCCAGTGCTGGAAAGTGTGAACGGGTCAGGAGTCAGGTGGAGGGGAGCCCCCACCAGCAGGACCAGCAGCGGGGTTACTGGCAGCTGGCGAGCCCTGTCCCCAGGACCCCGTCCAGGCAGGGCAGCAGCAGGGCTGCCAGCAGCAAGTGGGTCCCGTTCCTGAGGAACCCCTGCCAGGCGGGGCAGCAGCAGGGCTGGCAAGCCCCGTCCCCGGGGAGCTGCAGCTGGCAGGGCAGAAGTGGAGCCACAGTGGCTGGGCAGCTCTGTCCCCAGTGAGCCCCAGCCAGCCTGCTGCGCCTGAGCCCAAGCCCAGCAGCAACGGGGCTGCAGCCCAGTGGCAGTGGGGCTGGAGTGGAGCCAGCCACAAGGAGGGTCAGTGGCCTGGGATGCTGGTGGCAGTGGACCTCCCCTGATCTGGCAAATTCCCTCATTTGGGATGGGTCAGAACCAGATGGTGCTGGACCAGAGAGGTCCAACTTGTGTTAAGATTTCTAAAACTGGCTTTTCTTTCTCCAAGTCTGCCATTAGCAGTCAGTACAGAATTGTGTGGAAATTCTTAGATTGGATTTATATATTTGGACTATTTTTATAGGTTTCTGTCTTACAAAACTAAGAGAGCTGACATTCTTATTTATTAACTATCAACTCTAGACATACAGGCTTTAAAGAGATTGAATGAGCTATAATGTTTGTGATTCAAGTTTCGAATGAGAGATTGTAAAAGATGTATTTAAATAAATATGGCAAAATAAAAACGACTATTTGAATATGTGCATTAAATTGTGTATTATGTAAAGCAAAACTGTTGTGGCCTTCAGTGTAACTTGTTATTTGAGTAGGTAGCAATACAGAGAGAACCAGAATTATGGCTATTTTTACATTGTTGCTTAAGGAAGAGGTTGTAAAGCAAAAGAAGATTCAGGGAACAGTACTTTACTCAATAAACATAGTCCAAGTGATGGCTTACAATGTAGAGAGCTTGCTGAATGATTTTTCTTGTTACCAAAACCTTAAATTTATTACTGCAGTAGTGCTAGATCTGTTTTCTTAAGACAAATATAATGGCTAGCTTTTAATGAATATTTCCTGTTGCAATTATCTGTATAAATTGACAATAAAAGAACTGGAAAATGTGTATCATTTAATTGTTGAGAGAGGTTACATATACCATGAACAAAAGCATTGATTTTTAATATTTCCATTGCAATCTGAAGGGGGAATGTCAGTGATCAGTGGAAAACTGTACAACAGTTTACACCAGTTGATTTTCACTGTTGTGTTCAGTGCAGATGTTTGGAAATCTGTATCTTCAATGGATGGAGGTAATAGAACCCTACTAAATTTAAATATATAAATTGAAGTGCTTATAGTTCCTATCTTTCACCTTAAATAAATTATATTTCTCAGTTTCATTTAATTTTTTCAATACTGACTGCCATTAATCTTTTGGGATCCGATCCAATCCCATATGAGAAATTACTGATCTGTATAATCTCTGGTGTTCCCTTCAGAATTTTTTTTTTTAAAACCCAAACAACCCAACAACTTTATAACATCTCACTAAAAATTTGGATCAAGATGAGATACCCTCAGCCCAGTTTTGCAAACTAGCTTCTGTGATATCAATTTCAGGCAATGTACAACTTGGAACTTCTAATAGAACATTCGGTGAATTCAATTTTTTTATTGTAATGTGTGTTTCAGGCTCATTTTTATAATGATTCTTAACAGTCAACACACATTATTGAAAAGATGAATGGAAGGAGGCAAAATAAGCAAAGTGGTCTAACAGCATTATTTGACCATGTTCTTTGTATACTGCTTTTTGGTCTTAAAGATGCTATATAGCTAGAGAGCCAGATTCTTGCCTCCATTAAAACAGTTTTACACTGGGTTATTTTCATTGATGGCAAAAGATTTAATCCTGACTCAGAGCGGTATAAGTAAAAAGAGAAGCAGGTTCATAATTATATCTCTGTTTTAAGATTGCAAAAAAAGTTCTTTTCCTTCTAAATTTCTATTTTCCTAAATTTGGATCATGGTTTAAAACAGGGGTGGGGAACCTCAGACCTGGAGGCTTGATGCAGCCCCTGGCTTGCCTGAATCTGGCCCCTGAAGCTCAGGGCCCCCCAGCATTGGGGAACACATGCTGGCGCTTCAGCCCCCCCTCTACCCTGTTACCCTACCATGGGGCTGGAGAACACAGACTCTACTAGCCTGGACCCTCTTAGGCTCTGGTGTGTGAGGGGAATGTGGGGAGTCTCTCTCCTTCGCCTTGTTTTTTCTTGTGTTTTTTTTGGTTCTCATTTGTGTGCAGCCTGCAACTGATTTTTCTGTGGCTCAGTGGCCCATGACCTAAAAAAGGATCCCCACCCCTGGTGTAAGATAAATACCACTCAAGAAATTTGAATATCAGCTACTATAATGTTACCCCAACAACGAGAATTCAAAGCATATCTTCCTAGCAAATTGACTAAGGTTAGTTCAGGTCTAGAGAAACTATTCAATTACTAGAAGCTAAATAGGCATGAGCGCCTTAAAACAGATTTTTTTTTCTTGATGGTGCTTCAACATTAGTTTTTTGGGGGGTAATTAAAGAATTAAAATCCAGCAGTTAACTTTTCTTAACCATCAATAATTAATCATACCAGTTTGTAATATGCTATGACTCTGCTTCAAATGATAAAATGCTAGCAGGTTTGTATGATGGAGATCTAGAAGTTCCTACTATGCACACACTAAAGATTAGAAGAGAGTATCTTTGGCAGACTCACACCAAGTATTAAAGAATACAATTGAGAGTTGTTACACTGCATGATATAAAAAACACATTAATATAATGATAGGTGTCAGGAATAATGTGAAGTGAGAGCTAGGGTAATTAAATGTATCTAATAGATGCAAGATGATTCCTTTAAAATTTTTCCTCAGACCACTGAAACTTACAGTGGAATATATTCTTCTTGTTGGCAGGAGGCCTTGGAGGAGAGCTAGAGAATGAGGTGAAGGACAGCCGGGCCCTGGAAGAGAGGAACAGCGTGACAAGTCAGGAAGAGAGAAATGAGGAAGATGAAGACATGGAGGATGAGTCAATTTACACCTGCGATAACTGTCAGCAGGACTTCGATTCACTGGCAGACCTGACTGAACATAGGGCACACAACTGTCCTGGAGGTAATGTTAAACTAGCTTTACAATTCTGACAGGTGGTTAGCTGGGTAATTGGACATAGCAACAGCTTGAGGCCTCAAGTGAGATTAAAGAATTAATAATGTAATTTTACAGTTAATGTAATTTTATTGTGGTGCCTTGGGTAGCCTTTGTTCATTTCTTTAATAAAATTAAAATAAAAGCAACAGCTTTTCAATTGGAATCTGTCAGTAATTTGCTAGACACAAATGTTGTGGGTTTTTATTACCGCTAAAAGTTGAAGACTTTTCCCCCCTTCAAATGGAGGAAGATTGGTTAGTTCAAAATTAAACAATTTAAGTGTGAAAAATTCTAGGGAAGAGAGACTCTAAGCATCTCTGAACCCTTTAAATGCCAAGACCATGTCTAAGATGATTTCAGGATGAGTTGCAATCCCACCCTAAACATGGGCCATACTATTGCTTAGTGGGTCATTACTGCGCTTCCTTTTGAAGTTTTAAGGACATAGTGATGGCGTCATCACAAACTGATCTGGATTTTATTTCCTGAAAAGAGAATGAGTTCAGAACATTGATGTGAACAATCGCAACATGTATTGTTTGCTTTTACATGACACTTTCTATGATGGGCAAACTAGCGGGTATTCTACAGATCATGTTAAACTGATTTGTTGCCTACAGTAAATATTTTAGCAGGTATAATCAAAGATGTACAAAATATATTAGGAAAGCGTGCAGAGAGCATGTTCGTGAGACTAGAGGTCTCCATCCTTCTTCTTCCAAGAATGCAATATTCAGCCTTTGCTATTTCCCACAAGGTGCATCTTAAGATCTTTTGTGCAAGTTCTTCCGATGCGGGGAAAATGGGCATGTTTTCAGCCACAGAGGGAAGCTTCCTCTCTCTTGCAGATCAGTCTCCAGACCCGTAACCATCTTCTTCCCAAGTGCAGATTCTTCTTGCAGCTTCACAGATATCCTTGTTTAGTCTGCCCTTTTTTCCTATGATACTTCATGGGGCTCACAGTTGGTCTGTTTCTAACCCAGACCTTTAGGTCTCTTCCTGGCTCTCTTATGGCTATTTGGAGAAGTGAGTTCCATTTTCCACCCATTTCTGCCTGCTGGGAGGTATGGTGAGCTCTCTCTTGTGCTGCAGGTAGACAGGAGTACAATCTTAAATCAGTCTCAAGGGCTAGTTCCTCTGCTTCCTGCCCTGCCTCCTAGAGTTGGTAATGGTTCTTGTTCTGCCGGTACACTGGGCCAAGGTTAGGGAGCAAAAGCTAAGGCCCCATCAAAAACCTAAGACAACCTACCTCAGTGTTACTACTCACAGGCTGATTGTCATGGTAGTAGGGATGCAAAGATTCTTTAATGTTCACTGAAGTATTGATAGTCTGTGAATGACATTGTTCATTCATACCTGACTGCTTAGCAAAAATAACTGAAAACTACATAAACATTGTCGAAGACCACAACTTCCAAAAAGGAAGACAGAAGGCACACAGCTGGTACAGCCATTTGTATGTTCAAAATGAAAACAAGCAAATGTTTAAAGATGTGCGTGTGTAAAGTCCTGGTAGAGAATGCAGTCATGCAATGTCTAAGTGCAAAAGCAGCCACTTGACGGGGAGCATATTCCTTTACTCATAAAAATGGACTTTTAAAATGTGGCCCCAAATATATAAAAAGAAAATGACGTTAGTATCAATATGTTAAGTCCAATTTTAATTTATTTTAAAATGTACAATTTCATTAGTGAAAAAAATAAATTATATATTTTTGTGGACTTACCAGAAATTGTATATCAGACTCCAACTCCTGAATTTTAAATTGCAGTTAATATAATTCATTACTGCACTGTATTTATATGTGACACTGGTAGAAAAGAGAAGACATTTGGCATCAAAAGGCACCATATACGGACAAATGGAATTGTTCCCGAGCAACTGTTTGTGGTTAATTCCATGTGTGGGCACTCTTATTCTGGAAGTTATGCAATTCTTCAGGTATAGTGACTGCACTTTGAATTTGTTTTCTACCTTAATCAGAAACAAATGTCAAGTGTAGACAAGCACAAAGTTGTTTGACAAAAATGTTTCATTTAAAGAATGGGGGGAAACAAATCTGTGCTAAGTTCAACAGAAAAATATCAGGGCAAAACATCTTTCAAGACAACATTATACAATAGGATGTGTTTATTATCCTATAAAATAAGCCAAATGGTAGTGTCCTTTGGTATACTCCACTTTTTTTTATTTGTAGTGCTTGACATACAAGATTGTAATGTAGAGTCTAGTCTGCCTCTTGGCAAGTAAGGATTTCATATCTTAATCTGAAGCAATGGGTCCAGATCAATACAGGCAATATTTTGTGCAGATAATATTACAAGGGTGGTAATATAATATAACTAATGACTTCCTGTGGGATATGAAGTTAGAAAGACCTTGGAACTCCAGAATATCGCAAGATTAAACAAGATCACTCCAAAGAAAAGGAAAAACCATCTATTTCACTGGAATCCCTTTGAAATTCATTACAGTACACTAAAGTTATAATACACTTTGAAAGCACCTTCTTTGACATGGAAGGAAGTAGCAAACAGCCATTTCCCCCCTTTGCCTTTTCATACACTTCAAGCTTGTTTCTTTCAGGACAAAGCATAATTGAAATGTAGACATGTCTTGTATAAATGTGTGGTTTTCTTTTTGATGACAATGACAAGTACCTGTTCTGTTTCTAACAGAATTAGGTGCCTTTTACACCTATTACTTATGCCTGAGGTCTGTGATTGTAGGTTATAGATTTGCAGTTTCTACAGGGATTCTGAAATGGGTTTAATAGGGGCAACTTCCAGAGAGGTGGGATCATGTTCCTTCTCTTCCTCCCTCCCCACCAATAAAAAATTAAAAATTAAGAATTCAGATCTTGGAAATGATACTGAAATCAATTAGAAGGCAATTCTAAAAGTGCATTCCAAAATGAATGCAACTGCTGGGCATTAAGTGTCACTCCCTCCATCCTCCCCTTACTTAGAGAGAACTAAATATTGATACCCACAATGGACTTGTAATTCCTTTATTAAAAAACAAAATATTTTGACTATTTCTGTTATGCTTTGTATTGTTGATAGTAATACAATTCAGATCTGGATTTACAAATCACCATGTCCCCTCTGGCCAGTAGCAAAAGCCACATGCATCAAGCAGCTATTCAGCGGTGTATCTTCATTTTTGGCCAACGCTGTTATTTCTTATGTGATGAAAAGTGGCTGAGAAGCCCCAAGCTTTGCTATGCATGCATGTGTGATTCTGTTTTTATTGTTTATCCACATGCATGGATTGCCTTTTCAGGGTTTAGCACTTTTCTCAGATTAAAAATACAGCTCCAGCTTCCCTTTATTTTTGTCTCCTTCACCCATATTCCCCTCTCACCTCCTCCTCCCTGGTCACCGTCCATTTGTAAATTTCTCTCTCTTTTCAATTTCTCAACTGAATTTGGAGTATTTTTTAGCACATTAGCACATCAATGAACTGGAGAGTAGTAAGTTATATTGGGGTCCTTGAGCATTTCATGAGGTCCTCTTCTGTTGTTGATAACTTTACAGGTTGTCTGTTTCAAACAGCAGCAGAGATATATATGGAAATTGCCAGCTTGGAAGCGGCTGATTTTTCTAAACTACTGTACGGTAGGAACTAGTTTATAATTTAAGTCTTGCAGTTGCTCCTTTAATGCCCTGTAACTTGTTCACTAGGCTTCCATTTTAAATGAGGCATTGTAACTGTTTCGTGCTAGTGTATAATTTTTCATTTTCTTGTATTCACCTGCTAAAGAGAATGGTAATTGCTTTTCAACTGTATATACAGGATGCTCACCCAACAGCCGCTGTATGGCAGCCTGTAAACCTTGTGACTACATCTCATGAATATAATTTGTATGTAGTACTTTGTATTTTGCACTTACAAAAACACACTTCTTACATGTTTCCTACCCCCCTGTAAAATACACAATGGTTTGCTGCACCTGATTGGCATTTTAGAGGCTATTTTTCTTTTCTTTTTTAATATTTCTGAATTCCTCCCCTTCACAGAAGAAACTGAAATGCTGTTGTGTAAAAGGAGTATAGAAAGTTAATTATACACCTAGTTTATACAGCTGTGGCTCTAATGACCTACTGGCCCTAATTACTATGTTGTGATTCAGTCTGAGTGCTCTTTCCTTTGCCAAAACCCAGTTGCTTTCTGTTAACCTGGCTAGTGTTTTAAAGTAAAAGGTAACAGATTTCCTTTTTGCATATGTGTGTGGTGCCTAAATACATTTTTCTTGCTGTCCACAGGAGCATATTTAAATTGGCACCAGAAAAGCCCCGCTAACATTGCCAAACAGCATAGCAACAAATGTTTTCCCTTGGAGTACTCACTTCTCAGCATAAGGATGTGAAAGTGGGCACTGGGACAGTTAAATGTTTATTGTGATGTTGCTTGAAGGACTGTTAGCACAGTCTTTTCATGTTGCAGGCAATAATACCGCCCCATGAAAGGTATAGGGCAGATAATAACGTTTTGGGGCAGCCTTTGCTGTCCTTTTTGAGTAGGCATTTTGTATTTGGCCCTGTATTCCCTATGTGCATTCACTGGAATAAGAATACAAAATGCAGTCTGACTTTTCACACTACCATTGTAGAAATGAAAGGAGCCTTATCTTCTGAGGTTCTGAGAAGTCAATGTTGAGGGCACTTTACTTCTCACTTGAAGTGCCAAAGATATTCTTAGGCTGAGTTTAGACTGGAATATCTTGAGGGTTGAGCATAAATGATTTCTGTTACACAGATATTATTTAGGTGCCTGTGGTTGGTTTTTGTTCAGATTTTGAAGAAATTCTTTTCATGACTCCTTTAAAAAGCGTATCAGTTTGTTACTCTCAATGTACTACCAGCCCCCTCCAGCTTCCTGTTTAAATCCAGCAGTTCAGTTGAGCTTACTGTGAAATATATTTCTTGAGTTGTTGCTTAAGTCTATTCAAACTAGAGCTTGTAAGATTTTTCACTCATTCAGTGTGACGGTGGGGCATGTGGCATTGTTCTGTTTTACGGATTGATGGGGTTTTCAGTGCACATGTATGTGCCCATATGAGACTGAAGGTTGTCCTAGTGCAGTATTTAATGAATTAGGAATGTTTATAAAAGCTGTTCAAAATGTTATGATTCCTGATGGTGTTGCTTTCCAGTCCCAAGAACCTTCTGTAGCTGTTGGTAGGCATACCATACAATCTGCTGGGGCCATCTGTAAGACAGACTCAAACTGAGAGCTAGTACATAGGAAAGGGTGTTAAGGGAGGATAATGCTAAAATCAGGTAGAAATTGTTTCTTCAGCATTTTCTGTAATGTTGCTTTTCTGGGTCTCTAGCAGTGGTGCTATTTTGACCATAAAAAGGGTGGGATGGTTACACATTTGAATCCAAAATTAGAAATGTTCACAGTGAAGGGCAAAATTCTAGGGCCACTTACTCAGGCATGATAGGTCAAAGGTAGCAGAAATAATCCCCCCTGCAGCAAAAACATGTGGGCAGTAAAGCAGGAGAGAAGTCAAACAAGAGGGCTTCATGCCCACGACACAGTGCATTGCAGATGGGATCTCTGTGGTGGGTCTCTCTGGGTGAACATGCTGGGGCAGGGGAAAGATTGGGGGTACTGTTCTCACAAATAAAGAGTTTTGAAAACTGCATGGTTCCATATAACCAAAACCCCATAAAGGAGTGGGAATAATGAGCCCCATCTACTACTGCCCCCAACCCCTGTAGAGCCAGAAATAACAGGTGATGGCCTGGCTACTCAAACTCTTCTTATAGATGATAATGTCCTTGCTGCACTGGAATGTGTTGTAGCTCATTTTCAGACAAGCATAGTCCTTTTATTGTGTCTCTTCGTCACAAGGCCCAATGGAGGCTAGTCTTTTGAGCTGGAAATAATGGCAGGATTTGTTAGCTTGATTATATGGAACTTTCAGTAAGGAGTTATTTAGTTATTAATATGAATGTATTGGTCTGTTTTAAAAAAATTGCCTGTCCTGTACCTCTAGGCAGTCCTGCTTACATTTCAAAAGATATAGGTAAAATATCACAGCCAACCCATCCACACCAATGACCTCAACCCCCAAAGTGCAATGAGTGAAGGTGTGTGCCAAAATGCACCCTTTAAACAAGGTTTCACTCAGGGTATGTCTACACAGCAACATTATTTTGAAATAACTAGCGTTATTTTGAAATAACTTACTCCAACTCCTGTAACCCTCATTTTATGAGGAGTAAGGAAGTCGGAGGAAGAGTGCTCTATTTCAAAATAAGTGCTGTGTAGACATTCCCAATTTTGAAATAAGCTACACAGTTGATGTAGCTCAATCTATGTAGCTTATTTTGAGTTAAGGCCTGCTGTGTAGATGCATCCTCAGAGGGCACAAGCCTCTGCTGTTTCAGATGGGTGTAGGGTTTGATGTTCAAAGCTCTTAAAGATTTGATACCAGGCTACCTAAAAGACTGTCTCTTTCCTCAAGTCATGCTTCTGCAGTTGTGATCAGCAGAATTACTCAGACAGGAGCACTCTCGGTTTTAATTAAAGGGAACTACTGGCTAGGTGCTTTTTGTGAAGGCCCATTGAGTCTGGAAAGCGTTTCCCCACTGAAGCCTCGGCTAGAGCCCTGATCAGTTTACTTTATGAACATCCTGCTGGGTGTATCTTTTTCTCCAGGGCACCTTGGGAAAGGCTGGATGGATGATTGTGTAAGTGTTATGAAAGGCCTTTTGTGTATTAAGGTGTTTTTTTTCCCTGTGGGAGACTTTTAAAGTTTAATACTAGCTGGGGAGCTTTTGTTTTTATGCTTTGTCTGCTTTGTCGATTGTTAATTGTATTATGGGAGGAGATGGCACCCTAAGCCTATGGTGCCCAGATAGCAGCTGTGAAAAGTCAGGCCCCTTTTTTTCTCTCCAGGGGATGGGTCAGTAATAGTTGTGTACATAAGACAAAAGCCCCTAGCATTGGGACAATCCCAATACCTGGGTGTTTGGTCATCCTACCTCAGCTTGCATTGGGGGGACATAAGTATTTGGGAATAAGAGAAGAGGAGTGAGTTCCAGAGTCACTGATAGCAGCTGTGTCAGAGGATCTCTTGCAGAGAGTAGGGGATGTCTTTCAAGTAGGCAAGGTCCAAACTGTTCAGTGATTTAAAAAAACCACCTGATACTTTAAAGCTCAAGTCAGAAAATAAGTCCATCAGGACTGTGTACAGACCACCATGTTTCCAGTGGGAAGCAACCTTTATCAAACAGAAGTAACATTTTGCGCTAACTTAAGTTTTCAAGTGGTTTTAAAGTCTAATCTGTTAGCTCCGTGGAGAGCACATGGCATCTGCCTAATCTCAAATTGACAAAAACTGGATTACTATAGCGAGGTTCACATCCCAAAGTAAGAGCTATGCTTTTCTTGTCAAGAACTGATGAGAGAAAACAGCTTTGGGCATAGCTGCTCCCTGATAATGTAGGAGATCTGCTGTGATTTTACACAATCTTTAAAATGCAAATTGGAGTAAAGAGTGTACCCTCCCAACCAATGGAGCTAAATAGAGTGCTCGCTATTTTTTCCTAATTTCTTTTCCCAGCCTCGTAACTGTTCCGCAGTCCTTTTTGGATGGAGCTTCAGGTAGATTGCCCTTATCCAACCTCCTCTTTCTGCCAGAGCGGTGCAATGAAATTGAGACATAGAACTCCATGCCTTCAGCATTCTGAAGGCATCTTATTCCATGTCTCCTAATGGTCTCAGATACTATTCTGACAGTGTGAATGACTATACTGAATCATGTAATACTTCACATGAGAGCTCTGAGGCAGCTGAGCAACTGCCAAATCTTAGAAAGAAAGAATTGAAACCTACTTGAGCAACTCCATCTATTCCTGATAGAGGCTGCAGATGTGTAAACAATAGCCTGTAATATATGGTATTGAAGATAACAGAGCTAAAGATATCAGCCTGGTTACTTGATCTGCATCCATCACCAGGAAATCATCAGTCAATGTAGTTGGTGCAGTTTCTGTACTGAAACCAGGTTGAGTTCAAGCAGTCTGATCTGAGGGTTGCCTCAGCATAGTCCTTCTTTAGAGTTTTCCTCCTGTTCCTCGCAAACAAAACAAAACAAACAACCTCCCCTTCCTCGAGATGTTATAAATAGAGTGTGTTATTGGTAGGGTTGCCAGATGGTTTCAACAAAAATACCGGACACACTTGACATTACATCACAATCTACATTACATTTTATTTAGAAAATACCGGACATTTATATTTTCTCATTTATATTTTCTCAATTTGTTTCCTGAACAGAAAGCTCAAATACTGGACTGTCTGGTTCAAAACCGGACACCTGGGAAACCTAGTTATTGGTTACTGCCAAATTGACATTGTCTGTAAAAAAGCGATCAGATAAAATATATCTTCTTGATGGCTAACACCAGACTAGCAGTAAACACAAGCATGTCTGTCTTAGCATGGGGGAAGTGGCAAGGCTATTGCCATCTCCTTGCTAGCCTGAGATGGATGATACCTTCCTCTGTATGGGAGCACTGGAAGGTTCTCTCTGTCTTCACAGCAGGAGTCATAATTAAGTCTTCAACATGGACTAAGAAGAAAAGCAACTAGTAGTATATTTCATGCATTCATCACAGAGCAGTTTTATCATCAAAATTGCTAAGAAAAAAAATTAACCTTTTCCAGTTAGTGTCTTTCAGTGTAAAAAGTAGAAATGGTCAGAAAATTTTGCAAGTTTTGAAATTTCAGTAAAATGGAGAGAAAATGTATGAATACTGGAAAAAATTTGTCTCCAGGTTTTTGACTAGCTGTAGCAGAAACAGATACTCGGTAGTAGACATGTGCATGCTTTTGTTGTAGCCTCATTAAACTTGGCTTGTGTGCAGACACAGCTGGCATGTTGTTCACTCTGCTCCAGGCATGGGGAAGCCAGAATGCAGCCTCCCCCCAGTGCTGGCTGGCTTAAGGGAAACTAGCCAGCATGGCTTGGTCTTCTTCAGATCCCCAGCTTTTGGGTGGTTAGCTAGGACATCCTCTTTATTGACTTCTGAGTTTAAGGAACCTAGAGCTCAGCCTGCCCTTGATTCTAGCCTTTAGGAGAAGCTGGTTGGTATGTTGTTTGTTTGTTTTGTTTTTTGCCAGCTGACAGCCTGCTCTTAACTTCACCCTTCCTTGAGAAAACCTCTGCTGCTTCCTGTCTTTTGGATGAGCTGTACAAGTATTGAGATCTCAGTGGGAATAGAATGAAGCAGCCCAGTTGGAGGAGACTGAGCAAGACCTGGGTACTGCAATTTCATTTATTGTGTATGCCTCATAACAAATACCCCCTCAGTTTTCTCTGGACCTTTATTTTCTTCCACTGTTCCCTAACTGTTTTAGGGCATGTCTACATTACCCTGCACTTTGGATTACGGAGGCATGAATAGTAATGCACACCTAAATTCTGCACTGTTGTTTCCACATGTGGTTATTGTTGTGCATAGATCACAAGGTTCCTAGTCTGCATAAATGTAATGCTTTTCAAATAGGATTACATTAATGCAACATAGGAACCTTTAATCTGTGCCTGCAGTATCCACACGGGGGAGTTACAGTGCAGTACTTCAGTGCACACCACTGTGTACTGAAGTACTGTGGAGTAGTGTAGACAAGCCCTTTTCTTGTTACCTGTTTTGGTTGATTTTTTTTTTACCCCTTTGTCTCTTTTTTTCCCCATTGAGCAGCCTGGATTTTTTTTAACTTTTAAAAAAACTATTTTTATGTTAGTCTAATATTGGTGGGAGGTGCTGGACTGATATTCCTGTAGACTCCAAGTTGTTCAATGGATCTTCAAACTTCTGTCTTTCTTCACATCTTGTCTGACTTTGTTTTTTCTAATAGTGATTTTTCCTGGTTCTCTCAGTGCATTCCTTTTGTGCTGTCTTTGGCTGGTCCACCTGCTCCCTCCCGTTGTCTTTGTAATTCCAGCAGCGGTCTTTCTCTTTGAGACCCTCCTCCTTACTGTTCTTTTCTTAAGGCCATCATTATCTCAGTTCTTGCTTACTGTAGCTTTCTCTTCTCTGGCCATCCTGTTACCACGTGCCTCCTACCCAATCCACCTGAAACACAGTTGCTTTGCCCACTTGGTCTTCCTTGCCCATCAGTCTGTTGACCTTGTTAAATTCAAGCTTTTTGCTCTGGTCTTCAGAGCTCCTCATAGTCCTGTTCCTCCCAACCCTACACATCTGCTCTTGTCTCTTATTGTATTACCCCCTTTCCCTTTGCTCTGCCAGTGGTGCAGGCCTTCAATATTAATTTGTCATCTTCTCCCATGTTTATCTCTGAGCTTTCTTCCATGAGGAAGTCACAGATTGAAGTGTCATTGGAGGAGGTTTTGGAATTAATTGATAAACTTAACAGTAACAAGTCACTGGGACCAGATGGCATTCACCCAAGAGTTCTGAAAACTCAAATGTGAAATTGCAGAACTATTAACTATGGTTTGTAACCTATTCTTTAAATCAGCTTCTGTACCCAATGACTGGAAGATAGCTAATGTAACACCAATATTTAAAAAGGGCTCTAGAAGCAATCCCGGCAATTACAGAGTCTAACGACAGTACCGGGCAAATTAGTTGAAACAATAGTAAGGAATAAAATTGTCAGACACACAGAAGAACATAATTTGTTGGGCAAAAGTCAACCTGGTTTCTGTAAAGGGAAATCATATCTTACTAATCTATTAGAGTTCTTTGAAGGGGTTAACAAACACGTGGACAAGGGGGATCCAGTAGATATAGTGTACTTAGATTTCCAGAAAGCCTTTGACAAGGTCCCTCACCAGAGGCTCTTAATGTAAATTAAGTTGTCATGAGATAAGAGGGAAGATCCTTTCACGGACTGAGAACTGGTTAAAAGACAGGAAACAAAGGGTAGGAATAAATGGTAAATTTTCAGAATGGAGAGGGGTAACTAGTGGTGTTCCCCAAGGGTCAGTCCTAGGACCAATCCTATTCAACATATTCATAAATGATCTGGAGAAAGGGGTAAACAGTGAGGTGGCAAAGTTTGCAGACGATACTAAACTGCTCAAGGTATTTAAGACCAAAGCAGACTGTGAAGAACTTCAAAAAGATCTCACCAAACTAAGTGACAGGGCAACAAAATGACAAATGAAATTTAATGTGGATAAATGTAAAGTAATGCACATTGGAAAAAATAACCCCAACTATACATATAATATGATGGGGGCTAATTTAGCTACAACTAATCAGGAAAGAGATCTTGGAGTCATCGTGATAGTTCTCTGAAGACGCCCACGCAGTGTGCAGCGGCAGTCAAAAAAGCAAACAGGATGTTAGGAATCATTAAAAAAGGGATAGAGGATAAGACGGAGACTATCTTATTGCCCTTATATAAATCCATGGTACGCCCACATCTGGAATACTGCATACAGATGTGGTCTCATTATCTCAAAAAAGATATACTGGCATTAGAAAAGGTTCAGAGAAGGGCAACTAAAATGATGAGAGGTTTGGAATGGGTCCCATATGAGGAGAGATTAAAGAGACTGGGACTTTTCAGCTTGGAAAAGAGGAGACTAAGGGGGGATATAATAGAGGTATATAAAATCATGAGTGGTGTGGAGAAAGTGAATAAGGAAAAGTTTTTTACTTGTTCCCATAATACAAGAACTAGGGGCCACCAAATGAAACTAATGGGCAGCAAGTTTAAGATAAAGAAAAGGAAGTTCTTCTTCACACAGCGCATAGTCAATCTGTGGAACTCCTTGTCTGAGGAGGTTGTGAAGGCTAGGCCTCTATAACAGGGTTTAAAAGAGAACTAGATAAATTCATGGAAGTTAAGTCCATAAATGGCTATTAGCAGGGCTCGCCGAGCGGCGTCGAGCCCTGCTCGCCAGCTGCGCGGTTCTGCGCTCTGCACATGCGCAGATCGTTCTGTGCATGCAGAGATCGCTCTGCGCCGGCTCTTCTGGGGTGTAATCTACTCGCCACGGGCGAGTAGATTACATTGTTTGTCGAGCCCTGGCTATTAGCCATTATGGGTAAGGAATGGTGTCCCTAGCCTCTGTTTGTCAGAGGATGGAGATGGATGGCAGGAGAGAGATCGCTTGATCATTACCTGTTCGATTCACTCCCTCTGGGACACCTGGCATTGGCCACTGTCGGAAGACAGGGTACTGGGCTGGATGGACCTTTGGTTTGACCCAGTATGGCCATTCTTATGTTCTTATGATGTTGTGTATGCCTAGAGCATCTTCTTTGAATCTTGAATATGGTTGCCAGCTTTTGATTGGATGAATTCCAGAAGGTTTCATCATATGACATGATCTTTAATTAAAGATTAATCTTCAGTTCCTGGAGAATCCAGAACAATTCTGGAGGGCTGGTCACCCTAATCCTGAACTAATCCACAAGTTCCCCACCATCTCCTCTTTCAAATTTCATCCTCAAGAAATCAGACAACAACTGGTGGCAAGATTATGGGCCGACTTTGCTGGCCTGAAAGGTGTTAGAGATTCCTGATATTATTAATTTGTTTGTTCTTTAAAACATATTGTGGAATGATTAGGAAACATCAAGTCACCGACAGAGCTAACCCACTGGATCTTATCACAGTTACGTTTACTCCCCCGTCCTTTTTTTCCCCTTCTTTTTACATGTGCTGCGAGTGTCCCGTATTAAGTTAGATTTTGAGCTCCTTGCAGTAGGGATTGTCTCGCTTATAGGTATCTGAACTGCATCTACCACACTAAGGGTATGTCTACACTACAGCGTTAATTCGAGTTATCTTAATTCGAAATAGTTAATTCGAATTAAGCTCATTCGAATTAACACGTCTACACACAAAATGCAGCTCGAATTAGCATTTTGCTAATTCAAAATACTGCATTCACACTGACTGGACACAGAATCAGATTTAAGGCCAGCCAGAACCAGGTCAGGCAGGGCATCAGGTCAGGAGTGTCTGTGTGTGGCTGCTGCCTGACGCCTGTGCTTAAAGGGACACCTCCACCTGCCCCCTGGGCAGCCGGTTCTCAGGTGTCCCTGCTTGCTTGCCTGCCTCGATGAGGGACAGCAAAGCATTTGTGTCTCTGCGTGCTCTGGTTGCCCTCACTCGGGACACCACAGCACTCTGCAACATGGAGCTGGAGCTGCCCCTGGGCACTCTGGTGCTTCTCATGGACGTGTTGCTGCTAGCCTGGCAGCACTTTCTGTAGGCTGCCATCCTGGAGGTCCACCGGGGGGCTGTCAGTATCCAGGAGGCCCCGCGGGAGAGCTTCCACCCTGAGGAGCACTAAGAGCCTCCCTGGGGTGCCCCACTGGGGGCTTGTGCCTCATTCCTCCCTCACATCCTTCCACTTACCCCTCCCTAACCCCCCTTCCTGATGTCAAATGAAAACACATTTCTTGCCAAAAACAAACTCTCTTTATTGACTGAAACTGGGGTGGGAATGAGGGTGGGAGAGGGGAGGGGGAAACCTGGGAGGAGGGAGCTGGAAGGGGGAGGCAAAGGGAGGAAGGGGGAGGAGAAGCTCAGGGTTGGGGGTCTTGCCGGACCAACTTGATTTTCATGCAAACCTGCGCCTGGGTTTGCATGTGGCCTTTGGTGGCCAGGCTGGCAGCTTTCCTGCCATAGACGGCTGAGTTCCTGTGTCTAGTGCAGAGATCATGGACGTTAGGGGCATCCCCCCAAACCTGAGTACGGTCCACCCTGATCTCTGCCCTGGACTAGGAAGGCGCCCGCCTTCTCTGGGCCCTGGCAGGCTCCTGGGAGCTGGCAGACTGCTCCTGGGGCGCAGTGGAGGGCTGGCTGCCAGGGGCTTGCTGGCTCATGTTTTGGAGCCACTGGGTTGGGGCAGTGACTGCAGGCTCTGGGCCGGCAGGCTTGGAGCTGGCACAGGCACTGTGGCCAGAGTCTGCCCCTTTAAGGGCTCTGGAGGAGGGAGAAAAGTTTTCCTGGTTTGGCCCAGAGTGGCCACCAGGGGAAACTGGGAAGGCTGGAGTCCAGCTAATTCGGACTAAGCATTTACACAGCGCTTATTCTGAATTAGCTAATTTGAGTTTGGCGTTAGTCCTCGTAGAATGAGGTTTACCAAACTCGAATTTAATTCAAAATAGCGGTTTGCTTGTGTAGACACTATGGAATTAATTCGGAATAACGGCTGTTATTCTGAATTAACTTTGCAGTGTAGACATACCCTAAGATTTTGACTCTGATCCTGACTGGAAATGGAAGCCAGCAGAAATGAAGATGTAACTTATGTACTATCGTAAAGAAAAATATTGCTTGTGTTTTCTGGCCAACAGTTTAAACTCCACAAATGCCCACATCAGAAAAATGTAGGGAGTATAAAACAATTAATTTTGTGTAGAACAGTTATTTCATATCGTTAACTGCTGCATTGAAAATGACATGATTACATTGGGGGAGAGGCATCAATCAAGAAGGAAAATGAAGACAGCCAGGCTGACCAGCAAGTTGGGGGAGTGTATTGGCAAGCCCTACAGTAGTTGAGAAAATTGCAGTTTGGCTCTGAAGAATGCTGACTGGTTTGACAGTTGTTGCTGCAGTAATTGGTTGTGCATATCTGTATCATAAAGTGATTGGCAGCAGGTTCAGTTCTCAGAGTGCTTGACCCCTCTGAGAATGGGCTAGGTGGGAAATGGAAGCAGATTAGTGAATGTGCCCCCTTTGAGGTAGCAACACTCCTCTCCCCGTGACCAGGCTCATTGATGAGCAGCCTGCCACTGTAACCAACTGTGTTTTGCTGTCATTGTGGACACCTGTAGTTTAAAGAACCCAGTATATGTATGCAGGGAAAACTGGTGAATTAACACATTAGTGTCTGGACATCTGGATTTTACTGTGTTGAGGAAGATACCCACAAATGTTTTGAATTAACTCACTTTTGTACATATTTGATGATTTTGGAGGACTGTAGCTTAACCAAAATTTCAGTGAAAAATAAGTTTGTTAAAAGAGATATGAAATTAAAAAAGGAGGGCTTAACTTTTGTCCTGAGGGCGATAAAACTGCACCACACAGCTGAAAATCAATCTGACCTTCACCCACGTGATGCTGTTGTTTCAGTCTGTCTTTCATTTCCTTTGGTTGAGTGAAGGCCATGGCATTCAGCAGGCAGAAAAGGCAGAGGGAGGAGGGGAGAATTCTGTTTTCACTGCAGAGGCTGGGGTGCTTGCTTATGTTGACTCCAGGAAAGACAGTTGCTGTAAAACTTTGGTCTTTCATATTTTTTAATATTCTTTTTTCCCCGTAGTGGATGAGAATCATGTTAAAGTAAAGATTTGCTATTGGAAGAAAGGACAGGCACCCTAAAAAAGTGTAATACAAAACATTTTGGTTTTTATTAAACTTGGAATTAGTTAACAACAATATTTTATATTGAAAGCTTTATGTGAAAACAGGAAACCTGAACGTTCATTAAAAAAATAAATTTGTATTCAAAGGAAAAATGCCTAAAGAAAGAATATTTACTTAGAGGTGTAGATATTTATATAGAAACCAACATATTAACAGAATTTAAAGTCCATGTGGATACAACTTCATTGATTTTCAGAATACAGGGTCAGGCTTATGTAGGCAGTTTTATTTAATGAAAAGAATTACACCATTCTGAATCTTTTGAATATTTGAAGATCCCTTTTTTCCACAGCAGCCTCAAACTCATGTTATGTGCAGACAAATTCACACCTTATTTTTTTAAAAATGTAGTAGAACATCTTCTGGCAAGTTGAACAATGCATCAGCAAAGTTAACCGTACAAGCACATCTTGATATTTTACCGCATCTAGAAAGAGGTTTACACCACAATCCATGACCATTCATACAAACCTCAATTCCTGTCCTCTAACTCTGATGGCTTAGCTTAAAAGGGTCCCAGATCCATCTGAGCTTTCTTTTGTAAAGCAAATGCTTTTTGTTTGATGTTGTACAAAACCAAAACTCTAAATTCCTAAATTTTGCCTATCCCAAACTGCAGTTTTTTTCTCATCCAGTTTTGGCCTTTTCTTACAATAAATGATTGTCTTCTGTTTTTATTTTACATATGTTACTTCCAGTAACACAGACAGTTGGGGGTTTCTGCTGTTTTCCTTGTTCTGCAAATGTTGCCTATTTTAGGAAGGTCTGTAAGAAATGCCAAGTTCTTGTTAAAAAGATAAAGCCACAGATTGGATTTAGCTGTAGAGATTAATCCTTGCTTTGCAAAGGTTAAGAGTTGAACAAATTGTTCATTTATCTGTTTGAGAAGACAAAGATTAATTGTTGACAAACTTTTTTTATGTAAGCATGTTTTGTCTTCACATGTGCCAGCAATCATTGGTATAATCTGATGCTATTATTTTACAGATTATTAAAATAGAGCAGCACATTTGTAATACACTTAGATTTTCTCTTGGCAGGTTTGCTGTTAAAGTCTGTGTGATCTGCCAAAATGTTATTTGCATAAATGTAGACTTTAACAGGTTATCATTCTGATTAACACTATTAACTGCTCAACTGCTGTACAAATTGGCTTCCAATAATGTTACAGGGTAGCTATCTCTTTCAATGTCATTCTATTTGCTGTCTCACTAGGCATAATAGCGTGAGCTAAAGGGAAAGCAAGAAGGTCAAAGATCTTTTTTGTTTAGTCTTTTTGCGCATTAAAAGTTCTATTATGTATTTATATTGGTTGTAGTTTCCAGTCTGTTGCTTACATTGCCCACTGATGAGGAGTTTATGAAGCTAAGTAGATCTTTTGTGTTGTAACAACCAAGCTATTTTTGTTGTCTGTGCCAGGTCAGTTTGCTTCAGCTATAGATCTTGCTTACTCAGGATCAGGGCCAGTATTTAACAAGTGTTCCTCACAGTTAGAGCTTGTGAAACAAGAGGGTTAGTAGGAATATCCAGGAGGAAAGTGACAAAGAAGACACTCACATCCCCTTCCCTTCCTTTTGTGGTGATATGTGAAGCTAGGTGGGTTTTTTGGTGTGTGAGGGGGCATGTATGTTAGTATTTCTGTGCATGTCACAGCTACTGATCTGGGCTGCTCTGCAAAGTAAGATAAAGATGAAACACATGTTCTATGCACATATACTTCTTTCTCTACCTTAGAAAGCAGGTGAAATGTGTGTGTGTTTGGGAGGGGCATATGGCTACATGAGCACTCACTGACTGGCTTTTACTCACGCCTTAATTCTGATCAGTCTCTCCTAACCATTCTGTTGTGTTTACCAAAGCAGCAACAGTCACGGTGTTTGTCCTGAGGCTGGGAGGGCAGTCAGTCTCATCAAGAGACCTCAGTACTGCTTCTTGACCAGCATTTAAGGGAGGGAAGAAGGCAGACTATGGATGTTCCCTCCTTCTTGTTCCTGGCATTGTGCTCTTTGGTTGTTTTGTCTTTCCAGCAGCTGGAAGGGCTCTCTTCCCCGCCCCAGCTTGTGTGCTATAAAAACATGGGGAGAGCTTTAAATAGGATTTTTGAAAAATATTAGATAGTAGACATAATTTGCATCTGAATTAGTTGCCATTGAAATAAACACAGCAGTTCATACCTCAGAGCTATTGTTTCAGGCTCTCTGTAAATTCAAGCAGATGTATCTTGTTTCTCATTTTGAAAATTTAATTTGCCACCATAAAAGCTAGAGAATTTTTTAAAGAAATTGAAAGCTGATGCTAAACCAGCTTAGATGCCTCTGCATGTCACAATTGGAATGTCAATGTGTAGTCAACTAAATGATTAACCAATAAACCTGGCTTTATTGGTTAATCTTGTTGACTAACGCATTCCCCCCTCCTTGCAGCCTCTGATACAGAGGCAGCAAGTTGGGGGTGGGGAGAGAAGCAGGAGCTGGTGCCCATGAGGAGCTGGCTTTGAGCAGGCTCCCCATGAGCACCAGATCTGCCTCCCCAACCCCTGCACTACTGCCTCTGATAGAGAGGCAGCTGCTCAGAAGGGTGAGGGGGGAAGGCTGGAGCTGATATGTGCGGGAAGCTGGCTTTCAGGTGGACTCTTTGTGCATGCCAGCTCCGTGGACCTGCCTGCCCCTTCTGTTGGGGGAAGGGGGCAGGTGGAAGCCAGCGCTGGGCAGAGATGGCTTAAAAGCTCTGCTGTGCTGCCTGCCCCCCATGCTGCTGCCTCTATCAGAGGCAGCAGTGGGGGGCCGGGGGGCAGGAGAGGCTGCTGTGAAGCAGCATCTGTCCACGGTGGCCAGGACTTGACGAGGACAGAGACTGGTCTGTGTCAGCAGCCCCTCTCCATGGGGCGCTCGGCCTCCTTGTGGACAGGGACAGCTGCCTCTGTAATTGGATAATTGTGTCACTCTGTGATGGATAGGAGGAGTGCTGGCCAGCACCCAGTGATTAAGGGGTTAAACTCAGTTAGCGAGCAAGGGTGTTGGCAGGTAGCCAGAACAACCAATGGGAATACAGTGCTGAAATTTGAATTGTATAAGATACCTTGCCTGCTTTCTTTGTGTGGTGAAGTTATGCCAGGAGATCAGAGATACAGAATGATTTAAACCCAGCAGGACTACCATGTCTCCAAGGAATTCAGGGCATGGAAATGGAGTGAACCAGGAAGGATTATGAGTAATTAAAGGGGAAAAGTATATCTAGTCACGATCAGGGTATTTTTCTTTATTTTTGTGGTTTGGTTTGAATTGCTCTCTGTGAATCTATTCCTCCCGTCCCCCATTCACTATCTAAGAGTTGTTCCCAGATATTTTTCTGTGTTTTAATTTGTTTTACTTAGTTGCTCTGTAACACCTAGCAATCAAGTATGCTTTATCAAGAATATCTTCTGTTTTTTAATAAAGATCACCTTTTTAAGGTGATGATTTGATTCTTGAGTCCTGGGAAGGAATGGGGTCTCTGTGTGCATGTCTGCCTGCCTAGACTGAGCGGTCAGCTACCAGAAACTGCAGTTTGTTTTCCTCTTCTCTTGTTTTTCATGCTTTCTTGTCGTAAAAGAACTTGAATTCCCCCCAAGGGTACCCAAAGTGTTCCCCCTGTGTTTTTAGGGTAAATCACTTGATGGTGGCAGCTACCCCTCAAAGTCAGTAAATCTGTGACTGGGGAGTGTTTGTAAGCAGAGTCTGTAGAGGCAAGGTATTTTTAAGGTCTCGTGAGGGCCCCCACCTTCTGCACTCAGAGTGGGGATCAGTCCTGACAAACCCCATGAAATCTTAGCAGTTACACGACTATTCTATAGTCCTTGGGGTGGGGCTGGCAGCCAGCGTGCTCCCGGCCTCACTCCCGGGGAGCCCCCTGCCACTCTGCGCTACTGCCTCTGTATCAGAGGCAGCAGAGCGGGGCGGCAGGCAGCCTGTCTTCGTGGGGAGCAGGTTTTTAAACAGGCTGTCCTGGCAGATCGGCTCCCGCCTGCCACCCCGCGCTGTTGCCTCTGATACGGTGCTCTTCTGCATTCACTGCTCAGGCAACTAATTTCTAACAAGTGCCTATTCTGAGAAAGGAGGATCTCTGGGAAAAGCTGTATAGATATGGAGGCAGCAGTGCGGGGTAGCAGGAGGCTCGGCGGGAGTGGGGCCGGAAGCACACTGGCTGCGAGTCCTGCCCCCGGGGATTATAGAATAGTTGTGTAACTGCTAAGATTTCATGGGGTTTGTCAGGGCTGATCCCCACTCTGGCACTCTGAGTGCAGAAGGTGGCGGCCCTCAAGAGACCTTAAAAATACCTCTCCATCCAGCCCTATTTGCTCACTCCTCTATAACTACACCATAGCTCAGAAAGACTGCCATAATCAAGGCTGAAACCTTTCCCAGTGTCCTTGAGTTCTGCATACATTCAGAACCATGCTGTTGCACATCATCCTCTCCATTATCCTGCACCATGGCATCCTAGCTTTCATACTTTGCAGCTTGAATCCCACTGTCCTCTCAGTCTTTTGCACAAGGAGCTTTGCAGATATCCGTAAGCTGTCTTGCTTTGCAGTATGGCCCCGGTAGGCTCAAAAACATCTGCAGGCAGAGTCATTCCAGCTTTTAAGTCTTTGGAGGATATTTAGGTGTAGCGTCTAAAGATTTATCCCAGAGTGCCTCTTAAAGCTTTGTATTATTATCTGGAGTCATCCCACTGCAAAAATCCTCAAGAGAGAGAAATGGTCAAGAGTACTTAGAAACATCTGTTATAGGTTCATATAAGCACTGTAGTATCACTAAATGCAATAAGAACGCAGATGGACATAATGTGTCTTGGGGTCCTACAGAATGTAGGTATTATCTTTGATTCAGATCTATACAGCTTTACCCAGAGATCCTCCTTTCTCAGAATGGGCACTTTTTAGAAATTAGTTGCTTGGGCAGTGAATACAGAAGAGCATCTGACACTGTTATCTTGACTGTATATTGTGAGACTGTGTCTTGGCTAGGTCGTGGGTGGCAAGACCTAGCAGTCGGAGTCTGCAGTCATGAGACAAGAGTCAAGAGCTGGCTGGAAGGATACTGGAAAGTGAAAAGCAGGAGACAAACTGGAGATCAGTACTAAAGATGGGAGAGATTCCAGAGGACTGGAAAAGGGCTAATATAGTGCCCATGTATATAAAGGGAAATAAGGACAAGCCAGGGAATTACAAACTTGTCATCTTAACTTCAGTACCTGGAAAGATAAAAGATCAAATAATTAAGCAATAATAGCATTGATTTATCAAGAATAAATCATGTCAAATCAACCAAATAGCTTTATTTGGCAGGGTAACACACCTTGTGGATGGGGGGGGAGGGATGTGGTAAATATGGAATATCTTGACTTCAAGGCTTTTGATACTGTTTTACATGACCATTTCATGAACAAACAAGGGAAATAAGATGGAGCTACTATAAGGCAGGTGCATTACTGGTTGGAAAAGTGTTCCCTGAGAGCAGTTATCAGTGGTTCACGGTCAAGCTGGAAGGACATATTGAGTGGGGTTGTGCAGGGTCCAGTTCTATTATATATTCATCAGTGATTTAGATACCGAGTTGGTGGACAATACCAAGCTGTGAGGGGTTGCAAGTGGTTTGGAGGATAGGATTAAAATTCAAAATGATCTTGGATAAACTGGAGAAATGGTCTTAAAGTAACTAGGATGAAATTCAATAAGGACAAATGCAAAGTACTCCACTTAGGAAGGAACACAATCAGTTGCTGGAAGGGATCTGGCATGCGAGTGTCATATGCATCAGAAGCTAAATGTGAGTTAACAGTGTGATACCGTTGGAAAAAAAAGCAAGTAGAATTCTGGGTTGTATTACCAGGAGTGTTGTAAGTAGAAATGAGAAGTAATTCTTCTGTTCTACTCTGCGCTGATAAGGCCTCAACTGGAGTATTGTGTCCAGTTCTAGGTTCCATATTTCAAGAAAGATGTGAACAAAGGTTGCTAAAAGGAGTAGTGAGAAAAATTATTCTCCTTCACCTCTAAGGATAGGATAAGATGCAATGGGTTTAAATTGCAGCAAGAGTAATTTAGGTTGGACTTCTAAGAAAAGCTTCCTAACTGTCAGGGCAGTTAAGCACTTAAATAAATTGTCTAGGGAGGTTTTGGAATCTCCATCATTGAAGATTTTTAAGAGCAGGTTAGACAAACACCTGTCAGAGATGGTCTAGATAATACTTAATTCTGCCATTAGTGCAGGAGATTGGATTAGAAGATCTCTCAAGCTCCCTTCCAGTCTTATAATTCAGTGGTTCTGTCAGTCACGAACCAGTCAGTGTCAGGCTGGGTCAGGATACCAGAGGGTCAGAGCCACACGTCAGATGCCAGGAGTTAGGTAGAGTTGGGATGGCAGGAGATCAAGCAGGAAGCACATGACATACTGTTCACAGCAGGGTGGAAGCCTAGTTGTTCCTGTTCCTGCTGCTCGCTTAAGTAGGGCCAGAGGGCTGATCATGTGCATTTGGACTCTACCATTTGGATCTCAGAGGCTGAGCCTCATTCTGGAGCTGGGTTTTCTGGGTGCCAGGTAAGCAGTTGTCAGCAGGCTGTCATGTGGAGAGCTGGAGTGTGGCCAATCCCATGAACCCTGTGGACCTGGATTAAAGAGCTATGGTCTCCTGAATGACAGGCTGCAAAAAGTTTGGAGAGAGAGGGAAAAATGGTACAGAGGCTTTAAGAATAAATGAGTCACCTCTGTCCCAGATTAAAGCTTGACAGAGAATGGTGGCTTGTTATTGCTCTGTGAGTTGAAGAGATGAGATGAGATTGGGGACAGTTTCCATAAATTCATGACAAGGTTGAATGCAAGGGTAAAAATTCCCCTGCCACTTCAGCTGGTAATGGACCCAATATAACCCTTTGGGAGCCTTTTGAGAAAAACCTTCTTGTGAGAGGAGCAGTCTCAGTGCTTTTTATCTTTGCATTGCCAGGTGATAGGATGAGGCTATCGAACAGAAAATGTTCTGATAGAGTAGCTACAGTATCGCAGGCCTGTGGGTATGCCATATCAATTGTGTATTTTTATAAGATGAATTTTTAATTGCTGTTAATGAAAACCCTCCTGCCTGGTATTGTACATTTGAAGCATTTCTTGAGGAAGAGGAAAATTATAAGTGGGTTTTCTAGTTTTATAGGGAATGAGAAAAATTAAGTACATGTCATTGGTCCCTATTTCCCAGAATGGCTATATTTTTCAGACTGGGAAGCTTTAGATGTCTTCTGTGTGGAGGGGGTCTGAAGAAATAGGAGTAGAAGAAAGGACACTAAGGAACTGTTAGTGCATGTCAGTATGGTATGGACAGTTAGCATGTGGCAGGCTAGTATGGGGTAGATTCACACCCCAGCTTGTCACAAGCTAGATGTTTGTGTAGACATGCCCTCACAAACACTTCTCTGGTCCAGCTACTGCCTTTCCACCTCATTTATTCTGGGGCTAGACACATTCCAAAATTCACCATGGTAGACGTTAGTGATTCTCTCCCCACAGTGCCTCCTAGGGCATCTTTAGGTTCAGCATGGGAGAACAGCATTTTCTTATTTTGTTACTACTAAACAGGTGTGTGGGATGAATGAGTGGTCCTCTGCATATATTAATGGAGATTATTGAGGGGGTGGTCAACATGTCTGCACCCTAATAATACAAGTTGGGTGGGAAGGCCCTACAACCTACATGTTGCGTTTGTGTGCATGTATTGTGTATGAGAGGGAGGCCTCTTCCTCTTTGGAAGATAACTAAAAGGACAGGGTCCCTTCTGTGTCATTCAGTAGCTTCAACGACAGTATAAATCTATAAAACTTAAATTTCATTTGGTTTTGACTAATCCCAGATAAAATGTAATGGTTGCAGCTTTCAGTTTTGCAGATTCATTAAAATCCTACATTCAAAGCAAAATACGAATCTGACGTGAGCCAAAACTAACCTCCTTGCCTCTTCCAGTGTAACTATACTGCTGAACTTCACACAGCTCTGTTCTCTAGCACCTATTGTGAACATGAATGTGGTTCTCAAAGCTGTTCTGAACCTCTCAGGGTGTGTCTAGACTACAGGGTTTTTTCAAAAAAAGTGGCCTTTTTTTGAAAAAACTTCCCCTGCGTCTAGACTGCTGCTGCGTTCTTTCGAAAGTAAATCGAAAGAACGTGGCAGTTTTTATGACCGCAGAAAACCTCGCTTTATGAGGAAGAATGCCTTTTTTTGAAAGTGCTCTTTTGAAAAAAGCTGCTATGTAATGCAAACTGTGCTTTTTCGAAAGAGAGTATCCAGACTGCCTGGGTGCTCTCTTTCGAAAAAGCGGCTTGCTTTTTCAAAAGTACTTTTTGTAGTCTAGATGCTCTTTTTCAAAAGACTTGCAGTCTAGATGTAGCCTCACTGGAAACATCTCTCTTTGAGCTAGTTAAGCATTTTCTGATGTTTAAGCTTCTGTATCTGTTGGCTGTTTGTTCTGTATAGAACAGTGAGTCATACTTGGCTAAAGCAGAAAATATGTTTCTTAGAAAACCTTTCAGAAAAGCTATGGCTGCTCTTCCTCTGGAAATGCTTGAAGTGTCTGTGGTGAAATCTGTGTGACAATTATCTCTTCTGTGTTTCTAGGAATTATTAGATAAGGGTAGTGGATAATCTGTATTCTGTTTTTTGTACAAGGCTCTTGCAATTGCACTTGCTCCTAATACTTAATGGAATGGTATTTCTTTGATATTTCTAAAAATCTGGGCTGACAGATAAGGGCGTTTGGGCAGAGTATCATAGGAACCATTCTAGTAAAGGCCTTGCTATATTTTTATTCTTACTAGTGTTGTGTAATTCATCGGGGTCCTGATTTTCAGAAATGCTGTGTCCAGAACTCAAGCAAAAGTCACTTGGAGCTGTGAATGTGCCATACTTCTGAAAATGAGCTCCAAAGTATTTTATTTGCTCAGAAAGAAATCCAGTTAGATAAACCCAAGGTCAAGATTTCCAGTGGGATTTGTGCACAGCCATAGTGAAAATCCAGTGTCTAAATATGTTTTTGAAAGCCTAACTTTAGGCTCCTGTTCGGCCTAAATATTCACAGCCATAATATATACATGGGAGATCACATCGTTTTCACTATTTGAAGTCTCCTTTTAGGTTGGATTCTTACCTAAGCACCTTGTTTCACAAGATGTTTCTCATTTCATAGCAGAACTGGTAAGAAAACGTGCTAATATTTGTGACCCTTCGCATCTTATTTGGATAAATAGCTCTTATTGACCTTTTGTAACATTCCAACATTTTCTTAAATGTTTGGAAGATACAGACAGAAATAGGTATCAATAAACAGAAGACTTCACTCCATTCTGGTTTGATCAAATGATTTTTGGGGGAAGAATTAAAGGGCAGTTCATGATTAGAACAACACAAATATACGAGAGAATAGAAGTGGAACCTCTCTAGTCTGACAGTCTCTGGTCTGGCAACATCTGTGGTCCAGCATGATTTTATTTAGCTAGATGTCTACTTAAAGTGGGTGTGGCCAAGTTTCTTGTGGTCCCATAAAGACCACAACTTTCTTGTGGTCCCATAAAGTTTGTTTACAACCACCAGCACTGACTGCTAAATGTCTTCTGAGAGCCCAGCAAGCAGTGGAAGTGCTGGCGCAGTGCTGCTAGACAGTATTGACCAATATTTGGTAAATTATCTGATTCAGTACCAGTCAGATCCTGAGGGTGCTGGACTAGAGAGGTTCAACCTGTACATCTAAATTATGAACATAATTTTTTTCACTGCTTTCATGGTGCTTGCTATGTATTCTTGCTTGTGAAAATAAGAGAATATATTGAGGCAGTATATCCAGAACCATTTGTAGGTTTGATTGCACAGAAGCTTGTTATAGATGACATTAAGTGAAATCATAACACAATTCTTACCACTGAAGAACTGTAGTACCATTCCTGTGTTGAACTTCATGGGGATAGATTGCTGCTGACTTCAGTTGGGTGCTGCAGGGCCACAGGGATCTTTCCGCATGGAACTCTTTGGTATTTTGTTGTGTATAAATTGTGAAAAATATGATATGTTTGTGCAATATTTCCTTGGTGGCATGTGGACTCCTTATTCTGTTGCACTGTTTCTAGTGGTTAACAGAAAAACTGCATCAGGCGAG